>OW285238.1:164349634-165593318 GCA_935421215.2 Melolontha melolontha | reverse complement strand
TACTATTAAACTAAATGAACCACCTTATATTTTCACAAAACACTAGTATATTTAACTATATGAATATTCCATGTGCATTGTACACATCAGTAGTTATATATTATTTCGAGTACAGTATTTAGGATACGACTAATAATTGTGGTAAGGGGTTATATACCTTTTTAAATTATTATTTAACCACAGTCTCCATTGAAAGAATTAATACATTTAATCTAAAATAAAATAATGTTTTTAACACTTGTTGAAAAACCAGATGATTTGTCTTCCGGTTTTGCTTCGTAGAATTAGTTTAAAGTATCAAAAAGCCAAAAAACTTGTCTGAGCTTCTTTCAATAATTGAATTGATTCGGCTTCTACTTGATGAAGTTCCATAAATTGAAATAGAAGTGAAACTAATGGTTAAATCTTGACTTTTTTAATACCTAATCGTAAAACGACGATAATTGTTTCGTCAGCACAGTGAATTCGTCAGGTACTTACAGCTAAAGAGCACGTTACAAACTGCTTGTAACGTGCTCTTTAGCTGTACACTGGGTGTATACCCTGACTGTATACGTGGACGCCGTATAAAATTGTGCGCGTTTTTATGCGTTAGCTTTAGTTTTCCCCAATGGTTAACACTTTGACTAGTGATTTTACCTACTTATGATGATAACTTAGTTGTCGAAACACGTATTTAGTATACCTCCTTTGAGTTTTTACTCAACCATTGTCTCCAAAGAAAGACAGGTTCACTATTAATTTTTTTTTTGTGAACGTGTCCGAACATATCCCTCCCCAGAGACGCAGATACGTATTTCGCCTTTCTACAGGCTCATCGGTACGCCTCTGATAGAGAAAGGATATCTTCAGACACATTCACAAGAAAGAACCACATCCCCATATCATAGAAATTATCCAGATCGAGCGTAGAAGTAAATTCACCGCTGCCTGTTGTCAGACAGCCGAAGTAGCTCGCCCTGTCCACATAATCAATGCGAACCAACGACGCCCTTCCAAAGGTGGCACAGCCGTCTCTCTAAAAACTGTATTTTGTTTGTGTCTTCACTAATACTACGGACTAACCGCATGTGTAATGTATCAGAATAATTGAAACATACATGAGTAGGTAAAACCCCACCAGTTTTGTATAATACAAAGGTATTTTTAACAATATAAAATATTATTAAAAATCTGGTTGGAAGAACACAAATACAGGTTCAATATTAATATTTTTTTGTGAACGTGTCCGAACATTCCCTCCCCAGAGACGCAGATACGTATTTCGCCTTTCTACAGGCTCATCGGTACGCCCCTGCTGGAGAAAGGATATCTTCAGACACATCCATAAAAAAGAACCACATCGCCATATCACAGAAATTATCCAGACCGAGCGTAAATTCACCAGATTTTTAATAATATTTTATGTTATTAAAAATACCTTTGTATTATACAAAACTGGTGGGGTTTCACCTACTCATGTATGTTTCAATTATTCTGATACTTCAAAGAAAGACCTTTTAAAAAGCTTCTTGTCTTTTTAAAACGTCAAAATCACACATACGATGCAAAGAAATTAATTATGCAAAACGTTACTATGTTTTTAAAAGAGGCTCCAGATGATAAGTTCTTATTAATGAAAACGGTAATAATATTTGGTTTAAAAGGGCCATGTCGGCGTGAAAAATTGTGCAGCTTAACTGTTAAAGTTATAAAAGATACGAAAAAATTTTGGGTCTAACTGCATTTACCGTAGAATCAGATTGTAGCGAATATGAAATTTATCAAAATATTTACGATTGAGATCCAAAAAAGTAAAACACAATAGATTTTTCATTTATTATAATCGCAGTAAGTGCACAATACAACCAGCTGGCATCAACGGTTTTTCAAAGATTCTCCAAAAAGTTGCAGAGCATTTAAAACTCCCAGATATGTCCAGTTACACTGGCTATTGCATGAGTAGGACGCCTGCCACCTTCCAAGTTGACAGTGGAGCTGACATTCAAACACTTACAAAGGCATGAAAGCTGACAGTCAACTAATGTGGCTGAAAGGTATATCGAGCAAACCATCGCTAATATGAAAATTTCTAAAACTATATTTCATCGGCAAGAATTATTGGCACCTCTAGATTGTTCAGAAATGCAGATAAAGAATAATAATATTTTTCAGGAAGAACAAATAGAATTGAATAAATTTTGTGTTGTTAAGTTTTCAAATTTGAATAATTGTACTTTTAATAAATATAACAATGTTGCCAATATTTAAATAAACAATTTTCTGACAAACTGTATTTATTAACAGTGAAATTACTATACAGGCTGATTCATTTTCGGCCCTCACCATGGGGACCTCACTTATTATTGGAGATAGAGTTAGGTTTAAATTTGGCAAAGCTGTCAAATTTTGTGTTTGTTATAAATCCGTAAAGAAAACAGACCTGTGACAAATGACCTTTTTTATTTAAAAAAAATAACGCGAAAACCCCATTTTCTTCTTTTACCTGTAGCACCGACATTTGGCCTTGTAGAGAAAAAATAAAAACACATCCTTGTGGACATTTCTAAACCTCTATCCAGTGGTGTACTCTAACTTTTTATACGACGTTTCGTTTCTTTCTGGCCATCATCAACTATCTAATTTCTTATAGGCGCCATATTGGATTTAGACATCCTCAGAAAGAGTTTTTTTTTCTGATTTCAACCATGTACCACATGCTGACAATAGTTTTTGACATTAGGTTTTATTTGAAAGAATAAATTATAAGATTAAATAAGGTAGCCTTTGGAATTTCAATCTGTCAAACATTTCATTTATTGTTCATTAATAATACAAAAAGTCATACACTAACGAAGAGAAACGAGATATGATAAGTATTTTTTATACTTCGAACCGAAATTCAACAGTAGCGAGTACAAGATAACAAAAACAGTAATAAAAATACATAGAAAAGTAAACAATAAACAATTACAGTAAATGTTCAATTATCTGGCCATCTTCGGTAATTCACAATTGGGCACGCCTTCTGGCATTTTGTACTGCCCTTTGTATAGTTCTTCTAGGAACTGCATCTAAGGCATTCTGAAGTCTGTCTCGTAATTCTTCAATGTTTTGTGGCGCATCTAATTTATAAATATTATTTTTAACATATCCCCATAAAAAAAATCTAGCGGACTTAAATCAGGTGATATCGCAGGCCATTCAACAACTCCCCTATTTCCAATCCAACGGTTTGCAAACTCTTGATATAAGAAATTTCTATCAACAGCTGCATTGTGTGCTGGTGCGCCATCTTGTTGCCACCATAAATATTGTAATTGATTTAATGGGATATTGTCGTCAAGATAGTCAGATACGTATGTACGTAAAATGTTTAAATATCTTTCTCCATTTAAATGTTCTTCATACATAACTGGTCCTAAGAGACGATTTGCCAAAATACCCATCCAAACGTTTATTCCAAAACGATGTTGTGGTCTTCTAGCCCTGTTTTGTCGGGGATTTTGTACTGCCCAATAGTGCTCCGTATTTCTGTTGAACATTCCAGAATTTGTAAATTTTGTTTCATCTGACCAGATGATTTTGCTTAAAAAATTTTCGTCATTTTCTATCCTTCCCATTAACAAATTACAATATTCTAGCCTTCTCAAATTATCTCCAGGCAGTAAAGAGTGACTAACATGGATCCTGTATGGTTTAAACTTACTTTTATGTAAAGTTCTCCAAACTCTGGACTGGCACAAATTTAATTCTGACGCTACTTCGCGTGTAGAAATTGATGGATTATTATTTATCTATAAAAATACAAGATTAACATGAAATTTGAAAACACGCTTTTAATTTACCATTTGTAAAATATCTTGTCAATTTTCATTTAAATTCCTGTTGTCTTGACCATTACGCGGCTTAGCAAACGATCCATTCTCGACCAAATTTCTGTCGATATCTAGAAAAATGGCACAATGAGGCTGTTGTCGTTCTGGATATAATTGTAGATATCTTGTACTCGCTACTGTTGAATTTCGGTGCGAAGAATAAAAAATACTTATCATATCTCGTTTCTCTTCGTTAGTGTATGATATTTTTGTATTATTAATAAACAATAAATGAAATGTTTGACAGATTGAAATTCCATGGCTACTTTATTTAATCTTATAATTTATTCTTTCAAATAAAACCTAATGTCAAAAACTTTAGTCAGCATGTGGTACATTGTTGAAATCAGAAGAAAAAACTCTTTCTGAAGATATCTAAATCCAAAATGGCGCCTATAAGAAATTAGATAGATGATGATGACCAGAAAGAAACGAAACGTCGTATAAAAATTTAGAGT
Source organism: Melolontha melolontha (assembly GCA_935421215.2). Taxonomy (NCBI): domain Eukaryota; kingdom Metazoa; phylum Arthropoda; class Insecta; order Coleoptera; family Scarabaeidae; genus Melolontha; species Melolontha melolontha. The sequence continues at coordinate 165,589,003 of OW285238.1, read as the reverse complement.
ACATCACTGGATAGAGGTTTAGAAATGGCCACAGTGATATGTTTTTATTTTTTCTCTACAAGGCCAAATGTCGGTGCTACAGGTAAAAGAAGAAAATGGGGTTTTCGCGTTTTTTTTTTTAATAACGAAGGTCATTTGTCACAGGTCTATTTTCTTTACGGATTTATAACAAACACAAAATTTAACAACTTTGCCAAATTTAAACCTATACTCTATCTCCAATAATAAGCGAGATCCCCATGGTGAGGGCCGAAAATGAATCAGCCTGTATAGTAAAGTGACATTTCTATGTGGTAAAGTTCCACTTTAATAAACGATTTTGAATTCGGTAAAATAGCACATTAACAGTCAAAATGCGAAAAATTTGTTTATAGATTAGTGCACTAATTATTCCAACGTTTCTTTAATAACACTATGTCTTTGAAAAAAATACTTTTGGTAATTCCGTAAAATACGACCCCACAGCGGTTTTCACGTCGTTATTCGGTAAAAATCGACGCCCAGCCAAATGTTTTTTGAGTTTTGGAAAGACATAATAGTCACAGGGGGCAAGGTCGGGACTGTAGGGTGGATGTTATAATTCCTCAAAGCCGCATTCATTAATTACTACTTGAACAATGCATGCCTTATGCACCCTGTGTTATGCAGAAGCAGTCTTCTGAGCAAAATTGTGGGGCCCTTTTTTGCATATATGTACCCACGTTCAAGTTCATAATTGTGTCTTTGTAGACATTTTACGCTATTACAGTCCCTTTTGGTATATACTCAATTAATAGAATCCCTTCCCCTTACTAGAAAATTATGGCCATCACCTTTCCTGAAGGAAATTTCGTTTTTGCTTTCTTGGGCTGTGGAGAGCCCTTATGAATCCATTACATGGACTCTTGTTGCGTGGGAGGGTCCCATTTATGTACCAAAGTTTTATCCAGTTACAATTCTATTTAAAAAGTCTTCATCTTGAAATAAAACAGTCGAATTCTCTTCACAAGTTTTTCGTCTACAAAATTTTTATTCGGGACTGAGCAACATTAGCATCCATCGTGCCGATACTTTGTTCATTCCCAAATCTTCACGTGGAATGTTAAAAAAACTCGTTTCTGATATTCTTATTTCTCCAGTAAGAACTGAAACTTTTACCGGTGGTCAGTCAACAACAAATCTTCAACTTTGTTGATGATTTCTTCAGTTTGTGCTTCCAGAGATCTTCCATACTATGGACCATCATGAATGGACTCTGCTCTATTTGAACTGCTTACAGCAAAATTTCACTTGGAAATATATTTTTAATTAATTCATTCTTGCACGTTTGTGAACAAGCTTTTAAATGTAAATTGGAGTGCACTGTATACTACTGACAACATACAGGAACGTTTCAAATGCTTTTTTACTCTCTACTGGGATATTTTTGATGAAACATTTCCTGAGGTAGTAAAAAATATTAGTAGCAACTACAACAATATGTCGTGGTATACCGAGGAAATTAAAGAAATGAGAAATGTGCTTGATAGCGTTGAAGTAATAAGTAGAGCTACAGGCGAGAGGGAAGCTAGTGAATTATATAGGCACTTAAAAAAGCAATACAAAGAACAGATAATCCTGAGCAAGAAAAGGATGAACTCAAATTACATTCAAAGATCTAAAAATAGGTCTAGAGCAGTGTGGAATATAATAAATAGATAAGTGGGAAATAATAAGCGTGATGGGAATGTTTTGTCAAATATTACACCTGATGAGTTTAACTCTTTCTTTGTTGATATTGGCAATGATTCAGTTAGGTCAATTGGGGGTCCAAATTTAGCTCCTGCTGACCTACTTGCCAAAAGTATTAAAAGTGCACCAAATACCTTTTTTCTTCCCCCTACAACAAATGAAGAAATCAAAGAAATAGTATATAGCCTCAGAAATCAACAAACCACTGATATATACACGTTAAATGTCATTGCATTAAAAAAGAGTATACATCATATAGTGGATCCTATAACGCAGATTTTCAGTAGTTGTTTGTGCAGTGGCATATTCCCTGATCAATTGAAAGTGGCCAAAGTGCTTCCTATACACAACGGGGCACGGATGATAAAGCAAATTTCCGACCAATCTCAATACTGCCAATCATGTCAAAAATTTTAGAAACCATCATCAAGAAAAGATTACTTAATTATTGTGAGACATACAAACTCTTAAATGATACCCAACATGGCTATTTAAAAGGCAGATCTACTAGCACAGCAATTACTGAGCTTTTGAACCATATTGCAGATGCTTTTGATAGCAAGGAAGTGGTGATTCTTGGTTGTTGCGATGTGAGTAAGGCCTTTGACTCCATGGACCATCCAATACTTTTACAGAAACTGCACAGATACGGCGTGCGAGGACGAGCAAATGAACTTATTTCCTCTTACTTAACGAACAGAAAGCAAGCAGTGGACTAATAAATATTCGAATACATTATCGATAAATCGAGGGGTTCCACAGGGGTAAATATAGGGTCCTCTGCTCTTTCTAATTTACGTGAATGATCTACCTTATAACATATCTGCAGGGAAAGTTACCCAGTTTGCGGATGATACATCCGTTTTGGTTCGGGCCCAGGAAATAGGAGAGGGAAGTATAAATTTGGAGCATGCACTAATGGAGGCAGGCGAATGGGTTGGCAGTAACCTCCTGAAGCTAAATCAAGATAAAACACAGCAGCTAGCACTTACAACAAAAAGTATCTCTAATGAGAGCAAAGAGAGCATCAAATTTCTGGGTCTACAACTCACCAGCGACATGAGTTGGGATTGCCATGTGGAAGATTTGTGTCGCCGCCTTGCTGCGGCTGTTTATTCTATTCGTAGGATAAAACAGGTAGCAACATACGAAGCAGCTCGAACGGCCTACCTTTCTAATTTTCAGAGTAGAGCTACATATGGCATCCTAGCGTGGGGTGCGTCAGGTGCAGCTGAGTCGGTGTTTAAAATGCAAAAAGTGCCATTGGGACTCTTAGTAGTGTGTCTAGCAAAACTAGCTGCAGGCAACTGTTTAAAACACATACCTCATCACTGACCTTGCCATCCTTGTATGTACTTACCTGTCTGGAGTATGTCCACAATACACACCAAAAGTTCTACTTAAATAGTAATTTCCACAATTACGGCACCAGGAATACAAATAACATAGTGATACCATACCATCGGTTACAGAGAAGTCAAATGAGTTCAAATTACCTAGCCTTAAAAAATTACAATAAAATTCCCAATGGAATGAAAGGCCTGGACCGTGGACGATTTAAAATCAAAGCCCAAGACATACTACTAAAGGAGTGTTTTTACTCGTTAAGTGATTTTTTCAATCATAAATTTTAATGTGTTTTTTCTTTTATTGTTATTTGTACTTTTCTCATTTATATTTTATACTGTATATATCAATATGACGTATGTATGTATATATACATCAATAAATATTATTATTATAACGGTCTGTTTTCTCCATAAATTGGCACCATTCTCTCATGAATATTCTTAGGGCTACTCCCTTCTTTTAATAACAATTTCATTAGTCTTTTGTGTTCAAGTTTCAAATCACTCATTTTCTCTTTAAACGAAAAATAACAAATGTTAAGCGATTCGAATCAAACTTGGAGGTGACACTATAAAATGTCACAGAAACTTGACGTACGAAAATTGTAACGATAGCATATTGTTTTCATAGCTAGGTAGATAACATAAGAAACTCCTCTCGTAATACAAATTATAGGCAATCAAATATTACTCTGGGCCTGATAGACCCGGTTTATGCATCCTAGGGTTAATTAAATAATTAACATAATACTTACAAATGTATAATCAAACCTTTTGCATGAAGAAAGCCGCCTATCACCTAAATATGATCTGAACACTCAAACAATGCAACTTCTTTTTCTTATTTGGAAATTAAATAGTTACATCTTTACAAAAAACTTTGGTTTGTTCGACAGTTAATAGCGATAATCAAACCTTTCACTAGTGTTAACAACTGCAAAAAAAGCCGCCTTGCTAGTAATAAGTCTAATTTTTCCAATTTAATACTTCGCAACTTTGTTGGATATAGTCGTGTTAGAAGCAATTTAGATAAATTAAACTGAATAGCAAAACAGTAGTAGCAGTTTGGCACATAATTTTCCAATTAGGGCGGTCAATAATTTGAAATTTCTAGCTCGTAGTAAATAAGAAACACGTGTTCGTAAATATACGTTTTTGAATAACGGATGTCTACGATACATAATGTTCTGTTGGGTTTATCATCATTTTCTCTTGTTTCTTTCGTGAAATTTTATGTTTCTTTACAAATATTATATAATGAACTTATTGAGAAAAAAATGAGTAAGGTACTCGTATATGCCATTAGTAAGTATTTGACAATAAATTTCTCATTATAAAGAATATATTTAAGTATTTTCAGTACTTTTGTTATCATGTTTAAAACTAAGTATTCCAGTGTCTCGGAAATTCGTTTACCAACTCCATTATTTACGGAAACTAAAAAGAAGGACGTAGAAGAAACTGTTTTAAATGAGATGGCCAATACATTCAACAAACGCATTATAAATTGAAAATACAGTGTTTAATTTGCGTAAACAATCTGTTACACTTCGCATATACAGGCTGTCCAGAAACGCTCCTGACAAACGAAGACCGGAGATTCCTCAGATAATTTTACGATAATTAAACCCAAATTCACCTAGTCCGAAAATGCTTCCTAAGGGAGCTAGAGTTCTTTGAAAATGGCGCCTTGTATTTATTTTTTTTTTAATTCCTCCAGAACGCTTCTATTTAGAAAAACAAAAACTGGTATGCTTATTTATCCTCCAGAGATGAATCGATTCCATCAATTTCGAATTTCTAGTACCGGTCATAGGCGTCCGTTTTGGGTAGGTCAACGGTTATTTTAATGCATAACTTTTTTGTCTTTAACTTTTAAGCATTTGTGAAACTAGATTATTAAATTTTCAGGTATTACAGTACTAAAATGTACTCTTACTTTAAGTCGGTAGGATACACCGTTTTCTAGAAAAATCGATTTGTAAATTTTTCGCTTTTTTTTTTTATTAAAGTTCAATTTATTATGTACCTACTTATTTTTAGCGACGAAGTTGGCTTGGACTATCAAGGCATGGATGAAAATTAATTTAATAAATTAAAAACAAATTATTTATTACAATGGAACGAAACTAACAAAAAAAGAACAAGTATCAAAGGTAGATTGTTACAAAAGTTGCTCGATGTGATGACCATTAGTCTTTATGCATAAGTTTACCCTTTTGCTTAGAGAACGCCGAATTCTTGCAAAAATTCCAAAGTTATTTCTAAATTCGTTGCAAGCATCTTGTATCCTTAGCCAGAGTTGTGCGCGATTTTGTATCGGAACGGAATAAACAAATGCTTTTATGTATCCCCAAACACAATAATCGCAAGGATTCAAATCCGGCGACCTTGCTGGCCAAGCAACTGGACCGCCTCTTCCAATCCAATGGTCTTCGTTATTATCTAGAAAGTCTCGTACATTCCTGCTAAAGTAGGCCGGACAGCCGTCCTGTAGAAACCATAAGTTTTGCCGAATATTTAAACGCACCTCATCTAATAAATCAGGTAAAATATTTTGCAGGAAATGTAAGTAATCAGCACCATTTAAACGAGCAGGTAATTCCACAGGTCCAAGTAGATAATCGTCAACTACTCCTATCCAGACGTTTATGCTAAACCTATGCTGATGCTTAAATTCTTGAACAACGTGGGGATTGTCACCAACGTACGAATAATAATGTGCATTATGTACATTAAAAATTCCATTTTTTGAGAATGTAGCTTCGTCACCAAACAAAATGTTCCTGAAGAAATCCTCATCTTGATTTTTCTGATTTTGTAACCATCTAGCGAATTCTACGCGAGCAGGAAAATCTCCTTCTAGCAGTGCTTGCACCTTTGTAAAATGAAAAGGATATAAATTTTCTTTGTGTAAGATATTTCCTACGGAAGATTTTGAAATTGTGGGGTACATGGCATGGAGTCTTCGAACGCTTATTTCTGGATTTTCCTCAACTTCCATTAAAATAACATCTTCATGTTCTGCTGTTACATCATTATGTCTCCCTGTTTCATTATTTTTTGGGACCACTGAACCTGTTTCTCTTAATCGTTGATGAAGAGCTGTAAATGTTGAGTGAGTGAGTGGGATGCTGACGATTGGGAAATTTTTCAGCGTACCTACGTTGCGCCGCTCGAGCGTTACACCTCATTTCGCCATAAACTAAATGCATATCGGCGTATTCCTCATTAGTAAAAACCATTTTTTTTAAATTGAAATCGTTGTGTTTGAATAACACAAAGTAAAAAATGAAAAGATAAACTTCGCGAACTGACAACAATTTGACAATGAAAAGCGTAGGTTTTACTTCTGTTGGCAGTTCATAGCTAACTATTGCAAAAAATAAAAAATTGAACTTTAATGAAGAAAAAACGAAAAGTTTACAAATCGATTTTTCTAGAAAACGGTGTATCCTACCGACTTAAAGTAAGAGTGCCATTTAGTACTGGAATACCTGAAAATTTAATAATCTAGTGTCACAAATGCTTAAAAGTTAAAGACAAAAAAGTTATGCCTTAAAATAACTGTTGACCTACCCAAAACGGACGCCTATGACCGGTACTAGAAATTCGCAATTGATGGAATCGATTCATCTCTGGAGGATAAATAAGCATACCAGTTTCTGTTTTTCTAAATAGAAGCGTTCTGGAGGAATTTAAAAAAAAATAAATACAAAGCGCCATCTTCAAAGAACTCTAGCTCCCTTAGGAAGCATTTTCGGACTAGGTGAATTTGGGTTTAATTGTCTTAAAATTATCTGAGGAAACTCCGGTCTTCGTTTGTCAGGAGAGTTTCTGGACTCCCTGTATAAGAATATTTTAATTAATTTTAAATTATACGAGCTCTAACAACTATATGTTCGGACGCTGTACGAAATGTTAGAAAAATGCAGTTATGTTTATTTTAAAATGTTTTTTTCGTCTTCCCAATTTGAAAATTAAGGCAAATACCCTTCATTTAACAAGAAATTCGATTGTAATTGATTAACATTTTATTTTGCATAAACTACGTAACATTACAAAGAAAATATAACGAATTTACTGACAAATAAATATTCGGACGCATTTGAATCTTCATAACATTAATAAGAGGTAACGTCACCTTTTGCAGCAATAACGGCTTGTATACGTTTTGACATGGAATCTACTAAAGTTTTACAATATTCGGGAGTGAAAGAGTTCCAAATTTGCGTAATTTTTGTCTTTAATGCTGGAAGTGTACGTTGAGGATCATTACGCAAAGACTTTTTCATCTGATGCCATAAAGTTTCGATGACATTCAATCGGGACTGCTTGACGGCCACGATAAAACTTTTACATTATGGTCACCAAACCATTTTTTTGTTGTTTTCGCAGTGTGACAGGCTGCACCATCTTGTTGAAATATATAACTTTCGTTTCCAAAAATCGAGATGCTGTTGGGACAAGGTTTCTTGATAAAATATCTTGGTACTTTTCTGCATTTACAGTGCCATCAATGAACTCATATTCACCAACTCCTTTACTACTCATACACCCCCATATCATAACTCCTTTTGGAAATTTTATAGTAAGTTTTAGGCAATCCTTATGAAAGGCTTCAGATTTTGCACGAATGACTCTTTTTCGAAAATCGCCTACGCACACATCAAATTTAGATTCGTCGCTGAATATGACATTACTCCACATTTCTGTTGTCCAGGATTTTTTGGATTTTTCCCAATCTTAACGATTTTTCTTTTGAATAGTCGTTAATAATGGCCTTTCCTTTGCCTATAAAGATAGTGGATAAAAGAACATCATTTGTTTCCATATTGTAACACGCAAAATTATAAACTTACTTTATAAAAACTGTAACCAGACTTATGCAACCATAGCCTACAGCATTCCCTGGAGACGTTTAAATTTATCTCATGATTCCATTGGGCTTGTATTTGCCGCAAGGTACCTCTTGTATTTCTTCTGCAAATTTTGACCAGAGCACGACGTTCTCTTTCAGTGATAGTACGGGGTCGGCCTAAACTTTTGCCGCGAACATCAATACTAGCTGTATCGCAAAACTTTTTTATAATATCTCCGACAGTATATTTGGCAAGATTTAAGTCATTTGAAATTTTTTCCATTGATTTACCTCTGTAATACTGTGAAATTATAATTTCTCGCAGTTTTTTATTAGTTGCGATACCACGCGTCATTTTCTTATTACACATAATGGCGAACAAGACTTTAACTGACAACTATTCATCAAAGCACAGTTTATTTATCAATCAACGCGTTCATAATACTAATTTCAAAGCCAATAACGATTATCGTCCGAATATTTATTTGTCAGCAAATTTTTTATATTTTTGTTGTTGTCTTCCGTAAATTAAGCAAAATGAAATAGTATAATCAATTACAATCGAATTTCTTGTTAAATGAAGGGTATTTGCCTTAATTTTCAGATTGGGAAGACGAAAAAACATTTTAAAATAAATATAACTGCATTTTTCTAACATTTCGTACATCGTCCGAACATATAGTTGTTAGGGCTCGTATTTCTTCGCAAATATATTTCCAATTTAAAAATATTAATTCAACTTAGCCATTCTCTATGTATATTCGTATTTGCAATAGAAAGTGTTTCTTTTGTTATTGCACTAGTCGGCTGACTTTTCGAAATCTACCTGACTTGAACGGTCAACTCAAGTATCAACGTTCGATTACATTTCTCACAACTATTTTACATTTCGTTTTTAAACCTAAGTTAATTATTTTAATTACGTACGCCTTCTCTACAAATATATCGCATAACATTTTAAAGCTTCTTTCACAAGGGATATTTTACTGATAGTTGTTTCATCGAGATCACAACTTTTTAGCTAGCACTCTTGATTAATTTATAATTCGAGACATCGACAACTTCGATCCCCTTCTTCAAGGGTCAAAAACGTAAACCTTCCCGTTTACAAATCTCTTCTGTGTCTCTTCTACACAAATTTCATATTTTTCGTATAGAGCTGGAATAAAACAGTAGATAGCTTTTAAAGACTTGATTGTTTTTCGAAGTATTTTCCACGAAGATTAATGCACTTTTGCATACGCTCGAACCAACTCTGGAAGTAGTTATTCCACTCGATTGTTGGTAGAGCCAAAATTTCTGTTTTGAAGGCATCGACTGCCCCTTCTGACGCCTGGAACCTTTAACCACGCGGTCCGAAATCTCTGGGACCTAGGTCGGGACTGTACGGAGGATGATCTAACAATTCGTTGATTTCTCGGAGCTCAGCGATGACTTGCATCAAACAAATGGTTGTATACCAATTGGCAGTAACAGTTCTTTGATGCTGTAAGGAAATGATTGCTACATGACCTGCTTTCGAGACAAATGTTGCGACTATTTTTTTGGAGACACTTCGAGAACGGATTTTCTTCACCTTGGAACACCCAAACTCCCGACTGGCGTTTATTTCTTAGCTCGTATGAGTAGTAATCCAAGATTCATTACCACTCACGATGTTATACAGTTTCCTGCGTTGAAGTAGAGTTTTTTGACAGCAATTCACCCTAGTTGTTTTCGGTTCTTCGAGCAACAGAGGCGGTATCCAACGGGAAACAATTTTTTTACACACAATTCTTCATGCAATATTTTTTAAATTGATGTCTTTGAAATCCCCAATGATGCATCAATTTCGAGATATGTCACATGTCAGTCCTCGTTGATGAGTTTGCGCACAGCATCGACATTTTCCTGAGTGACTGCCGGTTTTAGTGCACCAGCTCTTGGATCGTCGCTAAGACTAATCAGTCTGCGTTTGAATTCTCCATACCAACAACAAATTGTTGACTGATGTGGTGCGTCATTACCGAAAACAGAAACTAACTCGGCGAGGCATTCTTGTTGAGATAATTCTTCGAAAATTATTGCGCGAAAGTTTTCACTGTTTAATTTCATTTTTCGGCTAACTTGTCAAATTTGACAGCTCGTTGTAGCTATGACACTACACGTGTCGCACTGAATCTCTGGATTTAGGCCAACTATGATCTATTCAGCGAACAGATAGAGTGATCACAACTCAGACACGTGTCAAACTGGTCTCGAACGAGCGAATGAAACCACTCGTTGATTTCATAGGCGATAGATGTCACTGTACCGGTGTTATTTTTTGACAGTTGAGAAAACAGATTATTAAAATATTTTTCATACGCCAATAATGTAAATTTCTTGTTGCTTTAAGAACGAGGGCGTATTTTTATGTTATCTACCTAGCCATCGTAACACAATCGTAAACAAAAGAGTGACGATGTCAAACAAATTATTGAAAAATTGCTGTCACTGTTAGAAGTACATGGGCTAAGTTGTGTTTAGTTTGTGCTGTTTATAGAGATTTTCGACGGTATATTTCTCGATGAAATGAGTGAAACTCAGGTTGAACATCGCAGCGTAATAAAGTTCCTGACAAAAGAAGGCAATGTTCCAAAAGCAATTCATGAAAGAATGGTTGCTGTGTATGGGGAAGATACACCATCTTATTCCTAAGTAAAATATTGATCTAAACTCTTTCGGTGGGGCCGAGAGTCAATCAATAATGACCCAAAGTCCGGACGACCCGTTGAAGCTCGAACTGAAGACATTGTGCGAAAAGTCGAAAATTTGGTACTGAGAGATCGGCGTGTAAAGATCTCTGTCATTGCCAATGAAGTCTGTATATCCGAAACAAGTATCCTCAAAATTTTAAATGACGATTTGGGTATGAAGAAGGTGTCTGTAAGGTGGATACCCAGATTGCTTACACCTGAACAAAAACTGTACAGAAAAGAAGTTTCTCAAGAAAATTTGGTCAAGTTTGAGAGGGACAAAACATTTTTATCTCGAATTATCACCGGGGATGAGACTTGGGTATATTACTTGGACCCTCCTACTAAACAAGAATCCCTGCAGTGGGTTCATAAGGGCTCTCCACCTCCAAAAAGGCCAAGACACAATTTTCTGGAAAAAAACTGATGGGAACTGTTTTCTGGGATGCAGAAGGAGTCTTGCATATTGAATATATGCCGAGAGGGTCTACCATAAATGGAGAGGCCTAAGGAAACATAATTAAAAATTTAAAAACTGCTCTGGAGGAAAAACGCCCGCATTCTTATCCACAAAAAAACTTGTTGCTGCACGACAATTGTCGGGTTAATAAGGCAAACAAAGTTCAGCAGATAATCAATGACTGTGGATTGTTTATAGAGTTAGGGCATCCACCTTATAGCTCCGGCCTAGCTCCGTCAGACTTCTTCTTATTCAAAAATTTAAAAAAGCACCTCAGGGGAAAGCGTTTTGCTTATGATGAAGAAGTTAAAGAAGCTGTTGAAGAATATTTTGCGGGGTTACCCTAGCAATTTTTTTGAGGGTATGGAGCAACTGAAAATAAGATGGAAAGTGTATTAGTGTTGAAGGAAGCTATGTAGAAAAATATTTTTTTTTTGTTCTCTTATGTGCTTTTTTTCATGACTAGGTAGATAACATAAAAATACGCCCTATAAAATGGTGAAATTTCTGTAGATTTAGGAGATATTTTTGTAATTATTTTCTCAAGTAGTACTAAAAACTTAAAAACGGTATGTTACAGTTTAAAATTCTGGATATGTACATGAACGAAACTTTTCCATAGATATGAAGAATTGAAAGAATTATGTTCAGCAATTGTTATCAAGCATTGGGGAACGAAAAGGCAATAATAAAGCGAAAGAACGAATCAAAAAATGTTGAGGCTTCCAAATATTAATAAATATTTTCCCCAGATAAATAAATAGATATACATTGTATACACAAAATATGAAAGAGTTTGTAATTTATACCATTTATACATAAAGAAAATTGAAGTACTTCAGATTTACGTATGATGATTAAACAAGTGTTAAGTTGTTGAAAATCTAGTGCCCAAATATACCTAGGTACTTCACTTACATATGAGTAAACACTTTTTCCATATGTATTGATATTTAAAAAATATTGATAGTACAATACAACTAAAACACCAATATTATGAGCAAATTTTGTTAGCATTGGATTTATTGACTTTAAAAAGTCGATCTAATAATTTATTCAGCATTTTCTAATAATTATCACTAGTTTACAAAATGAAATTTTTTTCATGTACATTTGATGAGATATAGATTTCCTTATGTATTTTCTTCCACTGAATTCGAAAATCAAGGTTAAATTTTTTTTTATGGAACAGTTTTTGAGATATTGTAATTTTTTCATTTTTTCGACCTTTTTTCACTTGACAAATCATATCTCGAGCTAGAAATGCCCGATTGGGTCGTTCTTGGTACCCAAATGCAAGGTATTGAGATGACGAACAAATATGTATAATCGGATCTTTGATTGGTAAAGCGGTTCAAAATATATCGATGAAAATAGGGCACATTTTCAACAAAATCATATTTTACAGTGATTCTGTGCCGACAGAAAAGTACAAATCGTTAAAAAAAAACGTCTGGTTTCTGTTCATGTACGTAAAGATGATACTTTTACGTAAGAACTAAGACCAACCAGAAGAAAATCGACCGAAAAATGACAAAGTTATAAGCAATTGAGTGAGTAAATCCAAATCCCATATTTTCCGAATATTTTATTTTTTTCAATTTATGAGTTCGGTTGCTCACACGCAAATATATTGAATTTATTATTTGTTATTTTTATGTATTTTGACTTTCTTGTTACTATTATAATAATAATTATTATTCGTATCAATAAACAGCTGACTCTTGCTATATCTTGATATTTATATGTCTTTGGTATAGGAACATGATTTTATATCGATAGCCTCTTGGTATATTGGCAACGTATATTAGTTCTCACGTTGACGCTAGAGTTCTTAGATTTTATTCCAAACAAAACAAAAACACATCACGTTTAGGAATCTTAGAACCCTGACATTTTGTTTTGACATCTTTTATAAAACGTAGTGTCGGTTGCTTGTATATTATAGGAACTCACAAATTTGATTGAAATTATATTTCATTGTGTTCGCCAAAATGCCTAAAAGAAAACGAGAATTTAAGTGCGTAAACAATCCAAATAATTTCTGTTACGTGTGTGGCAATTTTGTCCCCCAACCAAATAGACGTAGATTCACCGATTCATTACAACATAATTATCTGCAATATTTTGGAATAGCACCTGCAACTTTTCATGAGCAATGGACACCAAATAATGTTTGTTTATCGTGCCATATAACTCTTGCCGCATGGGCTTCTGGTTCATCACAGTAAGATTAAATTTATATATACAAATGAATTAATAATAAAGTGAATTTTTATTCCAAATTAGACGATACATGAAATTCGGTGTACCGATGATATGGAGAGAGCCGCTCTGCCATTCGGTTGATTGTTACTTTTGCCTGAGCAAATCCACTGGTTTTGGAAAGAGTGCCAAATGGGTTTATGCGACAGTAGCATCTGTTTCGCTTCCAGTTCCACATTCAAGTGAATTTCCTCATCCTAAGTGCTCCGATTCAACGATTGAATTTTTCGAATCATCACTACAGACAGACACAAGCAGTGATAATGAATTTCAACAGGAGTCGCAATTGCAACATTTTACGCAGCCTGAACTGAATGATTTGGTGAGAGATCTCGAGCTGTCAAAGAAAAAAGCGGAGTTACTTGCATCTCGCCTGAAGCAACGGAACTGTTTGGCTCCGGGAGTAAATCGAACATTTCACAGAATCCGTGATAAACCTTACGCACAACACTTTAAGAAGGAAAACGACATTTGCTACTGCAACGATATTCCTGCATTGTTTGAGCAACTCGGAGAGCCTTATGATCCAAATGAGTGGCGCTTGTTCATTGACGGTAGTAAGGAGAGTTTGAAGGCAGTCCTACTGCATATTGGAAATGAAAAACCTTCTATCCCCATCGCTCATGCCATCAACACTAAAGAATCATACGCCACAATGGCCAGTTTGTTAAAATACTTTCAATATGAGCATCACAACTGGAAAACATGTTCCGATCTCAAAGTCGTCGGCATGTTGTGTGGAATGCAGGGTGGATATACAAAATATTGCTGCTTTCTTTGCCTCTGGGATAGTCGTGTTCGTGAACATCATTATAGAAGAAAAGACTGGCCAGAAAGGGAGAACATCACAGTGGGCAAAGACAATATTAAATACGTGCCTCTTGTCAAAAAATAAAATATAATCCTTCCAGCGTTGCACATTAAACTTGGCCTCATTAAAAATTTTGTGAAGGCCTTAGACAAGGAAGGCCAAGTATTTTCCTATTTGAAAACCCTTTTCCCGCAGCTTTCTTTAGCAAAAATCAAGGAAGGCGTCTTCGAAGGTCCACACATAAAGAAATTGGTAAAAAGCACAGATTTTCCCAAATATTTAACACCCGTTGAAAACGAGGCCTGGAATTCATTTTAGCGGGTTGTTACCAATTTTCTTGGGAACAATAAAAGCCCTAACTACGAGGGAATTATTACCGATTTCCTGAAGAACTACAACAAGATGGGTACGGAATGCCATTATTTAATTTCATTCCTGGTTGTTTTCTATTGAATTGTTTTTACCATTTTATTTATTTCTTACAGGTGTAAATATGTCTCTAAAAATCCATTTCTTGCATTCGCATTTGAATTTCTTTCCGGACAATCTTGGTGACGTAAGTGACGAACACGGCGAGAGATTTCACCAACAAATTAAGACCATTGAGCGGGGCTAGCAAGGATTTTGGGATGAAGCAATGTTGGGAGACTATGTATGGTTTCTCACTAGAGAATCAGATCCCAAAAGCAACCGAAGACAAATCAAGAGCCACAACTATTTCTAAGACACAAAAATGTCAAGAATGTATTGCAAGCGTTTAAACCCAATAAATTGTAGAAAAAAAATAAAATATTCGGAAAATATGGAATTTCGATTTATTCACTCAATTGCTTATAACTTTGTCATTTTTCGGTCGATTTTCTTCTGGTTGGTCTTAGTTCTTACGTAAAAGTATCATCTTTACGTACATGAACAGAAACCAGACGTTTTTTTAACGATTTGTACTTTTCTGTCGGCACAGAATCACTGTAAAATATGATTTTTTTGAAAATACGCCCTATTTTCATCGATATATTTTGAACCGCTTTACCAATCAAAGATCCGATTGTACATATTTGTTCGTCATCTCAATACCTTGCATTTGGGTACCAAGAACGACGCAATCGGGTATTTCTATCTCGAGATATGATTTGTCAAGTGAAAAAAGGTCGAAAAAAGAAAAAATTACAATATCTCAAAAACTGTTCCATAAAAAAAAATTAACCTTAATTTTCGAATTCAGCGGAAGAAAATACATAAGGAAATCTATCTCTCATCAAATGTACATTTTCGGTGCAAACTAGTGTTGCATCTGTAAATATTTATTTAACAAATATGTTACATGTACACTGTGAAAATTAAATTTTTCGCCTAATTTTGTTTATTATTCAAAAGAATTGATGGCACGCTATGTGCAATAACAAATAAAATGCAAATACTTTCAAAATCACGGCACAATTTTAAGTAAACAACGTAGCTGACAGCTGAGAAAGTTAGGTTATGTCGTAATATCGCTGAAATTTCAATCGCTTTTAACTGACTTTGCTTTAATTTTAGCCAGCCAATGGAAGAGCTATTTAGCTGATCATGCATTTTTTGTATTTTTGCGCAGATAGAGTATAAAAATGCAGGTTAATTTTTAGTATTGACATTTGGTTAATAGTGCCCTCTATGTTTCAGTATAGAAAACATAAGAGATATCCCTCGAAGTATTCAATTTTACTCTTTAAATTCCACATTTCACGTACAAAATACATTGTAAATGGATTACCTCTAACTGATAATCCCAAAATTTTACCTTTAAATGACATTATAATAAAATTTAAAAAAATACAACCGCCCACCCACGCTTAAAATTAAGCAAATATTGAATTAGAATCTGATCAAGGTGTAACTATAAGTAACACATGCCATAAAAATCGGTACCACGTATATAACTTACATACATTATTATTGACGACAGCTTGCAACGCCTTTTTATTCATAAAAAGAATCTTTATTACATAACAATGACACAAGTGTGTCAACCATCCATCCACCCACGCATCTTATCAGTGTACATGTGGAGTTACATGTCGGTAAATATGGACAGATGCAAGTCAAGCTGCGTGCGTGGGTGTAAATAAAGGATTGAATCGCAAAATCGAAAGAAATGGTATATTTTTGGTGAAAATACAGATGTTGGCGATCAGGTAACTCCCGATGGGGTTAAATCTGATGGACAGATGCGGAAATTATGCATAGAAATACTCTCACCTTTAATACCACGAGAATTAACAAGTGATGCGAAAGTTCACGATAAGGGATAGTTTATACGATTTCAAGAATCGAAATGGGGCCCTGTTCGCAGTCATTACATTATGTCACAAAGTATCAAATATATCTAACCTTAACCCTTAATGACGTCTGTCGGACGTATGAATTACCCACTAATTGAAATTTTAAACAAAATAATTTTTTCTGTGACGGAAAACAGTTTAACATTTTATCTTTCTTGACAGGTAACAAAATGTCACTTTCTACGAAATTACTTATTTCGCCGGGAAAAAAATGAGTGCTTTTCTCCCGGATATGTACACATAAGTAGAGCTGACCAATTTTCGTGCGCGCCATGTGCGCCGGTATGGGAGTGTAATTCGTAATATATTAAAATATGGGATAGAATAGGGACGCAACATGAGCTTGTTACCGATATAAGTATATAAGGAGAGACATTTATTCTATCAGAAATAATTAAATATACATTTGGTTTTCTACTATTAAAGTAATATGCATAAACACACGAAAAATAAGAATAGTACATATTATAGCAGCGTTGTATGTACCTATAAATAAAATGGAAAATGTATGAAATCAGCGATTGTGTGCACGACAGAGGCTTTAAAAACACTTACCGTTTTAAGCGTCTTCCAAGGATTGATAAACTGGAGAAACTCGATTGTATATTTTAAACATCAGATGCGTTTCTAAGGTTATTTCTGAAAAATATGTTCGCCGTGAGGAAAAAATATGTTTCTATTCGGAAAACGAGCGTTCTACATCTAGTGACGTTATATTCGCATAATCAAAATACTTTTTTAAGCAACTGTAGACTTACCCTTACAAAAACGTGTTAAGGTGTCAAAATCTGCATTTCTGTCTAAAACACTTTCAAATTTAATTAGAAGACTTTCACATTTTGCGTCTTCTGCAGCACACAGTTGTGCGTGAACATCAACGATTTGCAGTGATTCCTCTAACGAGAGCGACGAATTATCTAATTTTGTTATTGCTTCTTCTAGTCCCAAGTAATTCTCACGAATACTTTGTGAATCCATTTTAATCGGGCATCATGAAATTTTTTCTGGCTTGTATAGATAGCTGCACTTTCTTTCGGATCGAATGATAAAACCACGTTTTTAATTTTTTCAAAATGTTCATGATAGTAAAACCCCGCCCGTAACCATGTACCTCAACGTGTCAGAATCGGCTGTGGTGGCTCAGGGGTATGGGGACACAATTCGTGAAGTTTACGAATACGTTTTGGAGATTTCAGGAATACTGCCTTTGTACTCGATATTAAAGCATCTACCTCTGGATAACATCTACGAACCTGTTCTTCCACAAGGTGTAGAGCATGGAGTTTACAAGTAATATGTAACAAGTTAGGACAATATTTTCTAAGAGACCGGCCTACAGAACACATGGTTGCGGCACCATCGGTCATAAACATTAATACTCAATAACATTAATTTATTGTTATACTTGTGTAGCAAAACATCTGTCATATATATATATATATATATTTTAAGTATATTGTAAATCTACAAACATCATTTATTTTAATTTTAATTTATTATTAAATCTTCACTCACTTTCGAATACAAATATTTACAGCGCATATTTTTCTATCCTAAACGATGAGAGTATTATAAAAATTAAAAGCTTTTTCCTATAAAATAATTCTTTCAATAAGTAAGAAGTAGCCGAAAATTCCTTAGGTACTTGACGAGTTTCAATCTTGATTACTACAATCAATGCGTACAATACAATTTAATGATATCCACTATAACTGTGAATATGATTCCAGTAACCTCATATTATAATTGTCTCCCACAATATACTGTTATTACCGGTGTCATTTATATCACTTTCAAAATTTTTGTATGTATTATGAAACACTCATGTGTGCCTTTGTAAAATAGCGTGCCTTAATAATGATTTTATTGGCTTCACGCAGCCTTTCTGATTGGGAGAAAATTAAAGAAAAATGCATATTGGTTATCTACTAATGATTATTGCATCGATTCCTACATAACGTAAAAAGTAATCTAAAAAAGTACAAGTAATAATGATTAAATTTGAAAAATAAACACGTGGAACATATATTGTACCGGGTGTCCATTATTGTTTGAAGTTGACAATATGTGTGTATTTAGGTTAAGTTTGCACTACAACATTTAATTTTAACCGCAACAATTAACATTAGCGTCCCATGCGGTTATCACTTTTGACGTAAATATAAAAATTGTTATAAAAAAATTTGTGCAGGATTGAGTTGCACCTATTTAATTGAAATAATTGCCCAAGTGGGAGGCTTTTGCCCGACAGAGGTTCTGAAGAATCAGAAATTAAATAATTTTAATGAACAACATAATTTGCTCATTTGTGCTACTATAAGAGAAAATTCGAATCACACCGACAAATAAATTGTACATCAATTAGATATTAATACAAAATTTGAAAAATGTAGGAAATATTTACCGAAGACCATTATAAACGTATGGAATTTTCTATATTCTATTCTATTTACTGAGTTGATATTTGCACGGGCATCATAGAAATATCAATTTCTGTTTAATATGGAGACAAGTCAAACTACATTGGTTGCTTACAGCGTAGTGAGAGACCGGCGTTCGGTCAAATTTCGTATCAAGCTTTTGTTCTAATTTAATGTAAACTTCTGTTATTTTTGTATCTACCATTTTCTTAACACAATAATTATAATAATAATAATAATAATAATAATAAGGCTTTTGACAACACATCGCAAGCACTTATCATACACCTACTGAGAACTATCAAAGTTCAACGTGAAATAGTTAAAGAGGGAGGAAAGAAATAGTAACAAAACCCATACAATTTAAGAGAGGTATCTATCAGGGTGACTCATTAAGTCGACTTCTGTTTTGCATGACGAAGCTGCCTTTGTCCTTGGCTCTTAGGAAAACCCCAGGATATATGTCAGGGTAACCTAATCAGAGGAAATATAAAATCACCCGCCTATTCTATATGAATGACCTTAAGATTTACTCCCAGAATGAAAAGGAACTAAAAACTATTATTCTTATGGTTCATAAATATGCCTCAGACATGGGCATGGTACTGGTAAGGACAAGTGTGATGTACACCATATTAGACGGGGAAAGTCAAAGCATAACGGTGGAGATGTGGATTTGGTGGATGGCACTTCTATTCAACAGCTTCTAGTGGACAAACTTACACATTCTTGGGCATAAAGCAAAGAGAAATGAATAAATGCGCAGAAGTAACTAGTCAGTTAATCAAGAAATATGAAGCGGTGCTACATAAAATTTGGGCTTTAGAACTGTCGGCAAGGAATAAAGTAATCGCTACCAACATTTCAGCAGTGCCAGTAGTATTTCACACTTTTGGTACAATCAAATGGAATATTGACTCTATTGTTCACCATCCACAAGCGTCAGTACAGAGAATTTTCATGTCCAGAAAAGTAGGAGGAAGAAGACTAGTGAACATCGAACAGAGATTTTATACTGCTGTTATCAGTACTGCACGTGTTGTATCCATTACACAAGATCCACTTCTGACTATAGTTAGGGCACATGAAGAGGAAGGAAGGGGAGTATTTTTGTATGGAGAGTCGGAGAGGGCCCTTCGCGAGCTACAGCTACAGTACAGTGTCATCAAATCTAGTAGAGAAAAGACAAATCTTTATCAGGTGCCTGTAATTGAGCTGAGGCGAATGCTCAGAGAGAGGTGTATCGATATACTGGTGGAACAACATCGAGAGAAGGCGATGCATGGCTTGTTTTTTTAAGAATATCGATAAACAGTACCTGTCTCACGACCTAACTTTCAGTTTCTTGCACACACCATATTTCTACTCGGAAACAGAAGGCTATACAGTTGCCTGTAAGGATGGCGCATATCACACTCTAGAGTATGCGAGAAGGATCATTGGACAGAATATTGGCGACACTAAGTGCAGATCATGTAAATTAATGACGGAAACTACCATACATTTACTGGCAAGCTGCCAGAAATACCTCTCTAACACATATATACATCGACATGATATATGATATATATATATATATATATATATATATATATATATATATATATATATTAATATGAGGCAATTAGGCTTTAAATAAATAAGTGTAATTTGAAGTAAAACAAATTAATTGATTACTTTGAAAAATACAAATTATTTGAATATTCACACGTACGGAGTTATAGAAGGGTTATAGAGATGGCGTTGAAGTTATATTTTTACAGTTGTCATATATGTACCTTATGAACTTGAATACAATAATAAATGAAATGTATACTTAACCTCTTTTTCGCCTCTTTTACGTGCTTTTCTGTATAAACTGTATAGTGATCAAAAGGCTAATATTTAAAGAATTTAAATGACATATAAACGATCTTTTTCGCAATGTAACAAATATAATTTTATATTTTAGGAGATTTAAAAATAAATACTCAATTTCGATGCTGGTGGTTTATCTGTGTGGCTGTTGGATGTTCGAGTCTTGGTTCACAGGAATAACGGGTTGAGGGGCAAAAAAAAACTGGTTTTGGTTCTGAATTCGGGTTGGCGTCCTCCGGAAATTGGAGTTTGGGTATCGATGCTTAGCGGGTTCAGTTGCAGGTAACCTTCCGTAAAAACGATGCTAGTGAATCGGGAACTT
Source organism: Melolontha melolontha (assembly GCA_935421215.2). Taxonomy (NCBI): domain Eukaryota; kingdom Metazoa; phylum Arthropoda; class Insecta; order Coleoptera; family Scarabaeidae; genus Melolontha; species Melolontha melolontha. The sequence continues at coordinate 165,567,913 of OW285238.1, read as the reverse complement.
ATAGGATATCTTTTTGGTAAGGTTTCGTTAATTTATTTTTGGTTTTATATCACTTTATTCCTTTATACACTTTTCAAAACGTTAGACGCGTTGTACCAATTTTAATTACCCAAGCGGACTCTCTATTGTTTTTGTTAATTCTTCCAGGCATCTTATTCTCAATGTTGTTTCTACTTATTTAATCTCGACAATAAATTACTCAAAATAAAATAAATTACTAGAATCAATCGTTTTGACATTTCATTAAAATTATTGTATTAGTTTTACAATGGATAAAAGTTTATTTTGAATGAACAATTTCTGCTAATTACCTATTTTCGTTTTGGGATAATTCCCGCCTTATTTGAATTTAAAATAGGTACAGTTATGATCATCATATGACATATAATTCCAATCAATTAAGTTAAATATCTTCGGAAAAATAAAAATGTAAATAAAAATGACTAAGTTGAATGGTTACAAGAAAAACAATAATTATGTGATGCAAAATTGATAAATTAAAAACGCGGTATTAACTTTATTGATATGGCATGTGAAAAATGCAGTTCTAACAAACAAAACTTATACTAAATTTACAATTTAAAATATTAATGCTGTATCTTTGCTCTAGGTCCCTCATATACATGGTTCGCCTCATCACAATATATATATATATATATATATATATGTATATATATATATATATATATCGAGTGATATATTACCATCTAAGGTACATCTATGAGATCTAAGAGAAAATTATTCCTCCCTACGACGTCACGCAGCTTCGCAGTGTCATAGAAAATAAAAACTACAAAATTTTGTGGAATTTTGCATTTAGCACAACTAGACAAATCTCAGCTAATAAACCCGATATGGCCCTGCTGGACTACGCAACAAGATGTATGTACATTTTCGAAATGTCATGCCCCAGTGAGGACAACATCACAAAAAAAGGAAGCGGAAAAAACAACCAAATACCGTGACCTTTTATTTGAGCTGCGAAAAACATATGCGGATTACAACATATTCTTCATACCGTTGATAATTGGCGTTCTTGGGGGAATCAGCGAAAACATAACGAAAAATTTACTTAAGTGCAGAAAAATACAAACAACAAGAGTTATCCTTGGTTCCTTGCGCGCCTTAAGGGCCCATGAAGCCAGCTGCACACCATCGGAAGCTGGATCACACGTATATCCGATTTCCTGTAGGAGAAGCTGTTCGTGTATAAAGAGTTGCTCTTGCGTATTCGCGAGCTGCGCAGAAGAAACAACCTCATCTTCTCCTTGCCCGGCACTATTACCCACAAACTATTCCAATAGATTCATTACGTTAATTAGTTGTTACAATTAAATTATGGCTTTGTTGCTTGTTGTTGTTATTACTGTGTTAAACAAAAAAAAGGGCAAGAGAGTGGGCCGATAAATAATAATAATAAATCCGTAGAGATGTGGCGACCCCATCGCACGGGGGGTACTACCGCAGAGAGCCGCAGTAGAGGTAGCTAAGATAGCTGAAATGAGAAAACTTGATTTGACGGCCCTTTCCGTCCTTAGTGCCATGGTGTAGCACCACCGCGTCAAAGGGACGACTTTGGCACAGGTGGGTTAAGTAATTGTCGTGAGTGATGCCCGGTTGACACAGGGACCCGGCGGGGATATAGCCTTGCCAGCGCATGCAGGGCTCTGAGCTGGTTGACTTATATTTCCCTAGCTAATCGTGGGAATTAGTATAAATAAAATTATTAAAAAAGTTCGGAAGAAAACAGGACTGAAATCCAGATTAGAGATAGGGCAAATACAGAGCCGGAAGACAGCTTAAAACATATTACAGCAGGAATAGAGAAGACGAAAAAAGACCTATGTAGGGAGAAGGAAATGAAATTGAGGAATTCCGAAAGGGAATTGCAAGACTAACAAAAACTATAGAGGAGCTGTTACAAATCACGGAAACAAGCCCGAAAACCAAGATGGAAATTAAGAATATTGACAAGAAGTTGAAACTTCAGGCTAACGATGTAAATAAGGAATGGAAACAAATGGAAGAACAAAAAGGGTAAAGTGTAAAAGTCAAAGATTAAAAACTATAAGGAAGATAGAAACGATACTGGAAGGAACGCAAAGTTATGAGAGCCTGACAGAAATTCTTGATGAGGAATGGCCACAGGACGTATATAAAATTACTGAAATAGACGGAAAAAGTCAAGTACCTTTAATGCGCGAACAGGAGGACTATGCAATTCTGATGGACTCAAATAATATGGATGACAATAAAATTGTAGAATGGATCATGTTAAAGAATAATGGACTAGCTGAGTTGATAGCGATCAATGAGGGACAGACTGACTTCCTGGTACAAACGGCGAAAGTAACAACTAGCAAAAACGAATATGAAGAAAAAAGTAGGGCAGTGTACTTCTTGCCTATGAAGAGATTAACACATTTTATCATAATACATTTTATATATCAGAAAAACAATTATTTTCTTTACTTTAGACATAAAATGAGCAATCCATGCGTATATCAAGCTCACAATTGTGCTTACGTACAAAGATTTATTATTTTATTTTATTACTCATTCCCATCTGTCTTTACATTATATTTCATTTGCAATTTATCGAAACCATATAAGATCGATTCATTGACTACTATTATTATATCTAAGTATTGTTCTTGAAATAACGAAAAGCGTACATCACGTACCCGCATTATTTTCTAATTACTCAAAGATTCATAGTAAAAACACTGCTTACATGATGACCATAAATAATCGAATAAAGGATGAAAGTAGCAGACCATAAATTGTTATGTGGCATCCAATATATGTAAGCGAGTAATCGGCATCTGAACGTTATTATTTCCAGACGTGGGTGTCTGCTAAAATATTATGTAAACATTAATTTAAAGGCAAGTGGTTGAACGCAGCGGGTACATGTTATTACAGAATTCTTATAAGAGCTGATACAAACTTTGTGCGATGAACAAGTATGTTTTAAAGATTCCTTAAAAAAATATTTAGATACAAACGTGAAACTCTATAGTATCTCGTATAAAGTACGGTTTCTGTACATCTATTTAGATTGTTTATAGAGAATACAAGGGTCTTGGTCTAATAAATAAATAACCAATAACAAGAGTGTTTTAAAAAGTACTTCTACAATATACAGATATAAGAGATTATGTAAGAAATCTTCTTTGACATATACGAGGTGTGGCTATAAAATATCAAGACAAATGCTACTACAGACGAACCACATATGCACCAAAGTCGTACGATCGACAGCTGTGTAGCGTAAACCTTTCGTTATCGATTATCACCCATTCCGTGTTTGTAGACATAATGGTCTGGTCGTCTTCGTTTGTATAAGATATATTTTTTTTGTTTTGCAGAAAAAATGATAAGTGTTTTAGTAGAGCATCGAATTGTCGTGATTTCATATGAAACCATTACTAAGACTTAGGTATCTATTATTAAAAGGACTGTACGACAATTAATGTTTCTAACGTACGCGGGTGTGTGCGTGGTTTAAATGTTTCTAAGATAGCCGAGATAACACACGCCCGGGACGCCCTTCCACGTCAAAAACGAATGAAAATATTGAAGAAATCGGTAATTTGACCTGATCTAACCGTCGATTAGCTATTCGTGTGATTTCTAGAACCGTAGAAATTGCCAAAGAATGTGTAAGACAAATTTGACATTAGAATTTAAATGTGCAAAAGGCGTGTGCGAGACTTCTCACAATCGAACATATATTGTACTTGTACACTTTAAGCGCCATTGAAAATGATCCAAGTTTCTTGAAAAGAGAGATAAACATGTGTAAATATTGGTTTTTGACCTATGATTCAGAAACTAATCGTTAACCAATGCATTGGAGAGCCCAACTTCACTGAGAGTTAAAAAAGCGCGAATGAGCAAGTCAAACTCAAAGCTATGATAATCATTTTTTTCGATATCTCGTGTACTTTACCTGGGTTCCTGGAGGTTAAACTGTAAATCAGTATTACTATCTTGAAGTTCTTGCTCAACTCCGCAAGAAAATCAGAAAAAAAGACTCGAATTTGTGAAAAAACAGTCTTAGATTATTCATCAGGAAAATGCACCGCACACAGTTCATTGTCTATCAAGATGTTTCTAGTCAAGTATAACATCCCACTGCCAGACCATCTTGCCTGACCTGACACCTTGCACCTGTCTGTTTATTCTCAAGGTTGAATCTACATTAAAAGGAACGAGATTTCAGACCATTAAAGCTGTGAAAGAAGTAGAGGCACGTGTCACGAACGAACTCACAGAAGAAGACTTGCAGCAGTGTGTTTTGCACCATTTAAAATTCGAATGGAGCTGTGTAGAGATAGCGAACAGGTGTATATTGAAGAGGATTGAGTAATTGTTTGGGCTATTTGCATCGTTTGTAGAATAAACCGATGTTTCCGCAGTTAATCTATTAGCGTCATCAGGGTAGATTAACGGCCGAAACATCGCTTTATTCAAATCCTACAAACGATAGAAATAGCTCAAACAATTATTCAATTAATCATGAATCGTCAACTACATCTAGTCGCGAGTTGAAGGGGATTATTAGGACCCGAAGATCAAAATGATGAGATCGAAGACCAAAATATGTTGGGGATGTTTGGCTCGTGGAATCAAATGTTTGCGATGAATCCGGTTTCTGGCGGTGACGCTTCAACCCCAGTTACTAGAATCAACACCCCAATGTTTGCTTCACTATGCACATGTAAGACTGAATACACTTCACTTTCTAAATTTTCGGTAACTGTTAATCTAAATATATTTATTTACACTATATACATTTACTTTTGGATATACAACGACTTATACAAACATAAAACTGCTGTTGGGACTGGCATCTCTTGTTAAAGTATGATTGTTTTGTTGATGTTTAACGTAAGACTGTGTGTCTTTATTTACGACTATTCTGTTCTGACATTGACTTCGTACTGTTTTGTGTTGTGTTGTAGCTTGTTCTGATGTTACAGATGAGACTGTTGTGTTAAGACAAGCTATTACATAATTAAATGCGTGTATTCGCTGTACATTGTATTGTTTGACGTCATAACGGGGAGTTTTTTCGTATTAATTCGTGGAAATTGTACCTACAGGCAACAATACCCAAGATTTACGATAGTGCCTTAAAAATCTAATCTTAACTAATAAATAATAAAATGTCATTACTAATTAAGTATTGATGTTATAAATCTAAATATATAACTACCGATCGTCTCTTGTTAAAGTAATAAAATTCATTATACATATTTAGGGAACGTTGAAGCCCCCTTGGTTTGAGAAGCTCTTCACTATGCACAGTTTTCCGAATAAGATACTCATTAGTGAACTAAAATATTTTATTCTACTATGTTCACAACTATTAATTATTTGATAAAAGATTATTTATTTGATGTTAAAGTTTATTTTGAATATTTCAACAAAGATAATGCCGAGGTTTCTGTCTAGCTCGATGCTTTACGAGTTCTTGCTAGATGTTTCCTCGATGAGTTCTTCGTAGATACTAGTCTTGACTGATCTTTTGTGCCAGATAAATTATGGGGTCGCAACCACAATTAGTCCGACAAGGTAATAAAATTAAACTAAAACTTATTGTAAGAAATCTGGAATATTAATCAATAGACATACGGAAAAACCCTCAATGAGCAGAACAAAGAAGGCTATAAACTGTAAATGCAAAACTCATAATATACCTTTACATTCCAATATACTTTTACATATTTAACAGAAATTACAGGCACGTAACGGACCACAGAATTACATCTATTATATTAAATCAATTATGAAGTTGTAAGTGCATCATTTGGAAATTTCGACATTTCGCATGGATTATAAAGATATGTAATTAACATAGAAGAGCAATTCGTATAACCCAAATGCAAAGTCTTATTATGTATACTATATACATTGACGCTTATGAATTTAACGAAAGTATTAGTTAAATATATATAGTAGGCTAAACTAAATCAATGTAAAACAAAAAACGCAAAACAATTTTGAAAATTATTGTGTTTGCATTAAATATATGCATATACCATGTAAATCAAATGCTCATCTTTGCCTTAAGCTTTCTTAGCGGGGAACGTGATCTTAAGGATAAATATACAGATTAAAGCCTTTGTTCACTATAATCCAAGATAATAAAAGAGCGGTCTAATGTACGGCATGCGGCAAAATAAACAGTACTGAAATGCGCATGTGTCAAATATATGTATGTGCCATGCGCAGAAACGTACCGAGTGGTTTTAATGTTAGTTGCTTCAGAATGGTTCTCACTGTTGCAGAAAAGTTTTTATCGTGGAGCACTATTTTCGGTCATACGGAAAATGGCGCGAAAACGGTCCAAGCTTAAAAGAAGTTGCCGACGCATTAAGGCCTAAGTTTATGAAACAGGCTCCGAGCAACGCCGTTATGTTACCAGTTGTTGACAAGTTTCGTCGTACGGGAAGTCTGCTTTGCCAACGTAAAGGTCACGTGTGTCGCCCAGTGACAGTCACAACCATTACGAATTAAGGGCGTACTTTGAATCAGGTGCTGCAATCGCCGAAACGAAGCCTCCGAAGATCATCATTAAAATTGAATATCAGTGGTCGAATGTTCAAGAATATTGGTGGGTTTGCATACAAAATACAGACCGGACAGCGTCTGACTGCAGCTGATACGCGTGTAAGAGCCGAATACTGCGCACATGTTGGCTACAGATTAAGAGGACGCATCGTTCTTGTCGAATGTTTGGTTATCCGATAAAAGCCATATTCATTTAAACGAATACATTAACAAGCATACAACACGGTTTCTTGGATTCCAACGCCCCGACATAATCGTCGAGCAACCCTTTCACACCATTTTGTGTGCTGTATCCGCACATGGCATATTAGGCCCGTATTTCATTGAAGCAGACGGTGGAACGCCGTTAACAGGTTATCACACCATTTCTGCATGATCTTCAGCGATTTTGTCGTGCCAAGAACCTACCACGTAACCAACAATGGTTTCAACAGGACGGGGCAACCTGTCACACGGCTACGGAGTCTCTTCAAATGCTGCGCAATCATTTTGGGGATCGCCTTATTTCCGTGGTACTTGTTTCCCATGCCCATCGTGCTCACCAGACCTAACACCACCTGATGTTAGGTCTGGTGTTAGGTAGGATGTGGGGAATGCTGAAAGAGGCTGTTTTCCGTACCGATCCACCGTCTGACATTACGGAATTGCGGATTAAAATTCAAGGTTTTTTTCGTGCCATGCAACAACATGTGTTCACAGACATGTGAACCTTCGCAAACGCTACGAATACTGCTTGAAACTGAATAGAGGGCATCTTGAACATCTGTTTTATCGGGAACGTTGTCGTGAATAATGTTTGCAACACTATATAATGTTAAAGTATCGCTATATAATGTAAAGTAAATACATAAATAATAAACGTTTCATAATTTCAGTACTGTTTATTTTACCGCATACTGTATAAAGCAATAAATTCGCAAATGTAAAATATATCGCTTTTTTAGAACCTAAAGAAAGTGTTATAATTTAAATGTGATAATAAATATTTATAAAATTTGAAATGTTATATTTGAATTCAATATCCTAGATTCAAAATGATATTAAAGTATTCTTAACAGGCATAATAATTAAATATGTATAAATTTGAAATAAGAGTTTTACAGCATCAATTCCGTTATTTTATAGCAACATTTGGTAGAAGTATTAAGTATCCTTTTACTAATAATGTTTCCTGTTTCTCTTTTTATTACTGTAATTACAAATTTATATGTTAGAGCAGTAAAGAAAGCTTGGAAGCTAACCAATAATAACAATTACTTAAATAATAATTTTTTCACTCCAAATACGATAATTTTAATAAAACGAAGTTAGAGTCACGTCTTTAGGAATTCTCTTTTTTTTATGGGAAAACACAGCAGTCACAGTAAATTGAGTTATAAAACGAAGTCGGTAATGCGCTTCTGCTTTATGGGGCGCCTGCTTTTTAAAACATCTAAAACAGATCAAAATATACACAGTGTTATTGTTAAAGACGACATGTGGTAAGGTCATAATGCGTCCTGCCACTAGGGGCCGCTTCCCGTCGCGTATCGGTCCGGTTCGCGTAAAAACACGGATCGCCGTACCGACATTCTTAAATAATTACCCGATCGACGTACGCGGTGGATTAGTAAATTGTTAGAAAATTAAGACGGTGCGCTTCGTTATTTGTACGGGAGAGAATTATGTATGTATATGCGTTGGAAGCGCAAGGACGGGGTTACAACACGATCTACTAAGTTATTAAGTCTATTAAAACGTTAACTAGGTACGTGTTCTCTCTCGTGCAATGAAAGAGAGTATTATAATACAGCCGTGTCGAGTAATTAAATGTCACTACTTAGTGCATTGGTCGACCACAACCATAAATACACAATAAAGTATTTTAGTACATGGGTATATACACATAAGTGTTGTATGTATAAAAGAAAAGTGGACAATTACCGAGCAATGCAAAGAGAATTATTATTTTAATTTTGTTCTTTAATCCGAATTGGTGGAGACTCTGAATTGAAATCTACAACAGAAACAAACAAAACAATTTAAAAAAGGTATATAACCCGTTACCACAATTATTAATCGTATCCTAAATACGTATTTCGACAACTAAGTTGTCATCATCAGTATCAGTTTAACCAAAACAATCCCTAGTCACTATATATTTCAATAAACTCTAAGTATGTGTTTCGGCAACTAAGTTGCCATCTTCAGTAGAACAATACGCAAAAATAGTATTAAACGTAGCGTATTTGGTTAAAGTACAACCTTTGAAGATATGCTCTTCACCAAATTACCAATGGAATAGCACTAACTTCCTAACATTAAAACAAATCCTTATATACAGGGTGCGGCAAAATAACCTCCCTATTTTCGATGCTCGGTAGTAAGTAACTGGAGACACTTAGAGTAGTGTAGATAGCAGCAGTCGACGCAGGAGAGGGGGAAGTTTACGTTGCATTCGGCACGTAGGCACCAGTCGCCATCATGGCATGGATGAACGAGCACAGAGCTTATGCGGTCGAAGCGTTCAGTCGCAACAATGAGTCGGTTGTCACGGCACACATGCTTTTCGAACGCGATTTCAAATTCCTCCGCGTGAGTCGGTACCGGACAGAAAGTCTATTTTGTTGTGAGTAAAAAACTTTAGAGAGACTAGCTCTGTTGTTAAAAAACGGTGTGGAAGACCTCGTAGCGCCCGTACACCTGAAAACATCAATGTGGTTAGACAATCAGTTTTGCAGTCTCCTAAAAGATCAGCTCGTAAACATGCAGCCGCCCTTCGAATGTCTGACCGTAGTGTTGGTCGAATCCTACACAAGGATCTTCATTTCCATCCTTACAAGATGGTTGTTGTGCAAGAACTGTCACAACGTGATTGCCAGAGTCGCAGGGAAGCATGTCAACTCATCTTGGAAAGTCTTCCACCAGACAGCATTGTTCAAACATCGTCCCGGAAACCTGCTAGACCTGAAAGAAGCAATTCGCGAGGAAATTCATCGCATACCTCAAGCGATGCTTGAGAGAGTCCACGAGTGCTTCAATGTTCGCTTGCAGCAGTGTATCAACAGCCACGGCCACCATTTGTCAGATATTATTTTCAAAACCAAGTAAAAAAAAATTCCCGTGTTAAAGAATAAGTTGATAAAAATAAAATTGTTTTATCTGGAAAAATGCTTTTTTTATTTACGTAAAAAAATAGAGAGGTTATTTTGCCGCACCCTGTACTTCTTAAGCCTAACGTAAAAAAATATTCTTACAGTCACAATAAAGCATACAAACTGGACTGAGAAATTTTAAAAATTAACTAAATTACTTTTATTTCATACTAACGTCAAAAAATACATTTTTCGAATAATTTATTGTGCCACAAATGGACATTAAAGTCTTATTACTTTAAAGTAAAATATTAAAATTCTTGTACTTTCAAATTATACGTCAGTTGTTGACAGGGATCATTTAAACGTGTTGATTTCGTGACTTATGTGGCATTAAATTCTTCCTCACGCTATCAGCTTCATCCAGAATGTCTTGCGACATCGCATTTGTATCCATTTTAAAACGAATAATCGAATAAAACAGAAAATTGACGCCGCTGTATTCACCACGAACGCAAAGTGTTTTTACAGGTCCTCGCAAGTAATTCCGTGCTCCGCTGACGTCCCGGCCGTAAAAAAAAATTCTCGTCATTTAAAATGCACTTTTCGTTATTGATAAATGAAATACTATCACTTCTATGTATAGAAATACTTTTGTAGCTATTTAATTGTCTATAATTATTTATTGTTTTGATCAATCTAAGATTGTATGGAGGTATAGAGTGGACTGTGTCCTAAATATGTCGGTGAACGCTAGATTGTTCCTTGTAATATGTTCCTTGTAATGAGTTGAAATTGAGCGTATAGTTTGTCCTTTATATTTTTGGTGACAATTAGATCTTAATAAACGCTAAGTTGCCATCGCAACCAGGCCTGAAAACTTTGTCCGCACGATACGTACACAGTGTAGCTAATTAATGATGAAATATGTTGAAAACACCAATATAATAACACTTTGTGCGCCCTTAATTAAAAAAAATAAATAAATATAATTTCATTGTATAAAATTTTTTTTACGCACAATGGTACTATTTCACTTTTAACGAGTGCCTAACACTAACATAAGTTGTCAAGTTTAGGAAAATGACAGAAGTCAAAAAATTAGATTTAGACAACTGTCACAATCACAAGGTAATACAAAATCGTATTATATTTGCGAGCAATACTACTCGACTATCTACACATTTTTAATTAATCGTATTATATTTACAAGCAAAACTACTTGACTATCTAAACATTTTTAATTAAAGTGAATAAATAATGATATCTATTTGAGTACATTACATATTTAAAGGAAAGTAAAACAGTGCGCAATATTTTTAAACATATTTAAGATAATTATTATGATTTATTATCACTTTTCAAAAAAGATTTAAAAAACACAATGGCTCCAACACTATAAAATGATTGCACTAGAATCATATTTAGCATCCAAACATAAAATAGCTATAGAAGATTTTAATTGGCGAGAGAATATAATAACAAAGTTACAGGAACGAAATAAACTACAGACCCCATTTCAGAAACTTATACACCAAAGTAAGTATATTATTCATTCATGTTGATACTTCATACTATATTAATAAATTAATCTGAAAAGTTTTAAAATTATATTGCTAACTCATCATAATACAACAAAAAAAAAAAAAACTCTTTACCTATTGCCATTATTGAATACATTAATGAACCAAAATAATAAATCAACCTTGATTGTGACAATAATGTAAAACTGTAATTATTATATTTATTTACAATAATATACATGAAATATGTTGTTTCCTTTTTGTGTCAAAAGTGTGGTTAAAGCACAAAATTTACCTATAAAAAAAATAATAATTTATTTAAATTAAGTGTTATTTAATAAAATATTATATTTACCGTCATTTATTAAACAATTTAAAATTGAAAAATTTTAAAAAACTGACAATAACAAACCATCATAATAGTATATAAAATTCAAATATGGCGCAATTTATTATATGTAAGAATTCCTAATTAACGGTAACAATACTTCCCCACATTCGATATTAATTCAAATTCAAATAATTAGGATACGTTAAACACTGCATTGTGATTGGTGAATCGCCTTTAAGATATTATATAACTCGATTAAGTTAAATATCCAAATATTTTCAATTTAAAATGCATTATAATAAGAAAAAGGAATAATAAAATTAATCAACAATTAAAATAGTAAAAATAAATTATTTATAAAACGTTCCCAAAATCAAATTTAATAAATAAAATATCACAGCTTACCAAGTTGTTATGGTAAACGACAAAAACAGTTAAAAGCGGGAGATAATTACCTTGCTTAATAGCATGTGAATTTGTCAATCCCCGCCAAATCGAAAAATAACCTAACCTGTAAATGTTAATGATAATTAATAGTACTTTACATATAAAGTTTATGCAAAAATAACCAGTGCGAAATGTTAAAAACTAAGTGAAAAGACGATAAACAAATATCAGTGTAAACGTTGAAGAAAGAGTTATTAAAAGAATTTTTATTTAATTAAAACTGTCGAAATGAATAGTTTTATTACATGTAACCAATAACGTACAAAGAAAATAACGTGAAGCAGAGGATATTCAGTTCATGTGTTAGTTGAATTGCTGAAATAGAATATGTTCGTAAAATGTTAGAAAAGAATCCGTGATGTCCTGTTGATACAGAGGCATGCTATTTTCAGATTCGCAGAATCAAGGTATGTATTCTTTATTGTATATATTGCATGCATTGTTTCTATTGTGTGTTATAAAATATAACTGTGACAAATTAGGTAGAGATATTAAGAACAAATTCGACAATAATAGATTAAGCAACAAATTACAGTAAAATTAAAAACCAAAAGTATTATTAGTTTAGTGACTATTAAGAAATAGTAATATTATAAAACAATATTTCGTATTGTTTTAGCCTTTACTTGATGAAATTATTTTTACAACTATTATCGGGATAAAAATTAAAAAAAAATATTGAATTTCACTACTTTTTACTTCACTAACTTCGATAGTTTCACTCACACAAAAGCTTGAAGTAAAAAGTAATGAAATTAATTAAAATTTGTTTTATTTTATCGCGATAATAGTTATAATATAATACACATACGTTGTATAAACTTAAGATTTCTAGATATACCAGTACAAGTTAGAAATTTGTGCATTTGTGTATATATATAAAATCAAGAAGGTTGGTATTATTTTTCAATGTTTTTTAAAGAAATCCTTTTTAAAGATTCAAAGTGAAGATTAGAACCGTAGTTTTATTTCTATTTTAAATTATGGTTCTTCATCAAGAAAATGCAGAATCAATTCAATTACAAAACATGTTTGTCTTATATCTGTGATTCTCTTGTTTCTTTCGTAAATGCCAGATTTTTGTCCTACTTTAATTTTACCATTGGTGCTACCTAAAAGTGATTTTAATCTTTTGGATTATTCTAACGTGATTTGAAGAGAATAGTTTTTGTAGACAACGTTGAAATTTCTTGAAACTCTGAGTGATACAGTAAACAAACAAACTTATTCCCTTGATCTTTTAGAGGTAGTAACTCGTGATATCATGAATTAGTTTTTTAAGCCTATGTTTTTTAATTAGTTTAGATACTATTTTTGCGTCGAAACCATAGCATACTGCGATTTTTTTCATTAAACTGAGTTCTCTTTCGTATCTGTCTTTCGTAAGTGGAAAACTTAACAACTGATGGATAAGAAAATTAAAGAATACCATTTCTTCTTGGAAACTATGATCGAATCTGCGGTTACAAACTTGTTAACATTAGTGTCTTTTCGGAAAATATCTATTTCTAAGTTATTATTATTCCAAATTACTTAGAAATAGTACTTTGTTTTGAAATTGTTGAATAATCCATGTATTGGATTGACTGGTAAGTACCAAAGTTGAATACCGTATGTCCAGCAAAGTCCAATATTTGCTTATAAAGAAACATCTCATTATATATAGAAAATTTGGAGTTCTTCCCAAGAAACCAATACAACTAAGCTTATATATAAAACCAAGCTCTTCTCTTTTTTTTTATTTTTTACATGGACTTTACCGGGTATCCTTGTGTCAAGACTCCAGTCCACATATTTAGCTCAATTAGCATGTGTAATCTGGGTATCATTAATAATAATAAGTAGATATGATTTTTGTTTGTAACAGAAGTTCATATGCACACCCTTGAAAAGTCAAGTTTTATTCCAATTAATTATTTTATCAATCAAAGCTTGCTTCTCAGTCGCCCTTTATATTTTTTCTAACAACGATAATTGCGATTCCGTCTGCAAATGCTGTCATTGATTTATACCCAAGGCCAGGAATGTTTATATTGTTAAATTTTGGACACAACTGCACTGATATAAGTCATGTAATTTTAAAGACCAAAATGTCGCGAAGTGTTTTGACCGATTTCCTAGAACATTTGGAACTCTGGTATTTCCAATGTCCAACTATTTTTGAATTGTTATGTTTAAACTTGCCGCCTACTGGAATTTTGAAGGAAATTTGTATATATATATATATATATATATATATATATATATATCCAGGGTGAGTCGTGAAGAATCGACCAAACTGTAGGAGTGTATTCTACAAGTGAAAGTAATGTAAAAAAACTCAAATGTTGCTATCCGATTTTTATTTGTTTTCGAGTTATAGCGTGATTAAAAATAAACAAAATTTCATACATTGATGTTTTTGTATTTTATTGGTATTATAGTTCTTTATAATATATTTTCAAAAATACCGCCATTCATTTCAAAACATTTTTTACATCGTCTACCAAGGGCGCTGGTTGCGTTCCTGATTGCGTCAGGTTGATGTTTGATATTGTCAGCAGCATTCATAATCCGTTGAATTAGTGCATCACGAGTGTAATTCATTTTTTAACCAGCCCCATAAACAATAATCGAGTGGCGTGAGGTCTGTAAACCTAGGAGGCGAACCAATGTGACTACCACGTCCAATCCAACTCCCTGGAAACCTTTCAGCCAAATGTTGCCTGACTGCACGAGCGTAATGTGCAGGCGCTCCATCGTGCTTGTAGAAGATTTGCATTCTGATGTTTATGGGAACATCCTCTAGCAGTCCGTGCAGTTCATTTTCTAAAAAATGTAAATAGTTGTCTCCAGTGAGACGATTCTCAAAAATGTAAGGACCAATTAAAAAACCATCGATCATACCACACCACACGTTTACCGAAAATTTAAGTTGAAAGTTACTTTCGACTGTTGCGTGTGGATTTTCGTCTGACCATACATGCTGGTTACGATAACTATTAATACCGTCACGGGTGAATGTCGCTTCATCCGTAAACAGTACACGCGATACAAAACGAGGATTATCATTTATCCATCGACAAAATTCCATACGTCTACGATTATCATCTCGTTGTAGGTGCTATACTCTTTGTACATGGTACGGACATAAGCCATGCTTGTGGAGTGTTTTTATCACACTTGTTTGTGGAATGCCCAATTGAATACTAATTCTCCGTGAGCTGGTAGTTGCGTCTTCTTCTACTACATCCAGAATATCTTCTACTTCTTGTAATTGTTGTCGACCGCCTCGTTCTGATATTATGTTTACACTGGGAAGCTTTCCGGTCGCGCACAATGTGTTGAATACACTAATAAATACAGTTTTATTAGGATGTCTGTGATGTGGAAACCGTTGACGATATTCATTAGCAGCGGCTGTAGCATTCCCATCACAAAATCCATAAACGAACACCATATTAGCATAACATTAGACGCATTAGGCATACAAATCACTCTACACTATTTCTCGACTGCTTTCAATTTCACTACCGCTAGTTCGGAAAACCACGAACAGGTAGCGCTTCAGCTAGGAAGACTTCCCTATAATGAATTGCTACCGGGGTTTCACTGTTTTTACGAATACATACATAAACATGGTATACTAAATCTACATTTTGAATTACGATATAACTCGAAAACAAATAAAAATCGGATAACAACATTTGAGTTTTTTTACATTACTTTCACCAGTAGAATACACTCCTTGAGTTTGGTCGATTCCTCACGACTCACCCTGTATATATATATATATATATATATATATATATATATATAATCGAAAAACCTCTTTACCCTAGGGTTTGAGGTGATTAAAATAACATTTCATTTAACAATTACAACTTAAACTACAAATCATCACAATAAACAAATTCTGCCCACTATTTCCTGTCTCTCGCCATTCTTTTAGCCTCCATCCAATTCTTGCATCTTACATCTTTAGAATCGCTGCAACATCATCCCTTCCACAATTTTCTTGGTCTTCCACGTCTTCTCTTCCTTTGCACTTTTGTGTCCCATATTGTTTTGACTTGTCGTTTGTCATTCATACGGCACACGTGTCCAAACCATTTGAGTTGGTTTCTCTCTAATACTTTTAGGACTGGTTCGATACCAAGTTCTCCTCTTTTGTTTTCCTACTGATTTTTTTTTCTGTATCAACGTCTTTCTCAGGCTATGATAGACATTCTTTGTCTTATTTATTCTATCGTTCACTTCGTATTCCATGTTTCCTTCTTTGTCCAGTATTGCTCCTAGGTATTTATACAAGTTGACTTCTTCTATCTTTTGATCATTTAGTTCGATATTAATTGTCGTATTTTCTTTGCTCATCACCATTACCTTTGTCTTACTTAGATTTATTTTAAGCTTTCTTCTTGGTAGCTCTTCTTCCTTCCCATATTTCCAATTTTTTTTGTAGATCTATTTGTTTTTCCCCACACACCATTAGATCATCGGTGAAAGCACAGTTTGACAAATACACCGGCTGTAATTTATAGTGTCCAACGTGTACTGGGCGTACTCTATTACATTTCGTAGTCTTTTCTCCAAAACATGCTCGTACGCTTTAGAAATTTGTAATTTGAAGAAAATATGCACAAATATGCGTATTACATGAAATATTCATCAAGTACTATAAATATTGAAAATATTCTTCGTCTTTAGTTGCCTTATTTTATTCAAAAAACATTAAATTATCCCAGAGAACACATAATCTTGTTGATACGCCTTTTACTAACAAATATGCATTTTGCATATTCTCCAAGCTTTACTAATTATAGACGATAAAGGCAGAAAAACATATACAAAATTAATAAAATTAAAAAATTTTATCCATTTCTTATAAACAGATTGTGCGATGTCTAATAAACTTGATATAACAATAATTTATTACCCGTAATTTTCACCCTGCAAAATAACATGTTCAGACTATAATCAATTCTTATTTAGAAGTTGTAGCCTTCATCTAATGTCACAAAAGAGGAAATATCTATCGTCACCTATGATTACTGTGCATTAAACGAAAAAAAAAAATGTTCCAAAGGTGTTGATTTAGTTTTCACCACCAATTTACTTCACACCAGTGGAGGATGAATGATTCGCGTTGACCTCTCTCGCCTTCTTCCCTTACGCTGTGTCTGAGTACGACTTTTTCAACACCATTCCGGTCATCGTTTGGACAGACATTATTCAGCTCATAAATATAATCACAGATTTTATTTAAGCTCTTGTTTTAAGCCGAAACCGCGAAATAAGGACCCGAAAATTACAGGTTAGGACGGCTCGTTTGTCGGGCGCCTTGTCTAGTTAACGACTGATTTATCGTTGACGCATCCAGATCGACTATGCAGAGGTAGGACGCATCCGAGACATCGTCAAGTCCAGACCGGAGGCCAAGGTGAAAGAATATACGGAGAAGGCCTAGTTAACAAGTAAACGTTGAGACGAAAATACGATACGACGTATTTTAGGTAATGCCTTTCCCGTATCGACTTTCAAAACGAACATATATGAATTTCATACTATAGCTGTTGATTGTTGTAACTGGCCGCCGAATGGAGGAACGTTATAATCAACTCTTGTGTCTTGCATTTGAGAGTATGTGTTACGAATGGGATATCGAGCTTAATCACGTCACCGGTTCGTTTTTCGGTTCTCTTGATTTTGACGGTTCACTGTTGTGATTTTTATTATACCAGTTTAAGCTTCAGATGTTATGTAAAGGAATGTAAAGCTTTTTTATAAATGTAATACATATGTATCAAGACGAAAGGATATTCATACATCTTATGCAAATATATACCATTACACCACACGTTACTTTAAATAACTCTTTTTGAAATCTCTCTTAATTTGAACGATTTAGTTTGCTTTATTTATTATACTTTCCGAAAAGATTTAATGTAAGAGTACTCTTTCAATGAAATACGTATTTTATTGTTAAAAGAAAACAATAAGCATAAACGAGACGTCTAATTGTTTCTGGAATAACCTGCCATTAGCATGCATGTGAATTGCAAGCCGCCCATTAAATTGCCAGCCATTCCTTTTACTTGAAAATCAATTTAGAAGTTAGTATTCTTAAGTAATGAACACATTATAGTAAGGTTCTTATCCAAAAACCGTCAACTTCCAATCTCAATGAAAGCTCCATAGGATTTTTCACATAGCCAAACATCGTCCGGAATTTTTCGAAATTGGAATTAAAATCTTGATAATTCACTATACACCCAGGCATAGGTGAAATCTAAGAAGGCTCAATGGGACAAATTCCCTGCGCAGTTAGACAAAGTCGTCTGATGAATCCCTACAAAAAGCAACAATTATAATAGATTCGCCAAAGCCATATTAGCAAGAGCAAAAAAGTACATACCCTGATGCTTCCGTAGAGTATATAATCCGAGATGAGCAATGAGACGGAATAGATTTATCAGGCATTTCATAACAGTGGGGACTTTGAGCTCTTTAATTGTTTGAACATAGAACGCCAAAAGAAATGAGAAGAAACGACAGGTAGTATGGACGTCAAAACATCAGGAAGGCGTGGAGCCTCCTGAAGAAACTAGATAGCTCTAACCTACCAGCTCGTGAAACACATGAACTATCAGCTGACCAAATCGCAGCACGAATTGTAACACTATCTAAGGTCTCAAGTACAAAACAACAGTACACAGCCATTAAGAAAGCCATATTAGCAACATCAAAAGAGTGCATAGCCTAATGCTTCTGTAGAGAATTGTCAGGAAAGTTTGGAGCCTCCTTAAGAATCTAGATAGCTCTAACGCACCCGCTCATGGCCACTGGATCAGCTGGCCAAATCACAGCACGAATTGTAACACTGCCTAAGGTCCCAAGTACAAAACAACAGAACGCGGCCATTAAGAAACAGTTGACACTGCCGTCGAATAACAACAGCCCATCCTGAATACTACATTGATGATAGATTAGATAGATAAAGCACTGAAAGACACTGAATCTGGCAAAGTGCGTGTATTCGATAGAATCCATCCCGAATTCCTGCTGGAAGTACATAAGGACATGAATGAGTAAATTCTACTCAGACATCCTATTGACAGGATATATCCCAACAGAGCACAAGAAATTCAAAATAATTGCGGTTCTGAAACCGAACCAACCCATGGACTTTTTGCTGGCCATTGTGTCTATTAAGCAAGCTTTCGTCCGAGAACCCTATTCAGTTATTGATATTAGTTTCTGGAAAGATTACTATTAAACGGACTTACCCCAATGATATTTTAGCATGTTCCTGTTGAACAGGGTGGGTTCAGACCTAATAATAGTTGTATTGACCAGGTGCTCACCTTGACAACGCACATTGACGCACGGTTTCAAAAACTTCCAAAGACAACTGTGCTGTATGTTGGCCTGATTGCAGCATATGATACGGTCAGAAGAGAAAACCTTTTCTACAAATTTTTCAACGGAATTTATTAAACAGCTTGCATTGCGACAGGCCTTCCAAATAAAAGCAGGAAATAGCAAGAGTAAAATGAGATATCTTAATAATGGACTACTTCAAGAATCAGTACTTGCACGTGTCCTGTTTAATCTGTATATTTCTGACATGCCACACACAAAACCAAAAGGTTTTGGATATGCCAATGATATGGCTCTTGTATTCCGGAGTAAAACCACAGAGGAATCTAATATTTTCAGGAGACCTGTTTGTCCCACGGCATTTGTTGTGACTCATTTTATAAATGAGGACTGACTGAGACACTGACTCGCGAATGCGGGAACCTCACCAAACATTACAGCTGAATGCCACCTTATAGCATATGGAGGTGAGATGAGTAACTTCTTTGAAGCCATTAACTCCGTGTTCGATTTGATTAAAGGCCATGATTTTAAAATTTAACTCTGTTCTGTAAAAATGTATATATATCTCTAAATTTCAATCTATGTTAGCCATACGTTAAATAATTATAATAAATAAAAAAATCCTCAGTGACGTTATAACTTTCAGTCATGCATCCAATCTTCAAACAGCAATCAAGTCTATGAAGAATAACAAAGCTGCATGGCTAAATGACATCCCTTACGAATTCCTAAGGAATCTAGGCTCGTTAGCTTTGAATGGTTCACTCACTTCTATAATTCCTCTTAGAGTGACGAATATGTACCAAAACTGGCTGAAAGCTGAAACAGTAACCGCTCCAAAACTAGACCCACACAAAATGATGCAAAAGCTATCGCCCAATATCGTTATTGTGTTCTTCATTTAAATTATACGAACGATTGATTCTTAATAAAATTGAGCCCCAAATTAAGAGACATCTGGTTAATCAACAAGCAGGTTTTAGACCTAGGAAATCGTGCAGTGCTAAAGTTCTAAACCTCCAATATATAGGGACGGCTTTGAGAGAGGGGAGTAAACTGGAGCTGCCACCGGTGTATAACACCATAATCCACAAAAAAACAGGATATAACAGGAAACCTCTATCTCAAGGAAGTAATAAAATCGGCCATATCCTATAGGAGGTCTTGTGAGGAGTTCCAAGAGAAAAAAATTACCGGTGAAGGCAAAATAATGGCCTCTACAGGCCAGCGTGTTATCTCCTATCCTATTCAACATGTACACTAATTACCAAAATATTGAACTATCAAAGGAAATAGAAAAAAAATGGACACGCTTAACATTATACAAAAGCCACAACTTAAGAGGTAGCATCACAGAAGAAAACACTGAAGCCCACAATAGCGATGGAACAATGGAGATACTTTCTAGGTCTATTTCTCCACGATGTGATGCTGTAATCAACGACAATATTGTATATTCATTATTTATTCAAAAAATTACATTTAAAAAGTAAATTTGAAGTTACCCATGCATTCACCCATTAATAATCAGATAATTAAAAAAATGATTTGCTATATTTTTAATTCCATTCTATGTATTCCGTACACCATGTACACGAATTTGAATTAAATCGATTATCAACATTTTCATACTTTCATTTTCCTGATAAGTAAAGGCTGGATTTATAATAATTTGCATATTTTTTTGCTGAACGGCTTCGGATTAATTTAAAGTTTTCTTAGCGTTTCAGATAATTCTAAATAAAATAACATCATTCTGATAGTGCATATTATTGCATATTTACCAATAAATGCATATATCTAAAAATAAATGCATATAATTTGAATAATTGAGTGCATTTCGTAATTTTCTGGTGTGGTTCCTAAAAAAGCCTATACCAAACTTTAAGCTATATTAGCCGAGAATCCGGGATTTTCCGTTTTATACGAAATATAAGTATTGAATGGCTCTGGTTCGAATGACCACAGTATGAATACACACCAGTAACAGCTTGTGAAGTCGAACAATTCTTTTCACATCACAAAAATATTCTGTCTAACATTAGACAAAATTTTACTACTAAAAATTTAGAAAATATCTTGTTTGCAATTTTAATCTAAACTAATATTATAAAGAGGAAACATTTGTGTTTTTGTATGTATGTTTGTAATGTTTTCACACAAAAACTACTGGACCGATTTCAAAAATTCTTTCACCATTAGAAAGCTGCATTTTCACTGACTGACATAGGCTATATTACATTTTCAAAAAAAAAGGGATCCCCAATAAACATGCATTAATGTAACCCAAGGTGTGAAAAAATTAGTCACAAAAAATCTGTCATCGCGTACGCTGCGGACTACAGTATTATAGAACGTATTAATATCTACAAAAAAGTCCGCGAAACCATATGTCCAACTACTGTAGTTATGCCACTATAACTACTTTTTTACATTTTAAAAGTTAATAAAAGTGCCGACAATAATCAAACCATATTATCCATACCTCTGTATTATTCCTTATCCTATTAAATGATATTTTATTAAAGACCATTTCAATACCAGTAAAATACTTTTTAAATCATTAAAATCGGACATTCCATTCAAAAGATATAACGAATTTAAAAATGTCAATCTAAAGAAAATAATGTTATAATATAATGTAGTAGTATAGCGATGGCCATATTCATTTTGTTCGTAATAAATTGACAATCGAAAAATTATAACTGGAATAAGAATAGTATTGGCAGAAGGAATTTAATAACAAGTTCAATGAGAATGAAAAGTAATAGGAAACAGGCACAGAGAAGCTGTTATAGAAAGAAGTTAAACATAAAGTGATATAAAATCCAAAAATTAAGGATCACAAGAAAGGAAGATTAAATATTTAAGAGAATACACTCACTATTGTATTTATTCAAGGTAGGATCGAAGAAAAGAGAACATATACGATACAAATTTTATTAAAAGAATTTAAATAACACTGAGATATTTGAAAGGTGACGTTTTTGAAGTAATTTCAACAATGTGTCAAAAGCCAAGTGACAGGAACATTATTAAAATAGCGGGTTAAATTGTTTATAAGTTATGTTAAATAACTAAATGGACTAAACAAAAAATGTAATCAATTCATCAGCTTTACAATTAAAAAAAATATTTTTTTGTCAAAAACATTTTTTTTCCTTTAACTTCACATAGCCACAGCAACGCAATTGGATGATTTGTTTTCAAGGTGAATTTATATTTACTATAATACATTTATCTCTTTTATCATTCATTTCATTTCAGATTGAGTCACAGCGAAGCGTGGTCGGGATTAGCTAGTAATAAATAAATCAAAATTGTATTTATTTTATCAATTTTAAAAATATGTCTAGAGTTCATCTCCTGTACTAATTTTTTCCTGACATTAGTTTTAAATATTTTACTTATTCAAATGCATATTTTGCCTATTTAAATGCATATTTTATATCCTTAGAAGCATATTTCGCATGCACGTTTTGATATATTTGGTGCATAGAAATCTGATAAGTGAGAAATGTCTTGGAATTCAATAGGCATTTTGGAAAATGCGCAAATTTGTTTTGCATTATTTCTAAAGATGTCGACAAATCATTTATTATTATTTTGATCTACTAAATTACGTTTGATAGAACGTTGATCTGGAAAAAGACATTTTCCACATTAATTGGGTTCTTTATTCGATTCCCATTCAGATACCATCATTAGAAAAGTAACATTTTGTTTGACACGCATCAATTCTAAATTACACAAATTTTTAACTTCAAGCAAACGGCTCCTGTAATTACTTATAGCAAGTTGTCTTTGCAAATTCTTACTTTCGACGTGCATGTAATCCATACGCTCTTCATATATAGATTAGTAAGTGATGGATAGAATTTACGTTCGTCAAATCACTGTTTGCCTTAATTATCTCGTTTTGTTTATAATTATTTGTACTGTGTTTACTCATTTGCTGAATTTATTTTTCCCAACTATCTTTTTCGTCCTTTAATTGTAGTTTTAAATCTTGCATAGTACTTAACATTCTGAACTTACTGCAAATGAGAATTAATGAACATTAAATCTCATTTTTACATGTCAATGTCGCCTTATGTGATGCATTAATAACTACAATCCGACAAACCAAGTTTGTACTAGCATGTATAATACACCTCGTCGCGACTACGATCTTACAGGTTGTTAGGATAATTAAAAATTAGTGAAAAGCCATTTCCATCAACGGGAACGTACAGACGCGTTTCGCTCTAATTGAAGCTTATCAATGTACGGTATCTCGAAGACAGTCACAGCTTTTCACTTCTCTAATTTGTGTATATATAGTTAACATTCTGAACTTACTGCAAATGAGAATTAATGAATATTAAATCTCATTTTTATATGTCAATGTCGCCTTATGTGATGCATTAATAACTACAATCCGACAAACCAAGTTTGTACTAGCATGCACAACACACCTCGTCGCGACTACGATCTTCGAGATACCGTACATTGACAAGCTTCAATTAGAGCGAAACGCGTCTGTACGTTCCCGTTGATGGAAATGGCTTTTCACTAATTTTTAATTATCCTAACAACCTGTAAGATCGTAGTCGCGACGAGGTGTGTTATACATGCTAGTACAAACTTGGTTTGTCGGATTGTAGTTATTAATGCATCACATAAGGCGACATTGACATGTAAAAATGAGATTTAATATTCATTAATTCTCATTTGCAGTAAGTTCAGAATGTTAACTAAACAGTGTGGTCATAAAGTTTGGAACCAAGCTTATAACCGCATTATTTTACATTTTTTGGAAAAGCGCTCGGACAGGTGAATTTTCTTTTTTAAAACGCCATCTTTTGACATACAATTTTTTTCCATGACGTCATTGGTTTTCGAGTGATGACGTTATCAACACTTTCTTTAAATGGCAACCATATTATTTTTTTCTCGTTTTTGGTAGATCTTTATATCCACCAAATAGTGATATAAAACAATTGGTATGTTGCATCACAATTTTTTTGAAAAAATGATATAAATTTAGAAATAAATATGAAAATTTTATTTTTGTACAAAATTAAAATTAAATTAAAAAAAAAATCTGAACTTAAATTTATTGTAACAGTTAACGTAAATTTTCAAAATGTACCCCACCAACCAACTGACACTGTCCCAGCCGAGTATAAATGCTTTGCGATCAATAGTAATCTGCGTTATTCGCTCCAGGTCAAAAGAAATTCGTCTTCCCAATCGGCCAATTACTTAATAAAAAATCTTATTTAACATTGAATAGTTTCACAAAAAAGGGCCAAAGAAGTTTAATTTATTTAAAAAATTGACATGATGTGGCAGACCATTTCTTAATTAAAATTATCGCCCAAAAATTGAAGATTTCAAAAACTAATTAAGCTTACAAAATTTACTGAAATATGTAAGTAAGTTTTTTTCACACTTCTGTCTTGTGTGAGGACTTAAATATTCTTCTTGAACAAACCGGATTGTCAAAAGCACATGTACTCATGTTACTATGCGAAAAATTTACAAAAACAAAAACACGCACTTTTTTGCAAGATATTTCTTTATGACATTCTTGCTTCTTTTTATACAATTTATGTACAAAAATTTTAGTTTGAAATTGTTTCTATGGCGACAACATTGTTGAATTATTTACTTCTATTTTTGACGTTAAATTTTTGAGATATTACGTAAAACTTGTTCATTTTCGCTAATATAAAAAATGGCACATTTATCTGAGCGAGAAAGAATCGAAATTTTAATTATGGTTGGGTATAGACAGACAAAGAACGCATGAAGAAGCATGCGATTTGTTTAACCATGAACACCTGATAGACCTCCAATTACCAGGTCTATGATGACAAAACTAGTTGGAAAGTTTACCGAAACTGGATCCGTAGAAGATCGATCACGGCAAGGTAGACCTCAAGCAGGAGAAGATGTGAAATTAAATGTGCTTCTAGAAGCAGAAGAAAGGCATCATGTTTCCACCAGACAACTTGCGTTAACCAATCAGGTGGCTCACTTATTTGTCGTCAACTGATTTAAAAAAGAACACTATCGTCCTTACAAAGTTCAACTTGTACAGAAATTACATGAGGATGACGAAGATCGTCGACTGCAGTTCTGTGAAGACGTAATGTAACGTTGTGACCAAAATCAAAATTTCTTGGAAAACATCGTCTTCTCAGATGAAGCTACGTTCTGCCTAAATGAATCTATTCACCGCCATAATTGCAGATATTGGTCGCAGAACAATACGCATTGGACTCAAGCGTGTCATACTCAGCGCAGAGGAAAAGTTAACGTAGGGGTTGGAATGATTGGACGACGCATTTTAGGACCATATTTTTTTTAAGGAAATTTGACTGCTGTGCAATATTTAGAATTTTTAAGATTTGAACTGGTTCCAGCGCTCGCTGTTATTTTCCCAAATCACGAGGATGGTGATGTACCCCATCCAAATATTTGGTTTCAACAAGATGGGGCGCCTCCCCATTATGGTGTAGAGGTTCGCCACTATCTTGACGAAATATTTCCCAATAAATGGATTGGACGGAGAGGCGCCATAGAATGGCCACCTCGTTCTCCTGGCCTGACTCCGTTAGACTTTTTTTTGTGGGGTTATTTGAAATCGGAAGTGTATTTTAACAAACCCAACAATTTAGAAGATTTAAAAGAACGAATTCGCGTAGAAGTTACACAAATATCCCCAGACATAATTGAGGCGAGTATACGAAGTGTTTACACTCGACTGGGACAGTGTCAGTTGGTTGGTGGGGTCCATTTTGAAAATTTACGTTAACTGTTACAATAAATTTAAGTTCAGATGTATTTTTTTAATTTAATTTTAATTTTGTACAAAAATAAAATTTTCGTATTTTTTTCTAAATTTATATCATTTTTTCAAAAAAATTGTGATGCAACATACCAATTGTTTTATATCACCATTTGGTGGATATAAAAATCTACCAAAAACGAGAAAAAAATAATATGGTTGCCATTTAAAGAAAGTGTTGATAACGTCAACACTCGAAAACCAATGACGTCATAGAAAAAAATTGTATGTCAAAAGATGGCGTTTTAAAGATGAAAATTCACCTGTCCGAGCGTTTTTCCTAAAAATGTAAAATAATGCGGTTATAAGCTTGGTTCCAAACTTTATGACCACACTGTATATACACAAAGTAGAGAAGTGAAAAGCTGTGACTGTCTTCGAGATACCGTACATTGATAAGCTTCAATTAGAGCGAAACGCGTCTGTACGTTCCCGTTGATGGAAATGGCTTTTCACAAATTTTTAATTATCCTTGCATAGTACCTCTTAATTTAAATGCGATTTCGTAGTTATTGATTATAATCGTCAAATCATAATTCTTTTATAACATTATCAAGAGATTCATTTTGGTGTAATTTTCTTTAAAATTTAGACACATTTCGATAAATTTGAATTATTTAAATAATGTACATCTATTTGTAAAGAGTTTGAATAAATTTATATTTTATATTCCTGTATAATATGTAAGGTGGCTTTAACTCTTGTTAAATAAATAGAAAAACATAAAAAAATATATTTATAAAATTTTTTTGGAATTATGTGCACTTAGATTTTTGCGCAAATTTGAATGGGTTTTATATTACATGTTAATACAAAATGTTTTAAAAAAAAAAATTAAAAAATATAATTTAACATAGATCACTTATTTATAAATTAAATACATATTTTAAAAATAGCTAGGCTGTGTTCTACCTTTTTGTATCTACACCCTTGAACCCGTCCAGGTGTAAAAAAACATTAACTAATCAACCACATAGTAGCCAAGTAACCTATGTTCATATATTGAGAAATATATATCACACGTAAAATTACGGCATAATTTACCACACTTCTGATGATTTTACTTTGACCTAACAAATCACCACGGAGATATTTAAGCTCGGAAATATATATTTATTGCCTCCGCTAGGGGGTGCCAATCTTTAAATACGATATTCGTTAGAAACGCCGTATGTGGTGCACTTATTTACGAATCAAATGATATATGTAATTATAAATTGTGTTGATTAGTTAAAAAACGGGTTTTAACGCATCCTGGTTTTGTGTGTACATATGCAGGCAAACGTCTATGCATATATAAAATAATAAAAAATACAATTACATATCTCTGCTATTATTTTAAATGACACTAAGAAAATTAAACAATAACAAAAAAAATTGTTTGCTGGATTTATATATAGTTAGCTATATATATATTTCTTTTCTTGACCTTTGTATATAATAGGAGATGTTCTTATTCGGCGATTTAAGTTCTGTTTTTATTAAATATATATATTTATTTAAGATGATTAAGATCATACATGTTTCGGAACTAATGGCCTTCTTCAAAGAGTTATATTTAAAATGTGAACTCAATCGTAATTATAAAAAGTGACAATATATTACAGTTTATACCATCACATTTTAATATGTTATGTTATGATTTTTATCTAATTAGTAAAAATTGCATTGCGATATTAAATTTTAAACATTTAAATTTAGATTTTATATGAAGGTAAATTGCAAACCGCTACTTTACATTATTAAATTATAGTATATACTACATAAATTTTTATGTTACTCCTGTTGTTAATTGAATTTTTTTCTTGTTTAATACTAATCATTATATTATTAATTTTCTTGAACAAACAATTAAAAAAATAATCCACAAATGAGTAATAAAACAATATATATCACAGTTTCGTATGTTCCGGAGCTATCACAAGAAATTAAAAATATACTTTAAAACAATATGATATAGCTACAACATATAAACTTAGCAATATAAATGAACATCTATTCTCAAATCTAAAACCTAAAATATAAAAAAATCGAGAAACGCATCTCATTTATAAAATACCATGTCGCGATTGCGATAACAAACCTACAAATACTTCAATACAGATAAAACTGCCTTGTTTACACGCGAACCTCAGCACGATCTTCACTTCGATTTCGAAAACACACAGATAATCAGAAGAGAACAACACACAATGAAAAGGGAAATTAAGAAAATTATTAGTATTAAACAAGAAAAATGTTCAATTTACAACAGGAGTGACATAAAAAAATTTAAGTGGTATATTATAACTTAATAATGTAAAGTAGCGGTTTGCAATTTACATTCACTTAAATCTAAATTGAAATGTATAAAATTTAATATTGCAATGTAATTTCTACTAATTAGATAAAAACCATAACAACGTAACATATTAAAATATGATAGTACAAACTGTAGTATACTGTCATTTTTTATAATTATATGTGTGTTCATATTTTAAATATAACTCTTTGAATATGCAATTAGTGCCGAAACACGTAAGAGCTTAATTGTCTTAAATAAATTCATATGTAATTAAAACAGACCTTAAATCGCCGAATTAAAAAATATACATATAATTATAGAAAATTTCTTGACCGTTCTATATATAAATTCAGTAATATTTGGGTTACCGGTATGTTACATTAAAACTCAAATTTTTATTATCTCAGTATATCGTTATTTATTAATACCTTCGTCAGGAGATAATAGAAAATTGCAATACATCATTTACACTTCTACTAATATATATTCATATTGAATATATTAGTACAACTCATGTATTGGTGTTTTTAATAATAACGATTTATTCTTTTTGTATATTAATTTTGGTATAGGGTTTCTGTAGATTACACAGGCCTGCATTTTTCAACACTTTGAAAGTTGATTTAAAAATTTTAACTGTTTTCTAGTAATTAGGTAGCGCTGATTTCAAATTTGCTTTTATTTTTTTTTTGTATCACGTAAGGTTGTTTTTCAAACCAGTAAAATCAAAAAATATAGAAAAAACACGATTTATTTCATTTATAAGCTAGTTTTATACTATATTTAAAAAAATCCAAAAATATACACATAGAAACTATTAGAAATAGTTATTTATTCTTTATGCTTCTTAAAAAAACCGTTTTCGTTTTTCAGAAAAGCTTCGTTTGGTTGTTTTTCTATCATATTCAGCTAAAGGAAGATCTCTTCTCAATGTCCAACAGTAAGCGGCCATCATTTTTGTGTCCCAGCGCCCTTGGTATCTTTTTTCCATCTTTTTAATATCCTGGTGAAATCTTTCTCCTTGCTCTTCACTCACGTCCCCAAGGTTTTCTGGGAAATAGTCCAAATGGGAATGTAAAAAGTGAATTTTTATGCTCATATTGCAACCAGGAATCCTGAATTTTTCCAGCATATTTTCAACGATCTCAACATAGTTTGTGTCTTTATAATTCCCTAGAAATTTATGTACAACTTCGTTAAAAGCATGCCATGCATGTTTTTCCTTATCTTCCATCACATTTTCAAATTCTTGATCTTTCACCAAGCTCCTAATCGGCGGGCCTACAAAGATTCCCTCCTCTAATTTTGCCTCTGACAGAGTCGGAAATGTTTTACACAAATATTTAAAACAATTTCCTTCTTTGTTTAATGTCTTAAAAAATTGTTTCATAAGTTCAAGTTTTATGTGAAGCTGTGGAACTTTTTGAGAGTCAATAAGACTTTCGCGAATTACATTTTTGGTTCCAGGTGTTAAAGTCACCCTTTGTGGCCAGTCTCTTTATATACAATGCTGTTCTCGATTTCTGCTATCCCACTCGCACAGGAAACATGGAAATTTAGTATATCCAGACTGCTGACCCAAGAGAAGGCCTAAAATTTTTAAATCTCCACACACTTCCCAGTTGTGATTTTCATATTGTATTCTTAAAAGTAATTCCTGTAAATTTTCATAGTTTTCCTTTAAATAAACAGAATGGCCGACCGGAACAGAAGCAAAAACATTGCCATTATGTAAAAGAACAGCTTTAATGCTCCTTTTTGAAGAGTCGATGAAAAGTCTCCAGTCAGAAGGTGTGTACTCAGGAGCTCCGAGGAAAGTAAGTAGATCAGCAATTGCTTGGCAGTACACGAGTGGTCCGTTTTGTGCAAAATATTTTACAAATCCAGCCTCACGATTTCTATACCAAGAGAAGGTAGTTTCTAGGGCAAGCAAATTTTTTTGTTTCAACCTAGACCCCAGTACTTCAGAAAGATCTTTTGAAAGTCCCAAATCTCTTACTAAATCATTCAGTTCGGCTTGTGAAAATAGCTGAGGTTGGTTTTGACCTGAGGTTGATGGTTCAAAATCACTATCCATCTGTAGGGAGCCGGAATTTGAAGAGGTTTCAATATCTTCTTGTAGTACTTTGGGGGGTATAGGTATAGGTACATGATCACTGTGAGGAACTGGTCTGATAGCTGATTTAATATTGTTTGGGTACAAAATATGTTTCAAAGTTTTTCTATTATGCCCCTTAATATCACAAAGACAAAAGTAGCAATCTTCATGATGATTTTGCGGTTCTCTCCAAACCATCGGTATTCCAAAAGGAAGGCTTTTTCTATTCCCTTTGGTCCAATGTCTTAAACCTTCTTCACATACCTTACAAACAACGTGCGGTGCCCAATCTTTATCTTGATCTCCTTTGATTTTGAAATAAGCATAATATGCATTTTTCACAAATTCACAAATTGGTCTCTTAAACTTTTTCAAGACGAAATATCCACAAATATAACAGAAATCATCTGATTTGTTTTTGCAACACCGGCTAGACATATTTTTAAGCAATGTTTATTTATCAAATACCACGCACAACACTAAAGACAAATTAATTTTACTTGTTTACTGATCGACACTCAGAGCTATAATGAAGTAAATGACATTAAAATATACATTTTGTTTGGAGTGATAAACTTGAAATCCTTCTTCGCAGTACTAATAAAGTGAAAGCATAATAAATAGGATTTAGCAGGTAAAAATTCCCGGAAATCTTGTCCAAAATTAATACATGTAATAAAAATTTACATCAGGTAATGAGAGCCTATTTAACAAATTTCTTTAAAACCACAACAGAAAATCATTTTTGGGTTAGTACATAGAATTTGAAGTAGTACATTCATTTTAAAATGTATTAAAACGTCTATTATAAGATTTTTTTTATATTTATTTCTCTTTCTTTTTTGCAAAAAAAAAATCTGTGAGTGGTAGAGACCAACTGTATTTGAATTAGTTATTGCTATATAAAAACTGAGCTTAACAAACAAAAATCACGTCATCACAAATTTTGTGCAGGCCTGTGTTATTATTATTTTTTTTATTATATTTAATATATCTCCTTAAAAATGCGGCTAGATTTAAAAATGTTCAAAATATCGATCAATTTGTAAAAGTCTAGTAAAAGAAATTCGTGTGTTCGGGATTTAACCTAATACACAAGTATGAAAATGTATTAGTAGACTGTAACTAAACAACCCTTACGCAAAATTTCTCTAATCCATTTATCCTCATGATGTACACAAAAAGCAATACCCAAACTACATTATACGCTTACGGCAGTCTTGCATAAGAAAACAACACATGAAAGGGTTGTTTACGGTCAAGTAGACTTTCCGAATACCTCTGTACCTGTAAATTAAGTATAAAAGAAATTTATCGCTCACAATCCGCTAAAAGTGTGCGCTTCTCTACGGTAAAATTTATTCTCCTTTTTTTTTGAGAAGGGACAATTTTGCATAACGCACTTCTTTCAAAAGCTACACAGAAATGCTTACAGAAACACCGACAAACACTTTCGAGTTAGGGGTCGCAAGTGAAGTGTAAATTTTTGCAAAAAGCAACCCTTTTAACAACGTAGGTACTTGTGTAAATACGCGACGGCCACTTCACTTTGTTGACCGAAATTCTCCAAAACGCAGAACAAAGGCGCCTACTTGACTGACCTTCCCTGTGCAGGGGTTCCGTTGAATGGGGTTGAACGAATATTAAAATTGATCAAACAGAGATTTTAATTATTGTGAAATAATTAATATCGGTTTAATTAATGACTGGGGCTTCCTGGTGACTTATCGACGTACCCGATATTATTCTATATTAAGCGGCGTTTGTAAATTGTGTATTCGTTGATTGGCTATTTAATTAGGAACGGGGTAAATACAAACATTAATCAAAATATTTCATTCATTATATCTGAACGATTATTTTTACAATTGAAGTGGATTTTTAGTGATCGACCACCCCTAAATATTTAGAAAATATAATTCTTTAAATGTTATCTGAACAGGGAACAACATAATTAAAGAGTTCAGTATAATAAGTTTCGGTTTTGTTATGCGATACAACCAGTAATTATATATGCGACGGAAACAATGTGTTTCACAAACAAAGACGGAGAAAGGCGGAGAGTATTGGAAAGAAAGCTACTAAATAAATCCTAAGATCAAAGAGGAAGAACGGGGAGGTTAGAACACTCATGAACTTCGACGAAGTTGTACACTTAATGGACGGCGAAGACATATTAACATACGTGAAAGCTTAAAGGCTGAGATTGTTTAGACGCACAAAAAATACCGCATAATGGGGTCATAAAAACATTACAAACTCGCATCCTGCGGAAACCAGAGGAAGGCCAAAAGCTAGGTGGCAGGACAAGATAATGGAAAAAATGCGAAGGATGGGAATATAGTAACCTAAAAGGTAAAAGTTAAGGATAGGAAAGAATGGAGATAAACGATCTGCAAGGCAAAAACGCACAAAAAGCAGTAGTAATGATTTGTTATGCGTTTGAATTATCTTCCATATTCAAGCTCTTGTTTCCAGCCTGTGTGTGTCATTACTAGAGAACGGACGCAATTTCCATAAAACGCAATCGGCAATTGGCATTGTGTATAACGTCGCTCAGTACATCCCGGCGTAATTCAATCAAGTATTTTTTTGACTTACTCGGCCAACTGGTCTCGCAGCGATAACAATGGACAACCCAGCTATTGTATTCGGAGAATACAGTGTTTTCAGTGGTGTCGTGCACGTAGATAAAATAAATAAGTTTATAGTATTTCGTAAGAGAAATAGCACGTACATTCCTTTCATTTAAGCAACATCTTCCAATTATTTTCACGTAAGTGTGCATAAAATTTCGTTACTTAATTTCGTTTATTTGGATCTAGAATATTCTTACTGTGTGTGAAACGTTTTTGAAAAATTGCAATAAATCAACCGTAAAACGTCACGTAGGATCGTTAAAGCACGAAAAAAAATTGAACCTGTTGGCATCTGACAACTTTAACGAAGAACTCTGTGAAACTTTTATGGCAGCTAATATTCCATTATTTAAATTGAACAATCCAATTTTGAAGACATTTCTGAAAAAATATACTGGTCGAAATGTTCCTGATGAATCAACTTTACGCAAATATTATGTTTCTAGGTGCTATACGAGAACAGTAGAACGCATTAGAATCCATCTTTTAAATTAATACATATGGATAAGCGCCGACGAAACGGTGGATATGTTAGGACACTGTGTGGTAAATGTTGTAGCTGGTGTACTACATCCAACTATTCCCTATAACTCATATGTAATAGCAACAAGTGCTATAAATAGAGTTGATGCGGAAACAGTTGCTGAAACCACTAAGGAGAATATGCAAAAAATGCTTCATTCGGACGTCACGTACAAAGAAAAAATACTTTTATTTGTCAGTGATAGTGCTGCGTATATGTTAAAAACAGGCAGCCTATTGAAGAAAACATATCCTAATATGCTGCATATTACTTGTGTAGAACATGCTCCCCACAGAATCTGTGAATATATCAGAGACACTTTTCCGGAAGTTGATAGACTTGTATCATCTTTTAAAAAAGTTTTCAGAAAAGCACCATTGAGAGTAGCTCTTTTCAGGAAAAGAATTCCATCTCTGTCACTGCCTCCCACTCCAGTAATAACTAGATGGGGAACATGGCTGGAAGCTACTAGTTATTATGCTGAGAATTTCGATAGTCTAAAACATTTCGTAACACTGCTAAAGGAGGATGCTAGAAGTATTGGTGAGTGCAAGGAGCTCACACAAATCCCAAATTTAAAAAATCAGTTGTACTTTCTTCACGAACACTTTGGAAAATTGCTAAAACTAATCACTTATTTTGAAAATCGAAATCTCAAATTAAATGACGGATTAACCACATTAGATGTGGCTGTTAATAATTTGAAAAGTATTCCAAGTGACTTCGGATGTGGCCTTCGGCAAAAGTTTGAAGCAATTCTTAATAGAAATCCAGATTTAATTACATTGCAGCAATTATGAATGGAGACAATTCCACAAAATCTAACGGCTAAATATGAAGAAATAAAAGAATATTTCCAGTATGCACCTATAACCAGTTGCGATATAGAAAGGACGTTTTCTATTTATAAGGATGTACTTAATCAAAGAGAACAAAATTGACAGAAGAAAACCTTGAGAAACTATTGCTAGTCAATATTAATACTCCTTTACTCAACTTGAACGACAAAATGAACAAATAAAAATGTTCCAATTATAGAAATAAAATTAAAAACTTTAAAAATAGAACTTTTCAACAAATACCTATGTATTTCGTAATTTTAGATAGATAGATCACCACCCGTATGTTTTCCAATTATATAAATAAAATTAAAAACTTTATAAATACAACTTTTCAACAAATAAATATGTATTTCGTAATTTTCTAGATCACCACCCGTTCGTTTTCCAATTATATAAATAAAATTAAATATTTTAGAAATACAGCCTTTCGCCAGTACTGCACTGGGCTTTGCGCCATGTGGTAAGCGTGTCCGTTCTCTAATGATTCATTACATACGGCGCGGACTTCAACTATAAGCATACTACTGCGATCAAAAACTATCGAAACAGGTTACACAAAACACAAAGAATGTATTCTTCTCCCAAATTTATTTTATTTCCTTGAAAGTACTCCCCTTCCAAAACGAAACAATACACTTATGCTAACGTTCTTTACTATCTGCTGTAGTGATACTTCTATTTTCTAACCCTGTATAATTCATTTATTTCAATATATTAAACAGAATTCTATTTGTTACTTATATGTATGCGCTTATGTATGTGTTATTTATTTTTGGAATATGTAAAATTTTGATATATTCTTAAGGCGCCCGATAATTTATCTTTGAAACACTATTTAAGTGTGCGAAAGTGCCATATTAGTATTGTTGGTTCGGCGGTAATACTGCTGATTCAGTTTCGAGAATTTTGAATAAAGATTGTGTTCGGCGTCATTGAAACTAACGGAGAAAGAAAAAAAATGGAGAAAGACCTTCACTGATCTCGATCCTAAAAAGTGAGCAACGGATCTCCGTAGAGAGCGGTCCTAAAGTTAGCGAGAGGCCATTATAGAAGCGTTTCTAACAAATAGAGTACGGACCATAGCAGAGTTTGGTCCGTACAAAAGTCTGGTTACATATGAAAAAAAGTCAACCTACAAGAGATAAGGTGCATATTGATCACCGGCGTGTGGATTTGTACCTGAAACATTAAAAGTGTGTGAGTTTATAAAGTACGGCTCACCAAATAAGAGTGTTAAAAAATAAAGAACTAACAAGTGAATTGTATATACTTTTCCAAAGATTAGAAAAGTATATACCAGTTCTAGAATCTAGGTTTCAAATGAACATTATTACTTTGGACATTTTATACATGCATAAAATGTCCAATATACAGCAGATGAAGCTTGCATAATTAAATAATTTAAACATTAGTTTGGTAGCATGGATTTTAAGTATGTGGAAGAAATGGAATTTTTAATATGTACTGTAAATGTAATTGTTTAACACACAAATAATGTAAACCAAATGTTAGTTATAAAAACATATAATTAAACATGTTCTGATAAAGACACAATTATAGACAAATAATGAAATAAGTTGTCAAAACGTCAACAATAGTTAATTTATTTCATTGAAAAACTCGAAACTCCAAGAAAAATTACCAACGTTGATGTGTTTATTTCTTGACCTTTGTAAATTATAGTAGATTAAATTATTCGGCGAAATTAAAAATATGTATTTTTTATTTCTTTGAAAAAGACACTATATGTCGAAACATGTAAGATTGCTTTAAATATATACATATCAAAGTAATTTAATCTTCTATATATATATATATATATATATATATATATATATATATATAGAATAAAATAAATTAAAAGCGGGCAAGCGGTCTGTCAATTAAAAAACCCATTTATATTATAAAATATAAATATATAATATAAATAATAAAAATATATATATATATAATATAAATCTAATAAATTTTATTGTCCTTGTACGTCACTTTTATTATTTACTCTCTCTCTACATTTTTATCTCCGGAAGAAGCAGCAAATTTGTTGCGAAATATTGGGCTAATTAATAAATGAGTTTTTTAATTGACAGACCGCTTGCCCGTTTTTAATTTATTTTATTCAATATATTACTGTCGATAATTTCGTTTAAGTTATATACAGGCTGATTCAAATTTAGGGCGCACTATTGCTATCTCTGTTATTATTGATTCCAGAAAGTAGGTTAAATTAGCAAAGTATTAGTGTCTTTAACATTGATTAGCATGCAGTTCATGAAAAAAAAATCGCATAATCAAAATACATTTTTAAGCAACTTAACGCATCTTAGACATGCCCTCACAAATACGTGTTAAGGTGTGGAAAATCTACATTTCTGTCTAAAACACTTTCAAATTTAATTAGAACACTTTCACTTTTTACGTCTTCTACAGCACACAGTTGTGCGTGAACATCTTTAACGATTTGCAGTGATTCCTCTAACGATAGCGACGAATTTTCCAATTTTGTTATTGCTTCTTCTACTCCCAAGTAATTCTCACGAATACTTTGTAAATCCATTTTAATCTGGGCATCTTGAAAATTCTTTCTGGCTTGTATTGATAGCTGCACTTTCTTTCGGATCGAATGATAAAACCACGTCCTTAATTTTTTCAAAATGTTCATGATAGTAAAACCCCGCCCGTAACCAAGTACCCAGCATGTCAGAATCGGCTGTGATGGCTCAGGGGTAAGGTGACACAATTCGTGAAATTTCCGAATACGTTTTGGAGATTTCATAAATACCGCCTTTGTACTCGATATTAAAGCATCTACCTCTTGATAACATCTACCAACCTGTTCTGCCACAAGGTGTAGAGCATGGAGTTTACAAGTAATATGTAACAAGTTAGGACAATTTTTCTGAGACCTGCCTACAGAACACATGGTTGCGGCACCATCGGTCATAAACATTAATACTTGGCCTTTCGAAAGTTTAAATTTTTCCAAAGTATCTAATAGTACCTCTGAAATTTTTTCGGCTTTACATTGTTCTAGTCGTCTGGATGCTAATAAAATTGAAAACGTTGGTTGATGTGGTTCCATATTACGCGCCATCATATTAAGTACAGATTGTTTTTTGCTGTCAGTTGTTTCGTCCACACATAACCACAGTTTTTTATTTTTCTGTTCGGCTTTGATTTTATTTGCAACCTGTTTACGCACCGATGGTAAATTCCTTCGTAACGTTGTCGTGCTCGGTAATGTTTGATTCGCGTATTTATTCCAAAATGGAATAAATGAATCATTACTTACTTATCATTACAATATAAACGGCAGTGTACACACAATAATAGTTACACATAGTTCATGTATAAACTGTTGTCGATTAATTTTGTTATTATTGTGCTTTGAACTGCTTACGTGTTCTTTACAATGTGTTTTTGACCAACACATTAGATATGTATTGCACACTAGACATTTAATTTTTGAGCCATCGTATATTAAGTCCGGGAAATCCATAATAAACTTATTCACTTCGTCTGACAACGGTCGTTTCTCGATTTATGTGTCGACGACATTTTATTACGTATGCTTACACTTACATGCAGTCTAAGCAAGTACCAAACATATACTGAATGCTTTTTATTAGTTCTGATGCAATACAATCATCCTCTAACCGGCGCACATGGCGCGCACAGAAATTGGTCTGCTCTACTCATCACCTACAACGAGGCATTTCTTGGTGGACAGAAATCATCTCTATACAAATGTTACAATGTCGTACTTTTACGAAAATAATTGTGCGATTTTGGACTCAATTTAAATAAATCACGCTTGAGTACCAAACGGTCTTTCAAAATTTTTTGGAGTACAAGATCATTTATTGCTTTAACATGATTTTTATCAGCTGATGAAGATATTCAAAATCTCTCTACAATTTCAACACGTTCTCTGTCTTCTTAAAACATTTTATACCACCCAAACACTCTTGTTCTTCACATATTCTCCTCCCACAAACCTTTTCCTAATATTTAAAAAATTTTTTCAACAGAAATTTCAAACAAAATCCGCACACAAAATTTTATACCAATTATTTCCTTAACAATGTCAGACATTGTTGAAATCATAGAAAATACTTTTTCCGTTACCGAAAAACAATTTTTTGCTTACTTACTAATAAGAATAATTACATGAAATTATATACAGATGGCGAAAGACAGTGCTACCAACCTAGGAAGAAATATTGAGTCCTGTATAAGTCTGGATACTTTTCGATCGCAGTACTATGTTTAATACGACAATTGTTGTACATGTACTATATCTCAAGTAAAGTCTCTACGTCATAACCTCACGAGATCCGCAGTCTAATGGTAATAGAACATAATAAAACCTGTATATTCTGTTACATTAGCATTCTATTGTTGAAAAATAACTTCACTTACCACGATTATCATTGAAAAAAATCACTACACCTAAAGTCCTTAACAAATACTTTCAAAAACAAAACTTGAATAGAGAAAACAAGGGGTTAGATGTTACACCTTTGTCTTTCAGATGTACCCTTCGATTTTTCAATCGATAACATCTACAAGTAAAGGGGTGATACTTGTATACAAAAGGGCACCAATTAAAGTTTGATGAATTTACAAGATACCTATTACGGGGTGACATTCTAAAATGAACCTTAATTCGCCTTTACTCTCGTCTAATACTGAAGTAAACGAAAACTTAAAACCCATTCAAAAAGGAAAATACATTTGTTTTGTGCATTATTGACATGGGCATTGATGAAGACGTTCATTTTAAGACCGAACATCTAAAATTCGGTTTTATGTTGTTAACACCTTATCCAACGTGTATCGTTTCCTAGAATTTTACTCTAATGTAAGTAGATTTGTTTTTAAGGTTAATCTGATTTATTTACAAAACGTAAATACATGGATTGAGATGAATGAGCCGCTTTTAAGATGTTCTTGATTACAGAGAAAAATAAGAGACAATAAGCACGATAACTAAAACGAAAAATGGATTCTGACTGTGTTAAATAAGTACCTGAATAATTTATTATATTAAGTTACAAAAACATATTATAATTTATTGTTTCTTACAGTTGGAGAGCAAAAGCTTAAACAATTTAAATTTATCAAATAAATTTGATTCGAACAAATCAAAGTTATACTTATTACCAAATTTTAATCAATTCTACCGGCATTATTTAAAACAAACTTTAACAGCTACCAATCCACTTTTTCTTTTGTAAATTTAGGATATTGTAATTAGGGACCGGACACGAGAGGCCGATGACGCATCGCCCACGGGCGTACTATTGAAAATATGTATTTTTAAAGAGTTTTTAATTTGATTTATATAATTGGAAAACATTTAGGTGGTAATCTATAAAATACAAAATACGTTTTTATTTGTTCATTTTGTAATTCAAGTTGAGTAAAGGAGTATTAATATTAACTAGAAATACTTTCTCAAGGTCCTCTTCTGTAGAATTTATTCTCTCTGAATGGAATACATCCTTGTAGATAGAAAGGGGGGTGTAAGGGGTGAGGTTGGTGTAAGGAGTGAGGATGAACAACACCAAACCCAAATAACAACCTCACCTGCCCGTGGTGCGCCCTGCTAGACAACTAACGAGGCTCTGTCGACCGAGTGTTTGCCGGTATAAGCAATCCCCCCCCCCATATAATGGAGAAGGGGCATTATTTTGTCCTGGGAGCAAGAAATTGCTCCCGAAGGCGGAAGAGCTACTAATAAGTAGCCAACGGCACAAGAATGTGGAAAGCCACGGGATGACTACCACATTAAAGATCCGAAGGATATCCCTAGTAAAATCAACATGGCTAAGTTCAAAGCGAAATATTCCGGAGTTTCTAGTCCCCCAATCGGATCTCCGGGGGGGGGGACGGTTTTGAATATGGCAAAGAGTTACCTGAAGAAATTTAAGATAGGCACGTTGGAACATCAAATCTGTATATGAAGCCGGTAAAATCTATAACGTACTTCAAGAGATGCAACGATTGAATGTGAGCATAATGGGACTAAGTGAAACCAGATGGCCGGACATAGGAGAAATAAATATACAACAGGCAAAGATATACTACTCAGGAAACAACAACCCTAAGCATTGGAACGGAGTAGCAATAGCAATAGAAAAGAACCTATCTCGACACGTAACGAGCTTCACACCCATCTCAGACAGAGTGATCATGATAAAACTACAGATAGCCCAAGGAATGCTGAATGTAATACAAATATATGCCCCCACTGCTGATAAAGAGGAAGACGAAATAGAACAGTTCTATGATGACGTACAGCGGGCCTTGCACACGACAAAGGGGAGAGATGTCACGATCATTATGGGCGACTTCAACGCAAAAATAGGAAAAGGAAGAGTGGAAGACATAATAGGCGACTTCGGATTGGGAGTTAGGAATGAAAGAGGGTATAGATTGTCACAATTCTGCCAAGAACAGGACATGATTATAACAAACACTTATTTTAAACTCCATGAAAGAAGACTATATACATGGAAGTCTCCAGCTGATAACATTAATAATAATATTAGTAGAAACCAAATAGATTTCGTATTAATAAGTAAACGATATCGGAATGCAATTAAATCTGCCAAAACATATCCGGGTGCTGACGTAAAAACATATCATAATCCCGTGATAACCCAATTTGAAGTTAGACTCAAAAAGCTCATTCCCCAGAAAACCAGTGGAAAGATACAAATATCACATTTACGTGAACCACTAATAAGAAAACAGGTAACTGAGAAGATCAATGAGGAGTTGGGCAGAATAAGGTTAAATAAAGATGAAGATCCGAACGAAAAGTGGAAATCCATTAAAGAAGCGATAATGACACCCAGTCGTGAAATACTACAAAAGAAAGTAGTGCATAGCAATTGATCCTGGATGACCAATGAGATACTAAAGTTAATGGAAAGAAGACGACTGCAAAAAAATAGAGACATTGAGGAATACAATAATACAAATAAAAAGATAAGAAAGAAAATAAGAGAAGC
Organism: Melolontha melolontha; assembly: GCA_935421215.2. Classification (NCBI taxonomy): domain Eukaryota; kingdom Metazoa; phylum Arthropoda; class Insecta; order Coleoptera; family Scarabaeidae; genus Melolontha; species Melolontha melolontha. Next base: position 165,526,348 of record OW285238.1, on the reverse strand, counting down.
CAAAGAGAAACGTTACGGAGATAAATGCGCTGAAATAGAAGAGTTATAAAGGAAAAACGACGATTTTAATCTGCATAAAAAGATTAAAGAATTAACTGGTATAAAGCGCACAAATAAATGTAATATTCTCTTAGACAAAAACGGACAAATAATTGCTGAAACAAAGCGAAAGCTTGAGAGGTGGAAAGAATATGTGCAGTAGCTGTTCGAGGATCACCGACGTGAAGCTATAGAGAATGAAGGCAGTGGTCGTACAGGTCCAAGCATAACAAGAGAAGAAGTACAACATGCAGTCAAATTAGCAAAAAGAATAAGGCTCCAGGTCCTGATGAAATACCAACAGAATTGATTAAACTCATAACAGAGGGGCGAATAGGAGTAATGGTGGATCTATACAACACAATCTATAACACAGGCATCATTCCCACAGAATGGTTGAGATCAACATTTATTGCCCTGCCAAAAACACCTAACGCAAAGGAATGCAATGACCATCGGACAATCAGCCTGATGAGCCACACCCTCAAGATATTCCTGAAGATCATACACCAGAGAATATTCAGAAAATGAGAACAAGATCTTAGTGACTCTCAATTCGGATTCAGGAATGCAATGGGAACAAGAGAAGCACTATTTAGCTTTAACGTGCTGGCTCAGAGATGCATGGACGTTAATCAACCGTTGTACATCTGCTTTTTGGACTACAACAAGGCATTTGACAGGGTTCGCCATGACGACTTGATTCGGCTTCTCAAAGCTAAAGACATAGACAACAAGGATATTCGGATAATAGCTTATTTATATTATAACCAGACAGCGAATGTCAGGCTGGGTGAAGAGGTATCGGAAGATATAAGGATAAAGCGCGGTGTGAGACAAGGATGTGTGTTGTCCCCGTTGTTGTTCAATTTATACTCTGAGAACATCATTCAGAAAGCGTTAGCAGAAACAACAATAGGAATAAAAGTTAACGGAAGAATTATTAATAACATTAGATATGCGGATGACACCATTATTATCGCAGAATCACTGGAAGACTTACAAAGATTAATGGACCAGGTTGTAATAAATGGCGAAGAAAGTGGCCTCACACTAAATGTTAGAAAAACTAAATTCATGATTATTACAAAGTCTAACCGACATCAAGAAGGCTTATGGATTGGAGAACAGCCAATAGAGAGAGTAAAGAAATACAAATATTTGGGAACAACTGTTACCGACACAAATGAATATACAGAAGAAATTCGAACGAGAATCGGCCAAGCCAGGAATATATTCAACAAGATGAGGAAAGTATTGTGTGGCAATGACCTTAGTCTGCGTCTCAAGATCAGGGTATTGAAATGTTACGTGTTCCCGGTGCTGCTGTACGGGATGGAAGCCTGGACGCTAAAGCAAGACACTAACAAGCGTCTAGAGGCATTTGAAATGTGGGCATATAGGAGGATCCTGAAGATAAGATGGATAGATAGGGTTTCGAATAGTGAAGTACTTAAAAGAATTGGGAGAGAGAAGGAAATATTGAACACAATAAAGATAAGAAAACTACAATATCTGGGCCACGTGTTGAGAGGGGAAAGATATGCTCTGCTACAGATAATTATTCAGCGTAAGATACAGGGAAGAAGAAATATAGGAAGAAGACGTATTTCCTGGTTAAATAATTTGAGACAATGGTATAAATGCAGCTCCATTGAACTATTCAGAGCCGCAGCATCAAAAATGAGAATAGCCGTGATAATAGCCAACCTTCTGAGAGGAGATGGCACCTGAAGAAGAAGAAGATAGAAAACGTCCTTTCTACATCGTAACTGGTTATAGGTGAATACTGGTTATATTCTTTTATTTCGGCATATTTAGCAGTTAGATTTTGAGGCATTGTCCCCATTCACAACTGCTGCAATGCTATTAAATCTGGATTTCTATTAAAAACTGCGTCAAACTCTTGCCGAACGCCACATCCCAACTCACTAGGAATATCTTTTAAATTATTAATAATCCATCATTTAATTTGAGATTTTGATTTTCAAAATAAGTGATTAGTTTTGTCAAATTTCCAAAGTGTTCCTGAAGAAAGTACAACTGATCTTTTAAATTTGAAATGTGTATTAGTTCTTTGCACTCAGACATACTTCGAGGATTGTTATTTAAACATGTAACGAAATTTTGTAAACTATCGAAATTCGTTGTACAAAAACTAGTAGCTTCCAACTATGTTCCCCTTCTAGTTATTACTGGAGAGGGAGACAGTGACAAAGATGGAAGCTTTTCCCTGTAAAGAGCTACTCTCAATGGTGTTTTTCTGAAAACTTTTTTAAAAGCGGATACAAGTCTATCAACTTCCGTTAAGGTATCTCTGATATATTCACAGATTCTATGGAGAGCATGTGCTACACAAGTAATAAGCAGTATATTAGGATATGTTTCCTTTAATAGTCTGCCTGTTTTTAACATATACGCAGCACTGTCACTGACAATTAAAGTATTTTTTCTTTGTACCTGTCGTCCGAATGAAGCATTTGGTGCATATTCTTGTAAATGGTTTTAGCTACTGTATCCGCATCAATGTATTTATAACTTTTGTTGCTATTCCATATGCGCTATATAATAATTGGATGTGGGACACCAGCTCCAACAATTACCACACAGCGTCCTAATATATCGACAGTTTCGTCGGCACTTATCTATAGGTACTGATTTGAAATATGGCTTCTAATGCGTTCTATTGCTTTCGTGTAGCACTTAGGAACATAATATTTGTGTAAGGTGGATTCATCAGGAACATTTCGACCAGTATATTTTTGGGGAAATGTTTTGAAGGTGGGATTCTTAAGTTTATTTAATGAAATATTTGCCGTCATTAATGTTTCACAGAGTTCTTCGTTAAAATTGTCAGATTCCAACTGGTCTAATTTCTGTGTATGTGTACGCGATGCAAGTGACGTTTTCCATGCGATTTCTTAGAATTTTTTAACGATATTTTATTTTAGAAATCACTGGCAACAGACACACAATCAGTACGATCCTTAATTCAACTTGCCATTGATTCACGAGTCCATTCTAGACGTTGTTCCACATCATATCCGAAAAAGCAACTTAAACAATGTTCTAGATTTAAATAAATGAAAATTAAAAATGTAAGCGCAAGATATTAAATCTTAGCGAAATTCACTGGACACTTAGGTCAATATAATTGGGAGAAGTAATATGTAATTAACGGTTAAAACAGTGAAAGAAAAAACTAACTCACCGTACATTATTTATCTTACGAAATATAAACTAGTAAATAAAATAAATTATAAAAACTCATCACGCTTCTATCTACGCCCATAAAGAAAGGAATTTAACTGTAATATTGAATTAATTGCGTCACAATTCAACAACAAAAGATAGATGTACGGTTAACCGAATAACGGGCTTATCTACATTGCTCAAAAGAATTATCGGATATTTATTGTTTCGATTAAAAAGGGTTGTAAATATTAAATTAAATAGCGTTTTAATGATAAGAATACTTGAATGGCTTATTTGACTAAGTATATGCAAAATAAACATTGTCATTTAGTTTCATTTTAAAGTTTATTAGCATTTTTAGAAAATAAACATTTTTGTGTAAGAACAAGTACTATAAATAGCAGATTTAACAGTAGTATAATTTTGGTAATTGTGAGAAGAAATGAAAATTAATAAGGCGTATAATCTCCTCGGATGGCCAACATGGCTTGACTTCGTGCTGGCATGGAGTGAACCAAATTATCAAACAATTCTTGGGGAATGTTGTCGCACTCTTCTCTAAGAGCAATTTCGAGTTCTGCAGCTGATACGAGATGCAAGATTTCGTGACGCTATACGTTTTCCTAATGCATCCTAGTGTAATAACTCAGTACATGGTCATGTGCATGTAACACTTTAGCAAGGCGATGGCCTCGACTTTAATACGAAACATTAGTGTATTATATAAACACGGCCTTACTCCATATTTACTACATACACAAGGCTATGCACCAGGGTTATACACTTGCATCTAGAACAACTTGTAAGTAACACAAGGATCCTCCTATGTATATAAAGTAATAGATTAAGTAGAGAGGATATAGTCTCAACTAGTCAGTTGGTACGAACTGTGGATACGTCATAGTACCCCTTTCTACCCTGTCTTAGTTGATATAGTTATTATGTATATATCTTGTAAATACGACTGTTAACCATTTCTAAGTGTTAATTAATTATAGGATGTTAAACAAACTTCGTACTTGTATTGTTTGATTATTCACCCTGCCACGAACCTGCACAAAAATGTGATTGCACAACGGCCCACATTACATGGCGATCCTCCAGCCACATAGGACATTACATGACGATTCTGCCTTCGGGCATAAGGCCCCACATTACATTGCGATCCTGCCTACCTACGGCATAGGACCACCCTACCAGCCATTTAAGGTTGAAGGAAACCAGTAGGAACCCGGAACGAACCGCGAAGATAAGGGACTACAGAATGGAAGAAATCATCTCCATCAGCTGCCAAGGAGCAAGCGGAAGCCGTACACAGGTCAACACAGACACTCTCTGCTTCAAGAGAAGACGCAGGTATTTTTTAAAAATAAATTCTAGTACAGACAATTACGGTGTATAAAAGTGAATGAACAATACAAAACTTACACACGCATAAGCTGTGTATATTACATTAGTGAAAATGTTTATTTGCAGGAACAATAATATTAGTTTAATGTGTGTACATAATATTAAGTATTTCTGCCTACGCAAACATAATGCAGGAGTTGCGAATAGCTAAGCAGCGTATTCTATATTTAAAGGTCAGGCATGTTTATACAATGTAATTTAGAAATACTACATTATGGCCGTACATTTCAAATTTAAAAACCTGTCGCAATTTTGTTATTAACGCAGAAGTTCATACACATTTATTTTTTTTTTCTTTTAAAGCCGCCTACATAAAACAGAGAAAAATATGTTATACTTTTCACAAGTTCATTACGTTAAATGCATATATAAAATGCAAACGTTTTCATTTATATTCTTAAATAGGCGCCACTTAATAAGTATTATATTTCATATTGTTTATAAGCGAGTATATAAACAATAACAAGTATATTTAAACTTATCGCGAACTAATAAACATCGAGGCCCCACGTTACACTAGGCATGTTCGACCATCGCACCCCCACCGTTATACCGAAGCCTTTCCCGGACAAATTGAGGGGTATTTAGTGTTCCTGGTTCATGCCAAATCAAAACACTGTTAACTGGGTGCACACTGAATCTTAACTCGTCACTAAACAAAACTCGGTGAAATATTTGCCAGTGTTACTCCAAGTCACAATAACTATTTTTATCATTTTGAAGAAATTCCCACTAATTCTTTTGAGCAGCATATACGAGGTGCATTCAAGTTCTAAGGCCTCCGATTTTTTTTCTCCAGACTGGAAAGAGATAGAAGCATGTGCATTGTTTTAAAATGAGCGTGCATTCGTTGTCAATACAAAGCACTGTATGGCAGATGGAATTGTAGCGGCAGCGTCGAGAATGAGAACTGTTTTAGATACTTAAAATGGCTACGTTTTCCTTACTTGAACAGGGTGCAATCATTCGTTTTCTGAATTTGGTGTGACACCAATTGAAGTTCATCGACAGTTGAAGCAGACATGTGGTGATGGAGTTATGGATGTGTCGAAAGTGCGTTCGTGGGTGCGACAGTTTAATGAAGGCAGAACGTCGTGTGACAACAAACCGAAACAACCTCGGGCTCGCACAAGCCGGTCTGACGACATGATCGAGAAAGTGGAGAGACTTGTTTTAGGCATTTGCCGAATGACAGTTGAACAGATCGCCTCCAGTGTTAGCATTTCCGTGGGTTCTGTGCACACAATCCTACATGACGACCTGAAAATGCGAAAAGTGTCCTCCAGGTGGGTGCCACGAATGCTGACGGACGACCACAAGGCTGCTCGTGTGGCATGTTGCCAAGCAATGTTGAAAGCAATCGTGAAAATAACTTTGAAGTGATTTCTCATGCTCCCTACTCACTTGACCTGGCTCCTAGTGACTTTTGGCTGTTTCCAACAACGAAAGACACTGTCCGTGGCCGCTCATTCACCAGCCGTGCTGTTATGGCTTCAGCGACTTCCCAGTGGTCGAAACAGACTCCTAAAGAAGCCTTCGCCGCGGCCATGGAATCATGGCGTCGACGTTGTGAAAAATGTGTGCGTCTGCAGGGAGATTACGTCGAGAAGTAACACCAGTTTCATAGTTTTCGGGTGAGTAGTTAATCGGAGGCCTTAGAACTTGAATGCACCTCGTATAGGCGGGCTTATAAAGCCGGGTTTATATAAAAGTACTATATAAAAGTTTGCATGCTAGAGTTAAGTAAACCTCTCTCGTAATTATGATTCGAAAACAAGCGGTTCAGTAAAATATATTTTTAGAGCTAACTTAAAGCGATTTAATAATATTAGAATGCCAAACTAATACAAACTCCTTTTATTTTAATATTTTTACATACTTTAATGTTAATTAGGGAGTAGGATTTTAAACTGAAGCAAGCTCTTAATATTTTCATTATTAAAAAAATTACGACTGTGATATTATTTTTTTTTGTTCGCAAAATTTAAAACAGAATCTCATTCGATAGCACTTGCTTTAAGACCTAATTTTAACTTCCACTTCGAACAGCCGGATACATATTAAAAATTATTGCTTATGAAACTGACCGTTTTTGCTTTGGTACGTTCATCGGAAAATTTCACTAACTTACTTTATATCCGACACATTTATGTGGAACAGGGACATCGAGACAAATTGGTTATTAACAAAACATACTCCGCCGCGTTGATTAAATTTAAAAGATATTGCTTTGATATTTATCTTTTAAATGTGAAAAATAAAAGGAAATCGGTGTCCTCCTTTGTACGATTAAAGACTATATATATTGACCCTTGTGGCGGCACGTATATATGCGCAAATTCTATACGTAATGGTCCATTAAGGATGAACGAATTTCGATAAGAGCAATCGATTTGAGTTTATTGCAGATTTGATTTTGAAAACGCATGTATAAAATATAAATGTGTCCGATTTTATATTTGCTGTGATATTGTTTTTTAACAACATAATGCAGCAATCTGTCTTCATTGACAACTAGCGTTTCTTGTGAATACTAAGGAGGACTTGCGCAGTATAGTTCAATAAGTCTCCTGCCTAAAAATGCATTAACAATTGTTAATCAATTAGGATTTAAATTTAGATCTCGGTTTCCGGGTTGGAACCGCGTCGAGTTAGGCGTAATTGCAAACGTTTTGTCCACTGTTTCAAGGGGCATCTTCAGGGCTGTACGAAGATGTTCGTCGTTTTGCAGTAGCTTGAAGAATGCTATGACAGAGACCGGTACAACCTATACCTACAAAGTATACCTATAATGTTAGAAGATAATAGTGTAAAACATCCGGTAAAGTTTTTTTTTTTTACTGGATCTTTTACACTATCATCCTCTCTCTAACATTATAGGTACTAACTTTGTGACAATAACATGTGTTGGTGCGACTACTGCTTTTGTTCGTCAAAACTGCACGTTGTGGCTCTCTTTTAAATTTGTTTGTCCTGCTTTTAAAATGTAATTTTGGAGTAAACTATGTCTACGCCGTTGATATTAGTTGTATTAATTTAGAATATTGCAAACATTATTAATATTAAGACGAGTAATTTCTTAAAAAAAAAAAAAACAGTTCACATTCGTAAGTATTAACCACTTTCTTTTGTTAATAAGTACTTAATTTATGTCCATCTGCTCTTAAAGTGATCCCTGAGGAAGTATATGAATTTGATGCGAAATATTGAGATGAAAAAATAAAGAACTGACTTAAGTAATAGAGTTGGATTTTGCTGGATTCTCCAAAAAACAATTATCCTTTCCATACATGTTCTAACGGCAAAAACTCCTGGTCTAATTATATATATATATATATATATATAGTAAATTCAATCAGTTGGCGATTAAAGGTCTGGCTTTACTTTAAAGTATATATATTTAAAACAACCCTACATGTTTCGGCAATGATGCCTTTATCAAGGATATAAAATATAAATGACGATATACAAATGTCATATAATTGAGTTGCTATGGATAAAATTATTCAAAGATACATTCCAATTGAATAATAATAAATCATGCCTTAGTATTCCAAAAACAGAAGACAACAAAAACAGGGAAAAGGACATGAGTTATTATTATGTATGCGCCCGTGGAGCGTCTTAAGATGCAAAGTTGTCGGCATTCGCCTTAAACGAGAAGGAAAACCACGAAAACCTACTGCGACAACTAGACAGGAATCAAAACACGGAACAGTCAGCATGATAAGCAAATGTATATGATATTTAAATGTAATTGATATTTAAATAACTTAAGATATATAATTATATAACAAAAAAAATATATTATGATGGTAAATTACAGATCGTTACACAATTAAGTTATAGTATATACTGCTTAAACTTTTTATATCATTTCTGTTGTTAATTGAATTTTTTTCCTGTTTAATAATAATCATTTCTTTAATTAGTTATATAATTATATATCTTAAGTTATTTAAATATCAATTACATTTAAATATTATATACATTTGCTTATCATGCTGACTGTTCTGTGTTTTGATTCCTGTCTAGTTGTCCAAGTAGGTTTTCCTTCTCGTTTAAGGCGAATGCCGACAACTTTGCATCTTAAGACGCTCCACGGGCGCATACATAATAATAACTCATGTCTTGCTTTTCCTTGTTTTTGTTGTCTTCTGCTTTTGGAATACTAAGGCATGATTTATTATTATTCAATTGGAATGTATCTTTGAATAATTTTATCCATAGCAACTCAATTATATGACATTTGTATACTGTCATTTATATTTTATATCCTTGATAAAGGCATCATTGCCGAAACATGTAGGGTTGTTTTAAATATATATATACTTTAAAGTAAAGCCAGACCTTTAATCGCCAACTGATTGAATTTACCATATCATACCAAGGTCACGAAAATATGACCCAGGTTCAAGCCATATAGAAATGCATTATAATGTAACAGTGTTAATGAATCAGATGTCAGTTATTGAATGTAGATGTCAAGCTGAAAGCAGAAGTCAGTTTTGAAAGCTCATGTCAGTTTTGATAGCAGATGTCAGTTAGTGAAAGCAAATGTCAGTTATTGAAAGCAGATGTCTGTTTTGAAAGCAGGTGTCAGTTATGAAAGCAAACGTCAGATTAGAAAGCAGATGCCTATTATCTAAACATTTATATATATATATATATATATATATATATATATATATATATATATGTTAATATGTAGCTGAAAGCTGGTATTTAAAATAGGTCCACGTTGGTTCGTCAATTAATATGTAGCTGAAAGGGCTAATAAATACAATAGAAAGAAATGACAAACTACAGTGAAGCTGTAATGTAAAATCAAGCTAAATAATAAAATATATTGAATTGTGCTTAATAATGTACTAATAATTGCCCCTAAGTTGGGCTGACAAATTAAAGCAAAACTGAGAAGCTGGTACAAATTTATATGCAAATGAATATTACGTTAAATATAAACGACAAGTTGTAAATTAATTGGTTAAGTAAATTTAAAAGTAATTCAAAAATATACAAGAGTAGTTATGAAACTGCCTTATAGATGGAGTAATATAAAAATTATTATAGTTGTCAACTTGCGTATACTTAGTTCGTAAATAACGGTGGGTAAACAAATTGTACTTAACCTTATACAGCGTTTCCCTCGTACAACTCTTATTGTTAATTTAAAGAGTAATTTTATTGATATTCTTCCGACTAGTGGAACAGTAAGACTCTTATTGGTGCATGATAAATACAATTACTGGGTAGGTTCGGTACTCAATCAGAATACATTGAAAATAGTGAACAAAAATAACTATGGTAAACTTGTTATATAAGATTTGTTGATTTTGGATAAATAATCTAATAAATAAAACAAGAGAGTAACAAGCAAAAGTAAATGGTTTAATGGTTGTTTTCGTAATTCAGGTAAGTGGTAAACATAATGATATTAGATTGAACATACAGTTAAGTTACGTGATCAGTAAAAATAAATAGTTTTAGGTTAAGTGACGATATTATCTGATAACGTGTGAAAATCAATCTATTTAATTAAACTTTGAAAACAAAACTCAGAAGAACTGTACCTTTCTGTAACTTTAAATGTATTCTAATATTTTAAATGAACATATAACACATACATTGGACATTGGACAATATCTACGATTGTGTTTTCTTTATTATATAAAAAATGAAATTGATTAAAAAAATTCAAAATTCTAGGATATAAATAAATCATACTCAAGTCTGGATACTTCTGGATTCAGTAGGTTAGGTTTTAGTCTGCAATTTCAAAGTTCGGGATACAGGACTTGGGCTTCGGACAAAATCCAGGTATCGTTCCCTTAGCTTGGGTTAGCGTGTACAACGACTCCGGGAAAATTTCAAATTCGCTTAAAAACGGACAGGATGGTTTTTGGATTTATTAACTTCGTCGAACGTTGGTTGGTAAGTTTAGAATACTTTTTATATACTTGTAGAATTGATTTAACACTTTATTTTACAATTTTTATTAAATTTCAGAGTAGTACTTTCAAAATACTTCGACTTGTTCGTTCTATTTTTACCAAGATGACGCCAACTATCCTTTGTTTTTAATGCTGGCTTCTCATTCGTTCTTCTTGTATGTATTTATTTAATCTCGTTATAATTTTATGCAAAGGTAATAAATTATACACACTAATCGTCATGATATTTTACAAAATTATGAATTTAATTTTTAATATATAAATTATTATACTTTGAATGTTCAATGTTTCATATTTAAGCTTGTTTCTAACAGGGACATTTCCCGCTGTACTATATTCAAATTAGTACAGTTTTACCTAAAGTACGTGTGCTATTTATTATCAATCAATTAAGTTAAAAATCTTCGGTACAATAAAATATAGATGAAAAATGACTAAGGAAAATGAGTATATGTAAATAAATAAATATAAGATATAACTTTGAGTAATTAAAAACGCGAAATTAACTTTATTGATATGACAGGTGAGAAATGCAGTTCCAGCTATTTCTTAATTTCTAATATTAACATACTAACGTTAACGGTCTGTATTTCATGAATCCCAGGAATTCGTATGTGTAGGCTTGACCTACCACAATATATATATATATATATATATATATATATATATATACATATATGTGTGGGGTGTGTGTGTATGTGTTCTATAACTCATTAATCTAAATATGCAAATTTATGTACAAACAAGAATCCATTTTACATACCTATAGTTGTCCATGTTGTGCGCCAAAATCTAGTTGCAACAAAAACAAAAAATATTGCGTCTTTTAACACTGAAAATTGTTTAAATTATGCACCACGAACATGTACGTGGCCCTGTTTGAAGTAACACAAGTGCTGCCACCTTTTACAAATCGCTCGAAATTTTTCTCTATAGATTTCTGCAACTTGGCTTTTAAAGGGACAGTAGCCTAATTTGGGTTAAGTAATATATGAAAATAGTAACAATCGTTTGGTTACCTTAAAATAGTTTCAAATCTTCAACTTTGATCAATCAAGTTCAACCATATTTTCATTTTATCTACTAAGTTCACTGTTTCATATGTAGAGTAAAATTGAAAGAAACATTTTGCTCAAGATAGCTAATTTATCGGCAAGAGGCTCTGTATTTAGTACCATTTTAAATTCATGGACTAGCATTAAAACACTATCTAAATACTTCCGAGTTAGCGTTATACCCCCGACTGCCTTTTATCGACCAATCAACAAAAGGATAAAAGGACTGAAATAGCATTTTTCATATTCTTCAGTTTATTCGCTTCCATGGTGTATACGTAAGTATTCTTGCGGCCATAAAGTAATTAACAATTTCCGTGAATTTAATTTTCCTATTTAATTCTTTCCTATGAAGTTATTAACAGTATTTTCTAAGATAAATTAGATAGAACTTAACATTTTGAAGCCTTATTTGTATCTAAGATTGTACTGTTTCAAATAAAGTTGAAAATAAAACCAATTTATCACTGTGTATGAACATATAAAAATATGAACACCTAAAGACAAAAATTTCTCCGTACTTGATAAAAAATTAGGTTATTTTGTCATAAACGGACTGTTACGGTGAGATAGAAAGAATCACTGGGATTGTCTTTAAATGAAAAGAAGATTAATTGACTTAATTAAATTTTCTTCAAAAAAACCGAGCTTCAAAAGAAAAACATTACGTCTGCTTTAAGTACATTAAAATTACTAACTTGCGTGCAGCCAAGCATATTCCTCTTACAAATGTTTTAATAAAACGAGAATACTGGAAATAATTTGTAATTAATTTTAATTAAAATTCATAAAAAAAAGTATTTTGAATGCTCATTTAAATTTTAAATTATTGCCGTTTTAAGAAAATCTGTTGGCGTAGGCAGTACTGGTCTATTAACATCACGTTTTTATGAAAGTATTGAAATTTGTTTCGGTTATCATAGAAGTATTTAGTAGTTATTTACACATACGATAATTAGTATATAATTTAAAAGCTCTTCATATCTGAGTGTATATATATATATATATATATATATATATATATATATATATATATATGTATATATCAAAAATTTATTTAAATTCGGGTAAGCGGTCAATTAAAAAACTCCTTTATTAAATTACCCTATATTTCGCAACACTTTGTCGCTTCTTCTGGGGTAAAAAATGTAGAGTTAAAAAATAATAAAGTTGACGTACAAAATATAAAAATGATTAGATATTAAAATTATCTAATCATTTTTATATTTTGTACGTCAACTTTATTATTTTTTAACTCTACATTTTTTACCCCAGAAGAAGCGACAAAGTGTTGCGAAATATAGGGTAATTTAATAAAGGAGTTTTTTAATTGACCGCTTACCCTAATTTAAATAAATTTTTGATAATATATCACGGTCGATAATTTCTTTTCAATTATATATAAGTATATATATATATATATATATATATATATATATATATATATAAAGTGTCCCGTATCGTTATGTTCAAATTTTAGGAACGTAAAGTAGACTTCATTTCAAGTAACAAAACCGCAAAACTTGTATATCCATTTTGATTTGTTTGAAAGTTACAGATCTATGAATGTGATTGTCACATCATGAAAAAAAATGTAATTCTAAAGTCAATATAAACCGATTTTATTTAAAAAAGTTCAATTAATAGTATTTTCGAAATGTCCACCTCCTTGATGAATGCAGGCTTGTGCCCGTAAGCCAACGGAAGAAGTACTTATCCGAATTTCATACTTGTTTTGTCGGGTTTGCTCGGCAGCCAGGTGAATACGATCCAACAACTCTTCTCTTGTGTTCGAAACTTGCGCGTAAACTACATTTATCATGTACCCCCATAAATAAAAGTCCAGGGGCTAAGATGGGGTGATCTGGGTGCCCATGCAGCAGGACCACCTCGACCTATCCATCTTGGATAATTGACGTTAACCCAATTTCGGACAGCAATTCCGAAATGTGGTGGTGCCCCATCCATGTGAAACCACATGTCTCGTCGAACATTCAGTGGAACATCCTCTAAAAGACCTGTCACTTCGTCAATAAGAAATTGAAGGTAATTGTCCGCATTTAACCTCCCAGGAAGAACGACAGGACCAATCAACAAGTCATCGATTAGGGTCGCCCAAACGTTAATAGAAAATCCATGTTGAAATTTAGATGGGCGTATAGCTTTGGGATTTTCTGATGACCACATGTGCAAGCTTCTCAGATTTGTAACAGCGCTTCTCGTAAACGTAGATTCATCTATCCAGAGGACTGTTCTGCAGTAATTAAAATGAAGCCGTGACTGTCTTAATATCCAGGTAGAATAAACTAGACGAGCATAGTGGTCTGCCTCAAGCAAACCGTGTCCCCTGCGATAGTGATATCCTATATAAGCCCTCACGTTTTAAAATTCGCCAAACTGTCGTTCGTGGCACTCCTAGTTGTCTAGGGATTCGACGTACACTGAGAGTTGGATCCCTTGTAACAATAGCTACTGCATCTTCCTCTGAATACTTTCTTTTTACGTGATCCGTATAGATCTGCAAGAATTTTGGTAAGCATATCATAAATAAAAAATATACATTTTCGCATAACCCCAGCTTTAATTATTACCTATGTATTTTATTTGTTAGATGAAAAAGCTAACAATTACGGATACATTTATATAACGGCCAATGCTGTTTCTTTTTTTGGTGGCCATTATTAACAGGTTTTACTGTAGTTAGTTGGAAATGCCGAAAATATTTAAATTGCTGCTTTTAACTATGTATTCCAGCGTGTAAGTATCGGATGTGAACTGTACAGATATTCGCAGTACCAATTTTACTTATAAGTTAAGAGTTTACAACACAATATATTAATGATGCTATCAAGGAAAGACAGAAGAGAATAATTAAAGTTAATCAACTACTAAAGAAAGGAAAGGGTACAGAAAATGTAATGAATAGTAAAAACTAAATAACATTCTCTCATTACAACATATACTACAAATTCAGAATGTATAAATCAAACGAAAAATAAAGCGAAAGAAGCGATGTATAAGATGTATTTATCTCGAGAAGTTGTAAATATGAATCTTCGATTTTCATGTTTATTTCTACTTTTATTTACAAACATGTAATAAAATTTACCATGCTTTTCGATACATTTCTAAACTTTAACAAAGATTTTTAACAAGTGCTTTCGGAAATAGGTTTTTTTCGTTTTACTGTTAACGGTTTACAATCACACAAAAGTATCATTTTCGTCAGCGATTCATGTTTACCCATACGTAACTATCAACATAATTAACAAGTGGTTAGTGAAGTGGGCCGAGCAGATGCTCTGCGTGTATACAACCATAGACAATAAAGACACGAGTTGTAATGGATAGTGTATTCATACTATGTTGATACAGCTATTCAGATCTGAAGTGGTTTGCGGGTACTGTACCGTGGCCGTTACTGCTAAATTTAACAGCCCTACTCTGAGATAAAGCATTTAATATTTATATATATAAATAATATATATATAATAAGATAACACTATAAGATAGCAGTGTTTTATTTGTTTTCAATTGTTTTCATTAATGTCAAACGACAGTCAAGTTTTTTATTTTAAATGGCAACATATATATTTTTGGCTATATTCGGATTGTATTCTTTTTTTCTGAATTCAACGATGTATAACATGTTTATTTTTGATAAACGTTTATTGCAAAAATAAAACTTTATAAATTTCATCTTTGTCTTCCATTATTTATAAATATTCGAATGTGTCATGAAACATTTGAAATGTAAGTATTATAAATATTATTATAAGAAACAAAACACTTTACAATAAATGTTGAAATTGCCCGCGACCTTGTTTAACACATATCGCACATCTTCTAATAATAAAAAATAAATAAAAACTTTATAAATTTCATCTTTCATTATAGTAGACTTGGCCCAGCCCACTAGCATTATGTCAATGTGCCTTAAGTGTCAGTTTGACTTTATTAAGTTTTCTGTATTATCCTGTTTGAACGTTTTGCCGCAACAAAAAGCGTATTTTCGTTAAAAATGAATAACAATGAATTAACTGACATGTTACAAGTGTTCTTTGAATGTAATAAAAATCGCCTTCAAGCAGTTCGTCGATACAGTGCTCGTTTTCCGGACAGAGAAGTTCCAGGTTCGAAAATATTTCAGAGAATTGAAAAGAATTTAAGAAATTATGGATCATTTACCAAACCAAAAACACAAAAACGGAAATTCTCCGAAGATAAGGAATTAGATCTTCTTGCAGTACAGCAAAATTCACGAACTTCGATTAGCGAAATTGCACATAATATTGGGGTATCAAAAACTACAGTTCATGGTATTTTAAGAAAACACAAACTTAAACCGTACATAGCTCGAAAAGTTCATGCATTAGAACAAAATGATCCTGGCCGAAGAATCCAGTTTTGTCGTTTTTATTTAAATGCATTAGAACAAGACCCGAATTTTTACAGAAGGATAATTTGGTCTGATGAATGCACTTTTAGCAACAACGGTATTTTTAATAGAAACATACATCGACAGTGGAGTGCAGACAATCCGAGATTTGTAATTGAAAATAATTTTCAAAGACGTTTCAACGTAAATGTTTGGTGTGGCATTTTAGGTGATCAATTAATTGGGCCATTTTTCATAGATGGTTGCTTAAATCAAGAAAAATACTACACTTTATTACACGAAAATCTCCAAAACTTTTTAGATGAATTACCTTTGGCAAATTTAAATAGAATATTTTTTCAACAACATGGGGCTCCCGCGCACAACGCCAGAGTAAATACTGATTTGTTGAACACCCAATTTGGAAATAGGTGGATAGGAACATCCGGTCCTATCGAGTGGCCTGCGCGTTCACCGGATCTTACGCCCCTCGATTTTTGGTTGTGGGCTTATCTACAAGATCGAGTTTATTTAACAACTCCAGAAAATGTTGACATTTTAAGACAAAGAATTATTAACACTTGTCAAGAAGTACCTGCCGCTTGTCTTTTAAATGCGACCTTTGGAGTAATTAGGAGATGTGCGATATGTGTTGAACAAGGTGGCGGGCAATTTCAACATTTATTGTAAAGTGTTTTGTTTCTTATAATAATATTTATAATACTTACATTTCCAATGTTTCATGACACATTCGAATATTTATAAATAATGGAAGACAATGATGAAATTTATAAAGTTTTTTTTTGCAATAAACGTTTATCAAAAATAAACATGTTATACATCGTTGAATTCAGAAAAAAAAATACAATCCGAATATAGCCAAAAATATATATGTTGCCATTTAAAATAAAAAACTTGACTGTCGTTTGACATTAATGAAAACAATTGAAAACAAATAAAACACTGCTATCTTATAGTGTTTTTGATGCTATTAAATTTACTTTTTGTTTAAATAAAACCGGACAATAAATAACGGAATTATGAATGTTGGCGTCTTTTACGGGACAGTCTGTATACATATAGTAGATTAAATTGATAAATACACTTTGCTTCAAAGTTACAGATCTATGAATGTGATTGTCAGATCATGAAAAAAATGTAATCCTAAAGTCAATACAAACTGATTTTATTTAAAAAAAGTTATACGACTCAATAAAACATGCCTGTAATTGTTAAAGTCGCATAATAAAATGTTATCCTAAAATAAATAAACACGTGTCGTAGTGCAAACAGTAATTTCTTCGAAATCTATAAAAAAGAGTACTGGAAATTGATTTATGATAAGAAAAGTTCTTACTTATTTCGTCAGTGCTGAACCATGAATACAATACAATAACCAAATGCTCAGATGATTGTTAACGTTGCATTTTTCAATAAAAGATTACATTATGTTTCAGTTCATACAACAGCTTATTAGTGAGTGGACACATTTTCTTTATTCAAAATGCCTTAACGATTTTCTTCTCAAGAGTGAATTTTGTGTATGGATACTGTAACGGCAGTCAAGCAGTTATTGAATACTGATATCGATTTCCCGATAGGCGCATTCCTCATTACAGAAAGTTTCTGGAAGTACACAGATAATTTCGAGAATGCGGACTGCGTGATTATCTTTTCGACCGAGAAGTAAATTTGCCAGGAGACTTAGAGGAAGAAGCAGTAGCTATTGTTACAAGGGATCAAATTCTCAGTGTACGTCGAATCACTATACAACTAGGAGTGCCACGAACGACAGTTTGGCGAATTTTAAAACGTAAGGGCTTATATCCACATCACTATCGCAGGGGACACAGTTTGCTTGAGGCAGACCACTATGCTCGTCTAGTTCATTCTACCTAGATATTAAGACAGTCACGGCTTCATCTTAATTTCTGCAGGAGAGTCCTCTGGACAAATTCATAAGTTCACGAGAAGTGGTGTTACAAATCTTAGAAACCTGCACAGGTTGTCATCAGGAAATCCCAAAGCCATATGCCCATCTAAATTTCAACATGAATTTTCTAATAACGTTTGGGCGGCCCTAATCGATGACTTGTTGACTAGTCCTGTCGTTCTTCCTGGGAGGTTAAATGCGGACAATTACCTACAATTTCCTATTAGCGAACTGCCAGGTCTTTTAGAGGATGTCCCACTGTATGTTCGACGAGACATGTGGTTTCACATGGATTGGGCACCACCACATTTCGGAATTGCTGTCCGAAATTGTGTTAACGTCAATTATCCAAGATGGATTGGTCAAGGTGGTCCTGTTGCATAGCCACCCAGATCATCCGATCTTAATCCCCTTGACTTTTATTTATTGGGGTACACGAAAAATTAAGTCTACGCGGAAGTTTCGAATATAAGAGAAGAGTTGTTGGATCGTATTCACCTGGCTGCCGAGCAAATCCGACAAAACAAGTATGAAATTCGGATAAGTACTTCTTCCGTTGGCTTACGGGCACAAGTCTGCATTCAACAAGGAGGTGGACATTTCGAAAATATTATTAATTGAACTTTTCTAAATAAAATCAGTTTTTATTTACTTTGGAATTTAATTTTTTATTATGATCTAACAATCACATTCATAGATCTGTAACTTTGAAACAAATAAAAATGAATATACAAGTTTTGCGTTTTTGTTACTTGAAATGAAGTCTACTTTACACTCTTAAAATTTGAACATAACGATACGGAACATCTTGTATATATGAGAACGCTGCCTGGTAGTTTTTTTTTCTATCTATATCGGGCCTGCCAAATCGTTCCTACGCTATCTTCAGTAAGCGATACAATGGCTTGGCATTGAAGAAATCGTACTAACTAAATTGGATGGTTAACCATAACGCTTCCTATTGATGAATTTTAAATAAGAGACTGATATTACGTTGCTCGCCGCTCTACTGAAATACCGACATTTCAATTAATGAAATTAAAATACCATTTTACTCTTATTACAAGAGAACGGGCACGCTTACCACTCAGTGCAGTACTGGCGAAAGGCTGTATTTCTAAAATATTTAATTTTATTTATATAATTGGAAAACGAACGGGTGGTGATCTATAAAATTACGAAATACATATGTATTTGTTGAAAAGTTGTATTTTTAAAGTTTTTAATTTTATTTCTATAATTGGAACATTTTTATTTGTTCATTTTGTCGTTCAAGTTGAGTAAAGGAATATTAATATTGACTAGCAATAGTTTCTCAAGGTTTTCTTCTGTCAATTTTGTTCTCTTTGAATTAAGTACATCCTTATAAATAGAAAACGTCCTTTCTACATCGCAACTGGTTATAGGTGCATACTGGAAATATTCTTTTATTTCTTCATATTTAGCCGTTAGAATTTGTGGAATTGTCTCCATACATAATTGCTGCAATGTAATTAAATCTGGATTTCTATTAAGAATTGCTTCAAACTTTTGCCGAAGGCCACATCCGAAGTCACTTGGAATACTTTTCAAATTATTAACAGCCACATCTAATGTGGTTAATCCGTCATTTAATTTGAGATTTCGATTTTCAAAATAAGTGATTAGTTTAGGCAATTTTCCAAAGTGTTCGTGAAGGAAATACAACTGATTTTTTAAATTTGGGATTTGTGTGAGCTCCTTGCACTCACCAATACTTCTAGCATTCTCCTTTAGCAGTGTTACGAAATGTTTTAGACTATCGAAATTCTCAGCATAATAACTAGTAGCTTCCAGCCATGTTCCCCATCTAGTTATTACTGGAGTGGGAGGCAGTGACAGAGATGGAAATTTTTCCCTGAAAAGAGCTACTCTCAATGGTGCTTTTCTGAAAACTTTTTTAAAAGCTGATACAAGTCTATCAACTTCCGGAAAAGTGTCTCTGATATATTCACAGATTCTGTGGAGAGCATGTGCTACACAAGTAATATGCAGCATATTAGGATATGTTTTCTTCAATAGTCTGCCTGTTTTTAACATATACGCAGCACTATCACTGACAAATAAAAGTATTTTTTCTTTGTACGTGGCGTCCGAATGAAGCATTTTTTGCATATTCTCCTTAATGGTTTCAGCAACTGTTTCCGCATCAACTCTATTTATAACACTTGTTGCTATTACATATGAGTTATAGGCAATAGTTGGATGTAGTACACCAGCTACAACATTTACCACACAGCGTCCTAACATATCCACCGTTTCGTCGGCGCTTATCCATATGTATTGATTTAAAAGATGGCTTCTAATGCGTTCTACTGTTCTCGTATAGCACCTAGAAACATAATATTTGCGTAAAGTTGATTCATCAGGAACATTTCGACCAGTATATTTTTGAAGAAATATTTTTAAAGTGGGATTGCTAAGTTTATTTAATGGAATTTTAGCCGCCATAAAAGTTTTACAGAGTTCAGATGTGTTTGCGATCCTAAGTGATGAATATTTGACGATATTTTACGGATTTTGTAATAAATTTCGGAATCACTGACAATGAACATACAATCAGTATGACCGTCAATCCAACTCGCCATTGTTTTACAATGACGTTCTCGACATTCTTCCATATCATGTCTGAAAAAGTAACTTAAACAATGCTCTAGATCTAAATAAATGAAAACTAAAAATGTGTGCGTAAGTTATTGAAACTGAACGAAATTCAATGCACACTTACGTCTAAATAATTTGTAGAAGTAGATTCAATCAAACGATATTAAATAGGATCTATCACAAAAATTACGATGTAATTAACAGTTATAACTATGAAAACAAGAAACTTACTCACAGCACTTTATTTATCTTACGAAATATAAACTAATAAATAAAATACATTATAAAAACCCCGCTTCTATCTACGCTCATGAAAACACTTTAAAAAGCACTATATTCTCCGAATACAATAGCTCAGTTGTCCATTGTTATCGTGCGAGACCAGGTGGCTGAGTAAGTCAAACAAATACTTCATTGAATTACGCCGGGATGTACTCAGCGATGTTATACACAATTCCAATTGCCGATTGCGTTTCATGGAAATTGCGTCCGTTCTCTACTTATTACATATCTGCAATCAGCAACTTTGTATCTGATTGCTTCTTAATGCATCTATGGTATGTAGTAGGTCCACCCCTCCAATAAAACTTGATAGGAGTACATATCTATGTTATACAATGACGGGGAACTGTCAGCGTACAGGCGTTTAATTAGTTCACTTCCACGGTATATTGAGCGTTTTACATTGATCAATTAAACTCTGGCGAAATAAAGTTTGACCGGATTTACAAGAATCTCGTGAAATAATTCACACTTTACGATTTAGTCGACACCATACAAATTTACGGTGGTTTCGTGCCAATTCTAGAAGCGGCCATATTAGACAAATGACTGAGCAATTTTAAGTGCGTATCTGGAGGATCGTAAAACATCGACGCCTCGTTTCGTGCATGGACTATTTAGAATTATGTCGTGGCGGACGCGAGGGCGAGGGTCAGTCGAGAAAATCGAAAAAGAAGAAAGAAAACAAATGCATGCACATGTTGTATTTGCAATTTTACGGCTTTTAGGCGGAAACATAATCTCGGACATTGTCTGGACAACGTGCTTATTGAAAACGCAGACGTGTGCTGTACACACTCAGTTATTGTTCGAGAAAATGGCGTGTACAGATTAAATGGGGAAAAAAAAAGATTCGAGTTTCAAGATAATTGAGTTAAAACCAGAATACACGCCGCCTGTCTGTGTAAACCGAAAGGTATATGTATACAATAAACAACTGGTACACAAAAAAAAAGATCGACGAACACAGTACCTCTTTACCGGAATAGATTTTCGTACGTTTATCTGTCAATTAGTTAAATACCATTGATCTTTGTCGCGTTAGATGCACTTACTTATCCCTATTTTAAGACACATTGAACATTTCTGGTCCATTTAAAAATTATGTACGGTACATATACATATCTCAAAATGCGCGTAAATAGGTAAAATATACAAACACAATATTTTAACAGGTGAGTTACGACTTATAATAAATTATAACGGGATGGCCACCCTTTAAATGCATACATTCATTTATTATAATGTTAAGCACACACACTTACCATAAACTAACATGGTTAATTCATAATACTTTCCAGCTTAATTTGCTTCATACTAATTCAGAACTGTTTCTTTTTGTTTCTCTAGATTAACTGTCCAACAATATTGTTTGCTCAACTTTTTAGGAAGCAACAATAATAATCACAGCTAAATACAACGACAAACTTGTCTAAGCACGTGCATTAGATTATTAATATTATTTCTTATTTACGTGCTGTATAAATTGAGAGAAAATTGCTTTCACATTTATCACTTTATAATAAATTACTCAAAAATGAATAGGAAATTAGATCTTTTTTTAACAGATCTAATTAATTCGATTAAATTTAACGTATTTTCTCAAACTATAGATAAATTAGAAGGCCCACAGTCGTTTGTGGACATTTTATTTGGTAAATGTCTTTTCTGTGTGATAAAATATTGAATCTTGTATTTTAACCTTAAATTAATTTAGAATACAAAATTATAAAAATCGCGATGCCAAGACGTCATTTAAATAAAGAAACTTTCGATTTAATTGCGTTATTGCATCAGCGAGGGCAATCTGGAGCAGAAATTGCCGCAATTTTTAATGTGTCTGCAAGTGTTGTTAGTAGGGCTCTAAGGAGCTAACAAGATTCCAACAGGTAGGATCTGCTAGGAGAAGACCCGGTAGTGGATCTGAGAGGAAAGCAAATCAGAGACAAGACCGCTACATACGAATTCAGACAAGGATGAATCCGTTTAGAAGTGCTGTATGGTTGCAAACACAGTTACGTGCCGCCACTGGAGTAAGAGTTTCGGATCAAACCATCAGAAACCGTCTGAGGGAAATGGATCTTCATAGCTGCAGGCCTGTGAGACGCCCAAAATTAACTAATGCCAATAGAATGGCTAGAAGAACTGGGGTTAACCAACGACTAGCAGAAAATTTTCAATGGGAGCATGGTTTATACACCGATGAATCCAGATTCTGCTTATTTAGTGACAATCGTAGAGTAAGGGTCTGGAGAACTCGAGGAGACCGTTATAGACGCGAGTTTACAAAAGCTGTGGTGCCTTTTGGCGGGGGTGGTATCATGGTGTGGGCGGGCATTAGTTTGAATGGACGTACGAACCTCCATCTCTTTGAAAACAATGTCAATGGACACATATACAGAGATGACATTATTCAGCAATATGTGGCCGACTTTCGTGAGGCTGTGGATGAAAACATGGTTTTTATTGATGATAATGCAAGACCTCATCGTGCACAAATTCCTTTACCTTTACCTTTACCACCAACGTCTCCCGACTTGAATCCAATTGAGCACATTTGGGACAGACTTCAAGATCAGCTCAAAGAACATAATCCACCCCCAGTTAACGTGCAACACTTGAAGGAAATTTTACCGCTGTGTTGGAGAAGAGTGTCACAAGAACACATTAATAATTGCATTATGAGTATGCCCCGACGATGTACAGCTGTGAGAGATGTCCGTGGCCATTATACACGATTTTAGAATTAATTGTTACAGAAAAATGTTTATTTTAGCTATTGTTAAAAAGGTTGCTTATTTCATTTTTGATCATTTCTTAGTAATCTAACGATTTTTCTGAATAAATATACTTGAAAATTTTAAATTGTTGTGTACAATTATGTATCTAATATAATACACTACAAATATTTACCCATACTATCTAAAAAATACAAAAAAGTAAAAATTCCTTATTCATTTTTGAGTAGATCAGGTTGATCTTAATAAATCTGATTCGACACAAGAATTTTAACCGACGAAAATTCGTTAAATCGTTAGAGAAGGTTTATATCATCCTAGCCTTGAAATTTTATTCTATCCTTTACATACATCTTCTGAAAAACTTTTTCCTTCGGCCAATAATTTCAGATATAATTTCCATAAAGCAAATTACATTTCTTTATACAGTAATTTAATTAATATTGATTGGACTTTTCTGACACATTATTCTGACGTCAACTTAGCCCTCGATGCTTTTTACAATACATTATACGCTGTATTGAATGTATATGTGCCTCGTAAGGTCCAATCTGGATCCTCTTACCCGCCTTGGTTTACATCTGAAATAATTTCTATTCTCAAAAATAAGAACTACTATCACAAAAAGTGGATCAAACCTCAAATAATTGACTCCTACATTATTCAAACGTTTTCGTACTATAGCAAAGGTGAAAATTCAGGATAATTATACATCTTACCTTTCTGCAATCGAACATTCAGGAAAAACAACCCCTTCTAATCTCTGGAGTTTTCTTCGCAATACACAGCGCTGCAGTAGAATACCAAATTCACTTCATGACAGTAATGGTAATGCTTTTTCGGATCCCAGTACTATTGTGGATGCCTTCGCGGATGCGTTTTCTAATGTGCCAGCCTCCTTGTCGGGATTTACTTGTGATGGATCGGACTACCGTTCCCTGCCCTTTTCCTTTTCGTTGACCACCGAGGATGAATTAATCGATTTAATGAGCAGTTTTCCTAACAAATACACCACTGGAGATGGTTCTTTACCGAGTTTTTTAATACGTGACTGTAGATTTGTCCTGGTATATCCTCTGAAATTCCTTATGTATGAGAAGGTATTATACACCAGGCTATTTAGTGGCACGCGCTCTCATATCTCACCGAACCAGCATGGTTTTGTCACGGGTATATCTACTGTCACCAATTTTCAGCATATCGGTGAGGTTTTGGACGGCAGAAGTCAGACTGATGTAATTTATACTGACCTATCCAAGGCTTTCGATCAATTGATCATGAGATTTTACTTCATAAGTTGGGATCTTTTGGTCTCGTTCCAACTTCTATCAGTCTTCTTCGGTCTTATCTATTTCAAAGAAAATGCTACGTTACATATAATGGGTTCTGCTCCAATAATTTTGTTCTTTCTTCTGGCGTTCCTCAGGGATCAAATTTGGATCCTTTGCTATTTGTTTTGTTTATGAATAATCTCCTTTTCCAAGTGAAGTGTCCCATTCTCGCCTATGCACATGATATAAAAATATATTCTGAGATTTCCACAACTGCCGATATCGTTAAACTACAGCAAAATCTGGACGTATTAGTTGCATGGTGTGACCGTTTCAAACTTAAATTAAATATCGACAAACGCTGCGTGGTCACTTATACTCGTTCTGCTACGCCTCACGATTCTTTTTATTTTATTAAAAATAATATCTTAACCAGTAAAGCTGAAATAAAGGATCTCGGAGTCTTATTTGACTCTAATCTTACGTTCAGATCTCATATAATCCATATGTCTTCCGATGTCTACAAAAGTTTGGGATTTATTATGCGTATATCAAAATACTTTAAAGACAGCACTTGCCTTAAATCACTGTACCATGCTTATGTATTGAGCAAGATGGAATACGATTCATTAATTTGGTATCCCATTTATGCTTGCGATTCCATTCCTTTAGACCGTGCTCACCGTAAGTTTTTGAAGTACCTCACTTTCAAGACTGATGGTATCTACCCGGAACGTGGTGCATCCCAGGATGACTTGCTTTTACGTCATGGCATGTCATCACTAAGCGTAAGAAGAGATAATATTTATAGGAAATTCCTAATTAAACTGATGGAAAACATTATTGACTGCCCGTTCATATTGGAGCGAATGTCGTTTTTGGTTCCTCGTATGAACTCTAGGTACGAAGCTACATTTATGGTTCCCTTCGCGAAAACAAACGTCTTGAAACGGACGCCTACCTATATTCTCTCCAACGTGGCCAATAGAATGCAGGATGATCTATTTGCTTGAGGATGGCTCGCGAATGGACAGCACTATTTTAAGTCATTTTCACAGCCCATAGGGTCCGGCGCTTTAGTTGTTATGTTGACGAAGTGGGTTGAGATGAAGGTATCTCAACAACATCCTCGCCTGCGTTCTTTGTTTCTACTGAAGCATGCCATGTTTGCGTTTCATTTCCAATTTGCTATTTCGGTCTTTGCTGGTTAGTCCTACCTGTGTCCTGCTCCTCCGACCCACCACAGTATCCTTTTCATCCAGTGTTTGGAGAAAGTGTACCTCATTGGGGCTGCTAACCCAACCTAACGGTTAGCTCAGGAACCCGTGGGAACCCGTATTATTATTATTATTATTATTGTTATTATTATTATTATTATTATTATTATTATTATTATTATTATTATTATTATTATTATTATTATTATTATTATTATTAATTTAAAACATCAAATTACTGCAAAATTAAAAAGAGTTTAGATAACATAATCAAAGAAAAGCAAACAGAAAATGTATTTTTATATACCAGAGAACATACGTGAAAATTGAAAGACACGGGCGATCACGAGAAGCTGGAAAACCTTCCTGATGGATAATATAAAAATGGCGAAAGCAAACAAAAAAAGAACGTGACAAATTTTTGAAACAGTTCACAGTAGCTTTGATTGAAAATTATGAAATATTGCGTAGACGGTGTATGTGGAATCTTTTTGTAAAATAATTCAACATTCGTAAAACAATATTAAAACAAATTTTCAATTTTATATTCACATTTTACTTTTTAATTAATTAACTAACATTAATTAACGAATATTTAATTAACATTTTAATTAAATTAAATATTAATTTGTACGGTGTTAAAGTTTCAAATTAAGTTTAAATTTTCAATTAATTGAAATTTTATTTTATTTTAAAATAACGAACCTGGTAATAAAAATATTTCGGAAACATCTTAATTAGTGTAAGTACCAGGCTCATATAATATAATTTGAAGTCTATAAAACTCATTTAAAATTTTAAACAATTACATTGATAATTAGTTTTGAATTAATTTAAAGTAAATTCAATATTTAAACAAACATTTATGAAAGATACGAGGGAAGCTCTGAAAGTTTCTAGAACGAACCAGAAGATGACGTTGTGCGCGCGTACCTGCCATGTTTTTTGAGTGCCCCATCTATTGTATAACTGGTGTTAAATTTTTAGATAGTGCATAAAGTAAAGCCGTTATAACCAAGGAAAGTAAACAATGTGCGCCTTTTTCTTAATCATAAATAAAATCGAATTTCGTGCAGTTACTAAACTTTTTTTTGAAAGGCTTGAAAGGTTTGAATGCTAAAGAAATAAACATGGAATTAGACGAAGTTCATGGAGAATTATCACCATCGTATGCAACCGTTGCAAACTTGATTGGTGAATTTAAACGTGATCGAATAAGCATAAAAGATGCATCACGTTCTGGGAGACCAAAAACATCTACCGATACAGATACCATTAGAAAAGTTCAGGGAATCGTGATGAATGATCATCGATTAGAGTTGAGAGAGATAGCAGAGGCAATAGGCATATCATATTACATTTTGCATCAACATTTTGACATGAGAAAGCTCACTACAAGATGGGTGCCGCGTTTGCTGTCAGACGATCAAAAGCAGGCTCATGTGACCATTTCTCATCAATATCTACTCATGTTCAAGCGTAAATCCTGTAGACTTTTTGAGACGTTTTGTAACCGTCGATAAAACGTGGCTACGCCACTTCACACCGGAGACTAAAACACAATTAAAGCAGTGGACAATACGCGGTGAACCAACTCCAAAGGAAGCCAAGACGATGCCATCATCTGGAAAGTTGATACCTACCGTCTTTTGGGCTTCCCAAGGAATAATTTTTATTGACTATTTGCAATACGGAAGGACACTAACAAACGTATATTATGCGTTGTTATTAGATAGATTGAACGAAGAAATCAAAGTCAAAGGGGCTCATATGGCCAAGAAAGGAATCTTGTTTCACCAAGAGAATGTCCCATCCCACAAGTCGGCAATTGCGATGACAAAACTGCAGGAATTATAATTCCAATTAACATGCACCGTCCTAGCCAGATTTATCTCCTTCGGACTTCTTTCTATTTCCGAACCTCAAGAAATGATTGGCTAGAAAGAAATCCTCTTCGAATAATGAAATCATCGACGCTGTAAATGAACATTTTGAAGATTTTGATAGTTCATATTCCCCTGGAGGTATAAAAAGTCTTAACAAACATTGGGCTAAATGTATAGAGTTACTAGAAGACTATAAAGAAAAATAAATATGATTCTACCCCTAAAACTGGTGTTGTGTGTCTCGTTCTAAAAACTTTTCGATCTTCCCTCGTATATAACGTTGCAGCGTAGGGTTGTGCATCCACAAAGCCATCTGGAGAATTGTCATAATTGTAATTAACATACAAAAAATTAAAATTGTATAAAGTAAATAAAATAATATACAGTGTGGAAATAACTCTTATGTAGCGAAGGGTAGAGCATCCACAACACATACAGTCAAAATAACACACTTTGCTTAGATAAAAGAACTTATCAGTCAATTCCAGAAGATCTATATACACAAATTTGGTATATTTGTGCGAAAATTACTCTATCTCGACATGCAAACGTGTTTCGTCTTGCTATAGACTCATCAGGGCATGATGTTGGGAAAGTTAATTTTCACTACAAAATCTCCCTTCACAAGCAATCAAGTCACAAAAGACAGTATGGAAAAACATTTAACGCTGTTTATTGACTGATTTCAACAACGTTAACGCCAAACCAACATTTTGAAAATTGAATAGATGAGGTTGTTACTTGGTGAAGATCCATATTAAGACGATGTAAAATAAAACAAAACAATTAATTTGTTTAATCTTCACTATTTAAACGTATATTTACTAAATGTTTACCAAAATATGACGCGTTTCGCTAACACTGTAGCTTTATCAAACGACGATGGTATAATGATTATTCTACAAATGAAATGAGTGTATGCACATAAATTTGGTAATTGCAGATATATAAGGAAAGAAACGATAAGCTGTTAACAAGGAAAGGAAGAGATTAGGCATACAAACACAATAATCACCGGAAAAACCCTAGAAAAAACCTAGTTGATATAAAACTAGATAAAAGTAGATATAAATACAATCCATAGTAATATCAAATTATATATCAAAATATCTCTATCAACTTTTTAGACCTTACTATTTCAAAAATAAATAATATACATGAGTTTTCCATATTTCATAAACCATCGCATGCTGATATAACAATTCATAATAGTTCAGTACACCTATATAACCATAAATTAGCAGCTTACAATAGTATGATAGACAGACTTTTAACATTTCCTTTAACGACTAATAATTACAACAAAGAACTAAATATTATTAAACAAATAGCTGTCAATAATAACTATGACCCAAATTTAATTGATAATATTAGAGCTATGAAAATGTACAAGCAAACGTTAGAACAAATATTTCCTTCTGATAAGAGTAAAAATAAAAATAATCAATTTAAAAGTTTAACGTACGTAGGAAAACCTTCAATTAAAATTAAAAAATGTTTAGAAACTTCAGACCTAAATGCATGCTTTAAAACAGATAACAATTTAGCCAGGTTCATTAAAAACAATAAATCAAAATCCTCAAAAGTTAATACATCAGGGGTATATAAATTAAAATGTGGTAGTAATTGTGACAAAATTTATATTGGTAGAACTGTCAGAAACTTCAAAACTAGAATTTCAAAACATAAACGTAGTTATGATAACACAAAACTAGATTCTAATTACTCAAATCACTTATTATCTGAAAACCATTCATTCGATCCGGAGTTTGAAATTTACATGCACAAAATAAATCGCATAAATTAGACCTCTTAGAAGCCCTAGAAATAAATAAAAATAAAAAGTCTGTGAATTTACTGAATGACCAACTAGATATAAATAGTTCTCCTTTACTAAACTTATTTAATTAGGGGTTTTCCAAGTGATTATTGTGTTCGAATGCCTAATCTCTTCCTTTCGTTGTTAACAGCTTATCGTTTCTTTCATTATGTACCTGTAATTACCAAATTTATGTGCATACACTCATTTCATTTGTAGAATAATCATTATACGATCGTCGTTTGATAAAGCTACAGTGTTAGCGAAACGTGTCACCTTTTTGTAAACGTTTAGTGAATATACGTTTTATATAGTGAAGATTAAACAAATTAATTGTTTTGTTTTATTTTACATCGTATCAATATTTTGAACAATGAAAACTAATGAATAAAGGAGTAAATTAACAGAATAAGCTTTTATATAAATGCATATGGTGACCAGAGTCAAAATACAGATAAAATGCAAATAAACTGCTCGTGTATATTGAAGAAAAACACCCTAACACTTAAAATGGTTAAAAATAATAAATGAAAAATGTTTATTATTTTTAAGACACTAAATATTCATACAATTTTTTTTTTAATTTTACTAGCCGATAGTATATAGGTATATCTGCCAATTTGCATCAAGAATTTTGATATCTTTAACTTAAAACCCTACCACAACTAAATTACTCTTTATCTAAAAGTATAAAACCTGAAAGCGAACAAATTATCAATTTCAACGTCTTCATCGTTGCTATTACATAGCAGATAACTGTTAAAAATCATAAAATTTTACCCTTTCGTTCGCGTTATTATCATATAAATATATAAAAAAAAAGGAGATAACTCGAACAGAACAAGATCTTATCTTCTCAAGTTCATGTACAAATTAACAACGACCATTGAGTTTCCGTCTAAATGTTTTAATTCCAGCGAAGATTCTGAGCAATTATGAGGTAGATTTAGAACTTGAAAATCCATAAATGTCACATATATTTGGAATATCGCCACCGACAAAGACGCCAGATTCGTCCGGCACTAAAATAGTACGCTTTAAAATGTAAAATTATCACTCAAACCTAACTGTACAGGCGGTAGTGCGGACCGCTTAAATTATGTCATTATATCGGAGAGACTCAATTTCCAGTATTTTTGGCGTCTCGTTCGCATTGAAGAATAAGAGACCACACAGCAATCGATGCTAATAATACTTCCTTTTTTCGTGTTTTTGTCGTGGGAGTTTTACCGCTCCACCGGGCTCCGTGACTACTGGGATTAAGTGGTGCCAAGAATGGCACTTGTAATTTTGCGGGCAATTTGTTACAGTGGCAATTGTCACAACTTTAGTGTAAGAAGGCATGGATGATTTGCATTTGACAATGCTTGCGAAGCAAGGACGCGTGTGTGGTATCCCCGTGAAAACTGGTTCCATCATACGAACTAATCTATCGTACAGCGGGGTTCAAAGAAGAGATTTAAAATGTATCTATACGCTGTATACGTTCATACACTTAGGAATTATTTTCGGTAAATTTTGCAATATACTATGATATCGGTGGTAACTATAAAAGAAGTTAAAACAATGATTATATTATAAATATACTGACCGTCATGAATAAAAGAACACCCAATCGACGTTCGTATATTTTATTAATGAAATCGAACTAATGAAAAATAATTAATGAAATTTTCAGTAAATATGTATTTTATTCTTATTAAGAAACTATGTAAATTTCAGCTAGATGCGATAGTAATAGTTGACCTAAACACTGAATGAGTTATAGCGAACTTCAGCAGCCACATTATGACTTCGAATCTCCTGGCTATCATACATGGATCAATGTACTTCAAAATCTCCAAATCGTGGCCTCTCTTCGTGACCAGGCGACTCAGAATCTTAGAGAAACAATCTAAATTTACCAAATAAATGCTGATGAACTTAGTAGATATAAGAGAGCCCCCATTGAAAACGAAAACCAGCACCACTACAGAGACTAAATCCATGAATTCGACTTACTTGGGGCCACCTACTCTTTACCAGGCGATTCAGAATCTTAGAGAAACAATCCAAATTTACCAAATAAAGGCTGAAGAACTTAGTAGAGCTAAGAGAAACCACCATAGAAAGCGAAGACCAGCACCACCACAGAGGCTAAATCCATGGATTCGACTTACTTGAGTCCACCTATCACCGTTTCTACGGAAATGAAAACTACGTTATATTTAACTATATTTAAATCTAGATTCATGTAACTCATACGCTAAATAAATAAATAAATGCGTCGATTCCTCTGTTACTTCAACTGAAACTTGAAATTATCGAATCAATGGTAGCCCGTGGTATTCTATCTCAAGCTTTTAAAATCCTTCCCTGAAGAACAACTACATTGTTTGGGAGTTATAGCAAATCATTGGTCCTCACTCCTACCACATCCCCCACATTTTCTATAGGTTACAAGTTCAACGAACGAGAAGGTTATAGCAAGCAATCATTTACATTATTCAAAAACTCAAAACCTACTCTCGCTATATGTGGTCGCACATTATATAGTTGATAAATTCAATTTACCAGTTCTTGAAAATATGTAATACTAGATTAGGAACATCATTTTTCTAAAAGAAACCGCTGGTGTCTCAAATATTGAAAGTTTTCTTTTGAATGTTCCCAAAATGACGCTGGTACCTCAAATATTTCATTCAAATTTTCATCATATTCCTCAAAACTGCTGGTATCTCAAATTTTTCAAATTTTCATCACATTTCTAAAAAAACCTCTGACGCTTCAAATATTTCACATTTTCATCATATTTCTAAAAAACTGCTGATATCCCGAATTTTTCATATTTTCAACATGTTTCTAAAAACCCCCTGGTACTTCAAAAATTTCACAATTTCATCAAATTTCTAAAAAAACCGATGGTATCCCGAATTTTGCACATTTTCATCGTATTTTCATCGTACTTCGTACTTTCATCGTAACCGCTGATATCTCAAACAGCTTCAATTTTCATCATATTTCTAAAAAATCGATGATATTTTCAAATATTTTAACTTTTCGTCTTATTTCTAAATAACCGCTGGTCTTAAAAATATTTCACATTTTCATAATTTTTCTAAAAAACCGTTCTCAAATATTTCAAATTTTTATATTTCTAAAAGCCGCCGGTATCTCAAATATTCCACGTTTTCATCGTACTTCTAAAGAGCTTCTGGTATTCCAAATGTTTCACATTTTCATCATATTTCTAAAAAAACACGTTGGTGCCTCAAATATTTCAAATTTTATATTTCTAAGGAGCCGCTAGTATCTCAAATATTCCATATTTTGATCGTGCTTCTAAAATGCCGCTCGTATCTCAAATATTTCACATTTTTATCAATTTTCTAAAAAAACCGTTGGGATCTCGAATTTTTCAAATTTTCATTATATTTCTAAAAAGCCGCTAATATCTCAAATATTTTAAATATTCATCATGCTTCTAAAAAATCACTGGTCTTTAAAATATTTCACATTTTCATAATTTTTATAAAAAACCGTTGAATCCTCAAATATTTAAAATTTTTATATTTCAAAAAGTCGCTAGTATCTCAAATATTCTAATTTTCATCGTACTTCTAAAAATCTGCTGGTATCTAAAATATTTAACATTTTCAACATATTTCTAAAAAGTCGCTGATCCCTCAAATAATTTAAATTTTCATCTTGATTCTAAAAAACCGCTGATATATCAAATAGTTAAAACTTTCATAATATTTCTAAAAGCCGCTGGTATCTAATATACTTTAAAATTTTCATCATATTTTTAAAACACCGCTGGAATCTTAAATATTTTAAATTTTCATGTTATTTCTACAAACCGCATGTATATAAAATATTTCACAATTCCATCATATTTCTAAAAACCCGCTTGTATCTCAAATTTTAATAATATTTCTAGAAAAAACCGTTGATTCCTCAAATATTTCAAATTTTTATATTTCTAAAAAGCTGCTGATATCTCTAATATTTCACATTTTCGACATACCTCTAAAAAGTCGCTGATATCTAAAATATTTCACATTTTCATCATATTTCTAAAAAGCCGCTGGTCCCTAAAATAATTTAAATTATCATCTTGATTCTAAAAAACCGCTGATATCTTAAATATTTAAAACTCTCGTAATATTCCTTAAAAACTGCTGGCATTTCAAATAATTCAAATTTTCATCATATGTATTTCTAAAAATCCGCTGGTATCTAAAATATTTAAAATTTTCATCATATTTTTAAAAAACCGCTGGGATCTTAAATATTTTAAATTTTAATGTTATTTCTAAAAACCGCATGTATATCAAATATTTCACAGTTCCATCATATTTATAAAAAAAACCGCTGGTATCCCAAATATTTCAAATTTTCATATTTTTAAAAAACCGTTGGTTCCCCAAAATATATCAAATTTTTATTTTTCTAAAAAGCCACTGGTATCTCTAATATTTCACATTTTCATCGTGTTTCTAAAAAACCGCTGATATCTCAAATATTTCACATTTTCATCATATTTCTAAAAAGTTGCTGGTCCCTCAAATAATTAAAATTCTCATCTTGATTCTAAAAAACCGCTGATATCTTAAATATTTAAAGCTCTCGTAATATTTCTTAAAAACCGCTGGCATCTCAAATATTTCAAATTTTCATCATATGTATTTCTAAAAATCCGCTGTTATCTAAAATATTTAAAATTTTCATCATACTTTTAAAAAACCGCTGGGATCTTAAATATTTTAAATTTTAATGTTATTTCTAAAAACCGCATGTATATCAAATATTTCACAGTTCCATCATATTTATAAAAAAACCGCTGGTATCTCAGATATTTCAAATTTTCATAATATTTTTAAAAAACCGTTGGTTCCCCAAAATATTCCAAATTTTTATATTTCTAAAAAGCCACTGGTATCTCTAATATTTCACATTTTCATCGTGCTTCTAAAAAACCGCTGATATCTTAAATATTTTAAATTTTAATGTTATTTCTAAGTCACATGTATATCAAATATTTCACACTTCCATCATATTTATAAAAAACCGCTGGTATCTCAAATATTTCAAATTTTCAGTAGTATTTCTAAAAAAAACGTTGGTTCTTCAAATATTTAAAATTTTTATATTTCTAAAAAGCCGCTGGTATCTTTAATATGTCACATTTCTATCGTACTTTTAAAAAACAGTTGATATTTCAAATATTTCACATTTTCGTTACCTTTTTAAAAAGACCGCTCGTATCTAAAATATTTAAAATTTTCATCATCTAAAAAACCGCTGGTATCTTAAATATTTTAAAGTTTCATAATATTTCTAAAAAACTCCTGGTAATTCAAATATTTCACATTTTCATCATATTTCTAAAAAAAAGACCGGTGGTATCTCAAATATTTAAAATTTTCGTCTTATCTATTACAAAAAGTATCTCAAATAGTTCAAATTTCCATGACATTTCTACTAATTCTAACTAATTCTACTAATTTGTACTAAAGTACAGCCTGGACCAATTGTTATTTATTAAGCTATTTTTAATCAACGTATTTCTGAAGTACTGTATCATGAAGTCAAATAGATGAACTTTATACTATTTATTCTTTCATTGAAACTGTTTTAAATGGCTATAGGTAATTGGTTGAACTGTCAATCGATACAATATTTCGTAATTGTAACGATTAAAATTCTTTAATTTTCTCTTCTTTGTTAATGTATATAAGGGTTATTCAATATATTTCCAATAAAGACATTTGTGACAATTAAAATTTGATATTATCTTTATAATCAGACACCCAAGTATTCTTTTATAATCCTATAAAGAAGTTAATAAAGTTTCGGAAGGATTGAAGTAAATTTTACACGTTATAAACTATCAATTCAACAAGCCGTACATAATTTAATCAATTTACTCGAATAAATATTTTTATCACTTAATTTACTGATCTCTTATCTGTACAGTTCCCCCGACAATCGAAAGACATCAAAATTTCAAGGAAGATAATAAAAATTATCTACTTGTCCTTTTATTGGCGGCGCTGCGTACATATAAAGAAAGATCGAGAAAGGTGCCGCCACCTACGTTGGACGTAATTAACCCTTTCATCCCCTCGTTAGCGACGGCCTAAGGCGCGAACCACCCTCAATGTGCTCTCACCTCTCATTAAAATCTCCACAACTCACTCTGATATATGTTTTATTTTGCATAACCGCCCTCGTACCATCACACCTCGGGGGAAATCCCATTTATTTTGACCTATTTTTTGATATATTAGTCTGAGGTTAAATTAGGACTTTCATTTTCTAATTGTCTTAGAGGAACTCTATGGAAAATATTTAAATACAGAACACCCACATTATATTGATGGTCTTTTCAATACGTTTTCGAACCAACACTTTGCATTTTTCAAGAGCATTTAGAAAATATTCACATCCCAATACGTAGCTTAAAAAATATATTAAGTAGCGATTCTAGTTTAGATCGAATCGTCTGAAAACGTATGTTAATAAAGGATGAAGTTGACTAAAATAGTCAACGAATATGATTGAAAGCCTGTCTTATATAATACGGAGAATTTCGGCAATTAGTGAGCCTAGACAAAACACAAACGTTTTAACAAAAAGTTATATATATATTATTATATATATATATATATACATATATATATGTATAAATATAATATTTTCGTGACCTTGGTATGATATGGTAAATTCAATCAGTTGGCGATTTAAGGTCTGGCTTACTTCAAAGTATATATATATTTAAAACAACCCTACATGTTTCGACAATGATGCCTTTATCAAGGATATAAAATATAAAATATAAATGACAGCATACAAATGTCATATAATTGAGTTGCTATGGATAAGATTATTCAAAGATACATTCCATACATTGTCTTTCTGTTTTTGGAATACTAAGGCATGATTTATTATTATTCACTTGGAATGTATCTTTGAATAATTTTATCCATAGCAACTCAATTATATGACATTTGTATGCTGTCATTTATATTTGATATTTTATATCCTTGATAAAGGCATCATTGTCGAAACATGTAGGGTTGTTTTAAATATATATACTTTGAAGTAAGCCAGACCTTAAATCGCCACCTGATTATATATATATATATATATATATATATATATATATGTATGTATATATATATATATATATCACTTTCGCGGCCGAGGTAATTTCGAAAAAAAGTTCCAGTTATAATTTTTCTTTTAAATTGTATTTATAATAAATTAGTTCACATACATTGACATATGCACCTATTTTTGTTCTATATGTCTTTTATAAAGAGGAAAATCGCAGCGGTCATTAGTGACCGCTGCGATTTTTGCAGGAAACATATTCCCGTCCATAAGCAGCGGGCAGTACAGCGGTCATACTTTCGTGTTGAGACTTGTATCGGCACCTATAATATTGCTAGTTGCCATTATTAGTGTTCAGTAGTTTGTTGTCTGTTAGAGTGTGTGCTTACCTGTGAATGAAACTGCAATAGATTTATGAAAAATCTGTGATTCTCAATATGAATAACCGTACTAGACGTATTTTAGAGTTAGCAACGAAAAATTTTAATGCAAGTGACGGTAAGTCGGTTTCTTTAAAAATATTTTTGTTTCTTTGAAACCAAATTTTGCAGATTCTAGCGATGAATTTAGTTTAGAAAATAATGAGACATCATCTAGTGATATAGAACCCTTTGTAAATTCAGGCTCAGACGATGAAGATCCTACATATATTCCAGAAAGTGACTCAGAATTATCTGAGCCTTCTCCATCGATTAAAACACAGTGTGGTCCTTCACATTCAGGAAACAATTACACAAATTTAGAAAATAATGAAGATGAAATGAATAATTCCGAAAATAATTCAAATCTTTTGAATCAAACAGAAATAGAGGGTGCAAATTTGGTTGAAGGTCAAAGCACTGAATCAAAAGATTATTCTCTAGAAAATGTTGTGTGGAGTGAACCTAGAGGAAATCATATGGATTTTCCTTATGAACAAGAATCCGGGATCAAGCCCGAATTTGCGGCAGCACTGGTAGATGCTGTTCCACTAGCTGTCTATTTATTATTTATAGATGAAGAGATATTGGAGACCATGGTAACACAAACTAATTTGTATGCCAGTCAATTACTTCTCGCTTCCGAAGGCGTAGAACCAAATTCCCGACTTCGAGATTGGTCTCCAACCTGTCAAATCGAAATGAAACATTTTTTGGGACAACTAGGTTATATGGGCCTGGTTAAAATGCCAACTATGCGACATTATTGGAGCAAACATCCACTTTTCAAGAATGCCCTTATATCCAAAATAATGAGTAGAAATAGGTTCGAGCTTTTGTTAAAAATGTGGCATTTTAGTAATAATGATGATTGTCCAGTAGGAGACAGAGTTTATAAAATTGAACCACTTATCAACTTGTTTTTGACAAAATGTCAGGATGTTTATGTACCGGGAAAAGTAGTTTGTATCGATGAATCACTTATACCATTTCGTGGTCGTTTGCTGATCAAACAGTATATACCTAATAAAATCCATAAGTATGGGCTAAAGATGTTCAAACTTTGCAGTGATAATGGTTTCACATGGAATATGAAGTTATATTCAGGGAAAGAGAAAGACCCATCCGTATCTGTTCCCACAAAAACTGTCCTCTTTCTAGCTAAGAATTTACTAAATACTGGAAGGACTATAATTACTGACAACTACTATACAAGTATTGAACTAGCAAATCAGTTGTTGGACAAAAATACACATCTGTTAGGAACTCTTAGGGCCAATCGCAGAGGTAATCCAAAAGAAGTAGTTAATAAAAAATGAAAAGTAGGAAAAATCATCGTGAAAGAAAATAGTAGAGGTATTTGTGTAGGAAAATGGAGTGATAAGCGTGACATGAATTTTCTCTCGACCCTACATGGTAGTGAAATGGTAGAAGTTAGACAACGATCTGGAGGAACTGTTCAAAAACGGCAGGCTATTTTAGAATATAATTCTGGAAAATCTTCAATAGATGTTTCGGATCAGATGGCTAGTTATAATACTGCACTTCGTAAATCAATCAAATGGTATCGAAAAATAGCCCTCGAAGTCTTACTGGGTACTGGAGTAGTAAACGCATATATTTTGTACAAGAAAATCAATAATCAAAATAGTACAATATCCGAGTTCAGAACAAAAATTATAATGGGTTTGTTGGAAACTACCGATAATATTGAAGAGGAAGAAGAAATGAACACGCCTACAACATCAAGAAAAAGATATATGAAAATGAACACACACACTTTTGCAAAAAGAGATGGACCAGCAGCTAAATCTAGGAAATACTGTAGAGGCTGTTATGACAGAAAAAGATTACTAAATTTGGATAAAAGTAAGGTGAAAAAGGTTACGACTTACTGCGTGCAGTGCGACGATCAACCTCACTATTGTTTAGACTGCTTCACAGCAAAACATAAGTAAATTACAAATAACATTTATAACTAAACAGAAAATATTTTATTTTATTTTTAATATTTTCCTTTGTAATATATAATAAGAAATAAAGTGTTATTTAGATAGATATGTGTCTCATATATCTCACATACTTCGCAAAAATATGTTTCCACCCTATACCTATTTGTCCAAAACTGTAGCGCAAAATTTAAAAACTCGACTAACTGTACTGTCCAGGAAGGCCACAGCGGTCATGTGCACACTACAGAATCAATGTACTCTCGGTCACAAGTGCCAGAAAAACCGTATGTATTGAGAGATACGAAGCGGTCCCAGGTGACCGCCCTGGCCTAATGGGAACATTACCCATCGGTCATTAATGACCGCTCTGGCCGCGAAAGTGTTAAATATAAAATATTTTAATATTTTTTAACTCTACATTTTTTACCCCAGAAGAAGCGACAAAGTCTGTCGCGAAATATAGGGTAATTTAATAAAGGAGTTTTTTAATTGACCGCTTACCCGAATTTGAATTAATTTTTGATATATATATATATATATATATATATATATATATATATATATATATATATATATATATATATATTGAAAGCTTATAAAATTTATAATAGATATGTGAAAGAAATAATTTGAATTGGTTTTAATTTTTAATAATTATACTGTAAAGTATAGTAAAGAATACTTTATCGTATTGCCTAGTTTGACTGAAGTTTATAAGATCTCGCTCTGGCGGCAGGTATAGATTAAATACATATTTTTTTTTAATGCTTCTTTAAGAAATATGGGCGCCAGTACATCTAATGCTTTTATTAAATGAAGAAAATTATATGATATTCGGTTACTTAGCGGTACAGCAAGATCTCTTTCTCAGGAGCCGATTCTTCTTTTTAAATATCAAATCTCATTTTGCCTCAATAAACAATCACGAGCATTTACACTGATTATAGGTTTAAAATGTAATATCACAAGCATACATTAAGTCAGGTAAACGATAAATAAAAATATTGTGTAGTTTGTGGAAATTTAAGTTTAATCGTTTTTTTTTAAGGTATTGGGCTCAAATTAATAACATATCTGAATCAGCTGATGATTGTGTGTAAATCACGTGACATAATAGTGTTACAAATCGTAATAGTATTTATAATAGACATATGGTGTAATAAATGTGAATAATATTACTTAAAATAGCGATTTTAGCTGATTTAAAACTTTATGAAAATATAATGTGAAAGAGACCATTCAGTTTCAGGTAAGTTTAGTCTAATTAATGTTTCGATCTTTAAATTCTATTATTATAGTACAAATAATAAGGTTATGTTATGATATGCAAATATGGATATAAAATAAAGATTTTTATTTGTTTAAAATTGAAATAAAACTACGGTTCTACTTTAAATTATGGATCTTCATCAAGTAAATGCCGAATCAATTCAATTTTTATTTGTAATTACGTGTAGTCCGACGTCTATTATAAGGATTTTCTTGGTGATATAGGATTCAATTGGGAACAGACGGAAATTTGATGCATATATGTTTCAGGCAACCAGTTACTGGGATGACGCCAACAGTTTTTCGGAAGATTGGTCCGTACATTTCAGAAATGCTGCACCATTTTATTATTCGGACGAGGTATGTACACTGTCTTCTTATATTGTGAACGTTTTCGGGTTAGTATATAAGAGTTTTAATATTTTAAATGATATTTTAAGTTTTACAATAATTTTTTAACGCAGTTTTTTCTTACAACCACCCAAGCGACGATCTTATCTATTGTTTTTTTCCTTGGCCTGCACATGATTTATTTTTACTTAATACATGTATTTAATTTTGTATTTATTCTAATCAACTTATTTTATATCTCATATTAATTAACATTACCGTTATAATAAAAAATAATAATTGTAAAATAGTAATTACATTCTTTTAAATGTCTATTAGTGTCATATGTATGCAAGTTAAAATCGATGATTCCCGCTGTGAATTAGTTCAAATCAAAAAATATTAGGGTCGATAAAATGGACTTCCATATTATATTAATATTATCAATCAAGTTAATTATTTTCGGAATTACGAATAAATTAATGAATTTTGATAATGGAAAGTGATCGACATAAATAATAAAAATTATACCAAATAAATTTTCTAATTAATCCGCGGTATTAACTTGTTTAATATCTTACACTGTAAGTGTATGGTGTTCTTTCATTATACTTAATCCTAACGCTTATTTCTAACAAATATGTTCTCTTTCTTCCAGTTTCTGGTAACAAGAAGAACTATAACAATATATATATATATATATATATATATATATATATATATATATATAGGTAAACTTAATTAGTCGGCGATTAAAGGTTTGGTTATTACTTCAAAGTGTATATATTTAAAATAATCCTACATGTTTCGGCAATGATGGCTTTGTCAAGGATATAAAAAATATAAATGACAGAATATTCGGTCATTTAATTAAGTTTACCTTATCATACCAAGGTCACGAAAATACTATATATATATATATATATATATATATATATATATATATATATATATATATTCGACACATAGTGTCGTTTTCAAAGAAATTAAAAATATATATGACAATATATCAATGTGAAACTTATATATCTGTAGTTGTCCTGGTTAAAACTAAAATTTTCAAAGATACATTCAAGCTTAATGATAATTCATGGTTCAAAACACTAGACAGCAAAACGTCAATTATGGGGGACATTTTAATAAATATCTATTTTCAAAACTAAAACCTAAAATAGAAAACAATCGTGAAATACATGTCATCTATAACATCTATAAAATACCATACAAAACAAAACATTATACAAAAGATTACAAGCCCACAAATACTCGAAAACAGACAAAATTTCTTTATTTACACACAAAACATTTACATAAAAAAATAACTACTGATAAATGTACTGAGTAACGATGAGGGGTATTATTTCGGGTAAGAGATAAGTATACTATTTGTGCTCAGAATTGATACAGCATTTAAAATATATTTTTGTTACTCTTTATTAACAATGGCATATCCTACTTGGTGTAACGATAATAATTTGGATTACATCACTGCAACTAATTGAATAAATACTAAGAATTGAATCGATTACAACAAGAAATGCTTCTAGAATATATCGTTACATTAAGAAGATATACAAAAATAAAAATATAAATTTAAATGAAGATTAAAGTTGGTTTATTTCTCTGTTAAAAAAAAATTAATTAAATCGTTACATTAATTTATTTAAATCAAGTAACCTATATTAGTACATTTAATTCGCTGTTGCATTTAAAACCATTTTTAAAGATTCAACTCAAATTCAATTCTACTAATTTATCAATTCATTAATGCAATTAGATCAATTTCTTACTTACCATTTATCACTGATTCATATTTATTATTCTATCATATTTGACCCCTAGTACTATATATATATATATATATATATATATATATATATATATATATATAAAGTAAACTTAATAAGTCGGCGATTAAAGGTCTGGTTCATTACTTTAAAGTATATGTATTTAAAACAACCCTACATGTTTCGGCAATGATGCCTTTGTCAAGGGAATAAAAAATATAAATGACAGAATATAAATGTCAAATAATTGAGTTGCTATGGTTTAAATTATTCAAAGATACATTCCAATAATAATAATAAGTCATGCCTTAGTATTCCAAAAAATAGATAGCAAGGTGTGAACATATGTGTTGTTCGCTGCCAGCAGCTTGTGTCTCTTTCTGGGTATGAACCTGTGTGTTGGTTGCTGCTGGCAGCTTGCGTCTCTCTCTGGGTGTGTGATTTTGTATTTGTGTGACCGCGTAAGTGTAGGGTTTTGTATGTTAGTGCGCTCGTGTGTGTGTTTAGTGACCGGTCGCGTAAATTTAGAGAGATCGGATAACCAGCCCTTGCGTAGGGCCTCCAACCCTTTCCCGGCAACTTCTTTACTTTTCCGAGCAGTACTTCGACGGCCCGACCCCCGCCCCAACGAGGCAAGGCGCAGACCAGCGAAGCGCACCCTGCACGGGGTTGCTCATCGCCAACCGAGGGAACACTCTTAGTGGCTACCTCAGTCGACGACGGTCACACTTTGTGCCATCTTAACGATTTCCGCATTCCCGTGAAGGGTGCGCTTCGCTGGTCTGCGCCTTGCCTCGTTGGGGCGGGGGTCGGGCCGTCGAAGTACTGCTCGGAAAAGTAAAGAAGTTGCCGGGAAAGGGTTGTCGGCCCTACGCAACGGCTGGTTATTCGATCTCTCTAAATTTACGCGACCGGTCACTAAACACACACACGAGCGCACTAACATACAAAACCCTACACTTACGCGGTCACACAAATACAAAATCACACACCCAGAGAGAGACGGAAGCTGCCAGCAGCAACCAACACACAGGTTCATACCCAGAAAGAGACACAAGCTGCTGGCAGCGAACAACACATATGTTCACACCTTCCTATCTATTTTTTGGAATACTAAAGCATGACTTATTATTATTGGAATGTATCTTTGAATAATTTAAACCATAGCAACTCAATTATTTGACATTTATATTCTGTCATTTATATTTTTTATTCCCTTGACAAAGGCATCATTGCCGAAACATGTAGGGTTGTTTTAAATATATATACTTTGAAGTAATGAACCAGACCTTTAATCGCCGACTTATTAAGTTTACCTTATCATACCAAGGTCACGAAAATATTATATTTATATATATATATATATATATGGAATGTCCTTGAAATAAAGAGATAATGTATGATAAATGGAAAGATGTAATTATATAGAACATAAATCTTATATATTGTGTTAATTACGACACAAACTCCGAAATGACACCTATGAATTCAAAATATTCAGAACGTGCATAAATAACAAATACCTCACACATACCTACGCTATAGCGTATGTTTACATACGTAATAGCTGTATGAGATGGACAATAACAAATTACTATTCTTTTTGTTATTGTCGGTCAACTTGAAGATATTGTTTTTTATGATATAGTCGATCGCACAGTGGCGTTACAAAATTTTCTTAAATATGGAATTTTGAGGAAATGTTTTGGTTGCATATTCTATATATATATATATATATATATATATATATATATATATTTCGTCG
Source organism: Melolontha melolontha (assembly GCA_935421215.2). NCBI lineage: Eukaryota > Metazoa > Arthropoda > Insecta > Coleoptera > Scarabaeidae > Melolontha > Melolontha melolontha. The sequence goes on along the minus strand of OW285238.1, from coordinate 165,481,926 downwards.
AATGTTTTCGCGGTCGTTTGTTGAAGCGTTGTTCTTCGGGATATTTCGCCGCGTTTGGATGATTTCGTCCTGAGAAGGACAACTTTCTTCCTGACGTTTCGGTGACATCACTTTCACCTTTTTCTAGAGGATCTTCTCGTTGCAATGGCACTCTTGAATTTACCATTGCAACGAGAAGATCCTCTAGAAAAAGGTGAAAGTGATGTCACCGAAACGTCAGGAAGAAAGTTGTCCTTCTCAGGACGAAATCATCCAAACGCGGCGAAATATCCCGAAGAACAACGCTTCATATATATATAAATATATGTATATATATATATATATATATATATATATTCTATATATATATATATATTTCAAGAAGACCTGGTATATATATATATATATATATATATATATATATATATATATATATATATATATATATATATATATCACATTGTTCACATTTCAATCTCCATGACATGAGTGCAAATTCCTACAAAAACAGCAATTATTAAAATATATGGACAAATTGTTATCAACTGCAAAAATATTGAAATACTTCTCGTTAATAGAGGCATTAAAAGAATCGCTATGCTTAAACAACATTCTCTACCATATTTTTATACACAAATATTCATTTTTTTAACCGGCGTGGAGTTTAACGTTACCTAATAAATTATAGTGACCTAAATGATATACACGCAAGTGAAGCCTTGTACGATTAACAATCACTCAAAAGAAAGATATGACAAACTGTGAACAGTTTCGTGTAAAAATATATTAGTTTTTTCTTCGTAATGCAGATAATTGGATGCAATTTCAATCATGAGATTATATATGGACCAAGGTAATTTTCATGCGTCTCGAGCGATGACATTTCGAGCAGTCTTTTTAGTGAAATTTTTAAGCGATAAACCTCAAGCAAAAGTCTACTTTTTTGGTCTGAATTTGACATTCTTATTTACTAATTATAACGCAAAAAAGTCAACATCTGTCAATAAACTTAATAGGGAAGAAATTTAGCGAATATTCGTATGCATAAAATAGAAGTAATAATATAAAATTATGATGCCTTAATCTATTGTTAGATACTAAACGACAATTTTCGCTTATACTTTCATCCCGAGTGGCTATAAATGATTGAAGTAATAATATATAATTTGGTAATCCTGAGAAATTGACTTGCTTGCTCATTCGTAAGTGCAATATAATTATTGTTCAATGTCTCTCTTAATTACTGTTGACTAAATAATGCGAATCCAGTCCTGGTTTCTCAAGAATATCCGTTGGGGATTTTGTGTGAATGGAGACGTTTTATAAATGGTGTCATTAATATGCCTTTGGAAATTTATTCCCCCAAATAAACTGTAAGTACCGAAGACGATGTACCACACGACATCTATTAGCATTATAGAGACAATTCGCCTTTTCCTTTTGAAGACGGGTCGCGCGAAAACACGTACACAAAATCCATCCATTCCTCAATGTCCGTGTCTTGTTCGCTAAGTTAAAGTGTTTTTACTTTACACTTATTATATCATTATACTTTATTCACCTCTAGACGTACCTTGTAAGTCTGTGTTTAACTTGTATTCATTTCCCAGTACCTTGTATTTTGTTTTTTCATTCTGTCTTTTCTTTAATTACGACGCTGAGTAAAATGTGCATGGCAACCTTATATGTTCGTATGCGTGTGATGTCTATATGTGTGTATCGTATATTCAAATGTACAGTCCGGAATATGACTGAAGATATTTTAATTTTCGAATTAAAATATTGTATTCGCGTGATAATATTTTGATGTTCGATAAACGCGTGTATCCAACCTTTTTTTTGTGCCAGTGAAAGCAAATTACTTGCTAAAAACATATTTTTAATTTATGGGAATCGTAAACTAGGTTTTTTCGACTTTAGTTTTATAATAAAATTGGGTTTATTGCTATTTATAAGTAACGAGATCCTTAATTCTTGTTTCTTTCTAGAGTAATTACAAGCCATAATTTATTGCTTTTGCACTGGTCAAAGGCACACCTTCAACACGCTTATATGCTAATCTGTATTTATTTATTTAATTTCGGGCAGCTAGAAGTGTCAATAAAGGTATAAGTAATTCGAAGATGTTTTAGCAACTCCTATAGAAGACTTAAATTATGTTGCAAAAACTGAATATGTATTATACATTTATAACATCGCTAAATACAACACGCAGTTATTGGATAGCACTATTTATTCGATTAACCGCAAATCTGTCTTTTTTCGTTGAATTGTGACGCAATTACTTCAATTTTACAGTTAAATTCCTTTCTTCGTGGACGTAGATAGAAGGGTGAGGAGATTTTATCATTTATTTTATTTATTAGTTTATATTTCGTAAGTTAAACAAAGTACGGTGAGTTAGTTTCCTTTTTTTCATTGTTTTAACTGTTAATTACATTAGTACGTAATTTTTGTAATAGATCCTGTTTAATATCGTTTCATAGAATCTACTTCTCCCAATTATTTTGACGTAAGTGTCGCAGTGAATTTCGTTAAGTTTAATTTATTTAGTACTAGGACATTGTTAAAGTTACTTTTTCAGATATGATATGAAACGACGCGCGACGTCGAGAAGTGCATAGTGAAACAATGGCGAGTTGGATAAAGGGTCATACTGATTGTATATCCATTGCCAGTGATTTCGAAATTTATTTCAACGTTTGTAAAATATCGTTAAAAAATTCCAAGAAATCGCACATAAAACGTTACTTAGCATCGCAAACACATACACATATATTAGACCCGTTGGAATCTGACAATTTTAACTAAGACCTCAGTAAAACTTTAATGGCGGCAAATATTCTATTAAATAAACTTAACAATCCCACCTTCAAAAATTTCTCCAAAAATATACTGGTCGAAATATTCCTAATGAATCCAACTTACTCAAATATTATGTTTCTAAGTACTACACGAAAGCAGTAGAACGCATTAGAAGCTATTTTTAAAATCAGTACCTATGGATAAGTGCCGACGAAACTGTCGATATATTAGAACTCTGGCTCGTAAATGTTGTAGCTGGTGTTCCATATAACGCATATGTAATAGCAACAAAAGTTATAAATACAGTTGATGCGGAAACAGTAGCTAAAACCATTTACGAGAATATGCACCAAATGCTTCATTCAGACAACAGGTAAAAAAAATTTTATTTGTCAGTGATAGTGCGGCATATATGTTAAAAACAAACAGACTATTAAAGGAAACATGCCCTAATATACTGCATTTTACTTTTGTAGCACATGCTCTCTACAGAAACTGTGAATATATCAGAGATACCTTTCCGGAAATTGATAGACTTGTATCTGCTTTTAAAAAAGTTTTCAAAGAAGCACCATTGAGGTAGCTCTTTGAAGGGAAAAACTTCCATCTTTGTCACTGCCTCCTAGAAGCTACAGTTTTTATGCAGAAAATTTCGATAGTTTAGAAAATTTCGTTACGTGTTTAAATGACGATGCTCGAAGTATTTCTGAGTGCAAAGAACTAATACAAATTCCAAATTAAAAAAAAAACCGTTGTAGTTTCTTCAGAAATACTTCTAAAATTTGCCAAAACTAATCACTTATTTTTAAAATCAAAATCTCAAGTTAAATGATGTATTAACCACATTAGATGTGGCTATTAATAATTTGGAAAATGACTTCGTATGTGGCCTTCGACAAAAGTTAGACGCAGTTTTCAATAGAACTCCAGATGTAAATTTTGACCATTCTTCTCGGACACTTACGTGTTGATTGATTGTTATATTTATATAGGGATGAATAATATTTGCAGTGTCACTATAAGAGGGTTTATGTAATGAGCAAGTACATTGTTGAATGATTATTTATATCCATTCTGTCGTGTATGGAATTTGTCCTTTTTTGAATGTGGATGCTTCCTAATATATTTCTTGTTTTGTCATTTTTCTCTACATGAATGAAAAATCTGCAGAGATTTGAAAGTTATAGCTTTTTTGTTGGGAATGGATCTGGAATTTACAAAGTGCAAGTGCTGTTTGTGCGAGTGGATCAGTCGTGCTATATTTAATTTGTACTTTTTTGAATGTGGATGCTTACTAACATATTTCTTGCTTTGTTATTTTTCTCCACATGAATGACAAATCTGAAAAGATTTGCAGGTTATAGTTTTTTCTTTATTGGTAATAGATTTGAAATTTTCAAAATACAAGCGCTTTGTGTGCGAGTGGAAAAGTTGGCCAATTAGACAGAGAGTTGCAGGGGAAAAGAATATTTTACATGAAAACCTTCTAAATAAAAACAGTATTAATTGGTCACCTTTACATATCAAATTAGGGCTGAAGAATTTCGTAAAAGGTATGGACAGTTGCGGAAGAAGTACATGAAAGGAAAAATTAGCGAATCTCATTCCATAAAATGGAATTTACTATGTCGCTAAAGATAATAATAACAATAATAATAATAATAATAATAATAATAATAATAATAATGATAATAATAATAATAATAATAATAGTCCTTAATGCCCAACAGGTAACCCCAATTACAGGACATAAATGTGATAATTACAATATTAAAACAAAAGAACGTTATAATTAATATAAAAAATGGGTAAATAAAAGGTTAGACAAATGTAAAAAATAAAATTAAACACAAATTAGCAGAAAAATATAACAAAAGAAAAAAATCGTATACATATATACACACACATATATATATATATATATATATATATATATATATATATATATATTATAAAAATTTAATTTAAATTCGGGTAAGCGGTCTGTCAATTAAAAAATTCCTTTGTTAAATAACCCTATATTTCGCAACAGAATTTGTTACTTCTTCAGGGGAAAAAAACGTGGGGTTGAAAAATAATCAAATTGACGTACAAAAAAAAATATATTTTTATATTTTTATATTTTATTATTATTTTTTTTTATATTGTTTTTTCGTCAATTTTATTATTCTTCTACTCCACATTTTTTTCCCCTGGAGAAGTAACGAATTCTGTTGCGAAATATAGGGTTATTTAATAAAGGACTTTTTTAATTGACAGACCGCTTACACGAATTTAAATTAAATTTTTATTATATAAATATATATATATATATATATATATATATATATATATATATATATAACAAGTGTTCATTTAAAAAGTCAATTAGTAGCATGTGATTTACTGAGAACATTTTGAAGTATGTCGTAAATTAAAATTTACTACTTAACCTACGAAGTCGTATATTTTGACAGTTTCATACATTCAAATAAATAACAAATAATAGCTATTTATTGAAAACTATAACAAATGTTGAAAATGTTGTCCTTCAAGATCAATGCACTTTAAAATCCTCCGTTCAAAATTTCTGATGATGTTCTGCAATATTACTGGATTGTTATTAATTTCCATGCATTTCTATTCGATTCTCTGTAGCATATCATTCAAATTCAATATAGGTGTTCGAAATATGTTATTTTTTAGATAAGGCCACAAAAAGAAGTCGCAAGGTGTTAAATCGCATGAACGTGCAGGCCAGGCAATTTCAGTATTTCGACTAATTATACGCTCATAAAAAAAATCTCTTAAATAATCCAAAGATTCTGCAGCACAGTGACAACGTGCTCCGTCTTGTTGGAAATATGCATTTTGAAGTTCATCATCATGCAACTGATTGACAAATGGTTGTAAAATTTCAGTACGGTACGTTTGAGCAGTTAACGTTCCCTGAAAAAATATTGGTCTAATGATTCGCCTTTGGCTTATCGCTGCCCAAACATCAATTTTCTCTGGATGTAGCGATTCTTCATTAATTACATGTGGATTTTCACTACTCCAAATTCTTGTATTTTGTGAATTTAGGTATCCCGTTTTATAAAACCATGCTTCATCAGTAAAGATAACTCTTTGCGAAAGTTCTCCATTATTGTTCATATTTACAAACCAATTACAAAACTGTAGTCTACGTGGGTAATCAATTTCTAACAATTCTTGTACTGCTGTGACACTGTATGGATAAAGTTGCATATATTTTTTTAATAACTTGGGAGTTGTACCAACAGAAAAGTTTATTTGTCGACCCAAATGTCGAACAGATGTTTGTGGTCCATTTTCCATTATTTCTTCAACACGATTGACAACTTCAGGTGTACGTTTCTTAACTGCTCCGCTGCCTGATTTTCTTAAGAGACTACCAGTTTCAGAAAAAAGTTTAAAAGTTCCATCCAAAGTATTCTTAAATGGTATATAATCTATTACAAAATGTGGAAACTCAACTTGAAATTCTACCATGCAATCTAAACCCATAAACCATCACTTTTATTACCACTTCGAAAATAAGCTTGGACTAAGAAAATTTTATGTTCTAAAGTTCTAAAGAAAGCCATTTTAAAACTGAGAAGCAATTTATTTAAACCGGAATCGACGCAAGATTATTTTATGCACTAAATGATATTTGTGATTAACATTATCAAATGTCATTTGGATTTACGTTTACGGAACAACAAACACATACTAATATATTTGTGTCTTATTCAATCAAAATTTCAAAGTAACCTAGATTGACTTTTCAAATGAACATTTGTTATATATATATACACACTCACGCATTTACCAGTCTAATCAAAAAAGAAAAAAATCTTCAAAATATTTATTGGCAGCAGGGCACATTAAATAGACTGCGGACTCTGCAACACATTAGTCCTCGCCGTAGGCACATGAAAGACGGAGTTAAAACGTGAGTGAAACCTCCGCACGTGCAGAGAAATCCTGAACAGAAGGAACGGGCAATCAATCTTATTATTTAAGAGTTTCGCAAGAAAGTCGCGATCCCTTCTGTCCGAGAACGAAGGCATATTGTGTCGCTGCAACAAATCTTCCTTACTTATTCCAACCTGTGGATACACTCCATCAATCCTAAAGGAGATGAATTTTTTAAAATCGTCGGTGTATCCTATCCAAAATTAATCTATGGGAGGCATAGAATGGATACCAAACAATAGCTGCATAATCCATTTTGCTGATAACAAAAGCGAAATACAACACCTTGAGCAAGTCTATGTTACTAAAATTAGTAGCAACTCGCATAATGAAGCCCAGAGTTTTGCAGGAGGAAGAACACACAGCTTGCAATTGTTGCCGAAAGGACAATTCAGAATCAAATAGCACACCTAGGTTCTTAATGACAGTTCTCCTTCCCAAGTAAGTATTATTAATTATATACTGCGACAGTATAGGAAATTTGGAGCGGATGTAACTCACAGAACAATACTTCTTAATATTTAGTTCCAATTTGAAGCTATTACACCAACTTGAGATTAGATCCAAATTGTCTTGCATAAGAGAAGTATCGTTGACGTTAGTTAATTCCGAGTATATCTTTAAATCATCCGCATATGCTAAAACTGGACAGGTGATTGTAGCCAGCAGATCATTAATAAGCAACACGAATAAAAGTGGTCCCAAGTTGGAACCCTTAGGCACACCAGATTTTGCAATGTATTAAAATGAGCGAAAGCCGTTGTAAGGTACATAACAATTTCGATTTTTAAGTACGAATTCATAAAATTTAGAGTAGATGGCGCAAAGCCAAAGGAGCAAAGTTTAAAAAGTAAGGCTTTGTGACTTATAGTGTAAAATGCATGCGAAAAGGCTGTATAAATAACATCTACCTGGCCACGCCTATCCAATACCTCACCCAATACTTGAGACACACTACACAAATTACTCAATGTGGAACGGCCAGGAAGAAAGCCGTGCTGGTTTAGGGATAAGAACTGACTAATATTTCCATAAATTCTGGTATATAAAACCTGTTCAAAGATTTTCGCAAAAATAGATAAAATGGAAATGGACGATAGTGACAACAATGACTTATCTCCTTTTTTTTATAAACGGGGCAAACAACTGCTCGTTTCCATAGATCAGGAAAGGTTTCTGTTTTTATGCAAATATTCATAATTCATAATAAAGATGCATTATTTACTTGGAATGCATCATCTTAACAAGCTTTCCGTCTGTACCCAGTAGGTCCGTTGTAAACTTGTGCGACTGTTCTGGGGTGTTCTTCCACTTTTCCCGAAATATATTCCAAACTCACTTTTTCATAGTTCTTTTAATATCCGTTTTGAAATGCTTTACGAAGACTACCGTCCTATAAAGGCCGTAGACAAACTTTGTCTAAGCTCGTGCATTTCGTAAATTGCTCCGGATTCAATGCCTATAGCATTGCTTGAAGGTCGGAGGAGATGGTGAAGCAATTTTGTCCACGCCTACTGTTAATTTCTCCAACGCAATAACGTAATGCGGTGACTTTGTTGAAATACAGTAATATTTTTACGTAGGCTCACATAGACCATCGCCTTGTTTGAAATGCGAATTCAGAATCTTCTTTAACATACAATCGAAGGAAACTAGAATTAGAATGTTACTAAAATAAATGCCTGTTTGTTTAGGGTGTTTTATAGCAGTGGAGAAACCTGTTATCTTACGTTCACGAACATTACACTAGCAATATTAAAATTTTAATGGTTAATTGACGAAGGAGATACTTGTTGAAACTTCATTATAACGCTAAGAAATAAGTAATTAAACTTCTAGTTTCAAAAATTCTTTTATTGTAAATACCACTACAATATTGTTTCGCCATACAATCCACCTGATGAAGCCATTGTATGGCGAAACAATATTGTAGTGGTATTTACAATAAAAGAATTTTTGAAACTAGAAGTTTAATTACTTATTTCTTAGCGTTATAATGAAGTTTCAACAAGTATCTCCTTCGTCAATTAACTATTTAAAATTAGCCAGTGATGGTGAACAGGAGAAGTGGTTCTTTAAACTACGGTTAAAATACAAGATCAATGAACAGAATATTTGGTTCCTATACCAGTGCAAGAAACATAATGTCACACCTAAACACATAAAACTCAAGACCAAAAACAATAGTAAAGCAGCACTTAAAGCAGTCGAGATAGGGGAAAGAACATGGATAAAGGAAAAATTGAAAAATCTATTCAACAAACGGGACACGTTGTCAATATATCTTAAGGTATTACATTCACAGTTAACTTTTGAACTTTATAATTTAGAGTTTGATCTTTTGTATAATGCGATCCATGATAAAATTAATCTTATAATTTCATTATGAAAGAGACATGTAAAAAATTTTACATATCTGTAACTGTATACTTGGACAAAACCTCGTATTTCCAGCATTTACTTCTGCTTAAAACATATGTTTCTGCCATCTATAGGCGTCGTCAGTTAAGCTAGTGAAGCAATGTATACAAATGATACAAATCTTTATAAATAGATCTGTATCTGTATATGCCATTAAGCCGGAATCCCTTACTAGATAAAGCAAATTTCATCCTATAAGGTGGCACTTATTTAATAAGTGACATCTGACGGACGAAAGAGAGTCTTAAGCAGAAGTAAATGCTGGAAATACGAGGTTTTGTCCAAGTATACAGTTACAGATATGTAAAATTTTTTACATGTCTGTTTCATAATGAAACAAAAGCGTTATACGTGCATATTAACGTATAGATATATTTAAAACCTTTTTTGTATAATCTTATAATTCACAAAAAATACTTAATTCAAAATAGTAAACTAGATAAACTTATTTCCTGTAAAAAACATAGCACAATGCCGATTCCTTTAGTTAACAAAATCAAAATATTAATTTTTATGAACGATTTAAAAACCTGACGGATTTAGAATTCAAAACCGAAGAAATTAATCTTTTAACTAAAGGTTTCAAATACAACTTAACCCCTAACATTAATAATAAACACTTAGAAATCTTAGCAGTAGAAACAGATTTAGCCTTAAATAAGCTAAAAAGGATAACCAGGGAAATAAATATGCAGCTAAACATACTCTAGAAAATTACCGTACTACTAAGCATTTTAATATTGAATATAAAATAATTAAATCAATTAAACAGAAAGCGACTAGTAACAATATTATATTTACAAAAACTGATAAAGGAAATACAGTTATAGCAATTCCGGAATCAAACTACATACATAAAGTTCATGAATTCCTCGATAATAATTCATTCATAAAAGTTAAATCTGATCCTACTAACAAATTTCAAAAATAGATTAAACAAACTATAGAAAAATTAGGTTCTCTTTTTAATAACACTCAAAAACGTATATTAACCACTATGAATCCCCTACCTCCCAAATTATACGGTTTAATTAAACTACATAAAGATAATACACCTATACGACCAGTAGTATCGTACGTAAAAGCACCTTGTAGAAATGTATTCAAACACTTAATAGATTTAATTCTTACACACACTAAATTCAAATCTAAGTTCTCCGTTAAAAATTCCCAGGAATTAATTAACATTTCAAACTTGAAATTATCAAACAAATGTAAACTCATTTCTTTTGATGTATCGAATTTATGAACTAGTATCCCACCCCAGGAGGTAATACATTTAATTACTTTACCACTAGAACGTAGAAACACGAACATTGTCACGAAGACCGAAATTTTACAGCTCTTAGAAACGTGCCTGGAACAAAATTATTTTCAATTTAAAAAGAAATTTTATAAACAAACAGAGGGTCTAGCAAAGGGAAACCCACTAAGCCCCTTATTAGCGGAAATTTTCATGAATAATTTAGAAACTATAATTAGTACATATCCCTTGTTTGGTAATTCTGTATATTGGTTTAGGTATGTTGATGACATATTAATTTGCTTTAACGGTTCAGATAGACAATTAAAAACTTTACATAATTATATCAACACTATTCACACCAGAATTTTTTACTATAGAAACAAAAATAAATAAAAGCATTAATTTTCTAGATTTAACCATATCACACAAAACTAATAAACACGAGTTCGCTATATACCATAAACCAACACATACAGATACCACAATACACGCTAATTCTTTTCATCCTATAACACACAAATTATCAGCATACCAATCAATGGTATATAGATTAATTCATGTACCCATGAGTAAAAGTAATTTCGACCTTGAACAAAATAGAATATACACAATAGCATTATACAATGGTTACTCTATACCTCACACCTAATGGTATAAGAGGTTGTTTGATTATATATACTCTATAAATATTGTCAATAACATCCTAAATAGCCAACAAAAATCTGAAACCCTTTCCTTAGTTTATCCAAAATTAAAATACAAGATAATTAATTCCTATAATTCAATCACTTACTTAGGAAAAATTGCGGAAAAAATTGGTACTTTCATTAAAAAACTTAATAACGAACATACAGCGTTAGTAAAAAGTCCCGGAACGGTCGAATAACTTTGTTATTTGAAATTTATGATTTCTGAAATTTGGTATGGGGGTATAGTTAATATAAATGCATTTTATGCAATACACTTAATATTTTTTTCACTTCCGGTTTAATCGGCAATACGTCCAACTTTTTTTTTTTAAATGGAACGGCCAGATTTTTTTAACACTTTTGAATGCAAAATGAAAAACTACGTTCAGGAAGTATTAAGATGTTTATTTTTATTCACAAGAAAACAGTTAAAAAATTAAAAAAGTGTCCTAATACAGAAAAATCAAGGTACCTTTGAAAATAGTTGTTGTTTAGTGTTTTCATTCTTTTTGCTGTCACATTTGACAATTTTAAAAGCTTTTTAACTTTTGCATCGCTATAAATTTACTTATTTTAGACATTAACACATTTTAAAATGGCAGTAAAACTTACTGAATCAGAACGAATTGAGATATTAATGATGCGTGGGTACGGTGATCGTCAACGTTCTTTTGAAGAGGTTCGTATTTTGTTTAATACTGTTTATCCGGATCGTCACATTAGTAAAACTACGGTATGCCGAACAATTCAAAAGTTTGAAGTATTTCGTCAGGTGAAGGATTTACCTAGAAGGGGACGTCCATTAACAGCAACAGATGAAGAAACTAGTTTGAATGTGTTACTTACAGTGGAAGAAAATCATCACGTGTCCACAACAGAATTAGGTTAAATTCATGAGATCTCTCAAAAATCTGCTCATAAAATTCTTAAATCAGCAAAAATGAAAGCCTATAAAATGTATCCCGTCCATGAGTTAACTGAAGATGATCCAGATCGTAGACTACAATTTTGCGAAACAATGAGCAGCAGCCTAATGTTTTAGATCACATCATTTTTTCAGATGAGGCAACGTTTTGTCTCAACGGCACTGTGAACAGACATAATTGTCGCTACTGGTCAATTGAAAATCCGCATTGGATTGAAGAAGTCCATACACAGCGTCCTCAAAAGGTGAATGTCTGGGCTGGTCTTGTTGGAAACAACATCATAGGACCATTTTTTATAAGAGGAAATTTAACTGGCAACGTCTACTTAAATTTATCGCGAAATGAGATTGTTCCAGCACTTGCGGCCCTCTTCCCAAATGCAAACATAGGTGATCACCCTAATGCACATTTTTGGTTTCAACTAGATGGAGCTCCCCCCCATTTTGCCCATAATGTCCGCGATTATTTGAATGACATTTTTCCGGGACGTTGGATCGGACGTAGAGGAGCATTCGAATGGCCAGCACGTTCGCCAGATCTCTCGCCATTAGATTTTTTCTTTTGGGGTCACTTGAAATGTCAAGTGTACAAAAGTCGTTCCCATAATCTTGAACAATTGGAAGAGAGAATAGTTCAAGAAGCCAATCGCATCACTCCAGAACAAATACAAAATTCAATAAGAAATTTTACTGACCGTTTACATTTTTGTCAAATTGTAAATGGAGAGCATTTTGAACAATTATTGTAATCGCAACCTGAATAGACAGGTACCTTGATTTTTCTGTATTAGGACACTTTTTTAATTTTTTAACTGTTTTCTTGTGAATAAAAATAAACATTTTAAAACTTCCTGAACGTTGTTTTTTATTTTGCATTCAATAGTGTTAAAAAAAACTGGCCGTTCCATTTAAAAAAAAAAAGTTGGACGTATTGCCGATTAAACCGGAAGTGAAAAAAATATTAAGTGTATTGCATAAAATGCATTTATATTAACTATACCCCCATACCAAATTTCAGAAATCATAATTTTCAAATAACAAAGTTATTCGACCGTTCCGGGACTTTTTACTAACGCTGTATATCATTTAAAACAGACAATACTATACAGAACATTATTAAAAACAACAAAGATAAAATAGACAAAGAATCAAACTCTGGTGTATATAAGTTAACATGCGAAGATTGTAATAAGGTATACATAGGACAAACGGGGGAGGACATTCAAAATTAGGATGAAAGAACACGAGAGAAGCCATAAAGAAAAGAAAACAGATTCAACTTTCGCAAGTCATTGTATAGACATCAATCATAGATTTAATATAGATTTCAAAATTTTACACATTCAAGAAAAAAGTAAAAAACTTAACCTGTTAGAAAACTTAGAAATTAATAGATACAATAGTTTAGGATTAGCTTTAAATGACCAACTAGATTTAAACAACTCCCCTCTACTAAATTTAAGATTGTAAAAATTTTTCCACCACCATTTCCCCAATAATTTTCACATAAATATTCAAACTTGTATTGTACATATTCAGTATTTCATCCACCTGATGAAGCCATTGTATGGCGAAACAATATTGTAGTGGTATTTACAATAAAAGAATTTTTGAAACTAGAAGTTTAATTACTTATTTCTTAGCGTTAAAATTTTAATGGATTCGTTTGATTTTATACTGCTAAAAATACAAAATATATCATATTTTAACCCGGATTTTGCGGTATAAAAATGAACAAATCCCCTATAAAGTATTTCTGTTAGTTATGTCATTACAACCTGTCAATACCTTCCACATACAAGCTTACGTGTCACTGAATAAACCGTAATTTTCCAATTTTACCTTTCCTTCGATGCCACGTAGAAAATTCGATATTATTAGAATAACTTGCGCGAACTAATTGGGGTACACATGACAAAAAAATATTCCAATAAATCCATCAATCCGCTTCGGGCTGCGTTTTAATCACGACAACCTCCACCCCTAACTATAGTCATTACACCCTCGTCGACATCCATCATAATATGGCGAAGAAGTTCAGATAAATTTATTATACACACTTTCGCCCTTAGCAAACTTAAGGGTTGTTCTTCATACATGCTGCTTTACATTTTAAAAAAGTTGTCTCGTAAACTTAATTTGTATTGTTGCTTCTCAGCTCGAGGGCTGCATACGTCACAGTTCACAATATATGGATTCATAAAGGCGGAGCTTGCGGGATGATAAAAAATATGTATTACTAAGAAGACATATATCATAATTTGGCCTACATTTCATATTCACGTTTGGGGGGTTGAAATAATTGTTATACGAGACGTTGAACGTGTTTTGACAGAAACGATTCCTTTTTTACTTTTATGTGAAATGAAAAATTAATAAAATTCATCTTTACTGACGTAAGCATTATAAAAGCGTTCTTAATTTTCATTCGATTTGAATAAAAACGTGATTTATTTCATAACAGGTGCTAATTTACAGTTATGAGATTAATATCACAATTAATATTAAGCTTACGCGATTGTTTATCGCTTTATTACTTATTGTTTCGTACCAATTATAATCTACATCAAGAAATCAAAATAAAAGTACATTTTTTAAATAAGGCGCACTTTTGAATAAGAAAAAAAATACCACTTTTATGACTTTTCTACATAATTTCCATTTTTCTTCAAACATTTGCCATACCGTTCAACAAATTTTTGAATTTCGATGTCAAAGAGACCTGCAATTTTCACTTCTTCATCGTAGTCGAACCGTTGACCACCAAGAAACTCCTTTAACCCTTAAGCAGAACTATTCTCGTTTAGTCTACTCTTGGAAGTATGTGGCTCTCCGACACATAATTAAAAAAATCATAAATTTTCCCTAATTGTGGAACAATAAAGATATGTACGACATGGGTGAATATTTATTCATATTATTAACATTACTACAAGTTATAAAAAATATATAAAAACATATGCGATAATAAAATTCAAATAAAAGAAAATTATGTCTTTGGATAATATGGCGCTCAATTTAAAAATTATAATTCTTCACTACACGTTACACATAACTTTTTGGAACATTCAAAGCAAATAGATGGTACAGTTTATTTTCCTTTGTCTCAAAAGTTTAGCGTGGATAAAGTTATCATTAGCGGGGTCAGTATGGCTTGTGCGGAACTTCGAAAAGGCCGCTCTTTGCGCGGTTGTCTTACGGGGACTTCTCTTTGTACGACCAGTGAGTAAGATTGATATTCCTTGGTATACTCCGATAATAGAAATATGATTCACGCCTGCCCTGAGTATTTTGAAAATTAACGCAGTTTGCGGATTCGACTAGGGTGCAGTGAGAAAATATAAAAAGGAAGCTCATTGCCGTATCGAATAATTGTGCGTCTTTTGTTTTTAGATGAATTTACGTACGTAGGCTTCGAGCTTTTGTTTTGTCTGTCCATTCGCTGGGAATTTAGGATATTTACCATTCCAGGAGAAAAACCAGCAAACCAAGCATTCAACGTAGCTAGAAAGTCAAGGCCACCCTGATCTCGCTTGAACATCTGTCACCCGTACGTTGTTTGTGTGAACCATGAAATCTATGTCGTCTTACACCCGTTTAGGTATATTGTACAAGACTTTTTTTAATGCAGTGAACTTGAAATTTTTCTTCGCCGATATGTCATTTGCTATAATTACGATTTCAAATTTTAATGCTAATCAAAACGGCATTTAATCTTAGTTTAGTTCGTATATGTATTTGGGAAATCAGTTGCTTCTTACGCGATTAACGTAAGGTGTAAAAGAATTTAATTTACGTTCATAAGTTTCATTATAAAAATTATAATTCTAAAATAATTTTGTATTGAATTAATGATAAAATTATTTGATTTCATGTAATAATAATTTTTAATTGATGGTTATTTAAGTAATTCATTTTTTTAAAATTTTGTAACAATCTTATGAGATACTAAAGTTATATATATATAACAATGTTTTTTTTTTCTGTCAACACCTTATCATAGGCGTGCGATCAGATAAACTGTAATTTCTATTAAATTTTATTACTATACTTGTAAAATACTGTGTCTGTAATACCAAATGTAAAGTTCAACAACAGATCTGCGGTCGAACTACCAATTCGGATACTTTTCATTGAGAAAATTAGTGATATCTCTTCCATAATGTGCTGCAGTACCATCATGTAAAAACATTGTCGTTCTAATTTGAAGAAGAATGTCCTCAAGTAGTACAGGTAGGTAGATCGTTCTTCTAAAAGGCTCGGTACATTCCAATGTTCAAATTTTCTTCTAAGATATGTGGCCCGATAACTTCATTATTAATTATTCCAGTACAAACGTTTATGGAAAATCTTCTCTGGAAGTGGATTTCTCGAACAATATGAAGATTTTCGACTGCCCACATCTGTTCGTTGTGGAAATTGTTGATTCAATTTCTTGTAGACGTAGCTTCGTCACAGATAAGAGTTCTTAAATGAGTATGCAGATGATTGCTCTACCATTCAAAAAGACGAACTCTTTGGGGAAGATCAGTCGGGAGAAGTCCTTGTATAGGTTGGTAATGATAGGAATGCAGTCCGGTTTCTTGCAGTGTCTTGTACAGTCGTCCTAGCATCTTCAGCAAGTACAGAAATTTACTAGTAACACCAGGATCATTCTCAACAACCTCAAACACTTCTGCAACATTGTTTCTTCATATAAGTTCTCTTTCACAAGTCGGTTTAGGGAACGCATCTGTTAGTTGAAGATTTGAATGTTTGCTTGTCTGAAGGACGGCGGTCTGGGTATCGCCGCTGATATTCCCTAACTGAGACTGTGGTACCACCGTTCCAATATCCATACACGAAAATCATGTCCACGTATTCTTCATTTGAATAAATTACAGGCATGATTTTAACACAAATGACGCAATTTAATAAACAACTGTCAATGATGACAATTAACAAACTGACAATCAATATTTGTTTAGCATCTATCCATACGAGTTGTCAACTTCAAAATCCAATATTTCAAAAACCGTTAGGTATTCGGGAAAAGTTAATACAATCATTTTTGCCTATAATTAGTCATTGAATTCATATACGAAGTATCTCGGATACCTTGACGACCGTCCGGTACATATACGCGCGAGAACGTGCCGCCGATGATGTTACTCGAATGAACCTCTCTAATTATTGTATTATACAACTTCAACTTTTATTTTTGTTGCTGTTATAGCGGGAGGATATTGGAACAACATGCATCTGAATTGAAAAGCTCGTTTTAGGAGATGCCTATTTTTCCAGAAAATTTGCCAGATAATTTGCCTGTAAGTTAGACAGCAAATTTCCTGTGACATCTTCTAAATTTAAGTTTTACACTTATATCATATTATTTGTCCAAGTTACCGAGAAATCCACAGTAATATTTTTCGATGCGCAGAACATGATGCGCCATCTATTGTATTTATTTTTATACACTTGCTTGACTTTACTACTTCGTCAATCAACGTAGACGCTTGCCCCTGACTCCGCGACATTTTTAGAAATTCAAAATCAATAATTTTTAACAAAATAAAGACCAACTGACCTTCAAATGACACAATGGTTGCTTGGCGTGGTTTGTCAGTCAAGTGGCATCAAAATATGTCGATCTTCTTGCGTAGACGTCTAGTGTGCTATTTAGACATAGATTTCATAGAACTTTTTCTATTAAATTTCAGTTGGCAAATTTGTCAGTAAATTAGACGCAAAATGCCTATTTTACACGGTGTCTATTTTTGGAACGCATATTATCTGCTAAATTTTCTGGCAAAATAGACATCTTCTAAAATGGGCTTAACGGGCATTTTCCTACAATATTTTCCAGGCCGGTATTCACTATACTATTTTATGTATATTGTAACAAATTGTAACTACTGAAGCATCTAACTTTTATAAATAGTCCTCGTATAAAATAAATAATATAAGTATTTCGCTAGATATTTACATTATACTTATAATCGAACATCTTCTTACTTATTTTTTCTTGTATACATCGTAAACATATATTTGTATGGTATTTTTCAGTAACATGGATGCTATATTTTGTTATACTATACTTTTAATGTCTACATCTATCGGTTTAGAAAAACTTTCTTCTTAAAAATCCAAATAGTTAATGATTTAATATATAAAGTAATATAAAACCAGATAGTTATATATTAAAACTATCAGGTTTTATATTCCTTTTTTAGTATGCAGGTATGTTTCTATTCGCCTCAAATAGAAATCATTTTATGATATATATTAAACGTTCAGATAATTTTTAATTAATAATAAATTAACGATTTTGATAAAATACTGCATTGTTTATTAGATATATCGAATTTATAAGACTTTCTTGTTAGATATTTAAATTATTATTTAAATATTTCTTAAATTAAACTTAATTGAATTCACCGGTAAAAATGACCTATTTTCTATAATATAATACAGTCGCTCTCAAAATTTTCCGATTCGTGGTGTTTAGGTTGAATCAAAATTTGCTCAAGGCGTTCTATGTCAAATTCTGACAAGAAAATAACGAATATTTTTTTAAATGTAAGTAATGGGTGCATAAAGCCAGATCATATAAAGAAATTTTTGCAATTTTGTGAGTGGGAGCCGTAATGTAAGTGTTTAGAATATGAACATATTCTAAACACATCACATATAAAATTGTAATGACAACAGTTGTAGTAGTATTTTACCCACTAATTCTTCTTATTCTTTAGACACCAGTAAGTCCAGGCACTTAAGCGCAATAGTCTTTATACCACCCTCAGATTGTTAATTCTATGTTCTCAATAGAAGTCACTATTCTAGTCAGGGGAATTTTGAGTACCGTCGTAGTATCCAATAGCCTCCTTTAGCCTCTATTTCTTTTTATGTTCTGTTTCTAGCCATAACCGGATCTCCTTTATAGTGAAATACAATTCTATATACAGATTTTAATTCTATAAATTTCCTAAAAATCTGGTGTGAATATTTTATATTATTAAAAATACGTTTGTATTATACAAAACTGGTGGGGTTTACCTACTCATGTATGTTTCAATTATTCTGATACTATAAATTTCCCTTGGCTTCTTTTTCATTGTGTGTTCCACAGTAAAGCCTATGTGCAAATTCCATCCCTATTCGTTCATAATGTATGCTATCTAGTTTGTCTTCTTCTGAAGCTTCAAATTTGCAATAGTTCTTGTGCACCAAATTTTTAAAATATACATCAGGCATATGTCGAGAAGAGTATGCAAGTCGCGTTAACATATTTGGCATTGACCAAGACTCACATCCATATAAGGCCATTATTTTTTATTAACTTCTGCCGTCACCCTATGCAGATACACCAAATGAGCAAAAATTGTTTAGATAAGGGATGGCCATTGTTGGGAGGATCACTGTCTTTGATGGGTTCAGCCTGTTGGTTGGATGTCAGTTTCGATTTGAATTTTTACTTGACATGAATTAAATGTCAGTTTCGATTTGAAGTTTTATTTACATTATTTAAATGTCAGCTTCGATTTGAAGTGCAGCTGATTAGCTACCATAACCAATATAATTACAACCACTTCAAATTAAAATTGACACGTAATTGGCAACAACAAGCTGAACCTATCAAAGACAGTGATCCTTCCAAGCATGGCCAGGCCCTATCTAAATAATTTTTGCTCATATGGTATGACCATAATTAGCTCATCATTTTATGTAGCGTCAACTATTACCGACATGTAGCTTCAACTAATACCGACATCGGTTTCCCGATAGGCGGATTCCTCATTACTAGAGCTGAGGATGTTTGCGGTATAACCATGGTTATATCATGTAACCATAGTAATTTACTATGGTTACATGATATAACCATGGTTATACCGCAAACATCCTCAGCTCTACTCATTACACAACGTTTCTGGAAGTACACAGACAATTTCGGGAATACGAACTGCGTGATTATCTTGTCGACCGAGGAGTAAATTTACCAGCAGACTTAGAAGAAGAAGCAGTAGCTATTGTTTCAAGGGATCTAACTCTCAGTGTACGTCGAATCGCTAGACAACTAGGAATGCGACAAACGACAGTTTGGCGAATTTTAAAACGTGAGGGCTTATATCCATATCACTATCGCGGGAGAGACGGTTTGCTTAAGGAAGACCACTATGCTCGTCTAATTTATTCTACCTGGATATTAAGACAGTCACGACTTCATTTTAATTTCTGCAGAACAGTCCTCTGGACAGATAAATCTACGTTCACGGGAAGTGGTGTTATAAATCTGAGAAACCTGCACAGGTGGTCATCAGAAAATCCCAAAGCTATACGCCCATCTAAATTTCAACATGAATTTTCTATTAACGTTTAGGCGGCCCTAATCGATGACTTGTTGATTGGTCCTGTCGTTCTTCCTGCGAGGTTAAATGCGGACAATTACCTTCAATTTCTTATTGACGAACTGCCAGGTCTTTCAAAGATGTCCCACTGAATGTTCGACGAGACATGTGGTTTCACATGGATGGGGCACCACAACATTTCGGAATTGTTGTCCGAAATTGGGTTAACGTCAATTATCCAAGATGGATTGGTCGAAGTGGTCCTGTTGCATGGCCACCCAGATCACCCGATC
Organism: Melolontha melolontha; assembly: GCA_935421215.2. Classification (NCBI taxonomy): domain Eukaryota; kingdom Metazoa; phylum Arthropoda; class Insecta; order Coleoptera; family Scarabaeidae; genus Melolontha; species Melolontha melolontha. Next base: position 165,461,284 of record OW285238.1, on the reverse strand, counting down.
TTAATCCACTTGACTTTTATTTATGGGGGTACATGAAAAATTTAGTCTACGCGCAAGTTTCGAACACAAGAGGAGAAGAGTTGTTGGATCGTATTCACCTGGCTGCCGAGCAAATCCGACAAATATGAAATTCGGATAAGTACTTCTTCTGTTGGCTTATGGGCACAAGCCTGCATTCAACAAGGAGGTGGACATTTCGAAAATATTATTAATTGAAGTTTTTAAATAAAATCAGTTTTTATTGACTTTTGGATTACATTTTTTTCATGATCTGACAATCACATTCATAGATCTGTAACTTTGAAACAAATAAAAATTACTTGAAATGAAGTCTACTTTACGCTCCTAAAATTTGAACATAACGATACGGGACAGCTTGTATAGTCAATATATAATAAAATTATGCATTACACTTACGTATATAACTTCTATAAGGCAATCCAAAATAATATTCATAATTAAAATTGTGAAATTTTATATAAAAATATAACATTTAGGAATTAATTTAAAAAAAGTTTTAGAAATAACACATTGATATAATGCGAGATTTATATATATTTTATATATGTTTTAGTATATTTAATTTTACATTATTACTTATTTAACATATAAGTTCTCTATTAGAATATTTTGAAGTGTAAAATATTCGTATTCTAATAAATAAATTAAGTAAATAGTCTTTAGGGAAATCTGCACATCTATACATACATAGAACTAATTATTTACACTAAACTAAAATTATTTATAAACAAACACAGAAGTGTTGTGTAAATATCGTGTAAATAACTATATCTTAGTAATTATATCACTTACAAACACAGATAAAATAATAAACACGTAACGAAAAAAAACGAACAATAATAAACAAAAGAGAATCAAATAAAGAACTGGCATAACCTTCAACCAAACTTAATTAAATGCACTGGTCTTTAAAACAGAGATTTTCGATTCTGCGCCAAAAAAAACGGATATTTGAATTTCTTTTCAAATGTCCTTTCTATTATTCTGTGCTCTTAGTATCCATATTAAAAGAGCTCCCGTCGCATCAATATTTGCAGGATATAGGATTAGTAACGTAATTATTTCTTAAAGAAATAATTACCTGATTCATTAATATAACGTCTTCATAAAATACATTAAAGATCCCATTTACACATATTTCTTTGGACAAAATAACATTTTGCTAATGATGAATGATGCAAGTTTACGATTATTTACTTGATGAAATACATAACGAAGCAAAAAAATCGATCGCATAATCAATTTCATGTATTTTTCAATTAAAATCGTGGCAATGTTGTTACGTTTTCGGTGTAATTAAGCAGCTACTAATTATACAACTACCGCCAAGAGTGTAATTACGAAATTAATTACAACGTCACCGTATTCTTCCTTCAACATCGGGTTGGCTAAGATTCTTTTTCTTATAAACAGTACCTGATAAACCCCCGCAGTGTTTACGATATTGTCGAGCCCCGAAGATTGATTCACTATTACCGTGTTAATCTACTTCACTGACATAGTTTTTAGTTACGTTTAAATTATTCACAGATTGGACGCTTATCTACGGTGTTCCTTGTAAGAAGCCAATTGTGACTAAGATTTTATTTTAGGGTTATCTAAATTAAATAGGGCACTTGCGTTATAGCCAACAGATAAAAGAAACAAAGATTAATGAATCCTCGCAGTACCATAACTTCGGTCTAGCAACTTTCTTAATGGAGGTTACACAGAACGGGTTGTTTTGTCTCTAAATTCAGCTTGGGTATGTTTGTGCTCGCAGAACTCGAGAAGTAGTCGAACGATTGACATGCAGTTTTCACACAACGTTACATTCGAATACGCGAGTGTTCTTATAGTGAAATGTATTCTTTTTACACAGCGCGACAAAAGTTTTCCCGCACCGAAGAAATCTTCGGTGCCCTTCGACATAGGTAGTGCAAAAATTTCTCAAATACTTGATTTGGTAGTACTTTTTTATTACAAGTTGTTAATCATAAACTCCATTTGCACTTACGTATTGTTATGAAATATTACCGATAAAGAGGAAAATAAATATAATTAATAAGTTTGCTGGTATTGATGTTAAACATCATAAATTGTCATAAATTGTCAATATAAAAATTATAACTAGAATAAGAATAGTATTGGTAAAAGGAATTAGATAACAAGTGTAAAGAGAATGAAAAATAATATCGAACAGGAATAGAGAAATTATTATAGAAAGAAGTTAAAAATAAACTGCTATAAAATCCAAAAATAAAGGAACACAAGAAAGGAAGATAAAATATTTAAGAGAATACAACACTATTGTATTTACTCAAGATAGGATTTAATAAAAGAGAACATGTATGATACAAATTTTATTAAAAGAAGTTAAATAAGACTAAGTTATTTGCAAGGTGACGTTTTTGAAGTAATTTCAACAAATTATTAGAAGCCAAGTGACAGGAACATTATTCAAATACCAAGTCAGGTAGTTTATAAGAAGCTATGTTAAATAACTAAATGTACAAACGAAAAATGTAGTCAATCTATTAGTTTTACAATAAAAAATATTTTTTTGTGACAAAGGCCTTTTTTTCCTTTCCTTTCATTCTACATAGCCACAGTAATGCAAGGCAGGGTATTGTTTATTTACTTTCCCATTCATTTCATATCAGACTGAGCCACAGAGAAGCGTGGCCGGTTATACCTAGTATTAAATAAAATGCATTATTTAATTATATGAATTATAACAATTCATTCGTCATCCAAGTATTCCCCTTGGGAGCTCAAGCACATATTCCAGCGCCCCTACTATGAAAGGAACTCATTCTGAAAGCCTTATTTGTTAATGTGTTCACAACCTTCTGCAATTCAACTTCAATTCCCTTTATCGGGTTAGACCTTCAATCTTCAGTTTAGTTTGCAACCTCTATCGTGTATGAAGACAAAATAGTCTGGCTGTGGCCTTCGTTTGTAGTGTTTTAATAGAGCAACGAATTATCGTAAAATTTCATGTGAAACTTGAAAAAATCACTATTGAGACTTATTTACACTACAGCAATCCCATATGTCAAAGGCCTACCGGAAAAGATTAGAGGAATAGGCAAAAACTACAACATCAGAACAGCTATAAGGACAACAAACACCATGACTAGAAATAAACCGATCAACGAAAATCAGATAACAAAGAACTGTATATACGAAGTACCATGTGAATGTGAAGAACTTAGTTAGAAGATACAGGCAGACCCCTACAAGTAAGATTGAAAGAACACTAAAAATTGGTCTTACTAAGATAAATAAACAAATTGCGTTTAGATCAACAGGCCTGGAAAGAAAGTCACAGGATTACATGGGCTGATGCAGAAATCCTGACATAAGAAGACCAGTAAACAAAAATAAAACTGAAGGAGAGAGCATATATGGTTACAACATCGATCACCATAAGTACATCAAGCCTGGAAATGAGGAATGTTTGGCTACCTTTGATTTGAGAAAATGTACACAGAAGAACAGTAACTTCGGGAACAGAGAAAGAATTAACGGGATAATCGCATTGCGCAAAATACGACCCGCGTAGAAACATATGAGCCTACCGCGCATCATGTCCTGCGCAGGTAACTGTAGCTTAAATACAAGTTTTAAGAAACAATATTCTGAACACTAACCACTGAGCAGTGGTTAGTGTTCTTGATTCAGAAAAAGTAGGGGTACATTTCGCTAAAAAATTTTGAGAAGGCATATACGTCAGATAATGAATTTGGCAAGGAACAGCCCTCTTCAGAGCTACCCTGAAGACGCAAATAGATTAACTGCCGAAACGTTGGATTACCTAAATCCAACACACGATCGAGATAGCCCAAACAACTTTAATGAGACGTATTTTCTATTAAAGAATTGGGTTTTCAAAAGCGACGTAATAATTTTGTATTTAAATGCAAACGCACCCATAAATTTTTGATCTGTCAATGTCAAAATGTCATTCGAGATTTACATTTTTATCATGGTGAAGTTCACGAACAAGCAAGGTTTAGAAATTATCAAAAATTACTACCGAAATTCCGAGTCGATCGCAACATTAAGAGCGCTTACTCTAATTTTCGGTCGTAATAATCGACCCAGCAGACAGGCTATGCGTACTGTAGTGGATAAATTCGAGTCAACATATTCACTATTGAATGTTCCTGTGCCAGTGAAACAACGCACTGGTAGAAGTACCGAAAATATCGCAGCCATAAGCGCTTCATTTCAAAATGACCCAAATCAATCGATTCCACGCCGCTCACAGGAATTGGGAATCTCTCGGTCCACATTGTGGCGAATTTTGCGTAAAGATCTTGGCTTACACCCTTATAAGATCAATTTAACTCAAGAAATGAAGCCAATTGAGCATTTAAAGCGCCGAAACTTCTCCCATTGGGCTCTGCAAAAGTTTGAAATTTCATCGAAAGATCACCTTCAGCGATGAAGCTAATTTTTGGCTTAATGGCTTTGCCAATATGCAAAATATGCATTATTGGACAGCAACAAACCAACATGTGCTCCAGGAGACTGCACTGCTTCCACAAAAGGTGACCGTGTGGTGCGGTTGCCGGAGGTGATTTGGCATTATTTTCTGGTCGATGAAAATGATCGCCAATTTAACGGTCAATGGAATTCGCTATCGTGCTATGTTAGAAGACTATTTTTGACGAGAATTGGTTGGACTTGACATCGGTGATATGTGGTGCTAACAAGATGGTGCCACATGCCACACAGTTGGTCAAACAATTGATCTATTGAAGAGAAAGTTCGGTAATCTTGTAATTTCCATAAATTGTCCGGTCGAATGGCCACCTCGTTCACGCGGTTTAACGCTGTTGTATGTCTTTTTATGAGATCACGTTAAGCCGTTGCAACAACGTTGAAGAAGCTCAGGAACAGTATCGAACGCGAATTTGATAATATTCCAGCCGACACGTGTGGAAGAATGGTGGAAAATTGCCTCCAAAGAATCTATCGCTGTAAACGTGCTCGTGTTGGTCATACGAGCGATATCGAATTTAATACTTAAATTTAACATATTGCTATGAATAGTGGTTTGTTGAGTTAATGTGCCACCATCCACAACTAGTTTACCCAACTAGGTTACTCAGCCGATGGATTTTCAAAATATAAGACTTCTATCTTCTCGGGTTCCAATAAGGAAAGCCGTGGAACTGCAATGTTATTTTGACGCCAGTAAATAGTTCACGATATGTTTTATATTTATATTATATAAGTTACTTATTTTTAATAAATGAGCAGTAAAGGCCAGAACACAAAATTAAAGACAGGATAAAATTTAACTGAATCTTTAATACAAAAAATAAAAAAGAAAAAAAAATCTATCTTTATAAAGTATAAAGATTGTATTATACAAAATACAATGAGGTAAAATATATCCACTGTATATTTGACAGCTAAGTGAATTAAAACTTCCTCTAAATTACTCCGAACAAACTTATCTAAAAATAATATAATTTATTTTTAAGTTCTCCCCAGAGAACCACAGTGTATAAAATATATTGATACACGATCAAAATTTTACACATGCGCAAAACTAACATGTACAAAAAACGACCCTGACTCCTCTCGAACAAATTATAATTACTATAATTATTTAACATAGAAATGTTAATAATAATCTTTATTATTTATCTTTATAATAATAATAAATCTCTTAATTACATGTATAAACTTCAATACAATAGAAATATAATTTATGTTTTATGATATCATAAAAAATATCAACTTACTAAAATACTGGAGACAAAGAAAAGGTGCTTTTTTATATCAAAAACAATAACGAGAATTATCTCTACAATACTACTACATCAATCAAAACACTTTTTAAACAATTAACCGGTAATTAAATATATTTGATTATATTTTATTCAAAGACACCTTCTAGTACGAGATATTAAACTGGTCTCCCTCAATATCGGTCTCTATCGCTTTCACATCAAGTCGACCTCCAAAAATCAAGTTTTTATCTTAGCACAGTTAAAAGAACATTTTCAAAAATATACAACTTATCCCACAATAATTGTACATTCATTTTTAATTAATTTAAAATATTATTTTAGGAAAAATCCATAGCAATATGTAGTACCACACCTGGAATAAATTTCAGCCCGACATCTCAATTATTCTGTGTTCTATTTAAATACAAAATTGTAATGTCCCTATTGAAAACCCCATGGCAATGAATGTTTAACGCATGCACTGGTATTTGAGTGGTTCAAGCGTTTCCATGATGACCAAGAAGCCGTTGAAGATTATGCACACCCGGGACACCCGTCCAAATCAAAAACGGATGAAAATACTGAAAAAATTGGTCATGTGATCAGGTCTGACCGTCGATTAACTATTTGTTTGCTGAAGTGTAGAAATTGACAAAGAATGCGTAAGACAAATTTTACAGAATTCATAAGATTATTCATCAGGCCGTTGTCCTGATGAATAATCTTATGAATTCTGTAAAATCGGCGAACATGCCATTGTCTGTCAAGACGTTTCTAGCCAACTATAACATCCCAGTGTTAGACTATCTACTTAACTCATATGATATGGTATTACGTAACTTTTATTAGTTTCCTAAAGTCAAATCTCCGTTAAAAGGGTACAAGATTTCAGACTGCTGAAGCTGTGAAAGGAAAAGGGATCACGTCATGAACGAACTCACACACGAATTCCAGCACTGTTTTGCACAATGGCAAATTCGAATGACACGGTATTCGGATAGAGGAAGGGTGACTATTGAAGGTGATAATAATTAAATATCTATAAATTTAAAATAAAAAGTTTTACGGCATCAGTCTAGTTATTTTATAACCCACTTCATAAACTCTTTTCCTGAACACCTATGTAAATTTCTTTAGCTTGTTTCTTAATATTGAAAAAAATTCAAAGTGTAAGTTTGATATATAAGTCACCTATTTTTAGAAGTTCTCAGCGGTCGCTTTATAATCTTTTTTTTAATTTAAAGCGCAAGCTAAAAGAACCGACACAGAATATGATATTTTATCTCTCCAAATAAGGATGCTAATTGAGCCTTTTTCTATCGAATCTTGATTAATCTAAGCAATAATCAGATCTTTTAATCACCAACTTCAGCAGTAAATTCTTTGGTACCTATATTTTTAGGATATTACGACCTAATACGGGGGAAAACTGTTAAACAAACCCAATCTAAAAATATCTACGTCTTAATTACTTCTTGTTTCGCTCTGTGTTACGTCCTTCTGATTGTAGATTAAAGCAAATAATTATTAATATTGATCTCCACATAAGATTGGATGGCATAAGATTCATATTCATATATAAATCTTTAATTTTCTTAATTACAATTTTATGTTATCGTACAATTAGATGGTCTTAATGTGAAACTTGTACTGATATAATTGTATCTGTATGTTCCACACATTAAATGAAAATATTAAATTGACGATTATTATATTTGTACTGATTAAACAAATTTGAATCTTAATAAATTTATAGAATACTATTATGCAGTCCATTCGCGCTTTAGGAAACAATACGGTGATGGGAATATCGTACAGTGTTGCCACATCATGTTGTGGAAAATATTTGAATAAAATTTTGAATCAAAATAGCCTTCACTTAATGGAAACTCATAATTAGGCAATGAAATAAAATGAAAAAGCAAAATTAATTTCCACTTTATTGAGGTAAAATCCTATTACAATTGTTTCGAGGAAGACACGCAGCGTCTTCCTCGAATGGAATTGTACTGCAAACTAAACTTAAAGTATATTGACAAATTTAACCTTAAATTGATTATTATAATGAAAAAAATAATTATACTCAGAAGGTTGTCTCAATAATAGGCACTTTATATACAAGATGTAAACCTTATTTCACAAAGGTGACATGTTTACATAAACTTGACATCGCTACATTGTATGGAATAGATCAGGGGGATGGGTCAAGTACATACGGTTTTACCCAGACTCGACCTTAGCTAAATTGTGTGCCAAAAATACTATTAAACAAAAGACCTTTGAAAATGAGACCGTAATTAAAATTGTAGAAAGTCCGTCTGGCTTAACTAGCAACTACGTGTTTATAACAATATGCGGCAAGTATATGTTAAAAAGAGGCAGACAATTGAAGAAAACATATCCTAATATGCTGCATATTACTTGTGTAGCACATGCTCTCCACAGAATCTGTGAATATATCAGAGACACTTTTCCGGAAGTTGATAGACTTGTATCAGCTTTTAAAAAAGTTTTCAAAAAAGCACCATTGAGAGTAGCTCTTTTCAGGGAAAAATTTCCATCTCTGTCACTGCCTCCCACTCCAGTAATAACTAGATGGGGAACATGGCTGGAAGCTACTAGTTATTATGCTGAAAATTTCGATAGTCTAAAACATTTCGTAACACTGCTAAAGGAGGATGCTAGAAGTATTGGTGAGTGCAAGGAGCTCACACAAATCCCAAATTTAAAAAATCAGTAGTACTTTCTTCACGAACACTTTGGAAAATTGCCAAAACTAATCACTTATTTTGAAAATCGAAACCTCAAATTAAATGACGGATTAACCACATTAGACGTGGCTGTTAATAATTTGAAAAGTATTCCAAGTGACTTCGGATGTGGCCTTTGGCAAAAGTTTGAAGCAATTATTAATAGAAATCCAGATTTAGTTACATTGCAGCAATTATGTCTGGAGACAATTCCACAAAATCTAACGGCTAAATATGAAGAAATAAAAGAATATTTCCAGTATGCACCTATAACCAGTTGCGATGTAGAAAGGACGTTTTCTATTTATAAGGATGTACTTAATTCAAAGAGAACAAAATTGACAGAAGAAAACCTTGAGAAACTATTGCTAGTCAATATTAATACAATATGAACAAATAAAAATGTTCCAATTATAGAAATAAAATTAAAAACTTTAAAAATACAACTTTTCAACAAATACATATGTATTTCGTAATTTTATAGATCACCACCCGTATGTTTTCCAATTATATAAATAAAATTAAAAACTTTATAAATACAACTTTTCAACAAATAAATATGTATTTCGTAATTTTATGGATCACCACCCGTTCGTTTTCCAATTATATAAATAAAATGAAATATTTTAGAAATACAGCCTTTCGCTAGTACTGCACTGGGCTTTGCGCCATGTGGTAAGCGTGTCCGTTCTCTAATTATAAGTTTAAATCCTCGCACATCAGCACATTAGGTTTTCGAGCCCTTCTGGATTTAGGGGTATTCTCAACGCCCAATATGGAATTCTTTACAGCCAGAAGCAATCGACAACTAAGTTGTTATCATCAATAGGTAAAACCACTAATCAAAGTGTTGAAGATGTGTGTTAGCTTTACTGTGTCCAATGTTCAACACTTCGATTAGTGGTTTTATCTACTGATGATGACAAGTTTGTTGTCGAAATAATTTGTTGTCGATTATTATTAATTATTGTTAATTAATTGTCGAAATTAATTGTGGTAAAGGGTTTTATACCTTTTTTAAGTGAACAGTAAACAGTAGTCTATTGACGGATAATGGTTGACGTGTATAGTGTTGTTTTTCAACTTACGACGCGGGAAATTAAAAAAGTTACGGACTATTCCTTACTAGATTAACGTAATTAGGCTATTGTTCGTATAAAATTTAATCGTATGTTCCTGTGTATTAAAGCCAGTCAGTTAGGAAGTAGAATTGGTCATTCTAACAATTTTTTTTATTTGAGTTCGTACCATTAATGGTACGTAATGGTACGGAAGTTTTGTGTGACTAAAACTAACTACAAATATTCTCGGAATAGTTATAAAAACTATTGTTTTTACTCTAAGATTATGCTATAATTAATAAAATAGATAATAAATTTTGACAACTGGAAATGAGGTAGTAAATAATACAGCTAATTTCACCCTGTTTAAATTGTTTAAGAGAATCCGATTACACACTATGCAAATGAGAGAGTTATATACGTTAATTCTATAATTAGAAAGAGATACATGTAGTCCCATAAGAATCTGTACTGTTTTCTAAGGTGCGAATAGACTATAAGTCAATGAAACTCCGAATTATCTAACTATGATAGATTGAAACATATTCACCAGTAACCAAACTGAAACAGGAAACCACAAACAACCGTAACAACTTTAAAAATCGTGTTTGTATTGACAGTGATATCTTAATTTCAAGGGAGTTATCTGTAAAGTTGGCACTATTAATTAACGTATTGCCAATGAATACGGACACCTAACGTGTTAACCTATCTAATCTAGGTGCCCCTTTATCGAAACAAAAGAACTTATCAATGGTGATTTCCCATTATTTAACAGTTTAAGTGAAAATCCTGGTAGATGTATTGTATGAATATATAACCGGGGTACCTGTCAATTTTGATTTATTTCGGGCGTAAAAGTTACAATAGTAGGTGGCGGTGCGGCGGTGGTGCTGGACAGAGTAAATTGTAGGTTTCTTGTGTTTTTTACTCTGGCATTTTTTTTCTAGAGCATCCTAATCGTCAAAATGACACGTTTTCGTGAATTCGTCGTGTTCGCTTTTTGTGGAAAACTTATCACGCAATAAAATACTTTTGCCCTATATTACATAGTATCGAGCTAAGGTGTCATTTTGAAAATGTACTCACATTAAGTATAATTTCTACGTTTCCTGTCTCATATTTCTTGTGATTACTTTTTATATGTTAGGGATGGACATGTCATTTTGTTATTTGCTTAGCTGTACAATATAGACATAAGCAATTCATTTCGTTATGATTTATAATTGTTGATATACCGCGCATTTAATAATGAAAAAAATCCCTGTAAAGTTAATGATTAAAGGCCGGATTATATCCAAAAAAAAACAGAAAATATGCGCATAAATATGCAGATGTTTTAGCCTAAATATGCGCTTCCTTATGAAAAATATGCAGGTAAGAATATACGAGGAATGTTAAAATCGGAATACTGTAGAAAAAATATTTTATTATGTTTACTACAAGTTTATTTAGAACATTTTACAACATAATTAACTATGAATAGTATATTATGCAACAAGCACAAAATGATGCACATTTTGCACGAGTTTCAAAGTTTGCAACACGAGCCGAAGGCGAGTGTTGCAATTGAAACGAGTGCAAAATTGCTATTTTGTGCGCGTTGCATACTATACTTTTTCTACGACAACGACAATTATAAAAATAGATACAAATAAATATGAAAATATTTTATTTATTGCTTTGGATCCATGAAAATACGAAATTACCTATTCATTAGCAGAGCCTGGACAGTGCCCAACCATTTAAGAAGAAGAACTATGAAATAACTTCCTACTTACGTATTTTATTTATTGTTAAAGTTAAAAATGCAATTATTGAAAATCATTTTTGGAGAACTTGTGGAATGCTGGATACTAAAATTTTCTTGATATTGACAATTTTCCATTGTCGAAGTAGATGGCATTTCACGATTTCTTATTCCTGAAGTCGATGGTATATTTGAAATGCTCTGTATTGCATTTACAATTTTATTAGCTGTGTCAAATTGATTTTTCTCCGATTTATCGATATATCCCTCGGCGACTGTCGTCGACTTATTTGTAATGCACAAACTGTAACAAACTGATTACATTTGTCGTTCGGCGTTATATTCTCTAAGCCACCTTACTTTTTGTTATCAAAAACAGCAGACCGAACACGAAATATTTCAAATTGCATTTGTTGTCTAGCAACTTGCCTAGCAACCGATGCAAAATGAAATTCAGTACAAAATGTAGCTTCTTATGATTCAATTTACACTCTTGATATGAACATTTTTCGATGTTGTCGTAGAAAAAACAATTTACAATCACATATTTCTCAAAGTTTTCAACCGAAAAATTGTGTCGCTTGTCTGAAAACATGTATTTATATATTGAAAAGGTTCGTTCTACGTCGACGCTTGTTATAGGAGCATATTTCAAATTAGAAATATCATCTATTATCAACTCAATATTTGCTACTGAATCACCACACACAAGATTTTAGCAATATCCTTTAGCGTTTTAAAACCCTCATTTTTTCCTATTACACCTAAAAAAATTTTAATACATAAACTGTCCCACTCCTCCTTTAACATCAAAACATGACTTTTCAAATTTGTTTATTATTTCAACTCTCTCGATTAGCAACATAAATTGTTTTTCCAACTGCAATATAGAAGTGGAAATAAAACTGTAATTTCCTTTAATAAACGCCAACTGTTGAGGTATTTCTTTACTCGAATACACCTTTTGAGCGTCTATCCTAGATTGTGCATCCCTATCAAGATCCATAATAATTGTCTTTATTCCTTCATAATGATTTGCATGAAAAATAGCAACCTCCAATCACGTTCCCCATCGTGTGATTACTGTGTAATTTCCTTTACGAACAACAAATTAAATGCATTAACAAAATTCTCTTTGGTCTACCACTGCCTATCAAATTTGTAACTTTTGCTAGCAATTTTGTAATCCTCAGTAGTACTCACAAAATACTTAATAAATCTTGTACAAGGTCATAATTGCATCATTTTGTAGGGTACTGATGTTTGTAACAGGTGTTTTTTATAGAGGTATAGAACTTTAAGTTGGCAACACTTTTTTAACTGGCGGCCATACTGTCAGCTGTCAAGTGATGTATGTTTACTTTGGTTTGGCATTTCAACATGAATAGACTGACGCCTGAACAACGCTTCCAAATTGTGCAAATTTATTTTGAAAATCATGGTTCTGTTCGAAATACGTATCGCGCACTACGTCCATTTTACGGTCAACATAATCGTTCATCAGAGCAATTAATTCGATTAACTATGGAACGTTTTCGCACCACATTTACTCTAAATGATAATACGCATCCACAGAAACGTCGTACAGTGCGTACAGAAGAAGTCATTGCTGCTATAGAGCGTAGCGTAGAGGAAGACCCGAATCGGTCTATCCGCCATCATGCACAGGAATTGAATATGTGTCTATCCACTTTATGGAAGATTTTGCGGAAAGATCTTGGTTTGCGTGCTTACAAAATCCAACTCGTGCAAGAATTGAAGCCACACGATCACCTAGCAAGGCGTAGATTCGGTGAATGGGCCCAAAACAAGATTGCCGTTGATCCCGATTTTCATAAGCGAATTTTGTTTAGCGATGAAGCTCACTTTTGTTTGAATGGATACGTCAATAAACAAAACTGCCGTATTTGGAGTGATGGTAATCCTCAAGTGTATGTTGAGACACCGTTACATCCAGAAAAACTGACTGTTTGGTGTGCTTTATGGGCTGGTGGAATCATTGGCCCGTACTTCTTTAAAAACGATGCTGGTCAGAACGTTACAGTCAATGGTGACCGCTATAGAGCCATGATTACTGACTTTTTCGTTCATCAATTGAACAACCATGATGTGCAGGAGCTGTGGTTTCAACAAGACGGCGCAACATGTCACACAGCTCGTGCCACAATTGATTTATTGAAACGTTTGGTAACCGCATAGTTTCACGTTTCGGACCCGTGAATTGGCTTCCAAGATCGTGCGATTTAACGCCGCTAGACTATTTTCTGTGGGGATATGTGAAGTCGCTAGTCTACGCCGATAAGCCCGAAACGATTGACCACTTGGAGGACAACATTCGCCGTGTTATTGCCGATATACGGCCACAAATGTTGGAAAAAGTCATCAAAAATTGGACCTCCAAATTAGACTACGTCCGAGCCAGCCGTGGCGGTCATATGCCAGAAGTCATATTTAAATTATAATGCCGGAAGATTATCTTCCTTTATCTTAAAGTAAATTTCATGTCAATTTAAAAAATTTATCTTTGTTTTATTCCATTTCAAAGTTCTATACCTCTATAAAAAACACCTTTTACATATAGTTTCCACCTTCTTCACCTTTCAGCTTTTAAATGGAGTTATAATTTTAATAAATACATACCATTAAAACCGCAAATTAAATATATAGTTTACGTACTTAAATATATGGCTTTAAGAAAAACATTAATTGAAAATAATAAGCGACAAGCAATTTATTATCTATAGTACAGTACGTTCCCAGATTAACGACATTAAATGTTCACGCAGGAAATATATTGAATGAAACGGCGTAGGAGGTCACTAAAAATACACAATAAAGGTGACACTAAATTATCGCGAAACATCTACGATATTTAGGCTTCGCATTATCAAGTGCAGCTTCATTTATTATGCCTCTACAAGACACTGCCGCCATGTAGACTTCATAAACACGTAATGTACCTTAATAAAATCATTTTTATGACAGGAAAAGGAATTGTAACTATAAATCTGGTACTTAACCCTTCTTCACGCATACAATGTTTCGTGATTGTAGTTAAAATATTAACAGTGCGCTAGGCTAGATTCTGCAATTATACGAAAAAGGTAAAGCGGTATATTCTTTAACTTTATAAATGAAAGAGTAACCTAATATTGTTTACTTTATTTCTTATAATAACATACTGGTGTATATAATCTCTTCCTTTTTGAGTCACAGATTTAGTTACGTCTACTACAACGGCTTTCAATACAGGTTGTACGAGGTGCATTCAAGTTCTAAGGCCTCCGATTTTTTTTTAACTAACTACTCACCCGAAAACTATGAAACTGGTGTTACTTCTCGACGTAATCTCCCTGCAGACGTACACATTTTTCACAACGTCGACGCCATGATTCCATGGCCGCGGCGAAGGCTTCTTTAGGAGTCTGTTTCGACCACTGGAAAATCGCTGAAGCAATAACAGCAGGGCTGGTGAATGTGCGGCCACGGACAGTGTCTTTCATTCTTGGAAACAGCCAAAAGTCACTAGGAGCCAGGTCAGGTGAGTAGGGAGCATGAGAAATTACTTCATAGTTGTTTTCACGAAGAAACTGTTGCGTAACGTTAGCCCGATGTGCGGGTGCGTTGTCTTGGTGAAACAGCACACGCGCAGCCTTTCCCGGCCGTTTTTGTTGCAGGGCAGGAAAGAACTTGTTCTTCAAAACATTTTCGTAGGATGCACCTGTTACCGTAGTGCCCTTTGGAACAGAATTGGTAAGGATTACGCCCTAACTGTCCCAGAACATGGACACCATCATTTTTTCAGCACTGGCGGTTACCCGAAATTTTTTTGGTGGCGGTGAATCTGTGTGCTTTCATTGAGATGACTGGCGCTTTGTTTCCGGATTGAAAAATGGCATCCACGTCTCATCCATTGTCACAATCGACGAAAAGAAACTCCCATTCATGCCTTGGTTGCGCATCGACATTGCTTGACAACATGCCACACGAGCAGCCTTGTGGTCGTCCGGCAGCATTCGTGGCACCCACCTGGAGGACACTTATCGCATTTCGAGGTCGCAATGCAGGATTGTGTGCACAGAACCCACGGAAATGCTAACACTGGAGGCGATCTGTTCAACTGTCATTTGGCAATCCCCCAAAACAAGTCTCTCCACTTTCTCGATCATGTCGTCAGACCGGCTTGTGCGAGCCCGAGGTTGTTTCGGTTTGTTGTCACACGATGTTCTGCCTTCATTAAACTGTCGCACCCACGAACGCACTTTCGGCACATCCATAACTCCATCACCATATGTCTCCTTCAACTGTCGATGAATTTTAATTGGTGTCACCACGCAAATTCAGAAAACCAATTATTGCACGCTGTTCAAGTAAGGAAAACGTAGCCATTTTAATTATCGAAAACAGTTCTCATTCTCGACGCTGCCGCTACAATTCCATCTGGCGTACAGTGCTACCATCTCTGTGACGTATTGACAACGAACGCCCGCTCATTTTAAAACAATGCACATGCTTCTATCTCTTTCCAGTCTGGAGAAAAAAAATCGGAGGCCTTAGAACTTGAATGCACCGTATACTCCATCGCCAAGCGTTCCCCAGGAATCTACTCTAGGACCATTATTATTTAATATTTTTATTAATGATCTCATTCTGCTCTTGGATTGTAAGAGTGTTAACACATGCTGTAATTTTTTGCGCTGGAGCTTTCACTTCTTTTGTGTCATATAATAAAAATTCACTTTTAACAATAATAATTCTTTAATAAATCCAACATATGATATACTAAATTTTGATTTTGTTTTCATGTTTGAACTCTTGCTCGTTGCTAATATGTTGTGTAAGAAACATTTCTAATAAATGTTCCTTATTTGTCAGGATGAGACTCTGGTTCTTAATTTTAGTAGTTTTTGAAAATACTACATGCAGGCACAATTTGTCATTACCCTCACAAACTATTACATAACTAATAAATCCGAACCGTATCGGTTGTACGGACAGATGACATAATTTGTACTAATTTTGAAGGTCTTAGTATGGTACCAAGTAGCAGTAATACTCTCCAAAAGTCTAACAATATACAGGATGGGGCAGAAAGGTTTCCCCAATTTGGAAGGCGTCTAGCTACGCCTATGGTGGTGGTAGCAGAGTGGGGAATATACCATTCGACGTGTATTCATGCAATGTTCAGTGGATGTCAAACTTTCGACAAACAGGACCGCCGTTAAAGGGAAAATCTCCAGCTCGACCTGCAAATGCAGCCGCTGTGAGAGCGTTAATTCAGCAATCGCCGAGACGTTCTGCACGTAAACACGTGACTACCTTGGGTTTGTCAAAATGAAGTGTTCGAAGAATTCTGCACCGGCACCCATATGCACCCCTATTACATTGCTACTGTACACGAGCTACGTGAAAGAGACTGTGAAACCCGTATCACTTTGTGTCGCGAACTTAGCAACATTCCCGGCACGGGTGTTTCAATCTTTAGTGATGAGGCACATTTCCACCTTTCCGGCGTGGTCAACAAACAAAACTGCTGGTAATGGTTTGAAAACAACCCACGAGAATTCCACGAGCGTCCACTTCATAGCCCTACGGTTACAGATTGGTGTGCCATGTCTGAATTGGGTGTGAGAGGTCCGTACTTTTTTTAAGAAAATCTTGCTACTGCTACGGTAAACGCCGATCGGTATTGTGCGATAACTTCGTACGGCCCAGAGTTAATGCTTTTGTTGATGAACATGGACAAGAACATGTGTGGTTCCAATAAGATGGAGAAGCAGCCCACACATCTCGTCGTTCAATGACAATTCTGAGAGAAATGTTTCCTTGGCATGTCGTTTCTTTGCGTGGTGACATCGGGTGGTCCCCGCACTCGCCGGATATAACACCATGTGCTTTTTATGTGGGGCTACCTTAAAGAAAAGTTATACCAACATCGTACCCAAACCCTAGAAGCTCTTCGGGAGGCGATAATTCAGAAAATTGCTGCCATTCCGCCTGAAATGACCAGGAGAGTGATGGAAAATTATCGGTAGAGACTTACTCAGTGTGTCAATAATGAAGGTCTCCATTTGATTCACGTAATTTTCGAAGCCCATTGATTTAAAATGGCATTATGTATGCTTATTGACGAATAAAAAGTTTTTTACATCTTGATTAGTTTAGTTTTTATTAACTTCCCAAATTGGGGAGTTCTTTCTGCCCCACCCTGTACTTTTAAACTATGCTAATTAAGTCCTAATCTTAAACTTAAGTTTACGTTAAATTCTATTCTTCTTAATGAAATTATTGATGCTCATTGTAATGGTACGCATTTACGACCATCTTATTTTTCAAATTAAATATCAGTTAGATATAATTTTATTAATATCTAAAGTTAATTTATATGAAATAAGTAATTAAATTATAACTATACTAATTCTTTTCCCGCCATTAGATATTATTGCGAAACACATTTCGCAATGTATATTAAATTCACATTTCAATCAGAGATCTTTTCATACCAATTACAAAATAGAATGACATAATTGTATTTGAAATTCTATAGTTAGTCATGTGTAAACTCGAATATATATAACATTGCATATATGATAAATCCGTCATCCGAATTCCAAGAACGGTGAGAAACATCCGAAGAAAGCTAGGGGATTCACCGAGATCGAAAGAAGCTACAACATTTCTAGAAGAACGGAACGGGAGACTTCGCCTTTAGGAGTGAAGCAAGTCACTCATGTGGGCCCCATAACTCGTTCGACCAATAAAATTCCACGTTTGATACATCAAGGCCTTTGTTTGGGGTTCCAGGCACTTTGAGGCGTGTGGAAAAGGTCGGACTTACTGAGCTATGAAGAAAGCGATTTTGTGAAGTGATATGGCCATTGCGTCTTGATATCAAGGTTAGTTATTAGTGTTATTACTATTTACTGTTTATAAAGATCTGATCAGACAAAACAGTTTAAAATACATGTAAAATTTATCTTATTTTGTCCTATATGTATGTATAGTTTCAAATTACCATTTCAAAGTAACGATTAAGAATTTTATTGTAAATTATATGTAGTAAATAATATGTTTTTTGTCAATATATATGTATATGTTTTATAACATATTTTTTGTTTTATTCAAATCATATAAAGTAGCTTTCATTATAAGTTAGCATATTAATCAAAGGAGATTTGATTGGAATAATAAATAAAAAGAGGTATTCCATCGTTTCGCCCTACGATTTCATACACTCCTTGAGATAAGGAGGCGTAAGTACAATTTCAACTTACAAACATAATATAGAGTTCTCATTCTAATCTTTACGCAGATTTTTAGCTAACCGGCAATAAGTATTAATTACAATTATATACCTTAGAAGGGGTAAATCTTCTTGGCACTCAACTAAACAGTAATTAAATAAATTAGTTACTTATCATTCAACTTTATAAATCTATTTCTCAGTATTCAGGATAATTGCGGTACTTTAGTTATTTTAATTACCAAGGTTACCATTGTTAACAGCGACCTCGAATCCCTCGATACACAGGCTATTATTAATATGTGCCTAAGCTGAGGTCTGTTACATTATTTAAGACACATGTAGTTATGAACTTATTGCTTTACATACTAGAATAGGTTGGATTTTGAATCCGTGTGGCATAGTAAATCTTGAGAGGGAAATCGCTTTGCTGCACACGTGGATCGTTGAATTAAAAATCTCATCTTGTGATTTGGCTGAGAATAATTTGATCGCCCTTTATATAGCGCTGAACAAGCACCCAGTAACTACTATTTGTTCCTTTGCCTAAAGAAGCACCTCGTCGGTCAGTGCAACGATGACTACGACGATATCTAAACAGAATTACTCCAGTGGTTAGCAAATCAGGTGAGAGATTTTTATGAAAATGGGCTACAAAAGCTTGTTGTATGATACGATAAATATCTTCACATTAGCAGTAATTATGTAAAAAGTAAAAAAAGTAAAAAAAGGGCAAGGCTTTCATGTAAAAGTAAAATTGTTTAAAAAAAGTTGCTGTGTTTTTTTAGTATGAAAACAGTAGTTACTTGAAAATCACACCTTTCCAAGAGCAAAATGAGCACAGTGAAACTGGCGCATTGGAGAATAAAGTGTATCAACAGAAAGCAATGAAAAAAGCAACCAGGACACACAACAAATTGTAAAAAGAATATGAAAACACGACATAATCCAAAAAGCCAATATCCAAAGGCGTTGAGCGAATGACGATAATAATTAATAAAAAAATAAAAATTGCCGAAAACTATTACTAAAAATTGAAGATTTATAACGTTTGGTGGAGCTATTACATCAGAGAATTTAACGATTTATTCACCATTTCGGAACCAATAAATAAAACCGTAGTACTTACAGATGCAATTAGCTTTGTTATTATCTCTTGTCAACTTTTTTCTTCATTTCTACCTTCATTTAATTACGTTTAATAAAGTCGTTTTACCCAGAACCGTTCCCGCATGTAATCTAGATATTATAGGTGCATAAAAATGCGCTTGTTCATCGTGTTATTAATTTCAAAATTATTAAGAGCATCAGGGAAAGCTTAAGATGCAAAAAACTACCATAATTTAATTATCAACATCTTAAAAAGTACAAAAACGGAAATTGTTGCGATAAAAATTATAATTAATATACGCATTCATGCATGTAATTATTGCTATCCTAGTTCTGAATTTCTTTGGAGGTTTTGGTCTGAATCATTGTTTTTTTTAAGATTTATTAAAAAATAATAAAATAAAAAGCTGCTGTCAAACGCTTCGTGATATTTACTACATTAAAATCATCGCCAGTTTTTTTCTTACAATCGGGTTCCGTACACAACTCTTTAAGAGCGATCCCATACTTTACACAGAATTTTTTTGTATTATTATCCCTGTTAATTTATAATCTGTTCATAGAAGAACAATAAATAATTGTTACTTTAAAATAGAATAGACATTCAGAATGAAAAATCCAATGGCTAATCCTCATAAATAATTAGTTACGTCTCGCAATAAATTGCGACGACAAACTTCTTAAGGTGAGTTTAAAATCTGTGAGCGTAATTTTTACCAAATTTTTTAATTTCAATTTTGATAGGAGGTATATGTAGATCGCCTGTAATTAGTATTCTTAAGGTACTCGTCGATGGTGCAATATGACTGGCATGCAAACTGAAAAGTGGCATCTAGATTACAGCATGTGCAAAGAATGGCACATACTTTACAGATGTACGCCACTTTTCTAGTTGCACGCCATATCAGTAGTGGTATCGTGCAAGCAGTGTAACAACGCTTGTTGCGCAACTTAGGAAATTCAAACTTGTTTGAATTTCTCTGGTATGCCATTTAGGTTGCAATGGTTACCTGTCAAAATGTCTATCATGTGGTCGCGAGATCTAACTCTTAACCTTATGGTTTAATGGAAGAAAATTAATGTCTATGGAATGATTAAAAAGAAGAATATCAAAATAAAAATAAATGGTACAATGCCTTTTAGCAAATTGTAGGTAACCTCTAAATAACTCATTATGATTTTCGACTTAAACTTCATCGTTTACGCTTTCAATATACAAATGAAAAAATGGAAATGAAGAAAAATAAATCCGATAGTGGTACAAGTGATTAAATATCTTAAATTGGCACAGAGCGTTCATTGGCTGATAGATTTAATTAGTCGGAGATTTAAGGTCTGTTTTTCTTTAACGTGTATTATTAGTTTAAATATATACATATTAAAGTAAAACAGACCTTAAATCGCCGAATAATTAAATCTAGTATATATATAGTATACTTGGGTTCAAGTCCCAGCGTAGACAAAATTTTTCAATTAAAAACTTCGTATCATTTGCTTTGTAATTTGTAGACAGCAATTCTTTCCGCAATGTTTACATCCACAATGTTTACATCCGCAATGTTTACATCCACATTTACTTCGCAATTACATAGCATATTAATTTGCTACTATTTGTAAATATTTAATATAAAAGCCAAAGAACTCCAAGAATTTATCAATTCATATATTTAATGAACGGCTAAGAAATTATCTGAACACACATATAGTTATGGAGTAATAATTAGCAATTTCAAATCTTCAAAACTGACATCTGCTTTCAAAACTGACATCTGATTTCAAATACTGACATCTGCTTTCAATAACTGACATCTGCTTTCAAAACTGACATTTGCTTTCCAAACAGATATCTGATTTCAGTAACCGACATTTGCTTTCAATAACTGACATCTGTTTTCAAAACTGACTTCTGCTTTCAATAACTGACATCTGCTTTCAAAACTGACATCTGCTTTCAAAACTGACATCTGCTTTCAAAACTGACTTTATAATTACTTTATAATGCATTTATAAATAGCTTGAACCAAGGTCTATCGTGGCTTAAGTGGTAAAGCAACGGTCCGGCAAACCGTAGACTTGCGTTCAAGTCCCAACGTATACAAAACTTTTCAATTAAAGATATTATTAAAGATATCACTTGATAAACCTTGAAATCTCGGATATATTAAATATTTAAATTAGAATTACAATTACAACGCTAATTACACGAAATTTCCACTTTCGGCATAGTCTCTTTTGTCCGTCAGATGTCACTAGATTATATGGTGTCACCTGACCTAGCCTAACTGATGAAGCCTGATAGTAGATGACAGAAACACGTGTCTTAGGGAGAAGTAAATGTTGGAAAAGACGAGGTGTATGTCCATGTGTACAGTTACAGACATGTATATTATTGAACGTATTGCATGTAATTCATGTGTTCTGTTAACACGTGATTGTTTTTTTTTGTGAGAATTTAGAAAAACAACCATCTTCTTTGAATTTGTTAAAAATATTTAAAATTGTCTTCGTGTATACATACACCTGTTAGGATAATTAACTGTTTTTCAATAAAATGTATTTAATTTAAGATTTATGTATGAACAAAAATTCAGAAATATTTGACATTAATAAATACTTCACTACTGTATAACTGGTTGGCTATTATGCCACCTAGTCATTGCAATTTTTTTAGAATTACAAATAGGGATATATGTGTAATGATTAAAGACGACAGACTATGTGCCCCAGCAGTGGCGTTGCGTGGAGAGTTTTGCAGAATAACAGTGCGCTGACTTAAAAATAAATATATCGAATCCCTATACAAAACGTTAAGAAAAAACATAAATAACTTATCCAATATATTATATACATTGTTGCAAAAAAATGCGGATGTGCGCGATGAAAAAACTGCACCATAATATATGTTTCTGTATTAGTCTCGGAAAGGTTCGTACGTAGCGACGTATATATATGTTTATATACAGAGAAGGATTGTTCGACGTTGAGAGATGTTATATTTGCATAGTTAAAGCGCTCTTTGTATCTGTACAACGGATCTTCAGTATTGGTAAAAAGTTGCCCTAATTTTGTAAAATCTACATTTTTATCTAATACACTGTTAAATTTTAGGTGAACAGTTCACTTACAATATCCGCACAAGTACGGTCGTTCCTTAAGATAAATAGGGTCTCGGATGTCCATAAAAAACACATGTTTGCACAAAATGCGTACCCTTGAAAACCAAACAAACAATAACGTTAGTTGAAAAAGACTGAATTAATAAAAGTCGAAACGTCGTAAAAACATCAAAATTCAATAAAAGGTCGCTAAAAACCAATAAAAAATCTATTATTTATATATATATATATATATATATATATATATATATATATAAGGTAAACTTAATAAGTCGGCGATTAAAGGTCTGGTTTACTTCAAAGTATATATATTTAAAACAACCCTACATGTTTCGGCAATGATGCCTTTGTCAAGGGAATAAAAAATATAAATATAATATATTTTATATTTTTTATTCCCTTGACAAAGGCATCATTGCCGAAACATGTAGGGTTGTTTTAAATATATATACTTTGAAGTAAACCAGACCTTTAATCGCCGACTTATTAAGTTTACCTTATCATACCAAGGTCACGAAAATATTATATATATATTGTAACGGAACGGATATAAAAATATCTTATAAGTATTAATTAGTGGGCGTATGTTGTACTTAATGTCCGGCTAAACTCAAGAACAATATTGACTCTTGTAATAGGGCATTGAGATATGTCCAAATTAAATAGTGCAAGTTCGGTGTCTCCAATCAAACTCTCATAAAATTCACTGATTCTAAAGTGATAGACTGATGGTATTGTTTATATTCTAAACTACAAAATAAAACGTCAGAGATCGAATTAATGTATATCAACTTTAATGAAATTACTATCCAAACAATAAGGTAAGTGAAAAATATACTTATAATGAATTATTTATAATATACATGTCACGTGTTGAAACAAATATGGTGATGAATTTAAGGTTAATATAACTAACGAACTAAAAGTAATATAGATACATAAACGAGTATAAAATTTGACTAATGCTAAATTTAATATATTATTGAGATCAAAACAGACACAAAGCAAATCTAATATTAAAAACTAAATTATATTAAAATCTGGATTCTTCTTTATCTTTCAAATAGAATTTCTAAATCTTATATTACGACATATATTATTATCATTTAATCTAAAGAAAATATGATGTACTATTTATAAAAATGGCAATGAATTTGTCGTTTTCAATATGTGTAGGAGATAATTGGAATACTTAAGTTATCTGGACTAGGATATTCGGTGTATGGGATCATTTTGTAGGTCTGTGGAGTCAGGATCTTTCAGCGGCAATTGAACGGTGTCACCCCGGTTTGTTGCCCAGTCCAACGGTCGTCTTCCCGGCAAACTGCAATCTGTGATTACAGTAACACTGGTAATCGTCTAGTTTTGGAAAATATGTCAAACAGGAACTGGGAATACTTGTAGGTATTGACTAGAACGGACGTATGATTTTATTTTAATAATAAATGCTTTTTCTTATTATCTTCAGAGAAACACACAAATTCGTCTATGGTCTTTAAAAATGGCGACATTTCTAGTGACGCTAACTTTCTTTTTTTTTTACGTATCCCAATTTTGATTCGTCCATAGGTATGTATTCAATTAATCTTGACATATTATTATTATGAAAATGACAATTAAATAATTTTAAATATATTTATAATTAGCAGCAAATATCTAATTCATTTTGATGAGTAAATGTTTGTTATTTGAATGTCAAATATTATACATAATGCTGTTTTTATTGTGGGAAACTTTCCCGCGGTTAACAATTCAAATAATATACAGTTATGCCTAAATATACGGCGTCATTAATGATTAATCAATTAAGTTGATATTTTTTTGTAAAAACAAATTATCGAAATGAAAATACTGATACAAATGAAATGATATAGATAATAAATGTGTGTATGACTTTTAAAAATAATTTAAATACGCGAAATCAACTTTATTGATTTAGCACGTGAAGAATTCAGTTTTTTACATATTTAAATAACTCTAGAACTTATATATATACATTTTAAAATTCTGCCTTTTGTGCTTCCTGGGGCATTCCTGGGTGTAGGCTTGACCTATCTCAATATATATATATATATATATATATATATATATATATATATATATATATATATATATATGTACAAGTGCGCATGTTTATTGTAAGTGTGTTAACATAAATATAATAATATATGAAATATTATAATGTTTAATATAATTGGATGAAAATTATGCAACCATATTATTCAAATGAACCGATGGCTTAACATACTGGCAACCAAGAACAAATTAAAAGTTCTTGTGATAATGTAATAATAATAACTCCCCGGCGGCCTAACGAATATAAAACGATTGATTTACGTCTAGACCATGACCAAAATGCAATACAGAATTGCTGAATGAAGTGCGGTACTACAACGAATACTTTGAACAGCCTAAAAATTTTTTTTTTTCAATATTGTTTTCTTACTAACAAACTTCAAACTAAAAAAGGTATATAATCCCTTACCACAATTATTAATCGTATCCTAAATACGTATTTCGACAACTAAGTTGTCATCATCAGTAGGTAAAACCACTAATCAAGGTATCGCAACACACTTCAAAATTTAACGACTTTCCCTTGTATTATTATAAATAAACACTTTATTAATGTTATCCGTTTTTTTTTAAATTTGAACTAACAACCTCTTTTAAAATACTAATTACGTAAATTTGCAATTTCAGTCTTATAATTCTAGAATGTGCAACATATTAAGTAAAAGTTGTTCGATCTTTACATTCCAGCCAATTATAGTTATCAGTTCCCCAAATTTTTTTTGTCTGCAATAGGCTCATAAAGAAATGAAATGCATAGCAACCTAAAGCGATTCCTTGTAAAATATTGGCCAAAAAGAAAGCACCTGATAAGGCGACGCAATTAGAAACTTTTGCTAAAACGATGCAATCTATATTCGGACACTAATTGATTTCTTAACGATTTTAACGACAGCTCATTAACAGATCACACCTAATCGATTCACTTTATATGGCTTAGTTTTACTGCATATATAAATAAGAAAGCGTGTATCGTTTGAATATAGATACGTACGTAACTTTAAAACATATTTTGATGACACAAGAAAGTAGTTTTATAACAACGTGGGCATTGGAATTTTTTTGAAGAAGCGGCCACGCGCCAACTAGTGGACCCGTGAATATCTTAAGGGAAAAGGGGGACCACTACAGGTGTATGTGTCGGCATGTACAGGTGCATCTCAAGGTCACACCCTGCCGCCTATCAACTTTAAATTTCTTCCTTAATTCTTTAAAACCCTCATTGATCAACTAGTTCTTGAGTGTGCCCTATTCATATTACTACAGTAATTACGTTGGGATGTAATTTATAAAATCGTAACTTAAAATTTCGTGTTTTCTTTTAAATAAAATGTATTATTTTGTTTAACAAATGCAAATTTATTCTTTCTTTTAAAAACACAAATTCTCTTATCTCGGACTATTAATTAAGTGAATTATTTAAAATTAAACCGGTTTGATACCTTTTATTAGAATTATCTGCAAATTATGATAACATGCCTTATCATAAACACAAATAAATTTAAAAATATTAAAATACTTAAATACCTTTAAGACAATTTGGCTTAAAGATCAAATAATATAAAGTGTACATTGCGACAAGTAAATTGTCATTCACAGCAAAGAATATCTAAATGTTTTTAGCAAATTACTGGTAAATCGTAAAATATCCAATGCCGGTTACATAAATAGTTACACTCGTGTAATTAAAACAGGAAACGCTCTTACATAAACCCCTATCAGGCCCGAAGTAATATTTGATTTCTTATAATTTGTATGATATATTCTTAAACTAATCCAGCGTTCTGGTGTGGTCTAAATAGATATTCATTCGGGCGGATGTAAACTGGGCACCAAGTATATTGATTTACCTACCCTGCAAAAAGGATTACTTAATCCTACAGGTAATCTAGGCACCAGTACCGTTCGGGTAATGATCGCTTTAAAGCTTAAAGTAAGAAATTAGACGTTAATAAATTAAGAAATTTCCTAATGACCAAATAGATTATTTCAAATGTATTTTTATTTATACATCTATTGTGGGCGGGCCTCTATTGTATTATGCTATAATATATTCTATATATAAGCTTAAAGTAAGAAATTAGACGTTAATAAATTAAGGAATTTCCTAATGACCAAATAGATTCTTTCAAATGTATTTTTATTTGTATATCTATTGTGGGCGGACCTCTATTGTATTATGCTATAATATATTCTATATATAAGGAAACATTTAGTTTGTGTATTTCGGACATTCTCACTGCGATATCTGAACTAGCAGTATCGTATTTGAGAGAACCTACGACGACATTCGTCACGTGAAACCGGAAGCAATGGCCGGACAAGCGAGAACAATAACCAACCTGATGATAAACCCCGAATTCGTGGACCAATATTCACCCAAGATGCGTGAAGATTTCCAAAACTTTATCGACCAAATCACCGAAGAAACAGATATCCAGGATCTATTACAAAAAAACAGGGCAACTATTAATGGTTAACCCAGAAGAACCGACCATTCAAATTGAGTTAACAAGCAACCCCACAGAAAAACAAGAAAGAGAAAAGCCTCCCGTAAAATCGAAGAAGAGCCAACCGGAACCGAAAGTCGAAAACGACGTATTCAGACACCCGAAAAAAACAACAAAAAGACAGAAAACTGACCACACAACGCCACCAATCGAAACAAAAAATTCCTACGACGCCCTCGAAACCAAAACCGAGGAAAAAATGGAAGAAGAAGAAGCAACCGAATTCACCCCACAACCATCAACATCAAACAGCACACCCAGGGTAAGTGACAAAACAAACACCACACAAAACACAAACACCGAAACACGCAAAACACACAAAATCGCTCCAATCATAATTACAGACAAAGACAAATGGGCATATATACGACAAATACTTAAAACCCATAACATTAACACAGTACAAAACAAACTTGTGAAACCTGGCATTCACATCGAACCGAAAACTGACGAAGACTACCGAAAACTTAAACACATACTCGACAATGAACAAATACAATTTTACACTTTTCAACTGAGAAGTGAAAAGACACTAAAGGTAGTTATGCGTGGCATTCCTACCTTTATCACAGACACTGACATCACCGACGACCTGACTGACCAAGGCTACCCGACAATAAAAATAAAACGAATGAACGGCAAACACGGAATACCAGCACCACTTGTACTAATAGAACTGACGAAACAATACAAATCAATTTACAACATACACGACTGCTGCGGACTCACAATTAAAATCGAACCACAAAACAAACGGACAGACATAATACAATGCCACAAATGTCAGACACTTGGACACCACCAAAAAAACTGTAACATACACTACAAATGCATGAAATGCGGAGACGAACACTCAACACACCTATGTACAAAACCCAAAACAACCCCACCAAAGTGTGCAAACTGCGGTGGTCCTCACTTATCCATTTTCCTTAACTGTCCTAACAATCCAAACAACCCTGTAAACAAAACCACACCCAAACCCGAATACATACCAGCACCACCCCCAACAACGAACCCATGGACACAAAGACAAAGAAACACAACACCTAACACAACTGACGAACTAGCACTTGCCTTAGGCAATATGCTAATAACATTACACTCCACAAACGCAACAACAGAACAGATACAATACTTCGTAACGCAAACACAGAAAATAATCACACTCTACAACAACAAACATTAAACACACACATGACTGAAACGCAAAAAAAACCGATGACCAGTGACATAAACGCAAAAAGAGACAAACACACAGCTTACACATACCCAACACAGGACCGCACAAAAACACACAACACACGATTATTTATTAATCAGACACAAACACGTCACAACCCTGGGAAATACGAAACAATGGAGTGGAAATGGAGGCAACTCCGACCACAGCAAAATTCAAGTCTCATATAAGTTTGTGTATTTAGTTATTTCTATCTTGTTTGCGGCGTTTGCTTAAAGTAAGAAATTAGATCCGCTTCTCAGTCTCGAGTTTTGTTGCACACTGTTAAGAATTATGGACGTCTCTTTCGTGGACAGTAACAACGGAAAATGTTTGCTAGTGGTTAACAAGTACAACTTTTCAAAACAGAAAGTGTTGAAGAGTGGCGAAGTGTTTTGGCGTTGTACAAAAAAATCCTTAAATTGTCCCGCAAAAGTGTTTACGCTTGGTGCAGAAAATTTAGTGAGCAGAAGCCAGCTAAAACATAATCATGAACAGAATCAGAGTAAATTAAACCGAAAAGTGATTTCAAATGCGTGTAAAGGTAAAACCGTTGATGATATTTCCGAAAAACCAGCGAAAATTATTCGTCGTGAACTAGCTACGGAACTGCCGGAAACAATTACGATAACAGATTTCACTTATATCCGAAGAAATCTGTACAATGCAAGGAGAAAATTTCTTCCTGGGCCGTTACCACAAAATAAGACAGAAGTCCATGATATAGTGGAAGCTGCTAATGTTAAAACAACCAAGGATGAAAGTTTCGTTTTTATAAACTGTCCAGCGAGCAATATCATAGTGTTTTCTTGTGAAACGAATGTTAGAAGTTTATGTGGAATGCGTAAAGTGTACATGGAAGGTACATTTTCGTATTGTACAAAATATTTTTTACAATTATTTACAATCCACGGACATAATAATGGACATTATATTCCATTGATGATTTGTTTGTTGCCTGATAAACGCAGTGAAACGTATGCAACATTATTTGAAATGCTAACAAAAGAAATCTTTCGACGTCACTCTACAATATTACGACCAGCTGAAGTTTTTGTAGATTTGTTGGGCTCAATACAATTTGTTTACATCATCAGTGGAATATGATATCGCGCAAATATTTGCCTTTTTCTTTGATGCAAAGCTGGGCTCGTTTTTTGGAATTTTCCATGACTTTTTTCAATGTTTCGGTCAATATGGCAGCGATTTCTCGTCGAATATTACGTTTGAGCGCTTCGAGAGTCTTTGGCTGGTCAGCATACACCTTTCCCTTCAAATATCCCCACAAAAAAAAAGTCCAGTGGCGTCAGGTCAGGTGAACGCGGCGGCCAGAAGAAATCACCATTTTTTGACACTAAACGGCCTGGGAACATTTCGTTCAACAATTCGATGGTTAGACGAGATGTATGAGCCGTAGCACCATCCTGCTGGAACCAGTGGTCTTCCAGGCCGTTGTTCTCGATCTCTGGACGCAACAAATCATTCACCATAGCCCAATAACGGGCACCATTCACCGAAATTGCTTCGCCATCGTCATCTTCGAAAAAGAACGGCCCAATGATGCGATCCGAGCACATTCCGCACCAAACTGTCACTAGTTTGTCATGGAGAGGCTGCTCACGATATTGTTCTGGATTTTTGTCGCCCCAAATACGACAATTCTGTTTGTTTACGTTGCCATTCAAGTCAAAATGTGCTTCGTCGCTCATGAAGATTTTGTTCCAAAAATCATCTTCACTTCTCTCCAAATTTCTCATCGTTTTAGCGTATTCCAATCGTCTGGGGTAGTCTCCCGGCTTCAGTTCGTGTACCATTTGTATTTTGTACGGGAACAACTTTAAATCATACCGTAAGATGCGTCGCATTGACGATTTACTGATGCCCAAAGTCTGAGCATGGCGCGAAGTCGACACATTTCGGCTCTCAGCTAAAAGATCCTGTGCGATGGCGATGTTTGTGTTCGACCGTGCTCTGCGCTGTATAGTGCCACGCAACACATTACTTAGCACACCACTGGACTTGAATTTTGAATATAATGCTCGAATTGTATTCGGATTAGGTGCTTTTCTTCCAGAAAATTTTACACGAAATTTACGTTGAGTCAAAATAATTGACTTCTGATTTTCAATGTATAATTCTACGATATCAGAACGCTCGGTTAGTGTGTACTGAGACATAGTGAGAATTCTACTGAAGTCTAGTTTCAGAAATGCCATACATTTCGGTGCTGTCACTAAACCTGTCAAAATTTAGACCGGTTCACATAGCTTAATCGAGTTTGAACCTCACTGTACATTTTTTATTAACAAAAAATGTATGTTTTCGTCACTGTAAATTGCAACGTATGCATTGGCAAGTGTTAAGTCTGTCTATTAATATCGGAGAACGTACAACGCATCTTTACCATTTTCAACTTAACGGTGAATTATTCTTTTCTAATTGATAATTGAGGATGAGTTTTCTTTGATTTATTAATTTCAAGTGACTCTAATAAATTAAGCTTTGACTTTATTTTCTCTGTGTAGCATTTCAAATTCTTTGTTAGAGTTGTGGTTTGTTAAGTTAATATGAGACGCGTCTGAAGAGTCACTTTTATTATTTCTAAAGGAAGAAAAATGTTCTTTGATGCGTATTTCAAACGATCTGCCTGTCTGTCCGATATACGTCATAGGTAGAGAATACAACCCCGAGCATGTTTTTCAATCCCGAGATTACGGGATTTTTGAAACGTAATCCCGGAATTAGATTATGTGGTTTCTAATTGGGCTCAAATTACAAAAAACTTAAGTAATTTCTTGAAAATTATTTATTAATATTGTTGCACAACACAATACACAATGTACTAAAAAGGAAGAAAAAAAAGTCAATACAAAAAACTATTTAGAACTTCGAAATCGCAGAAATATCAAAGCATCCAATGTTTGACTTCCAAGCCTGCTTCGTAATTTAGTGCCAACATAAGAAGCAGCTGAACACGCTCGCTCAGGTTCTACACTGGTCGGAAGAATAGACAATAGATATTTATATGCTAATTCTAAGTGATATCCACGAACTCCTCCATTTTCGATCTGGCTCATTTCGCGTCTAATACTATTTACCAACCCCGATTCATTTTGTACTTCAGGATTTGGAGATTCCATGCTCCTATTAATTTCCGGCTGTAACTTTTCGTTTAGTGTCAATTGGGGTTGGCAGGTTTGTTGCCTTGGCTCATCATCTGTTTGTGATCCTGACCTTTCTTCCTCTTCCGTGTTATCTAGACTATTTAGTCTTTTAACAATACTCTCAAATTTGCGCCCTCACTAAAGCCTGTGTAGGATCTGGAAGTAAGTCAAGCCATTCCAAATTCGATAATAACTGATTTTCATCATCTTTTCGTGGATTTTGTAAATAATTCAACACACCAGTTAAATCATCATTTCGTCGTTGCTTTATACCTTCCACTAAGGATGTTTTCATTTTATAGGCGAGTGCTGAGTTTTTGTAAGGCAATTATTTTCTAAGAAATTTCAAAGCGGCATCAGCTGTGTATAAATTAGCATCTCGTCGACAGATTGCTTCTACTGTTAATTTAATTGGGGTCGGCACATCAACAATTTTATTTACCAAGTCAAAATCAGCATCTTCTAAACGGATTGGATTATTGAGATCTATAAGGGCTTTTAAATGCAGGTTTTTAAAAGAGAAAATCGTTCCAGCATTGTTAAAAGACTATTCCACCTGGCTTTACAGTCCAGAAAAGGTGACAGCTCTTTTTCATGTTCAATCTTCACATATTTTTGAAGTACTGTTTCATTTTTCAATGGTGATCATTTGAAATACACTACAACTTTGCGGATTTTCTTTATCAGCTCATTAATGTTTTCATCTTTCGTTAACTCTGGTATGTGTCCTTTTGTGGCATTAAGATTAAACCTGATTCTGGACAGTCTAAGTCTTCTAAATTGTAATCACCATCGCTATCGTTCATATAGTCAGCAGTCACGGCTGGTTTATTTATAGTATCATCTGAGTCAGAGGTAGGGCTCTCTTGCCTGTCTTGAAAATAATTCTTTATTTTATAAAGCACATCACAGACGGCCAAATTGATACAATGTGCGAGACACAGTTGTTGTTCAGTGCAAACAAGCTGTCCCACCTTTATCATAATGTTCGGTCCATCGGTTACAGTAGCCACGATATCAATTTCCAGGGAAATATCAAATTTACTTAGACGCTCTTTCAATATACGAAGACAATTTTCAGCCGTCATACTTCCATGAATAGGAACGAGTCCTAAGCTCCAATTTTCTTTATATGAATGAACGTTGATAGCCATCTATCGTTTATTGGACATTGGAGTCCACTCGTCGAAAGATAGACTGAATCTTTCACCTGCACTTTCCAAATGTTTCAGTTCTGCAGTTACTTGCTTTCTGATTTTTTTCACTGTAATTCATAACACGCTTTCGAATTGTGACAGCTGATTTTGGTAAATCCGTGTATTTCGCTAAGAAGAATTTTCCCAAATCGTCTGAAGTTATGAATATACTGAATGGAAATCCATCTAATGCAATCATTCTCGCCAATACATCATCCAGGCTATTGTAATAACTCAATACATGGCCATGCACATGTGTAACACTTTGGCAAGGCGATAGCCTCGGCTTTAATACGAAACATTAGTGTATTATATAAACAGGGCCTTACTCCGTATTTACTACGTACGCAAGGCTATGCATCAGGGTTATACAGAGGCTTCTAGAACAACTTCTAAGTGACACAAGGATCTTCTTAGGTATATAAGGGAATAGATTAAGTTAGAGAGGATAGTCACAACTAGTCAGTGGTATGAACTGTGGATACGTCATAGTACCCCTTTCTACCCCTGTCTTAGTTAGTATAATCTTTATGTATATATCTTTGTAAATACGTCCGTTAACTATGATTTAAGTGTTAATTAATTATAGTATGAGAACCAAACTCCGTACTTGTATTATTTGATTCTTCACCCTGCCTCGGACCTGCGCAACAATGTGGCTGCACAAACGGCCCACATTACATGGCGTTCCTTGCCAGCCCTTAGGGCATAGGACATTATATGGGGATCACTGCTAGTCGCTTAAAGCCGTAAGCGCACATTACACCTCTGCCTACCTACATCCTGCCTACCTACGGCATAGGACCATTCTGCCAGCCATTCATCCAATGCAATCATTATTGCCAAAACATCATCCAGGGTATCGTCGCCAGTTTTAGTAAAATAATCTTCAAACTTTCGTTTAGCTGGCGGCGGTGTGTTTAGATTTTCAGAATCTTGACTTGTTGAAGCTGTTAAACGATTAACATCAGCTAAAATCTTAATGTTATGTTTTGATGACAATGTGTATGTAATCCCTTAGTCGATCGACCCAAAGTCTTGAGAATGGCAGGGCATCGCTTACATTTAGCACTATTCCCATCTTTCGCAACTAAAAAATAACTCCATACTGACGACGTATCACTGTTTTTTTTATCTTGAACAAAGTCTTCCGCCATTTAAAATAACTTTTTCAGATAATTGACTTTTAAATTTAAATGACGTAACCTGCGTAACCTTGCCGCTGGTAGAATAATAAATGAAAAAAGTAAATCCTAATAAGCGTATTTATACTTTCGTACAGGGAATCCCCGACGGGGAATCACTCGCGACAATATTATTGGGGAATTACTTTAACAGTATTGTATTGAAGTACGCCGGGCTGGGAAGTCCCTTCTAAGTTACATATTATTTGGGCTGTACCTGTGTTGTTTTTTTATCGTACGGCGTACCTAAGGTTGATTTTTTGTCATTATGTAATAAGTGCCCTTAATATAATCTAGGTAAGGTCATTGTCAAGGTGCAACGGAATACGGAATGCAAACTGGTAATCCCGAAAATCCCGAGATTAGCAAAGCACAGTCCCTAGATTTACGTGATCAAAACCCGGCCGAAATCGTATTCTCTAGTCATGCAAGTTAACTCATAGACTCCAGAATTTTTATTGTTATTTGTTAAATCCTTGATTTTTTATAAATTTTAATAAATTATTCACCGTTACTTAATTTATTTATTTGATTATTCAGACTGTCGTATATTGTATTTTTCCATAGCGCTGCGCTACCTGCCTTTAATATAATGTAGACTCAACATATATCACTTTATAAACAGTATTGTATAAACTGTAGTTCTATATTTTTGTGAAAGTTTTTGTTCATAGACATTTAAGTAATAAAAAACAATCAATTCCTTCAACTATTCAAAACATGTGTTTGTTACGGCACATATATGTAAAGATATGTCCATAAGTTAGTTATATTCCTGACGAAGCTCCTGTGGGCCGAAACGATCGTTACTTTGTAAAGTAAAAAGTAGTGAAATTCATTAAACTTGTTTTATTTTATCCCGATGATAGTTCAACCCAAAACCTTAAATTCTTATACAAATAAATTAAATTCTTAAACAATTCGTTAATAATACACATCTAACATAAAACTTATTTTTCCTTTATTTAATTTACGTCGGCTTGCTCTTCAAATAGCGATAAAACTATGCGTGATTTCCGGTTGTAACTAAACTTACTCTAATTTAATTTTGCGCTCAAATAATCATCTCGCTATAATTCTGCGGTCGACTAACAACACCTCTTTTAAATTCAAGTGAATTGGCGAACCGGCTTTACCCAAATTAATAAATAAAACACAATTCTAAGAACATCGAATTAGGTACCTATATCGCCGAGTAATAGGTCAAGTACGTCCAACTGTTTTCTTTGCTTTTATATGGTGTGTATAGATTGCACCTGAAGGAGCCGTTTGTACAACACGATATTAATTGGAAACCTCTCTATTATGCGTGATTATATGATCGATGGAGCGCTATTTTTATATTTAAATAAAGACTCTGTTTTCTACGGCATTTCCGTTTTGGTTTTACGCCGCTTCATTCCTTTCGTAAAGGTTAATTAAGCGGTATTACATAATAGCGGAATGATTATCGCAGGGTTTTCTTTTACCAACTTCGCCTTTGAATCCTCGGTATTTTTCGCGCTTTTTGTCGAATCTTGAACGCTTTAAGAAACCATCGGCGCACGTATTCTTAAAGGTAGGTGTTTTGTATGTGTCGACGACGTAAAATGACGTCACAACACCTGCTGATATAAATATTGGACCTCACGGTTAATTGTAAATATATAAGGCTGAACGGACCAATTTGATATTCCGAGCTGTCCTTCTGTTTCTTCCTTGGAGCAGGTGCCGGTGTATATACGTATGTTGTATATATTGATATGTCGTTCGTTCTCGCACATCTTAAACCATAAAATTAAATAAAAAGTCTAGAAGACAATCAACATGGTAATACGAGGGTGATTCAAATTTGACAGGCATTTTATTTTCCTTTCTGGTAGATACAATCTACAAATTTATATATATATATATATATATACATATATATATATATATATATATATATATATATATATATATATATATTAAACTTAATAAGTCGGTGATGCCTTTGTCAAGGATATCCTTGACAAAGGCATCATTGCCGAAACATGTAGGGTTGTTTTAAATATATATACTTTGAAGTAATGAACCAGACCTTTAATCGCCGACTTATTAAGTTTACCTTATATATACAGGTGTCCAGAAACTCTCCTGACAAACGAAGACCGGAGATTCCTCTGATAATTTTAAGACAATTAAACCCAAATTCACCTAGTCCGAAAATGCTTCCTAAGGGAGCTAGAGTTCTTTGAAGATGGCGCCTTGTATTTATTTTTTTTTAAATTCCTCCAGAACGCTTCTATTTAGAAAAACAAAAACTGATATGCTTATTGAGATGAATCGATTCCATCAATTGCGAATTTCTAGTACCGGTCATAGGCGTCCGTTTTGGGTAGGTCAACGGTTATTTTAACGCATAACTTTTTTGTCTTTAACTTTTAAGCATTTGTGACACTAGATTATTAAATTTTCAGGTATTCCAGTACTAAAATGTACTCTTACTTTAAGTCGGTAGGATACACCGTTTTCTAGAAAAATCGATTTGTAAATTTTTCGTTTTTTCTTCATTAAAGTTCAATTTATTATGTACCTACTTATTTTTAGCGACGAAGTTGGCTTGGACTATCAAGGCATGGATGAAAATTAATTTAATAAATTAAAAACAAATTATTTATTCAAATGGAACGAAACTAACAAAAAAAGAACAAGTATCAAAGGTAGATTGTTACAAAAGTTGCTCGATGTGATGACCATTAGTCTCTATGCATAAGTTTACCCTTTTGCTTAGAGAACGCCGAATTCTTGCAAAAATTCCAAAGTTATTTCTAAATTCGTTTCAAGCATCTTGTATCCTTAGCCAGAGTTGTGCGCGATTTTGTATCGGAACGGAATAAACAAATGCTTTTATGTATCCCCAAACACAATAATCGCAAGGATTCAAATCCGGCGACCTTGCTGGCCAAGCAACTGGACCGCCTCTTCCAATCCAATGGTCTTCGTAGTTATTATCTAGAAAGTCTCGTACATTCCTTCTAAAGTGGGCCGGACAGCCGTCCTGTAGAAACCATAAGTTTTGCCGAATATTTAAACGCACCTCATCTAACAAATCAGGTAAAATATTTTGCAGGAAATGTAAGTAATCAGCACCACTTAAACGAGCAGGTAATTCCACAGGTCCAAGTAGATAATCGTCAACTACTCCTATCCAGACGTTCATGCTAAACCTATGCTGATGCTTAAATTCTTGAACAACGTGGGGATTGTCACCAACGTACGAATAATAATGTGCATTATGTACATTAAAAATTCCATTTTTTGAGAATGTAGCTTCGTCACCAAACAAAATGTTCCTGAAGAAATCTTCATCTTGATTTTTCTGATTTTGTAACCATCTAGTGAATTCTACGCGAGCAGGAAAATCTCCTTCTAGCAGTGCTTGCACCTTTGTAAAATGAAAAGGATATAAATTTTCTTTGTGTAAGATATTTCCTACGGAAGATTTTGAAATTGTGAGGTACATGGCAGATAGTCTTCGAACGCTAATTTCTGGATTTTCCTCAACTTCCATTAAAATAACATCTTCATGTTCTGCTGTTACATCATTATGTCTCCCTGTTTCATTATTTTTTGGGACCACTGAACCTGTTTCTCTTAATCGTTGATGAAGAGCTGTAAATGTTGAGTGAGTGGGATGCTGACGATTGGGAAATTTTTCAGCGTATCTACGTTGCGCCGCTCGAGCGTTACACCTCATTTCGCCATAAACTAAATGCATATCGTCGTATTCCTCATTAGTAAAAACCATTTTTTTTTTAAATTGAAATCGTTGTGTTTGAATAACACAAAGTAAAAAATGAAAAGATAAACGCGAACTGACAACAATGTGATAATGAAAAACGTAGGTTTTACTTCTGTTGGCAGTTCAGAGCTAACTATTGCAAAAAATAAAAAATTGAACTTTAATGAAGAAAAAACGAAAAATTTACAAATCGATTTTTCTAGAAAACGGTGTATCCTACCGACTTAAAGTAAGAGTAGCTTTTAGTACTGGAATACCTGAAAATTAAATAATCTAGTGTCACAAATGCTTAAAAGTTAAAGACAAAAAAGTTATGCCTTAAAATAACCGTTGACCTACCCAAAACGGACGCCTATGACCGGTACTAGAAATTCGCAATTGATGAAATCGATTCACCTCTGGAGGATAAATAAGCATACCAGTTTTTGTTTTTCTAAATAGAAGCGTTCTGGAGGAATTTAAAAAAAAATAAATACAAGGCGCCATCTTCAAAGAACTCTAGCTCCTTTAGGAAGCATTTTCGGACTAGGTGAATTTGGGTTTAATTGTCTTAAAATTATCTGAGGAAACTCCGGTCTTCGTTTGTCAGGAGAGTTTCTGGACACCCTGTATATATATATATATATATCATTTTTCTTGGGTACAATGTATACTCCCTCCTCGTGGGTACCCTGGAAACGTGACTTGTCACGGTTAAATAGTCTACACTATTAGGCTGCTAAACCTAGCAAGGATTTCTTAGCAAAAAAAAAATATCAGCATAATGAGCAAATTATTATGTTCAGAATCCATCGACAAGGGAAGTAGGAACACCATGAAGATCTAACAATTGAACGTTGAAAGCATGACAAGATCTAGATCTGAATACTTACTGAAGCTCTTGAATGATCATTCGGTGGACGTCGCCCTACTATAAGAGACTCATTGTGCCGACGAAACACAACCTACAATTAGTAGCAGATGCAAACTACCTGAGATACTCCCTGGCAGGAGCTACCCATCACGCGACCTATGGAACAGCTACCGATATAAACATGTTCTTTATTGCTGCATTTGATGTACCATACGAAATACATAAATAAATAAATAATTTTTCTAAGCAACAACTCCCGTTTAAAATATACTTGTTGAAAAAATTCTTTCGGATGATAACGTAACCATTTTTGGAACGCATCCTTCACGTCCTCATTAAATGCAAATCGCATGCTTCTCGAAAACTTTCGTATTCCATTCCATTTGTATCAACCGATTGTGTCCTGTTTGAAGTACGATGTTAGTAATTTTAGTGGTTGTCCCCTAATATCTAGGATCTCCATTGTCTCGAGTAGGAGAAGAGTATCCCATACGGAACTTAATACAAATAAGATTGCATCTGTTGTTGTTCTTGCATTACGAAAACCAAATTGACTGGC
Source organism: Melolontha melolontha (assembly GCA_935421215.2). Lineage (NCBI taxonomy): Eukaryota > Metazoa > Arthropoda > Insecta > Coleoptera > Scarabaeidae > Melolontha > Melolontha melolontha. The sequence goes on along the minus strand of OW285238.1, from coordinate 165,421,977 downwards.
GGAAAGGATATTATGCTTGTCCATTGATGACATTAAGCGTGTTAATATAAGTTTTTAATATTGACAAGGACCAATGCAATAAGAAATTTTACTTTAAAATATTATGCACCAAAATGATTAGAAATTTAAATAAAATCAAGTGAGGTAAAAAAAATAATATTACTTTAAAATTAACCAAAGGTAATTATAAATACAATTCAAATCGTAACTAGATTTCAAATATCTTATAAAAATACATTACGTTACACAATTCCTCCAAATATGAATAAATATTTAATTCGAAATATTAATTAAATTTTAGATTAAACAAGTAATTTATTATTACTTCAATAGGTAGGTAATTTTGAGTAATTAAATTTCAAAACGTTAAATTAGTTGTAGAGGTAACAAATACTATAGCATTAAAGAAAGTTCATACGAGTTACTCTGATTCTACGATACGTCCATAGGAAATTGCTCATCAGTCGTTATCAACAACCATTCAACCGGAAACGGAAGTCACATGAACATTCAGCCCTCAAAAGATTGCAAATTTTACTTGTCTCTGTCTTCTTCTCCATTAATTGACACTGGAGAATAAAATTCGTCGGTACTTGCAGACTCAGGTGTAAGGTGTCTAGGATTTTTGTATTCGCAAGAGTAGTTTTAGTCCGTATTAGAAAGGCCGCCATAAAGGTACTATCGTTGCCAAAAAGGGATTTTTCCCCTTACAAGCTTCTTAAACTTCGAAGAGTATACAGCAATATATAAATATTTCACGAACTACGCCCGAATCCGCATAGGCGTGGTCGCGAATTTTTTGAACCTCAGGCGATGAAATTTGAAAATCACAAAAAAGGCAAGTGTCGATTTTCCCTGTTTTGACACCGGTACTTTATGTAATCGGACCCGCTGATTATGATAATCCAAACCTGAGATCGGTATCTCCTTTGGTTCTCGAGATATTCACGAAAAAGTATCAACAGGTCAAAAGTCCTAAAAACCCAGTCGCGAATTTTCAGCGGAAAATCGTTCAGACAGTCTTCTTTAGCGCCCCCGAAAACCTTAGGGTATATTTTGAGTAGAAATACGAGATCGAAAATTTTTGAAAATCGCCAAAATTTCGCCGAAAAATTACATTCAATTTCGGCCCATCTCTGTATCTCGGAAAAAAGTTGCCTCTAGACGACCTGTCTTACACCGCCGGACGCGGTTTGACACGCTGAATCGACTGGTACAAACCGTAAGGATCTCGGATACCTACTTCTTGAGTTATGCCAGAAAAACCGTAAATTTCGAAATAGAAAATGTCAATTTTGCGAAAATTGGCGTCGCCGTAGCGGCCAAACCGTTGGTCCTAGTGTGGCACTGTGTACTCTCTTTTTAAACCTCGTGACGAGCACTTTCATTTGCCGCAAACCTCGCGCCGATTGGATAAGAAATAAGGGAGTTATAGCGTTTAAATTGACATTGTCGTAGAATTCATGAAAAAAACTTATTCTTATACGAAAGCATATACACACTACCACCATACCATACCATACCATAATAATATCAACTGAATTCGAAAACGGCCTCTGTACGAATGCGTCTACACTCTGAATCCGCGAGAACGGCGGAGTGCCATACATTCATAATATTTTAAAATCAGAAGGCGATACTGTACGCGTTCAATGAATTTAAACTCGCAAATGGAAAAATAATATACCGGGACACGACGATAAGAATATAAAATAAAAATAAGAAATTACGGTTGTAACAAGCTGCTTCTAAGAGTTTTGAGATGGTCGGTAATATAGCGATAGGTCTATAGTTATTTGGGATTTATGGATAGGGATTCTTTTGGATATTTTAATTTCATCAGGTATTACTCCTTCCCGAAAGCATGCTTTTACCATATCTATCAACAACTCCCATACTTGTTCTGTACATATTTTTACTATTTTGTTGCTCATTCTATAAATACCTAGAGTTCATTTTGCCTTTAATTTTGTTGACTATTTCTTTCATCTCCATTAAAGTTACTGGAGTTAGGAAACGTGAATATGAATTATTTTGAATTTTACTACTGGTTATTATTATCTTGCCGTCTCTGAGCTTGGGTGAGATTCTTAACAGTGTTGCAGAAGTAGCTGTTTAGTGCATCAGCGTTTGGTGTTTGGAGTCGCTTCTATGATGGATTAGTTTTTTTTTTAATAATATCCCAGATCCCTTTTTGTATATTACTGAAGTTAAGTATTGATTAAAGATAATTACTCTGTTTTCTTCTCTTTCTGGCCTGAGGTAAAACTTCTTGAAATTGTCAAAGATTACCTTTAGGTCCTCACCCCCAAGACGATTGTAAGTCTCATGCATTACGTTGGGTCAGACATGATTTTGGCAAGAAGTAGCCCTTCTCAGAGCTACCCTGAAGACGTCAATAAATTGACTGCCGAAACGTCGGATTATTCAAATCCTACAAACGATGGAAATTGCCCAAACAACTACTCATTTCATATCAAAATAACGAACTGACCAGCGTATTATTAGGATTAGCGGTTTATGATTTTCAAATGTTACTAAATTAGTCAAATTACGGTGAGTACCAACTTTACTTCCCACGCGAGTGTTTAAAATAGAATTTCCTACACCCATTTGAATGTGTAAAATTGTATATTATGTTATATGAGTACAAAAAGAAATTTAATATGTATACGTTGTGCCACAAAATTTGAAATATTATTTCACGACATTGTTAACACAACTTACAGTATTGACATAGTCAAGTTGCAGCTATTTGTGGCGTTAGGTAACATGCTTCCTTCGATTAATGTACAAAAACCGCTTTGCAGTATTTCTTCAATTATGTTCGGAAAAAATGAAATGCAAGACAAATTTAAATTGCCCTCGTAATTAGACTTTGTCGTCTCTTTTCTCGTCTTCCTATTTTCAAAATTTTCTAACGCCGGTAATCGAGGCAAAAGAAGTTTAAATATGCATGTTAATTACTGTGGCAACCCTTTAATATGGATACGTTAAATACACATATAATATAACTATGCCATTAAGAGTAATAAAGTTTTATCAAACAGTGAACTAAATGTGTTCTTATTTACATAATATTGCACCTAAAAATTTAGACGACTCGAATGCATTTTTTGTGTTGGTTAAATTATATTAAAATTATCATATAAATAAGTCAATGCAAGCATGTATACAAGTGCTAATCTTCTATACAAAAACTGAAAAAATTCTTAAAATAAAATTAAACACACTTATTAATAACGGTGGGAAAATATTTGTAAAACATTTATGGTTGGACAATATATATAGTTTTAACGTCTTCGAACGAACAATGCAATAGTATTTTTATCACACACACTTTATTAGTATTAGGTTTTCGGTAAATTCTTTCGTATTATATTAAATCAAACAAAGGTAAACCTGGAACATACGAGGGATATTTAAAGTAAACAAAACTTTTAAATGAAAGCGTCTCGGGAATAGATTTATATTAGTAGGGAACTTTAACGCCAAACAGACTGACCTAAAGGAAAAGAGCTAAGAACTTCACGCACACACACATGTGTATATATATATATATATATATATATATATATATATATATATATATTATAATAATCTTTAAGTCAAACGTTTACTAAAGAGTGTTTTTAAAGACAAAATATTAAACTTTAAAGCAGAAAATGAATTTAATATTCTAATTTTTACCCCCGCATTCTGACACACTTCTGCGCAGGTGCAATGGATATAAACGTTTGTTGATAATAATCATGAACATGTACAACATTAAAGAAAGTTTGAAATTTAATGTAATTTGAAAGAAAAAAACAACGAACAAGAGTTCTCTATTATCTCCAGGGTCGTGAAGATTCTGTCTGACAAAGAAATTAAAAGGTATGTTAGCTCAGTATTAATATGATAAACTAATAGAATTCAAACGACTTGTCTTGGTTCTTAAATTCCGTTTATTAAAAGGAAACTCTTATCTTTATAAGTGAATATTTAATTTGGTACAATATATTAGGTAAATATTTAACAAAACATTCGGAATCAATAATAGATTAACAATTTATTTTATTGAAAATTAAATTTATAAAATTTATTGGTTATGTGGAATTTCTTATAGGTTAAAATTTGAATTTACGAAAATGAAACAGATACTAGGTTACATAAACAAATAAATGAAACCGCTGAATAAATGAATTTGTATATAACCTTCCTACTTACAATGTTTTAAACAAAATGGTCATTAAAGGGATCTTTATCTACCTTCGGTAAGTAAATGTATCTGTTTACTTAAAAAAAAAAAATACAAATAATAAAAAACTTAGCTCAATATTCTATCACAATTATCCGTCTAGTCACTGGAATTAGGTCTTTCTTCCCTGACGTACGGCTGGTATATTTTAACTTCAGGAATAACGGTCACAATACTGGCAGATCTCGAAAGTTAGGATCACCGGTCCCAAACCCGGTAATATAAGGCATTGTAATGTTTCCCAATATTTTTCTAAGGCTGGTACACGTCTTTTGCGGCTCATTAATTGATAGCGGAGTTTAAAATGAAAACAGTTCAAATCTTGGTATGTAATATAAATTATACTTGTTTTTATATTTAAAAAAAAATTCGTTTTATCCAAAACACATTCCATTAATTTAAGTGCAAACATTCTTCTCCCCAATTGTTTCAATAATCACTATGGCAACCCAACAGCTTTTTCTGTTCTTGAAGTTCATTGGTCAAGTTTAGTTATATAGAATTTTCCAAAATATTTGACATATACTATAATTTTGATTCTTAATTAATATTATGAACTTATTGGTTTACAATTAAATTTTCCTTCACACATAACCTTTGATAATACCAAACATTAACAATAGTATACAAAATTAACTAGATTTACATAGTTCTATAATTTTAGTAAATGTAAGAAAGTCATATACTTTTGAAATTTAATTATAGATTTGACACTCTAAATTAAAAAAACAATACAAATATAATAGACTTCCAACCTTCTAAGAAATTCCAATAACAGAAATGTAACGAATTAAAACTAGTGTCTTCAATAAATATTCAATTAATATTTTTATTATTATTATTATATATATATATATATATATATATTATATATATATATATATATATATATATAATTGGACCAGGAGTCTTTACCGTTAGAACATGTATTGAAGGGAATTTTGGGGAATCCAGCAAAATTAAAGTCTATTCGTTAAGTCAGTTCTTTATTTTATCTCCCAATATTTCGCATACATATTGTGTGCTACTTCAAGGATAAAAATGTGAACTTTTTATTTATGGAGAAATTACCCGCTTTACTATACATAACGTTTACTAAATATTCCAAATAATCTGACTGATAACAACATCAATTGCGAAGTTACAAATTGAAATACCGAACAACACACTTAAAAGAACGATCACGTGTAAAATGAAAGAACAAAGAAATTTTCGCACTGACAATCACATGTTGTCGGTCAAAAGGTTAAACATGAAAATCAAAAAAATTATTTTCATGTTTAACCTTTTGACCAACAACATGTGATTGTCAGTGCGAAAATTTCTTTGTTCGTTCATTTTACACGTATTCGTTCTTTAAGTGTGTTGTCCGGTATTTTGGGTTTTAACTTCGCAATCGATTATGTTGACGTTAGTTGCTATTAATCAGTCAGATTATTTAGAATATTTTGTAAACGTTATGTATAGTAAAGCGGGTCATTTCTCCATAGATAAAAAGTTCACATTTTGACCCTTGAAGAAGCACACAATCTGTATGCGAAATATTGGGAGATAAAATAAAGAATTGTTTTAACAAATATACTTTTTAATTTTGCTGGATTCACCAAAATTCCCTTCCATATATATATATATATATATATATATATATATATATATGTATACAGTTGATGTAGATATTCGGCGATTGAAGGTCTGTTTTACATTAATATGAATATATTCAAAATAAGCTCTCGAGAGCTTATTTTAAGTATATTCATAATCAATCGCCGAATATCTAATTCAACTATATTGTACAAAGAAATAATTATCTATATATATATATATATATATATATATATATATATATATATATATATATATATAGATAGATAATTGAAACGAAATTCTTTTTTTAAGGTTATTTTCAACGTTAAGATCTTAGACGTTGAAAATAACCTTAAAAAAGAACCTTTTTAGAAATGGTCCACACTAACAGAGACACAAATAACATAAATTATAGATCTGATACTAATGGTCTTAGTATAATTTATTTTAATATACTGGGTTTGACTGTTAGTTCACCATATTAAATGGTTTTGTTATTTGGTCTATATTTTGTTAAATTTATATTGCATTATATTTTTTATTTTTCATGTTTTAACTTTTACATATACATGTTTTTTAAAAGTTCTTAAGGCTTGTTTCTATAGTTACTGTATTTTTTAAATCTAATCATTTTTATTTTTTGTACGTCAATTTTATTATTTTTCAACTCTACATTTTGTAAGTATTTTTACTACTGTTTTATACTCTTATTTATTTTTTGTTATTTTTCTCATTAATCTTGTAGTTTCCCCAGAAGAAGCAACAAATTCTGTTGCGAAATATAGGGTTATTTAATAAAGGAGTTTTTTAATTGACAGACCGCTTACCCGAATTTAAATTAATTATATATATATATATATATATATATATATATATATATATATACCAGGTGATTCAGTTTGGTATTCGCCCACCTGTAACTTTTTTACCTTTAGAAAAAAGTATAATAAACCATATATACTCGTAAATCCGATGGCAAAGCCTATTGGATGGAATCAACAATTTATCTTTGCAATGACATCTGTCAAAAAAGTGACTGTCAACTTTTTTTTTTCAAATGTCACCCTGTATATTTTTTTGCACCATTTAATAGGTATTTTATTTCTAATTCCAAATATGTATCACTATGATAAAATAATAAAAAACAATCACAAAAATATTAAAAGTTTATTCAGATGCGTAACAAGTAGATGACGATGAAAACAATTGTTAGGAAAATTTATTTAATAATTTTAGCAAAAAAACTTAGTTCATCAAATGCTCGAAATGTGCACCGTTCATCTCCAGACACATTTCAGCCCTATGTAATACCTCCTGAGTACAGACACGCAAAAGAACTTCTTGAGTCAATTGACGACATTCATGTTTTATTCTATTCTTCAGATCTTCCAAATCAACTAGAGGTGTTGTATAAACCCTCCCCTTAAGATATGGCCACAGAAAGAAATCAAGTGGCGTGAGATCCGGAGATCTGGGGGGCCACTTTACTTCCACACTACGATTTCCAATCCATCTCCCAGTATAATCTTCATTTAAATAATTGGTGACAATTCTACCGCCATGAGCTGGTGGTAAAAATTGTAGATACCTTTCCGCCGTGAGTGTGCCTCCATAAAATTTTAGTCCATTAATTTTTCCATTAAGGATGCCCCACCACACATTTATTCCCCAAACATTTTAAAAATTGATTTCTCGAAGCCAGTAAGGATTATGTTCTGACCAATAGTGGCAATTGTGGCGATTCACTTTTCCATTGTTATGAAATCGAGATTCGTCTGACCACATGATAAGATGTAAAATCCCAACTTCGTGGGCATAGTTCAGCCAGGCTATAAAGTTTACCCGTTCGTCGTAATCTCGAGGAAGCAAAGCTTGATGTACGTGAATTTTAAATGGATGCAGTTTATTATCTTTCAAAATCCGTTGAATTGACGAAGAAAAAATATCAGTCATCGGCTATTTGCCGAATGGATATGTGGATCAACATTTACTCGAGCTAAAACTGCAATTGCATTGTCTTCATTTCTTGTAGTCCTCGGTCTAAAAGCACTTCTCTTCTTGAAACTCCCAAATGCACCCAAATTTCTTGCTAGTTTTGCAAATAATTTGTCAGATGGCAATGATCTCTCTGGATACCGTTGTTGGTATATTCGTCTAGCGACCTTACTATTTTTTTGGCATTCCCCATAGATTAAAATCATATCTAACTTCTCTTGGTTTGAATACACTGACATTTTTTTAAAGAAATTACAACTAAGTGACGCGCCGTGATATTTGTTGTTGACAGTTAAAAGTGAATTGAAATTATTTTCATGGGTAAATATTTTTTTCCTAGAACTTACAATATCTCCACGATTTTAGTGATTAATTCTGTTACTCTATCCAAAAGTAAAGAGTGTGATACATATTTGGAATTAGAAATAAAATACCTATTAAAAGGTTGCAAAAAAATATACAGGGTGTCATTTGAAAAAAAAATGTTGACAGTCACTTTTTTGACAGATGTCATCGTAAAGATAAATTGATCATCCTATCCGATAGGTTTTACCATTGGATTTACGAATATATATGGTTTATTATACTTTTTTCTAAAGGTAAAAAAGTTACAGGTGGGCGAATATCAAACTGAATCACCTGGTATATATATATATAACAATTGATAAATTATTGGAGTTTTGCGGCTTTAATATGAAATATTTACAAATATCAAATTAGAATGTATGTACTTGCAGAGTAAGTGGGGATGTAAACATTGCTGTCTACAAATTAAAAAGCAAATCATACGAAATTTTTTTTAATTAATTAGTCAAAATCATATATCAAAATAATTTTTCAATTAAAAAAAAATTTCGTATGATTTGCTTTGTAATTTGTAGACAGCAATGTTTACATCCCCACTTACTCTGCAATTACATACATTCTAATTTGATATTTGTAAATATTTCATATTCATATTCATATATATATAATAAACGGCTAAGAAATTATCTAAATACTTATATATATATATATATATATATATATATATAATTGAAACGAAATTATCGACCGTGATATATTATCAAAAATTAATTTAAATTCGGGTAAGCGGTCAATTAAAAAACTCCTTTAGAACTCCAGAAGAAGCGACAAAGTCTGTTGCGAAATATAGGGTTATTTAATAAAGGAGTTTTTTAATTGACCGCTTACCCGAATTTAAATTAATTTTTGATTATATATATATATACCGGGTGTCATTGAAATAAAATAATAACCTATCAAAAATAGAAATATGTAATTATATAGAATATAAATCTAAAACAATTTCCCAAAATTCCCTCTAACAAGAGGAAAAAATTACAAAGATATCTAAATATTTTTTGTCACGATATCTTAAAGTTGACCCACAATAACAAAATGAGTAGTTTTGCTATTCTCCACCTCATCCAGCTGTTACCTATGTAAACATCCGCTATAGCGTATGTGCGTGTAAGATATTTATTATTTATACACATTCTGAATATTTTGAATTAATAGGCGTCACGTAATACAATCTGAAAATGTTTTTAATGTCGGGAATCTCGTCCTAATTGGCACAATATTTGGGATTTATGTACCATATAACTTATCATATGTTGTCTCTTTACTTTAGAAACACCCATATATATATATATATATATATATATATATATATATATATATATATATATATATATAAGGTAAACTTAATTAGTCGGCGATTAAAGGTCTGGTTATTACTTCAAAATAATCCTACATGTTTCGGCAATGATGCCTTTGTCAAGGATATAAAAAATATAAATGACAGAATATAAATATATATATATATATATATATATGTATATATATATATACCGGGTGTATTTTTTAACTTGAGACTTTCTAATATCTCGAAAATAAGCAATTAACAAAAAAATATATGAAAATGTCTCGGTATATTTCACCATTCCAGTGGCCGTCAATAATGTTAGGGCCGGTGACTTTGTTCCCAATTATTCCACATCACACATTGACAGTCCAAGGGCGCTGGTGTTCAACTTGGCGAAGACAGTGCGAATTTTCAACACTCCAGTTATATATATTGAGTCTATTAACCGTTCCGTGGTTTGTGATAGACACCTCGTCGAAGAGTAACACGTAACGAAAAAAATGGAAATCAACGCCATGAAAATCTTGATGTAAAGACATATGATATGGATGATATTTATGACATTTTAAAATTTTCCAAGCATTGGTGTGGGATCCAGAATCGCCACCTATTCCTCTTGTACTAACATGAAGATTAACAGCCACTGCAGCTAATAGAGCGACTTCATTCTTTTCTCCAGTGACTGTTGCCCGGCGGCTCGTTTCTTCGGCTGAACACTTCCATCAGTAGTGCATTATTTGATAGTACGGTAATATGAAGCGCGTGACTGAATCTTATCCGGAAAAGGCTGAGCGTGTAGAGATTGTGCGAATTAATTGCACTTCTCAATTATTCTCTACCGTAACTCATCCAGATTATGCGGTCGTCTAGTATAAACCACAGATTTTAAATGACCCCAAAGGAAAAAATCTAGGGGATTTAAATCTGGAAATACAATGAATCCTCTACGACCAATCGACCGATTTGGGAATGGTTCGTTTAAAAAACTTCTAACATTAAGGACATAGGTGAAGGGGTGCTCACTGTGATAAGTTGAAATATTTATTTTTCTTTCGAGAAAATAGGCGTAAATTGGCCCAATATTTCGGCAGCCAATTTTATGTTTTGAATTTTTCGTACGGTGGTGAGTTTAATACTAACATTTTCGCTTTCTCGGATATAATGGTGTAGCCAGGTCTCATCTATTCCAGAAGTTTTAGAATATTAAGAGGATTGGGTTTACAACAACATTGAACCTTTATAAGTTAAGGAATATTTGTGATTGACAACTCTTCGCATCGCGCAAGTTTCTTTCCAAATGGAGAGAAATTTTATGAACAGAAAGATATCATAGCAATAGGTAATTGCCTATCTTCTTTCATAGCTAATTTATTTATGGGTTACTTTTAAGTAGAATTTAAAAATGACGTTAAATATTTTCCACGAGTTTGGATTAGGTACCAGCGATTGACAACTCTTTGCATGTCGCAAAATTGTTTCCAAGTTGGAGGGAAATTTTATGAACAGAAACAAGGCCCGGTAATGGATAATAAAATTGCTTATCTTCATTCGTAATCAATTTATTTAATTTACGCTTGCATCGCTAACGAGTGAAGCTGTACGAATGTCTCGGCCAATCTACGCCAAATCAGGTTTTGCAAAGTCAAAAGCGCATACATCGTGAGACATATACATTTAATTACCTCTTACATACATCTAAAGGCTAGGATTACTTTTGGTTGTAGCAAACAATTCATGCAAATCTTAAAATATAGCCATAACCTTTCGGACCTTCATTACTCGTTCGCCAATGAAATTCCAGTGTTTGAACAGTTCTTTCCTTTCTGGAGTGAATTTGTGTTTCGTCCACAGTTATCTAACGTTGCAACGTATCAAAAACGCTCTTGGATAACGCTTGTACATTGTCTAACATTGCATTGAATTTATTGCATTAAGCAAAAAAAATACACCAAAGCTATCTACTCTTCTTAAATCAATGGTTTGTGTTTCTTTCAGAAGAGCTTTCACAAAATATATTTTACTTAAGTTGATGTAGGGCATTTTAAAAATTGCTTCAGTTATTATACCAATAACAATTAATTGATCATATCTTCGCGATACACTTGTCTATAAGAAGTTATGTATCTAAAACAGATGGCACTTGTTATTTCATTATTAAGTTATTAACATGCCTCTTTTGCAAAAAAAGGGTTCAATTATTGCTGCGGTATAAAAATATTTATCTTCCGTAAGTAATTTGTAATTGTAGAACATGAAAAACTGGAAAGATATAAAACAAAAATTTCTATATAAAACTAACAATTCTGGTTCTATCATCTAACACGCGTCAAATTGAGGTTATTGGACTGCAAACTTCAAACTATCATCAATGATTCAACTAATGATACAATTAGAGACAAATAGAATAAAAAAAAAATTTACGGAAAACATGTTAATATTTTAAGTATTGAAAATTATACAGTAGAAATGGTCGGGAACTGAAAACAAGATTAGGAAACACAGGTTTTATTGGAACGAAAATTATCAAGTAGGCTTTGCTTAATAACTAACAGAATAAACATTGTCTATTATGCTATATACTTTCGTCGTTAGTTAAATTAGAACGTTCGTAGTTCATGTATTTGTTTTAGCATAAAATTTGAATATTAGTGTTTGATATATGCAAATGTGCATCGTTTTAAAACTGAAGTTTGTTAATACTACAGAAGTTACCTCTATGTCTAAAATTTTCTGTAAAATAGACAATTTTTATTAATATGCTATAATATAATAATCACGGTATTGTATTCTAATTATTATTCTTATAACACATAGAAATATTGGCAAGTAACAAATGATAGTTAACAGAAAAAGCAAACGATATCCCCTAGTTTTTCTGTTTTTGTTTTTCTTTTCTTAACACTACAAATATTTATTTATCTTCAGTTAGATACACGATCATAAAGTCACTTTTCTATTCCAATTTCAAATTTAATTAAATTTTTAAGCTAGGGTGTATTTTTTAACTTGAAACTTTCAAATATTTCGATTCACGAAAAAAATGTCCGGAATACAAATTTAATAATTCATGGATGAAATATATTATTGCTAGAATTAGTTCCTCTCTCTCTTTTTCCATGTAGGTAGAAAGGGCGTAACTTTGAAACCTTAAATAGGAACCCATATAACGGGTGGGCAAATTTGAGGTTAGGAATTAATTTGGTTGTCAAATGATGAAATTTCAAGAATTGTGTTGTTATCCTTTGACATTTATTTAGTAAAAAGTTGGGAAATTTTAACCATGGAACGCTGCACTCTTGAACAAAGAATTTTAATTGTGAAAATTTACTACCAAAATGGTGAAAATTTTACTGTATCACTTCGTAAAATTCGAGCAGCTTTTCCTCGTAATCAGGCTCCTTCTGAGACCGCTGTGCGTAATTTAATCGCTAAATTCGAGGTTCGCGGTACTGTTGCTGACAATAGACCAAAACAATACGCTCGTAGTGGCCGTAGTGATGTAAACATAGCCGCTGTACAGCAAAGTGTTGAGCATGAGCCTGGAACATCAACTCGTCGACATTCGCAACAATTGGGCATCACCAGAGGCACTTTGCGCAACATTTTGCATAAAGATCTTCATCTTCACGCTTATAAAGTTCAACTCGTTCAAGAATTAAAGCCGGCCGACCATTGTTTGCGTCGAACGTTTGTGAATTGGCTGTTTGAAAAACTGAACGAAAACAACGCATTTTTCAACAAAATCATCTTTAGTGATGAGGCCCATTTTCAATTAGGCGGTTATGTAAACAAACAAAATTGTCGCATATGGGGCTCACAAAATCCACAAACAGTCCTCGATAAACCATTACATCCAAAGAAAGTAACCGTATGGTGCGGTTTGTGGTCAGGCGGCATCATCGGCCCGTATTTTTTCGAGAATGAGCAAGGAAACGCCGTCACCGTGAATTCTCTGCGCTACCAAACCATGATAACCGATTTTTTGTGGCCACAATTGGCTAATGTTGACATCAATGACCTTTGGTTTCAGCAAGACGGCGCCACAAGCCACACAGCCGGCCAAACAATTCAGTTATTGCATGAGAAATTTCCCGGTCGCGTAATTTCTCGATTTGGCGATGTCAATTGGCCGCCTCGTTCTTGTGATTTAACGCCGCTTGATTATTTTCTCTGGGGCCATTTCAAAGACCGGGTTTACGTGAACAAACCACAAACAACTGACGCTCTGAAAGATGAAATTCGGTTCTGCATTGCCGAGATAAGCGAAGCTTTGTTGCAAAATGTGGTTCAAAATTTTGTGAAAAGAGCGGACGTCTGCCGACGTGCTAGAGGTGGACATTTGCCCGACATCATATTCCATTATTAATTCCCATATTTCTACTTTACATTGGTATCTATAAAACTGAATTTGTCAAAAAAAGTGTTTTTTAAGCCAATTTACTTCCTAACCTCAAATTTGCCCACCCTTTATTTTATTACAGATTCGAATTTTACTGGGAAAAGTGCGTAGGATTTGTCTCAAACATTTTTTTCAATTCATAATAAATGGCGCTGTAATCTATGGAATTCAATTTTTTTCAATTTCTCGAACCGTAAACCTATGCATACGATTCTGCAATACTTGTGCAATGAAAAATACGTTTTCTTTGTAAATAATCAAAGTTACTCTTACAAAGACTTTATTTATTTTACAAATTTCTAAATACTCGGAAAATGTCACCTGTAGAAATGTAAATTCCTGGTGAATAAATTACTTTCACCCTAACCCTCACGTATCAGGGTGCTTCGTTTATACAAGTCTCTCCGCCTTTCACTTATCACAGTGCTAGATTTCACCACACCTCCTCATTTTTCAATTAAAGTAATTGCGCAAAATGATAACTTCAATGTACTAATTGACCCACATCTGTAGACATCTGTGAAGCAGCGTTGCCAGTTAAAAAAATTATTATTCCCCACTAAAACGTAACAAAATTCCCCACATTTCCCTACTCCTCACCAGACAGTGTTAAATAGTAAAGTGACCTGTCAAAAACCGTGTATAACTTAAACTCAAGGAATTCTGTTTTCTAGATTATAATCATATAATTAAATATTGAATTGTAATGTTCTTATAACAATATATGCATGAATATATATGGTTTCCCTGGAAATCACTTAAAAAGAAGGAACCTGTACATCTTTATTTTTTGAAAAAAATTTTGACCTGTAAATATTACATATTTATATGGCAAATGTTAATATAACTATATAAAAAAAAAACAAGATATTGATTGAATTCTTTTTTATGTACATTTCGTTACAAATTTGATGAGCTGTTTCTATTCAAAAAATTAGGCAATTAATTTTAAACTTCTCTATTTCATGCTTTTTTAAGTTGCTGTGCTGAAGAGCAATATGTACATGAGGGCCTAAGTGTATTTCTTCTATTGGAAGAAAATTTGTCGGATTTCTACACTGAATCAGTGACAACTCTACAGCTTCTAGATAATTCTGTTTACTATACATGTCTAAGATAGTTGAAAATAATAAAATAAAATAAAACAATAACTTTGTTATACCATTTTATTCACACGTAATAGTGACGGCGGTTTCGACATACAATGTCATTATCAAACTGCAAAAGTTACAGGCCTACATAGATCTTATAAATGACACAAAAATATATGGAGGTGGTTTATGATGTTATTTAAAATTACTACTATATACTTAACTATTATATACAACATTGGAAAATAGGTGTAAATATAAGATCCAACTGGTCGTTAAGAACAATATCTATTGTGTTGTTTCCGCTTTTAAAAATTTCAAGTGACTCTAAAAGATTTAATTTACGACCTTTCTCGGCCTAATGCAATATTTTATGATGACCAAATGTATGCCTTTCTGTAATAAGATGGTTTGCGAATGTTGAATCTGTCTTCTTTAGTTTATATGACCTCATGTGTTCTTTTACCCGTATAATAAAACTTCGACCAGTCTGATCTATATATACACTTTTACAATCGTTACAATATAATTTGTACACTCCTGAGTTATTATTGATATCTGTTTTAGGTTTTGCGTTAAAAATGAAATTACTTGTTTTTACATATGGTTCGTAAGCTATACTAACATTACTATTATTTTTTGAAATTATATTTCCAAGTTGCTAGCTTATTTTACCGAAGTAAGTTAACGAGACAAATTGTTTAAAATTAGCACTATCTTTAGGATATACTAAACTAAGGGCCACTTGTAACTGTTTTTTCTTTAGTATACTGTCAATTACGCTACTTTTATAACTATTGTTTACCGCTATTTGTTTTATAGTATTGATTTCACGAACAAAAGATTCATTAGACAAAGGAATATTTAATGCATGTCGTCTACATACCGATACCAAAAATTAATATGTTTTTTACCTAGTTGTGATGAAAGATTTTTTTCTGTAATATGCTTCATGAAAATTTCAGCTAATAGAGGACTTAGAGGTGAGCCCATTGCCAGACCTTCTGTTTGTTTGTAGAATTTGTTGTTAAATGTAAAGTAATTTTGGTTGGTGACTAACTCCATTAGAGATATGATTTTTTAATTCTATGATACATAGAGCATTAAATATTCCTTTGTCTAATGAATCTTTTGTTCGTGAAATCAATACTATAAAACAAATAGCGGTAAACAATAGTTATAAAAGTAGCGTAATTGACAGTATGCAAAAGAAAAAACAGTTACAAGTGGCCTTTAGTTTAGTATATCCTAAAGATAGTGCTAATTTGAAACAATTTGTCTCGTTAGCTTACTTCGGTAAAATAAGCGAGCCAATTGGAAATATAATTTCAAAAAATAATAGTAATGTTAGTATAGCTTACAAACCATATGTAAAAACAAGTAATTTCATTTTTAACGCAAAACCTAAAACAGATATCAATAATAAATCAGGAGTGTACAAATTATATTGTAATGATTGTAAAAGTGTATATATAGGTCAGACTGGTCGAAGTTTTATTATACGGGTAAAAGAACACATGAGGTCATATAAACTAAAGAAGACAGATTCAACATTCGCAAACCATCTTATTACAGAAAGACATACATTTGGTCATCATAAAATATTGCATTAGGCCGAGAAAGGTCGTAAATTAGGAGTCTGGCTGCTATATCCAGACAGCTAACAGCGAAAACCTTGACGATTGCGCTTCCTTATTTCGAGAAGGGAATGAAGAGCTTTCTTCAAAATGATCCCGGCGAAGAACGCAGCGATAAAGTATCTCGAGAAGTAAACTCAGCCATTAGATGTTGCAAAACGTTGCAAAAAGAAGCAGAGAAGAGGGCGAAGCTGACAAAGTTTGACGAATATTTCAAGTTAAGTCATTCAAGAACAACGGAAATTGATGACGGCAGCATTTTATCATATTAAAAAAGCTTCCAAACATTTTATAATTTTTGTATGTGAATATGATCCCTTTTGCTTTTATTTTTTGAACATGTAATGTGTTTCTTTCTTGTATGTATTCTTATTTGTTTTGTTATTTTGTTTATAAGTAAGTATGTATTTTTATAAAAAATGAAAAGAATAAAATGCCTGATGAACTAAACCATTCAATTATTTTGTTTTAAATAGAACCGATCTGAATGAATTTGTAAGGATTTGTATGAAAATAATGATTCGTTAAACGGCTTTTCGCTTTACGGTCAACTTTTTCTGAACGTATCTAGGCCGCTAAGCGAGGTATGGGTGTACAATATTTTCTTGTACGTTTTTCTTTTTGTTTTGATTTTGTCTGTACAATGATTTTTTTGCAATCCATTGTGGTCGTCCATAACGGTCAACTCCGCGAAGACATTTACCGCTTTCGTCCACAATTCCTCCTCTGCCTCTGCTTGAGATCTGGATGCCATGTCTTTGAATTTTCCTGGGTTCTGCCTTGCGTCCTGCCTCTTTGTTAGTATGCATTCCCATATAACATGTGCAGCGTCCTTCTGGCCATTCCCACAATTGCAAAGAACCCTCGGTTTCTCTGAGTTTGAAGCATCGCTATTACTCTCTGAAATAGCCATGGCATGTTATTAATTGCATGGCTTTCCATGGTAATTGCTTGTGTTCTTGGTCTACTTCAGGGTACATGCTAGAAACTCTTCGACCAGTTCTCCCTCTCTCCCATTCTAACTGCCATTGCATCAACAACCTCTCCTCGTCTGCGTGCTTAGCTAATTGGTGACCTAACAGGCTAATTTACTGAACCAGCTCACCGATCCAGCGATCATTGAAATTGCGATCAAATAATTCACGTATCACCACCGAATAGTGTGTTGATCAACCATCATGTTGAATGAAAACGTATTTTTTATTGCTCACGTATTGCAGAATCATATGCAAAGGTTCTCGGGGCGAGAAATTGAAAATAAATTGAATTTCATCGATTACAGCGTCATTTATTATGAATTGAAAAAAATGTTTCGGACAAATCCTAGGTACGTTTACCAGTAAAATTCGAATCTGTAATAAAATATACGGGTTCCTATTTAGGGTTTCAAAGTTACGCCTGTTCTAATCACATGGAAGGAGAGAGGCACTAATTCTAGCACTAATATATTCCCTCCATCGAATTATTAAATTTTAATTCTGAATATTTTTTCGTGAATTGCTTATTTTTCGAGATATTTGAAAGTTTCACATTAGAAAATACACCCAGTATTAGGAATAGAGCAAAATATGATTACATTTAAAAAATGAGTTTGTGTACGTAAAAAAATGTGAAGTCTATTTGTGTTATGTAATGCGGCACGGAACTTTTATATTAAAAAGTAAACAAGTAAAAAAAATTGAGAGCGAGGACTGAATATTTAAAAGGCAAATGGACCAATAAGGCAGTAGGATTTCGAACAGCTGTTCCCGGCCACTTCCGTATAGGTATAAAATAAAATTAATGGATGGTACCTAAAATTTCGATTATAAAATCCCTTAATAACATATTCGCATAAAATCCTGACAATTTTTTACCTTTCTTGACTTCTTGACTTGATTTTCAAACAAATTATAGAAATATTGAATTATACATTTGCTACACATTGAAAGAAAGTTAGAATAACATTTTTTACGAAATGTTTGTATAGTAATTCATTTAAATGGGCAGGTGTTATTCGTAGAACCGATGTGTAGAATACTACAGTGTCCGTAATAAAGATATGTAAGCGATAAATGTAAATACAAGTATTACGAGTATTAATAAATCGAATGGTCGTTTAAATAAAATTCGAGATAAATGAACGTTTCTTTTTTTGTTTTTAATTTGAAATTATTTGTATTGAGTATTGAGTAATGTTTCAACATAAAAATAAGGCTTTAGGTGATTTGTTAAATTTACTAGTCAATAAAGTTTAGAATTGCAGTGGGAAAATAAAGTGTTTTCGTCTAAAACTATATTGGAAGGTATGAAAGAATTAATTTGATTGCTAAACTTCGAATTTTATATTATAATTTTTAAACTGAGGCTAGACCCCTTCAAGAGAATTATTCCACAAACGCATTCATATATATACCGGATGTATTTTTTAACTTTAAACTTTCAAATATATTTTATTACAGATTCGAATTCTACTAGAAAAAGTACATATGATTTGTCTGAAACATTTTTTTTAATTCATAAGAGATACTATTATCAGGATAAAATAAAATAAATTTACACAAAAAAATAAATACACAAAAATACCATAACAAACATATTGCTGTGAATAGTGAGTTAGTAGTTGAATGTACCACTATTCACACCAACTCTGTCCAGCTTAGATACTCAGTCGGTTACTTTCTTTAAATGGGACTGCTTTCCTCTCCGGTTTTCCAATGGAAAACGTGGAAAAATAATTGTATTAATACCACAATCAGGCGCCACACAAAATTAAATTGTGAATATTGTTAGTTTTACTGAAGTTACTGTTAAGCACACAAGTAGAAAGGTAATTAAAAAGATATACACATCTTTACTCAAATGAATCTTTAATGTATATATAAAAAAGAAAAAAGAAAAAAAAATTCTTTATAAAGTATAAAGAATTGTGTAATTCAAACTTACACTTAGAGGTAAAAGAATTTGTTAAAACTGACCGCCAAACAAATCCAAACGTCCTCTGATTACACCCGAACTAAATTAAATCTAATAAATTGCAAAGATGTTTTTTAAATTTCACCCCTAATAAACAACTTCGAAAGATAAACAACCAGAACTGACAGACCGAAGCAAATCTCTAACACATGTGCAGTCACATGTAATTAAAAAAATGCCCTTGACTCCAACGTGCAAAATTTATAGTTAAAGAAAATTTTTTATTGAAATATTAAAATACGTTCTTTGTCATTTATATATATCTAAGATAAAATATATATCAAAATTACCACAATGGTAAAATACAAATCAATACATACAAGAAAATAATAATAAAGATAATGAGAATAATTTCTATTACTTACGTAAATAAAATGTATTTTTTTAATACAAGACACCAGAGTTAGAAGAACGTACAAAAATTAAACAACTACGAGTTCTGCACACTCGTAAATAAATCGGTATGAAATAAAGCACCAAGACTAATTAATAAAAATCACGAAGCTACTTAAACTAAGATAAAAAATATATCTTATAACTCACGTCCTCTCAACTCTGATAACAATTAGTGTCTGTCCACAGATAGCTCACAGGCTCTCTATAAAAAAAAAATAGTTTCAAGGTAAAATTTGCCTAGCCGAACAAACGGCGTGCTCCCACTGCGCAAGTCAAAGTAATAAATTCACAATTTATACACTAGCAACCAAAATAATAGTTCAATCAAGAATAATTAAAATTTTTCCAAATGTTGCGGGGAAAAGTCCATAGCAATATGGACTAATTGAATATCTGAAGGAATGGGTACTTTTTATTACTAAAATGTCTATGCACAAAACTTTCACTACTATTTATACAATACTGTTCTTAAGTAATAAAGCTGTGGGTCTACATTATGTTACAGGGAGGTAAAGGAATTCTACGGAAGAAATACAATATATGACTGTCTGAATATCAAAGAAATAAATCGACTAAGGGTGAATTATTAGTTTCTAATTGATCGGTTCTCTTTAATTTATTAATTTCAAGTAACTCTAATAAATTAAGTTTTTTGCCCTTATTTTCTACGTGTAATATTTTAAATTCCGTGTTAAAATTGTGGTTTGTTAAATTAATATGAGACGCATATGAAGAGTCACTTTTATTATTTCTAAATGAAGAAAAATGTTATTTGATGCGTATTTCAAACGATCTGTCCGATATACGTCATGGGGCAACTACCGCAAATTAACTCATAGACTCCTGACTTTTTATTGTTATTTGTTAAATATTTATTGTTTTTTATAAATTTGACTAAATTATTGTTACTTCTATACGCTGTATTAATGTCAAACTTTCTTAAATA
Organism: Melolontha melolontha; assembly: GCA_935421215.2. Taxonomy (NCBI): domain Eukaryota; kingdom Metazoa; phylum Arthropoda; class Insecta; order Coleoptera; family Scarabaeidae; genus Melolontha; species Melolontha melolontha. The sequence goes on along the minus strand of OW285238.1, from coordinate 165,401,083 downwards.
TTTACAAATTTTTGTGCTTGAAGAGCCTATAAACGTGATGATTTTAAATTTTTGGTTGTTATTGTTATTTAATATTGAGTAAACTTGTGATATGGCTTATGTAAGGAGTTTTTTTATTTAAAATGTTATCTATTATATTACTTTTATATCCATTGTTGATAGCTATTTGTTTAATTAAATTTAACTCATTCTCGAAATTTGTTTGGTTCAAAATATATTATTTTAGTACAGATACGTGGATGATATAATTTAAGGGAGATAAAAATGCGTGGAGATGAAAATATCCCTTATGATAGGAAATAGATTGGAATAGCCTCAATGGAGGAAATTCCAAGAAGTCCATTTCATACTCACAATACTTATTTAATGTTCTGATTCAGAATATATTGTATAGTCACACGCAAACAATTAAAAAAAACACAAATTATAGTCACTTATACCTGATAATTTTTCCCCACCAAACTATCTCGTAAGCCTTTCATAAAACTAGGAAGGTTTTGAAACCTTCAGTTGTAATAATGCACTGTTTCATCCTTGAATGCACTTAAGTTTCACTGATAGTTCTTAAACAAACCGAAATCGATATAGACGTCCCAACTAATGAACTAAGTTAATACTTACTGATACGCGTCATTTAGCACAGTTAGTTACAGACAGCTTTCGCATTTGATCCTTAAATTTGGCGCGAAATTTGAACTATAATTTAGATTTAAACACGTGCCTCGTATACGCTCATATTTTATTTAATTTTAATGCATATATTCCTGGCTGTAGTAATAAATATTCGGTTAGCTCCAAAAATGGAAAGTAAATTGCTTAATTTTCTATAATTAAATCTTAAATAGAGTAATAAAGAGCAGCACATACCAGAAGAAATGTATTAATGCCATTGTACAGTTACGGTGATATACTTTGAAATAATTTACGATTGTATCTTTATTGTACGTCATTCAATTGCGTAATTTTAATAATATTCTAAGAAGCCTAATGTACTACACACGTACACACAACGTCCCATTATCTCTTTTTCGACGTGTCTGTTATTAAATACGTTTGAGACTGCAAACGAAATAAAGAATTGGGCATATATAATTATAGAAACCACAAATTAGAGGGGTTAATGAATGATTTCAAACCGAATTAATCTAATTATGCCTTCTAGCGGAGAGCGCCGTTTCAAAGGCACGTTATTGTTTGGCGCTAATTGGGAACATAATTATAATACCTCGTTAGGTTTTACGAAATGAGACCAGGATGCGCGTCCTTTTTGTGTTTGCTCGATGGTTTATGATTTGACTCATCCATCGAATTCAAAAGGGTGAGAGTTGTTAAGACTTTTACCACACTGAATGAAGAGCCACTTATTAAATGTGAAAAGGGATATTTATCACTACTTTCTATAAATATTATTTCACTATAGGGGATTAACCCCTGTATATGTATGCATATATTATAAGGATTGGATTTTCGTTAATGAATTATTCTTCCCGGAGGGCACAAAAAGGAAACTCCTTTTAACTAATCCAAGCGTTCACTTTCATCAGAGCCACGTAATTAAAAAAATTGAATTTAGTGGTAATTTTGTTTGTTGTATGTGTACCATGCGAGCTTTTACTGTACAATAATAAAAAGTAGGGAGCGGACACGAGAGGCCGAAATTACGATGGACCATACAAACAGTCTATAACATCGCTAAGTACAACACGCAGTTATTCAATAGCACTATACATTTGGTTAAACGCACATGTGTCTTTTGTTTTTTTGTCGTTAAATTGTGACGCAATTATTTCAATTTTACAGTTAAATTCCTTTCTTCATAGACGTAGATAGAAGCAGGAGGAGTTTTTATAATTTGTTTTATTTATTAGTTTATATTTCGTAAGATAAATAAAGTTCAGTGAGTTAGTTTCTCTTTTTCATTGTTTTAACTGTTAATTACACATATACGAAAGTGTCCAGTGAATTTCGTTAAGTTCCAATAACTTACGCATACATTTTCAATTTTCATTTATTTAGATCTAGAACATTGTTTGAGTCACTTTTTCAGATATGATATGGAACAACGTGGAGAAAGGTATCGTGAAACAATGGCGAGTTGGATCAATGGTCAAACTGATTTGATGTCCATTGCCAGTGATTCCGAAATTTATTGCCTGTAAGTCTGTAAAATATCGTTAAAAATTCCAAGAAATCGCACGTACAACGTCACTTAGCATAGCAAACAGATACACAGAAATTAGACCTGTCAGAATCTGACAATTTTAACGAAGAACACTATGAAACTTTTATGTCAGCAAATATTCCATTAAATAAATTTAACAATCCCACCTTCAAAACATTTCTCCTAAACTATACTGGTCGAAATGTTCCTTATGAATCCACCTTAAGCAAATATTATGTTTCTAAGTGCTACACGAAAGCAGTTGAACGCATTAGAAGCCATCTTTTAAATCAGTACCTATGGATAAGTGCCGACGTAATTGTCGATATATTAGGACTCTGTGTTGTAAACGTTGTAGCTGGTGTACTACATCCAACTATTCCATATAACGCATATGTAATAGCAACAAACAAATACAGTTGATGCGGAAATAGTAGCTAAAACCATTTACGAGAATATACACCAAATGCTTCATTTGGACGACAGGTACAAAGAAAAAATACTTTTATTTGTCATGACGGTGCTGAATATATGTTAAAACAGGCAGACTATTAAAGAAAACATATCCTAATATGCTGCATTTTATTTGTGTAGTATCGTACATGCTCTCCACAGAATATATGAATATATCAGAGACACCTTTCCGGAAGTTGATAGGCTTGTACCCAATTTTAAAAAAGTTTTCAGATAAGCACCATTGTGAGTAGCTCTTTACAGGGAAAAACTTCCATCTTTGTCAATGCCTCCCTCTCGAGTAATAAGTAAATGGGGAACATGGTTGGAAGCTACAGTTTTTATGCAGAGAATTTCGATAGTTTACAAAATTTTGTGACATGTTTAAATGACAATGCTCGAAGTATTTCTGAGTGCAAGGAACTAATACAAATTCCAAATTTAAAAAATCAGTTCTTTCTTCAGAAAAACTTTGCAAATTTGTCAAAACTAATCACTTATTTTGAAAATCAAAATCTCAAATTAAATAATGGATTTACCATATTAGATGTGGCTATTAATAAATTGAAAAATGTTCCAAGTAACTTCGAATGTGGCCTTCGGCAAAAGTTAGACGCCGTTTTAATGGAAATCCAAATTTAATAACATTGCGACAACTGTGGACAATGCCTCAAAATCTAACTGCTAAACACTAAAATAAAAGAATATTTCCAGTATGCACCTATAATCAGTTGCGATGTAGAAAGGACGTTTTCTATCTATAAGGATGTATTTCATTCAAAGAGAACAAATTTTACAGAAGAAAACCTTGAATAAGTATTGCTAATTAATATTAACACTCCTTCACTCAACTTGAACTACAAAATGAACAAATAAAAATATATTTCGTACTTTATAGATCACTACCCGTTTATTTTCCAATTATATAAATAAAATTAAAAACTCATTAAAAATACAAATTTTCAATAGTACGCCCGTGGGCGATGAGTCATAGGCCTCTCGTGTCCGGTCCTTAATTATGACCGAGTTGTCGATAAAGCAACCACCCTAGAACACAACATTAGTCAAGACACCAAGCAAACAATGGTCGTCAACATATTTTTATGCGGATTCTGCATGTATGTTGTGCCATAAATTATACATTGAGATGTACGCCTCCAATGTTAGTATTATATTCCTCTTTAATATTTGCCATCCTAATTGCAGTGTCTGATATATTCACAAATTCTGTGGAGAGCATATACTACACAAGCAATGTACAGCATATTAGGATATATTTCCTCAGAGACACCTTCCCAGAAGTTGTTAGACTTGTATCCGCTTTTGAAAAAGTTTTACGAAAAGTACCAGTGAGAGTAGCTCTTTACAGGAAAAACCTCCATCTTTGTCACTGCCTCCATCTCCAGTAATAAACAGATAGGTAACAAGGTTGGAAGCTACTAGTTTTTATCCAGAGAACTTTGATAGTTTACAAAATTTCGTTACATGTTTAAATGATGATGCTCGAAGTATTTCTAAGTGCAAGGAACTAATACAAATTCCAAATTAAAAAAATCAGTTCTACTTTCTTCAGGACACTTTGGAAATTTTCCAAAACTAATCACTTATTTTGAAAATCAAAATCTCAAATTAAATCATGGATTAACCGCATTAGGTGACTTCGGATGTGGCCTTCGGCAAGAGTTAAACGCAGTTTTTAATAGAAATCCAGATTTAATAACATTGCGGCAATTGTGTATGGGGACAATGCCTCAAAATCTAACTGCTAAATACCCTAAAATAAAAGAATAATTTGCTGTGTGCACATATAACCAGTTGCGATTTAGAAAGGACGTTTTCTATCTACAAGGATGTATTTCATTCAAACAGAACAAATTTTACAGAAGAAAACCTTAAGAAGGCATTGCTAGTTAATGTTAATACTCCTTTACTCAACTTGAACTAAAAAATGAACAAATAAATTTGTATTGCGTATTTTATAAATCACCACGCGTTCGTTTTCCAATTATATAAAAAAAAATAAAAAACAGATTACACAAAAGTATGACCAGAAAAGACGGTGAAAATTAAGTCAAGACTTGCGAAATACACCCGACATTAATGTCAGAAAAAAACTGTATGATACCATGACTACTTGATCTATCGCAACAAAAAGATAATCAATTTATTACCTTTGAATACGTTTCTGCCAAGTTTGATCAAAAGATTAGCGGCCCTTCTTGGCGTTAAAGTTCATCAATATGTGTTGGATTTATGCGCCAATCCACAAAATTTTTCAACGCAATAACCATTAACACTAACATACTTATTCCAACATTTCTTTAATAATATTATACCTTCGAAAAAAAATTATCGTGGCTATTCGGCAAAATACGACTTTACGTCGTTTTCCACGTCGCTATTCGATAAAAGCGACCCCGCTCAAGTGTTTTTTGAGTTTTGGAAAGAGACAATAGTCACAGGGGCGAAGTCGGGACTGTAAGGTAGACGTTGTAATTCCTCAAAGCATTCATTAATTTAACAGAATAATTCGAAACATACATGAGTGGAGAGCCTTTCTTTGGAGAAAAGGTATATAACCCCTTACCACAATTATTAGTCGTATCCTAAATACATATTTCGACAACTAAGTTGTCATCATCAGTAGGATATGAAAACACACCAACTTTACACGGCGTCCACGTTTACACGACGATCTTAGAAAAAAAATAGTGGCGCGTAAATATCGTGTATTAATTAAATACATAGCATAGGTACTAAATTTTGGTCAACAGTATCAGCTCCAGTACATCGTTTCTCAACCTAGGGGCCGCGGTGGTATTAAAGGGGGTCGCAGAAACATGGTTTTCAAAGGTTTCTTGAGGTGTTGAAAATCGCGGTCCACACATTTTTTGTTTCACAGTTGGGAACGAAAAGAAATCATTTGGCGACAAGTCAGGTGAATATGGACAATAAGACATTATTTCAATATCGATATCTTTTCTCCTTCAAATAGTCAACTATTAGACGTGCTGCAAGGGAACTTGTGTTGTATTGACGACGAATAATGCGAAGTTTTCGTTGTTCTTCCTGATTTCGTCTATAACTTTTGGCAAACAGATTACTGTATACCATTCAGCGTTAACAGTTTTTCAATCCTCTAAAGCAGCGATGCACGTACAGCGGCCTGCGGGCCGCATGGGGCCCAGTGTCGATATTTATGCGGCCCGCCAACGAATTTTAAAAATTGTTCGAAAAACTACAAAACTTGGTAAAAATACATTCAAATCAATAATTCTTAACTTTTTATTTAATTCTAACTTTTGTAATTGTTAGTAAGATATGTATCTTTAAGTACCTACTACTTTCTTGTTCAGGTTTACTACGTAGGACAGGTATGCTCCTCGTCGTTCCAATTGTTACGAGATTAGAAATCTGTCGAACCAACTACATTACTCGAAGATTCGTGAAACACGTCGGTATTATCCCCGAACAATGTGGTAGATTCTCGATGTTAGGTAACTCGTATAAATACAACGCATCGCCCGCTATCAGGGCAGTTAAGTTTTAATTACGGACAAGCGAACGTTATATTGTTTGAATTGTAATCTGTTTAGAATAAATATTTCGTCGTTCGAACTTGGCATCTACCTACGTAACAATATAATATCAATTTTGATATGAATAAACCAGGCCCCAGTAAAAAACGTAGTCGTAAGGTAGATGAAAATCGACAGTTTCAAGATATTTGGACCGAAAAATACTTGTTTATTTCATCGCATAACAAAAGTGTCCGTTTAATATGCAAGAGTAGTGTTTCTATTCCCAAGGAATATAATGTGAAAAGGCATTATGAAACCCAGCATCATACTTTTACCTTATTAACCGGCGAAAATCGAACCCAAAAAATTTCTACTTTACAAAGGGAACTAATAGGTCAGCAAGCTATGTTCACAAAACCAATTCAAGATGCTGAAACAGCTACTTAAGTTAGTTTTGAAATATCCCGAATAATAGCGAAAACTTGTCGGCCTTTTAAAGATAGTGAGTTTGTTAAGCAGTGTTCAGATATCGCCGCAAATAAAATGTGTCCGAAAGATGCAAAGAGGTTTGAGAAAATTCAACTAAATCGGATGACTGTTCAAAGAAGACTTACCACATTAGCAGCTAATATAGAAGATCAAATAGCTACGAAATCGAAAAGTTTTGAGTATTTTTCTATAGCACTCGACGAATCTACAGATATAAGTTCCACTGCTCAACTCTTAATAATTTTACGAGGTGTAACGCAAAATTTTGAACTTAGTGAAGAACTGATTGGTATGAGTTCTTTGACAAGTCAAACCAAGGGGAGTGACATGCTCAAAGCTCTTCTGGAAAAATGTTCTATAATGGATTTGGATTTCACGAAATTATCTGGAATTACGACTGACGGAGCACCTTCAATGGTTGGAAGTAAATCTGGGATAATAACTATGTTAAAAGAGTATTTGAAACTAAAAACATAGATACCAAGGAATTAATGCAGTTTCAATGCATTATACATCAAGAGGCCCTCTGTTCAAAATTATTGGGATTTGAAAATGTGATAAAAGTTGTAAAACCTACTGTAAACTTTATAAAATCAAGAGGGCTCAATCACCGACAATTCACACAATTTCTCGAGGATATTGAAAGCGAATATGATGATCTCCTATTTTACATCGAAAGTCGTGGGTTGTCACTAGAGCGGTTTCTTAACTTGATTGAAGAAATCAAAATATTTCTGGCGGAAAAGAAAAAGGACGTCTACGAACTTGACAACCCTGATTGGCTGATGACTTAGCGTTTCTTGTAGACATCACAAATCACTTGAATGTCTTAAATACGCGACTTCAAGGCATAGATCAATTGATTTCGCAGTTATATTCTCATGTTTCGTCCTTTCAATGCAAATTGAGTCTTTTCAGGACACAAGTCAATTCAGCCAATTACAGCCGTTTTCCGAACTACAAAAAAATTATGGAGAAATTCAATAAAACTGATGTCAATTTCGCTTATGTTGAAAAAATTGATATTTTAATACAAGCTTTTCATGATCGTTTTCTGGACTTCAAAAAAGTTAAACCTCCATTAGACATTTTCAGCAATCCTTTCAACATTTCACCCGAAAATGCACCGGAATCAATACAGCTGGAATTGATAGACATGCAAAATGATGATAATTTACGAAAAAAGTTTAATGAAAGCAATTTACTCAACTTTTATCGTTGCGTTGACAAAACCGCTTATAAAGAGTTGCGAATAAATGCATTGAAATACGCAAGCTTATTTGGATCGACGTATATTTGTGAGCAAACGTCTTCAGTGATGAAACTTAACAAAACAAAAAATCGAAACCGTCTGGCAAATGAAAATCTGGAAGCAATTTTACGTGTGGCGACAAGTAATGTGGAGCCAAACACAAACAAAATTGTTAGGTCAATGCAATGTCATTCATCAAAAAATAAAACACTAAATATTACATTGTAATGATTAGATTACATTACGATTACATAATTACAACAAACATTATTGAATGTGCTTTTATTTTTATCGTTTGTAGTAATTCATACTATTTAAAAATAAAAATATTTGTGTTAATAAGTATTCTTTGTAGTGGCCCGTCCTTGGCTTATAATTTTCCCGAGTGACCGCTGTTCCGTATAAGTGTATCCCTGGCCTAAACCATAATAAAAAATCATTTTATGAGAAAAAATCATTTGTTACATTTTACTTAATAAGTGCACATGTAAAAAATTCATATCGCTTCTGTGCTAAGTTTCAAATCTCTCATTTTCTCTTCCTTAAACGAATGTAAAAGTAAAAAAATGTTAAGCGATTCGAGCCAAAGTTGGAGATGACACTATAAAATGTCACAGAAACTTTACGTAAAAAATTACATAAAAAACTCGTCTCGTAATTAGATGTAATAAACTGTTACTGGTTCACACACCAATTTCTAATACTAATAGGAGCATGTCTTCTTCATTTAAAATTTACTTTAAGGACAGAAAGGTCATATATTTTATTCATTTTTGTATGTGATATATGATATCCATTACAGTGGTTATACGTTGAAATATACCAATTTTTCTTGACCCGAAAATGTTTTCATTACCACTTAACGGCAACCGTAATTCGTTTTGTTAAAGTTTGCCCGGTAATTAAAAGTAAAATTGTGAGTTGTTGAAAGACAAAAGATAACACACAGTGAGGAGGCGCACAAAATGCCAATTTAAATTACGTACCATATATATTATGCAGAGAGAAGTCTATAATTTAGTTGACAATTTAAAGATCTGTGAGGGCTTCTTTATAATTACATACAACGGAAACGTTTCGGAATAAATTAATGCGACTAAATATTAATTATTCGATAAATTATCGTACAACGAGACAATGACATATATACAATTATAACATTAATCTAGATAGCCAGTTACCTAAAATGAATTTTTGTTTTCGATCATCGCCATGATAACAACATTGTTTCTTTTCATTATCGAAAAGATATAATTTTCCCGGATATAATTACAGTTGGAACACTTTAAATCAATTTAGTGACTTGCGCGCTTACATGTAATTCGTACGGAATCGCCTCGAAAACTCCGAAGTATCACAAAATCGTGTTTATATTATCGAAAATTAATATTATTTTCCCGTGCCTTTTATCGTAGATTGTCTGCTTTTAATTTAAGGTCAAGTTAATTTTGGTTCAACTGACGGTCACGATTTATAACCCGAAATTATCATTTTATTATTCCAACATCGTGGGAGTTATTAGCCACAATTAAAGGATAATAATGTCTTGAAATGAGGTTGTTCATTATGTGGTTTTTATAATTTCTCGGCCAGTATTTATATTTGGTACAAGTGAACAATTACAGCGGTTTTCAATTAAATTTCCTCTATATGTCTTTCAAATTATGTGATGTTTATTCTTCTTATTGTATTTATTTGAGGTAATTGTCCCAAATATGAGGATACTAACTATAATTCTGTAATTTTCTAAACAAAACTAATTACAACTGACCATTTGTAACACAACTAATGATAAAGACAAATACACTAATATAATGGTATATCTTCGAGTAGTACGAGGGACACCTTTTAAATTTTTACAATCGACCACTAGATGGTGCTTTTGACATATTGCTATGAATTTTACTAAAATAAGGAAATTAAAAAGAAATCGACCGAGGTTGTGTATTTTAAATGCACCTCGTATATCGTATCTTAATTTAATGTTAAAATTTTAGATGTATAATTCCAAGAATAAATGTGTAAATAAGCGACGTTATGTCAATGAATTTTAGGTTAGTTTGATTTTTTAATGCTTAATATCTAAGTAAAGCGAGAAAACATGCGTTGGCTGCCAGCAATATTAAAAAGAATACGAAATAGCCTTTTCTTTGTATATTAACAACGTTAGTAGCCACATGTAACTTCAATTCATTCTATTGTTATAAACATAACCTTCCCAAAGGATGCGTAAACATGACACGTCCAGGGCAATTTTAAAGATGTAAATTAATCATATAAGCCATTCAAAAGGGAAGCCAGGACTAGAACAACCTGAAAGAAACACCAGAATATCAGTAACAAGAAGTCAACAAACATTGAAAAATACAAACAAAATAAGTAATAATTACGACTCTGTTATGATGTAAACAAACAATACGTCAAAATAAGAAGACTCAGCGGAGAAGAATGCTCCATATTGTCCATATTCACCTGACTTGTCGCCAAATGATTTCTTTTTGTTCCCAACTGTGAAACAAAAAATGCGTGGACAGCGATTTTCAACACTTCAAGAAGCATTTGAAGCCTTTGATAACCATGTTTCTGAGATACAACCTTCAGAGTGGAAAAAATGTTTTGAGAACTGGTTCGTTCGCATGCAAAAGTGTATAGACCATAAAGGCGAAATTTTGAAAGCAATCCCAAAAATTTTGTTTTCTTCACAGATTTTGTAATAATATAAAAGGTGGCCCTCGTATATATATATATATGAATGGAATTCGTGAGAAGTTGAGAATTATTTTGTAGATGGTAGTTCTTATATTCTCTATGCATTAGTAAAAAATAAATATTTTTTATAGTAGCGGGTGATTTGAGCCAAAGTGTATTTTATTTAAATTATGCATACTGCCATCTATTAGGGAATAGCAAAAGCTTACCAACTTTTAGAGCAGAAGCGTGGGTAGTAGGAGGTACAGAATTAATAGTCTGTTAGAAACTGAAGCAGGTGTAAATATTTAAACAGTACTTTCAAAAAGATAAAGAATTAATTTAGTTATGATAAACGCCTAGAACTTCTTTCAATGTAGACAGAGCAGACGGGAGGTATTAAAGACACAAATCAAGTTTTTCCTTATCCTGTGTAATGTTGGTAAAAGACCACGATGTTCATACTTTGAGCCTAACTCAAAATTATTAGTACAGGACCGGTTTAATTTTTGTCTTCTTTTCTGGGTGACTGGGTGACTTTTTGGGACAAGCCGAATAAATACACCAAAAAATACAGGAAAGTCGTAAATATAACGATTTCTCAGAGGAAGTACTGGACACAGCATTAAGAGATATAAGAAATAATAACTTGTCATCTAGAAAAGCTAGTGAAAAGTATGGCATCACCAAATCCACTTTGTAAAGGAAATATATGTAATTCAAAAAAATATGAAAAAAATTGGGGTGTGATAACTAAAGTAGGATACTTATTTCCACACATTCAATGAAGGCTTAACGCAACAAGTCCTTCTTAATTACTGCATCTTTCTACATTCTAGCTTAAGTATGTAACTAGGTCACATTAAGTAGGTTATAAGTAAATTGAAATGATATAAAGACTGAGGAGATCATTTATAAACAAGACAAATATCAAAAGACCCAAATTTGATTCCCAAGAGACGCCAGAAGGAAGAACAAAATTATTGAAGCAGAATCCATTGTAGGTCACGTAGCATTTTCTTTGAAATAGATAAGACTGCAGAAGACTGATAGAAGTTGGAACGAAACCAAAAGATCCCAACTTATGAAGTAAAATCCCACGATCAAATAAATCGAAAATCTTGGATAGGTCAGTATAAATTCATGTAAAATATGATGAGATTCAAGTATGCTTTCACATTTCTAATACCTCGATACCTTCAATTTTGGATACTCATTTAGACGTGAGGATACTTGGATACCGCATAATCTTTCTACGATTCAAAAAGACGATCGCGTAAAATGGCGCAAACTAATACTAAAATAATTCAATCAGGGATCTTCTGATACCTTTGTATCTTCTGAAAATGTCAAAAGATCCATGATTGAATTCGTTGACATTATTACAGGTTCATACGAATCGTGGATTCGTATGAACCGGAAACCGGAACAACAAAAGTTGTTTGCTCGTGAAACATTTCTAAACAAATTGCGTGTTTCATAGCAAAATCGACTCCATCTCACCATCTATAATCAAGACAACAGTACGTTCACATTTTAATTCTACATTACCTTAAATAAGGTTTAAAAAACTTATTTTATTTAATTAATTTATATTATCTATTCTACTTTATCATTATAAATAATGCAGGTACGGTAGTAGATTGAAAGATAGTCCAAAAAAGATTAAGATAATATTATAAATTGCGGCAGTAAGCGTATTATGCCAGGCTATATTAATGTTCGAACATCAATACCTATATTTAAATTAAAAACTTAATGTTCTGTGTGTATCGATTTTTGATACCTTACACCAATCTATAATAAGTCTAGCCTATGCAATATTAGATAATCTAGGGTTTGATCTTTATAATACTATTTAATAACGGAACAGAGTTTTAAATTGGTTTTCTCGACGGCCTATATAAAATGACCAAAAGATACAAATGAACTTTTAGAGAAGTTACTGAATTCTTGTAAGAATTCTTTATATTACAATTCATTCCAAATACAATTGAATAAATGTATTTTGAATTACCATATTATATTGAACAGAAGCTGTTAGAAAATTTTCGTTTCTTTGTTTAGTTTGTCCGCTATGTTTTTGATTACAATCGCTAGAATTTATTTCATAGATACCTGATTTTTGTCCTACTTTAATTTTATCTTGAGTACTACCAAAAAGTGATTTTAACGAGTTGAATGATTTAAATCCATTTGAAGAGAATGGTTTTTGTAGAAAGCGTTTAAATTTCTAGAACCCAAATAATACGTTAAACAAACAAATTTATAACCTCGATTTTTTTGAGGTAGTAAACTTGTGAGATTAGGAACTAGTTCTTTTAGTCTATGTTTCTTAATTAGGTTAGTAACTATTTTCGAGTCGAAACCGTTGTATTGTTGAGGTATTTCGTTAAGTGATCCTAGTAAATTCGATTTTCGCCCGCTTGCTAGATTTATTTTGGCCATTGTAAGAAGGTTTAATGTGTTTCGTCAAAGAAGCATGCGTGTGGAGAAAAGAAAAGGTGGCGACCGTTGGCCTTCAGTCTCTGGCATTTTTAATTAAGTTGAACGTGTTCCATAGTCGAGGCCCTTCTTTATATCTGTGATATCGAAATCTGTTTTAATTATGAGTTTTAGTCACCCATTGTGGTAGATGTGGCCTCGATCTGGTAGGCTAATTTGTGGCATCAGCTTTTCGCTGGCTTTCTGCATGTCAATTCAGTAGCGATCCAAGAGAGAGTCTGTTTGGTAAGCGATGCTTTTCTTCTATCTCTGTGATCCTCTTTGTAATATTTTATGTATTATATATATACGTAATATATTATTTACTAGGGTGCTAGGAATAAACTCATTAATTTAGAGCTGCAATTAAGTGTAAAACTGCTCGGATGGGTCAACATTTAAATTGCTTCTGGTGTTACGCAGCGTGATCACCGACCACGTGTTGGCCCATCTTTCTCGAAGAATCGCAGTAGGTGTCGTCTCGGACGTTGTTGTTCTGTTCTATTTCTCTTCTGTATCGCAAGCAATTTTGATTAGATACCGGTTAATTGATTTTAATTTTTAATTACTCTATGTCACGCAATGACTTAATTGCATATGTAAATTTTGAATGTACAACCGATGAGATCTCTGACGTTTTATTTTAATATCGCCTTTCAGAACTATATCGACTTGTGTTACTTTTTTTTCCTTAATTATATTTTGTTTCTACATTTACAAAAGGAAATTTAAAAAACACCTCGATAATAACGAGCCATCGCAAAAATTCATAATTGGAGTAGACTGTGAAATTGGGTTGGTACTTTAACCACTTCCACATAATGACACATTACTTGATGCTAGACAGTTTCATTTGGTTTCAAAAAAAAAAAAAAGATTATGGCATTGAAATGATACTATAACAAAAAAGAAAAAAAATAATTTATTTAATATCGAAATCATAATCAAAATTTACATATAGCTACAGAAGTTGTTGAAAATGTTGTCCATTTACATCTAAACACAAACAATTTTCTTAATAAGAGTTTTGAAAAATTTGACACAAACTTATAGTTTCAATGTCAAATAATAAATGTCATTATATGGAAGTGGTTAAAGTATCAACCCAATTTCACAGTCTACTCCAATTATGAATTTTTTCGATGGCTCGTTAGTTAGTGGTCAGCAGTTTGAACATTTAATTTGATTTGCAGTTCCGTTCTTTTTTCAATAAATCGGTCCTTTTCAGACCACAGAGTAAAAGAAATTTTGTAGGATACGGTCTCAGTTATCGATATGTTCAATTGTAAATTTCTCGATAACCGTCGAATTTGGATATAGGACATGGTACATGAAACATGCTTAGAATTCAATGCAAAATTCAGAAATAAAATAAAAAATAGGTATTTCCTTTTAAAAAAATAAAGTTGATGGTCGTAACTTATTTTTGGGCCGCTCTGTGTACATTAATTTACCAGCCAAAATGTCTCTGATATATTCACAAATTCTGTGGAGAGCTTAAGCTACACAAGTAATATGCAGCATATTAGGATATGTTTCCTTAGAGACACCTTTCCGGAAGTTGACATACTTGTATTCACTTTTAAAAAAGTTTTCAGAAAAACACCATAAACCAAAACACCAAAAAACACCAACACTCTTTACAAGGAAAAACTTCCATCTTTGTCACTGCCTCCCTCTCCAGTAATAACTAGATGGGGAACATGATTGGAAGCTACTAGTTTTTGGGCAGAGAATTTCGATAGTTTACAAAATTTACAAGGTTTAAATGACGATGCTCGAAGTATTTCTGAGTGCAAGGAACTAATACAAATTCCAAATTAAAGAATTCAATTGCACTTTCTTCAGGAACACTTTGAAAATTTGCCAAAACTAATCACTTATTTTGAAACAGAAATAAGAAAAACTCCCTAACCACAATATATATCAATAAATACTATATACGTATTTCGGCAACTAAGTTGTCATCTTCAGTAGAATAACCTTAAAAACTGAAAAATGTTAAACGTAGCGTTTTTGGCTAAGGTAAACCTTAGAAGATATGCTCTTCACCAAATCGCCAGTGGAATAACACTGTTAACAGTGTTATATAACAGTGTTATCCCACTGGCGATTTGGTGAAGAGCATATCTTCTAAGGTTAACCTTAGCCAAAAACGCTACGTTTAACATTTTTCAGTTTTTAAGGTTATTCTACTGAAGATGGCAACTTAGTTGCCGAAATACGTATATAGTATTTATTGATATATATTGTGGTTAGGGTGTTTTTCTTATTTCTGTTTCAGATTACAAGCCACAGTCTCCACCAATTTCGTATTTATTTTGAAAATCAAAATCTCAAATTAAATGATGGATTAACCACATTAGATGTGACTATTGGTAATTTGGAAAATATTCCAACTGACTTCGAACGTGGCCTTAGACAGATTTTATAACATTGCGGCAATTGTGTATGGGAACAATGCCTCAAAATCTAACTGCTAAATACGCTGAAATAAAAGAATATTTCCAATATGTTCACCGTACTTTATTTATTTTACGAAATATAAACTAATAAATAAAATAAATTTTTAAAACTCCTCACCCTTCTATCTATGCCCATGAAGAAAGGAATTTAGCTATAATATTGAAGTAATTGCGTCACGATTCCACGACAAAAAACAGATGTGCAGTTAACCCCACTATAACTCTGTGTGGTACTAGCTTTATAGACTATTTATATGGTCCATCGTAATTTCGGCCTGATACGACCGGTCTTTACTTATAAATAAGTTACAAATTTCTATAAAATCGGAATCAATTTCGCTTTATGACTTCCACTTTTCGAAATTCTCTTACAAATTTAATACCACACCCAGTCAAACTAAATAGAAGATATTTTATTTCTTTTCGACCTTATAGTTTAACGTTTCTGCTAATAAATTTGAAAGGAAAGCGGCACAATATGTATATGCATGCGTTTGTAATGTAAAAAGCCGAAAATTACTACCTGAAACCCCACATCTTCCGAGCTCATATTCCCACGCTTACCGTGCGTAAGAATAACGATACATAATGGCTACTTGAATGCTAATGCTTTACTGAAGCAAAGGAAAATGTTTAATAACTCATTCGAGATAAATTGTAAAACTGAAGTAGACTAAACGATTAATCATACAAATTGAAGCGTAGCGATGATTAGTAATGAGTAATCAGTCTTCATTTGTCATTCTTAAAATCTCAATACATGCATAAATGTGGAACGACCACAAAAGAAATATCGTATTTATTAAAATTTTTAACGGCCAGTAAGCAGTTAAGTTGTCTTAAACGTCTAGCCTATTTTAGATGATTTGTTCTTCCCCGGCGAACAAATTAAACTTGAGAACCTTCACGAAGAAAGATATATTGTATGTTTGAGTTTGGCTGGATTAAATGTGGCAGTCGGAAAATTGTATTAAGTGAACATCGTCGTATACTTCTAATATTTAATGTATAACTGTGTTTATATATACTTCAACATATCCATTAAATAATTGAAAATTCGTTTTACATCTATAATGTCAGACGGTAAAACCATAATATAACGAATCGTTAACCCAAAGAAAGGTGACGACATTCGATTTTTTAGAGATGTATAGACAGACAGACAACTTAAATCGTATAACAACGAATTACCATGGTTTAATTGCTTGCATTAGAGTTTCATTTTTTCATTTTGCTTAGAAATATTATTTTGAGCTAAAAGTATTAGTTTTGTCTGCTGATTTAAATAAGTGTATGTTAAGATTGTTAAGGAAACTAATAGAAATAATTGAAGTAAGAGAGATAAAAGATACTTTACACTTAAATTAAAATGTACAGATAATATACTATTAGAAGCTAACTACAAAATAATTATTTTAGTAGCTTTTCATTTCTTGTTTCAGCTAATTTTCTAAGGTATGAAAACATATAGATAGAATGCCATGATGTGTGAGTTCAAAAAAAGTATTTGAAATGCAGCAGCGACTGACCGAGTTTGTAGTTACAACGTGTTATAAAAATAATTTCCTAATTCGTAATACAATATTATGTTTTATCTAATTTTACGATTATTTAATGTAGATATTTGTAGTGAATGTTGTGATAACGTATGGTCAGTGGTTGATTGAATGTGAGATTTTTATAAATCGTAACCATAACCAATTTCATAGTACCTAACACATGCAGGTATATATGTTATATCGTATCGTATCGTATATCTTTTCGCATATGTCTGTAGGAATTAATTGTAGTACATTTTTCATACAAATGATAATACCGCATCTGTTTGTTTGATGTTTAATGTTAATTTAAAATAAATTTTTAGGTGCCATTCTTAGAAACGTCACAAAAAAAAGCCACTTTTTTGATCATTTTGAGCATCATGAGTATTTTCAGAATTTTCAGTATTTTGAGCATTTTCAGCAATTTGGACATTTTGAGCATTTTGAATATTTCGAGCATTTTAATCATTTTGAGCATTTTAAGTATTTTGGACAGTTTGAGCATTTTGAACATTTTGAATGTTTTGAGCATCTTGAGCATTTTCAGTAGTTTGAGCATTTTCAAGCATTTTCAGCATTTTAAGTATTTTGGACATTTTGAGCATTTTGAACATTTTGAGCATTTAGAACATCAGATCGAACATTTTGAGCATTTTGATAGATCTTTTTTAATCGTTTTGAGCATTTTGACTATTTTGAACAATTGGAGCATTTTGATTATTTTGAGTATCTTGAACATTTTCAGCTTTTTGAGCATTTTAATCATTTTTATTATGTTGAGCATTTTCACCATTTTGAGTATTTTGAGCATTTCGAGCATTTTAATCATTTTGAGTTGAGCGTTTTAAGTATTTTGGACATTTCGATCATTTTGAACATTTTGAGAGTTTTGAGCATTTTGAGCATTTTAAGTATTTTGGACATTTTGAGCAAGTTGAACATTTAGAAGATCAGCTTGAACATTTTGATCATGTTAATAGTGTTTTTTAATCGTTTTGAGAATTTTGACTATTTTGATCAATTTGAGAATTTTGATCATTTTGAATATCTTGAGCATTTTCAGCTTTTTGAGCATTTTAATCATTCAGAAGATACTTTACAGTTAAATTAAAATGTACAGATAAATTACGATTAGAAGCTAACTACAAAATAATTATTTTAGTATCTTTTCATTTCTTGTTTCAGCTAATTTTCTAAGGTATGAAAACATACAAGGGTAGATTAATATATAAAGTCTCCAATTCTATAAAATATAAATGAAAAAAGGCGATATAATAAATCAAGTCTTAAAATGAAATAAATTTATTATACTACCAATGTGCCGAAACGAAACCCAAATGTGAACACCAAAATTTAATGGTATCATTTACATTTCGCGTAATAGTCGTTTGTCGCATTTAAATTTGACAGATCGTAATAATTATTGTCAAATAAATTTTTTAAAATTGGAATAAAATTATTATTTAAGTGAAGTGACTGCTGATTTAAATGTCAGTAAAAATTGCATATTTTACGTTAAGAAACGCTGGCCAGAACAACACAGATTGCGAAGACCTTTGAGACAAGGGTAGAGAACGTCTATAATGAAAACGAGGGCAATGCACTCGTAGAATATATCCGTCAGAATCCTTTTGGAACGGCTGTGAAAGCACTAGAAGAAACACTATTCCCAAGATCTATCAGAGCAACTCAAATACGTTTAAAACAAGCTTGCTTAAAAACTGCGCTACTGCCCGCAAAGTTTTCTCGACGGCAAAAAATTAGCGCAGGAAAGTGTAGTTTGCTAAACCAGGGGAAGAATTTTAGAACAACGTGGTATTTTCCGTTGAAAAGACGTTTCAATCTTCTAACAGTGGAACGTTACAAGTTTATCATTCTAGAAACTCAAGATTCGAGGAGAATTATACGTTGGGTACTACCAATAGTGGCCGCTTTTGCGTCAATATCTGGGTGGGAGTAAGCATTAATGGCCCTGGAATATGTTGGCAAATTTATGGGCGATTAACAGCCGATAATTACATAAACATTTTGGAAGACGTGATATTACTATCAGTAAGAGAAACTTAACTTGACAATTTTACCTTTCAAAATCTTAGAAAACAGTCTGATATATCTACTATATGTTTATAATAATTGACCTTTATTACAGGATAATTCTCCAGTTCATACGACTCGAATAGTAAGAGAGTCGGCCAACAACAACAACATAAATATCACATTTTGCCATGATCAGCAAGAAGTCCTGACTCAAAATAAGCATTAGATATAGTTTCCAAATATAATTGTGGTACTGGATTATTACAATTAGTCATTAAGTTGGGTACTAAATCAGATGCGTTCCACGAAACAATGTTTTTCGCGAGAAATATTACAAAATGTAAATGCAGTACAATGGTAGAGATCATAGAAGAATGTTCCGGAAATTAATCAAGCATTGGATATCATTATTCCGATTTTGTTTACAAGTGCTTCTTCTGCAGATATGAAAAACTTTTTCATTATATGGGCTTGTCCATTCAGAATTAAGAAATAGATTAGGTACTGAAAAAGCATCTAAACTAGTAAATGTAAAATGATTTTTTAAATTTTTTTCTGCTTAAAACAATTATGTAAATATAATAAAAGCTATAAGAGACTATGGACAGGTGTTTAACGCCCAAAAGTCTGTTATCAAAAGTATTGTCGGGGCGAAACATATGGACTCTTGTGGACCTATTTTTGCTCAACTGAAATTGCGACCGTTGGCATGTTTATATATTTTGGAATCGGCTTGCTTCATTTTCAAAAATAAACATCTTCTGAGAACAAATTCCACCTATCGTCAATATATTTGCCTACTCCCACGCTCGGTGCTACAAGTTTTAGCTCTTACGCACTTGGAATAAGAATATTCAATAAATTGCCATCACAGACCAAGGTAGAAAAGATATTTAAGAGATTCAAAAATTCCGTAAAGAATATGCTGCTAGAAAATGTATTTTATAGAATAGGTTAATATTTACACTTATAACTTCTTTTGTTACGAATAATGTTACGCTTTAATTTCCCTTTTTAATATCGATTAATAGTCTTCATTATTTATTGACGAGGCCTGGTATACTTATATTAAATACGTTCATTTGGATACTTGTTCGGCTGTCTGTGGTTAACTTCAGTAACTCTATCACCCCTTCCGCTTACACGCGGGTGAGGTTCGAGGATTAGCAGACAGACCTTGGTAATGTAAAGTCGTTTAAAAAATTACGAGTGTACATCTTCTTAATGGAAGTTAATTCACGCATTTTTGACCTTTAGTTAATTTATCGTTCATAAACGCAACATGTCAAAGGGTGAATTCTAATTTTTGGAACAGCCAATTTGCTGTTTGCGACTTAAGTAGGTTCGAGGAAAATATACCCAACCTTGGTTTTTGCGTGGCGTTCCATTTCGTCTTCGTAAACGAAAAAAACAGCTTCCTGCTGAAGAGTTCAAAGCACTACAGCCTATACTTCAAGGGCAATTTATGGTCGTCTAATTCCCCGAACAGCGATCGACCTGAGGAATTAATTACCACCTTCGACGAACAGGGACAGGATATCAAGTAATTCGTATTATTACAGTTTTCGTGTAATTTAAATTTCTTATATTTTTTTATATATATTGCTTTCATATTTTGCCGTAATTAATTTAACTTCTTTCAGAATAACTAAATTCATTTTTGTAATATTAATAAAGTTATTATCATTTTTAATGCCTTATTAATCAATTCGCATAGCGGCTTAGAGCCCAACTCATTTAATTAATTTAAAATTTAATATGTCTTGTGTAGTATAACCTAAAAGAATTATTGTGAATTAAAGTAATTTTCTTACTCAAATTATTCTTTCGTATTTTGAAAATTAAAATCTAAATTTTGTAGCATATTCCAATATCGATATATTTTATAGTAATTTCTTGTGCGGTCACAATTGTTTTTGCCGTGTCGTACGTGACAACAGATATTCTTTTTTTGCATACATGCAGGTGTCGATAAATGACGACGCATTTTTGAAATTTCATTATTTTTAATTTGGAATTTAAATCATTTGTATTTGTGAGTAGGATATTTTCACTATCGCAATATGTATAGAATTATGTAGTATATTTCTAGCAAGTTGTTATTTCCATAGCCACAATTATTTTTGAGCTGATCGACGGTCACGGCTGTTTTTCTAGAGCTTTTTATTTTAATTTTAATTTTTGTTAATATTAATTTGAGTATGTAGTTGGGGAGTTACAATTTATATTTATTACATTTTTTTAAGTGCGTTATTTATTATTATTATTAATTTTATTAATTATTTTCTTTTTTTTTTTATATTATGCTTCTAATTTGTATTCTGTTTGTTATTTTTCCTGTACTCTTTCTGAATTTGATTTGTCTTATACCTCTTTATAGGTCTTTAAGATGAATAAATTATTATTATTATTATTATTATTATTATTATTATTATTATTATTATTATTGCAAGAGAAGAAATCATGATTTTATTTTTTTAAATAAAAATCACCTTGATTTAAATTCTGGTTTTATTCAAATTATTTAAATCATCTGAATCCTGATTATTATTATTAAAACTAATTTAATAAAACTTGGTTCAAAAGTAACAGTTAATTATTTACTTAATTGCTCTTAGAGGTTAAGCCCATTGTGCAACTTATGTTAATCTACAAGCAAATAATATTTTTTCTAGATTCTCTTCCGGTTGTATAAAAATGTATAAAACGACTTCTACTTGACTAAAAACTGTAAGCCAAATTACTACATATAAAAATGTAAATGTAGATTCTACATAGGTGTACACAAACATGAATAATTTCAATGAAAGGAACATTTTAATCTAACCACAAAACTGGATTTCACTTCACTTTTTATTTTTATTAAGCATTAACCTATCGCCCAGTCATACACCTACATTGTACGAACATCGTGGACTAGATGAGATATTATTATCCAAGATATCGGTAGTAATCTATCTAGTACAGGTGATGACCCACGTGGGTCGACAGGTGAATTCACCTGCTTGAAGACCTGCCGGCACGAGAGAGCCACGCGGCGGCCGTTGACTGAGGCTACCGTACCATCCGAAATAACACTTTGGAGAAATTATACACTTTATCCAGTATTTTGAGTTAGTTTTTTTTTATAATTAAAGGTTTACCCCTTCTTGCAAAAAAGAAATGCGGACCATCTCTAGATTTATAGGTTCGCCGCTAAAATAATTTCAGTGTTTTTCAATACTGATGAAGCGATGTATTATGGATCTACGAAATGTAGTGAAAAATAAAATATTTAATCGAAGGCGTTCGCATTAAATGATGACAAAGCAACAACAACTACAATATGGATCATATATACAAATTTATTTCCTTTGAGTGCAAGGCCAAATTTAAGGCTTAAAAATACCTTAAAATGACTAACGTGTGTAGTATTACATAACATATTTATGTGTTAGAAAGAGATAAAGTACAATTTGCGGTTCACACTTTGAGCAGAATAAACTGCAAAGAAATACTTTATCGGCGGTATACTACACCCTGGAGAAAACATTTCAGAAGCGGTGGTAATATTTACCCAATTTTTATTGATTTCAAAAATGCCTTTCACGCAATTAATACCAAAAAGTGATGAAGAGGTTGTAGAAGTTATAAATTAAACGATTAACGATTAAATGGTGTTTTCACACAGTACGCTAATGAGGGCAAGGCTGCCCGAAACACGTGTCCGTCTGCAAATTTTGTATAGCTTTGTGCGTATACAGATCTGTTTTAAAATGTTTATATTATCGCACAAGTTACAAATACAGAAAAAAGATTTTAGAGTCTCTAGAAACGACTTTAAAAAATACCAGAGCCAAGGTGCAATTACACAGCATTTAAAAGGAAGTATAGAAAGCGCCAATTAAGTTGGCGCGAGGAGGGGGTCGCAGAAGCCGTTTTTAAAAACGTCCACCCCCACTACTCAAGTAATTGTCAGAATACATTCGTCATTGACGTTTGACGGAACGTAATGTCTTTGCTAGGGGATCATATAGTGATACACGCTCCAACGCGAAAAGTGGTTTTTAATGTTTGCAATTATTTTTATAAACCTAAAAGTACAAAGAGGATACAATTTACGAACCCTACAGCTGCAGCATTTACACCATTTTATTTATTTACAACTTTTAGTTAAAAATTGTACTCTAAAACACTCAGTGGGCAGCAACTGCGAAAATGATAACACTGTTATTGTCTTAACTCTGGAAAAATTTGTTCAAGTAGGTTAATATCTTATAACAATAATAATGATAGTACTTTTGATGATATTTTAATTACATGTAAATAATATTAATTTTATTGTTTAAAGGCAGTTAGCAAAGATGTGAAGGAAACAAAAAAGATCCAAATGTCACCATCACCTATGAATCTCTCTACCACAAAATTAGAAGAAAATATTGCTGCTTACGTGGCTGGTTTTGTCACAAAAAGAATAAATAAAATGATCAAGCAGTGTGATGTCTGCATAGAAAACATATACACGAGAAATACAGATGACAGTCATTTAAAATTTACGACAATGAAAGAGTACAGTGCAACAAAACGATTGAACTATATTATGCTAATTTATTCACCTCGTTAATACAAATATATAGTCAGACAAAATCTGTATTGCCAGAAATAATATATAAACAAGGTTTTTATAATTGTTTGGTTGAACACTTCAAAAAAAATATTAAATTTAAATATTGTATTCATATACAATATATCATTAGAAAATTTGTGGACTTATTAATTTTTAATTATATCAGACATATAAACAGAATTTTATTAGGTAAGGTTAAGCGAAATATAAATGAGACAAGCAATCGAATATTTCATAATTACAAATAAATTTAATGTTAGAATTTAAAAAATAATATATTTTCTAAGAACATGCATATGTAATATTTTTCAAGAAATATATTTCAAATTGAAAAAACATTGCAAATATTTGTAATTATTAACTTGTAAGTCTTTCACTATAGCATTAAATACAAATTAAATTATAGTGATTGTGCAGTTTAAGTTGTATTTCAAGTTAAAGTAGTAAAAGTCTAATACATCATTTAAAAATTTAATTAAATTCCCTATATATGTTTACTAAAGAAAACACTCGGTATATTTGTTTCACAAAATATATTTATTAAATATCTAACACGTGTTTCGACTTTACAGCCATTGTCAAAGATTTTGTAAACTGTTTACAAACTCTTTGACAATGACTGTAAAGTCGAAACACGTGTTAGATATTTAATAAATATATTTTGTGAAACAAATATACCGCGTGTTTTCTTTAGTAAATTTATTCATTATGTTTCACCAAGAGCAAACCGTGGATTCTATACATTATACCCTATACAGTGTGGTCATAAAGTTTGGAACCAAGCTTATAACCGCATTATTTTACATTTTTTGGAAAAACGCTCGGATACGTAAATTTTCTTTTTTAAAACGCCATCTTTTGACATACAATTTTTTTCTATGACGTCATTGGTTTTCGAGTGATGACGTTATCAACACTTTCTTTAAATGGCAACCATATTATTTTTTTCTCGTTTTTGGTAGATCTTTATATCTACCAAATAGTGATATAAAACAATTGATATGTTGCATCACAATTTTTTGGAAAAAATGATATAAATTTAGAAAAAAATACGAAAATTTTATTTTTGTACAAAATTAAAATTAAATAAAAAAAAAATCTGAACTTAAATTTATTGTAACAGTTAACGTAAATTTTCAAAATGGACCCCCACCAACCAACTGACACTGTCTCAGCCGAGTGTAAATGCTTTGCGATCAATAGTAATCTGCGTTATTCGCTCCAGGTCAAAAGAAATTCGTCTTCCCAATCGGCCAATTACTTATTAAAAAATCTTATTTAACATTAAATAGTTTCACAAAAAAGGGCCAAAGAAGTTTAATTTATTTAAAAAATTGACATGATGTGGCAGACCATTTCTTAATTAAAATTATCGCCCAAAAATTGAAGATTTCAAAAAATAATTAAGCTTACAAAATTTACTGAAATATGTAAGTAAGTTTTTTTCACACTTCTGTCTTGTGTGAGGACTATTCTTCTTGAACAAACCGGATCGTCAAAAGCACATGTACTCATGTTACTATGCAAAAAATTTACAAAAACAAAAACACGCACTTTTTTGCAAGATATTTCTTTATGACATTCTTGCTTCTTTTTATACAATTTATGTACAAAAATTTTAGTTTGAAATTGTTTCTATGGCGACAACATTGTTGAATTATTTACTTCTATTTTTGACGTTAAATTTTTGAGATATTGCGTAAAAATTGTTCATTTTCGCTAATATAAAAAATGGCACATTTATCTGAGCGAGAAGGAATCTAAATTTTAATTATGGTTGGATATAGGGACAGACAGAGAACGCATGCAGAAGCATGCGAATTGTTTAACCATGAACACCCTGATAGACCTCCAATTACCAGGTCTACCGTGACAAAACTAGTTGGAAAGTTTACCGAAACTGGATCCGTATAAGATCGACCACGGCAAGGTAGACCTCAAGTAGGAGAAGATGTGAAATTAAATGTGCTTCTAGAAGCAGAAGAAAGGCATCATGTTTCCACCAGACAACTTGCGTTAGCCAATCAGGTGGCTCACTCATTTGTCGTCAACTTATTTAAAAAAGAACACTATCGTCATTACAAAGTTCAACTTGTACAGGAATTACTTGAGGATGACGAAGATCGTCGACTGCAGTTCTGTGAAGACGTAATGTTACGTTGTGACCTAAATCCAAATTTCTTGGAAAACATCGTCTTCTCTGATGAAGCTACGTTCTGCCTAAATGGATCTGTTCACCGCCATAATTGCAGATATTGGTCGCAGAACAATCCGCATTGACCTCAAGCGTGTCATACTCAGCGCAGAGGAAAAGTTAACGTATGGGTTGGAATGATTGGACGACGCATTTTAGGACCATATTTTTTTGAAGGAAATTTTACTGCTGTGCAATATTTAGAATTTTTAAGATTTGAACTGGTTCCAGCGCTCGCTGTTATTTTCCCAAATCACGAGGATGGTGATGTACCCCATCCAAATATTTGGTTTCAACAAGATGGGGCGCCTCCCCATTATGGTGTAGAGGTTCGCCACTATCTTGACGAAATATTTCCCAATAAATGGATTGGACGGAGAGGCGCCATAGAATGGCCACCTCGTTCTCCTGACGTGACTCCGTTAGACTTTTTTTGTGGGGTTATTTGAAATCGAAAGTGTATTTTAACAAACCGAACAATTTAGAAGATTTAAAAGAACAAATTCGCGTAGAACTTACACAAATATCCCCAGACATAATTGAGGTGAGTATACGAAGTGTTTACACTCGGCTGGGACAGTGTCAGTTGGTTGGTGGGTCCATTTTGAAAATTTACGTTAACTGTTACAATAAATTTAAGTTCAGATGTATTTTTTTAAATTTAATTTTAATTTTGTACAAGAATAAAATTTTCGTATTTTTTTCTAAATTTATATCATTTTTTCAAAAAAATTGTGATGCAACATACCAATTGATTTATATCACTATTTGGTAGATATAAAGATCTACCAAAAACGAGAAAAAAATAATATGGTTGCCATTTAAAGAAAGTGTTGATAACGTCATCACTCGAAAACCAATGACGTCATAGAAAACAATTGTATGTCAAAAGCTGGCGTTTTAAAAAAGAAAATTTATCTGTCCGAGCGTTTTTCCTAAAAACGAAAAATAATGCGGTTATAAGCTTGGTTCCAAACTTTATGACCACACTGTATATGTCTTTTAAATATAGTTATGCCTCAACTTCTCAGATGGCTCTAATCTATTGTCGAAATTTAACATTATATGTCCTTTCTATTAAGGTTATCTATGGCATTAGCAATAGAACAAAACCTTTGATCGCATTAGCTGAAGAATTGCTAAATCTGAGCAAGAAAGCTGGTAAATTATGAGAATATACAAACTATACTCAAAAAAGTAGTAGAAGTAGATAGGCACTTGAAAGCAATCACCAAAACATATCTAATCAAATTAGTAAAATTTGAAATAGGTATGCGTTCCAAAATCCTACTTTTGAATTCCAAGAAAACCCATAATGTTGTAATTGTTAATATTAACATTGTACTATAATACAGAGATAAAATAAGATTACCATGTATATAAGATTAATGAGTATATATTTGTCTGTACATTTAAATGTGTGCCTATACTTAATCAAAGTAAATTATTTTCAATATATGCATTTTTTGCAGCTTGTCCTACTAGTAACACATCATCTGCAAAGAAGTAAAGCATTAGTTACATTCATTGTTACTGCATACAGTGATTTTTTTTTCTTTACCAGCAATGGACTTACTTGCTATTATTAACATTATTTTCTCTGTATTCAATTTCCGTTGACCTTGTATTGATATTCCAGCATTTATTGCAATATTATGAAGTACACAACATGTATGACTAATTTTTGCTGCTTGCTGCTCTAGTTTGATGGTATAACAAAACCCTATGTCTAGAAAGACACCTAAATCTGCCCTATAGCATACCATTTGTTCTCTCTATAACGTTTCTGGTTTTGTTTAAGTGTTTATGGAAATTTGCTTCGAGTGTGCCTTCTTGTACATTAGCAAACGGTGTGAAAAATCACGGCTCAAGAGCTTAACCCCTATCCCCTGTTTGGAATTGAAAATAAATACACAGCTCAGTATATGTGCATATACGTAACTGTTTACCTATTAAATGTATTAAGGTATCCCCATGTTCGTATTGCTCTCTTAAGTAATTTCTAATATTACTTGTTTGCCAGATAGCAGCATCATACATTGATCCTGGATTTCATGCACTACATCAAATTATCTTGCAATTGGAATCTGCAAAATAAAAATTAAATATATTTAGAATTAGCCCTTAATGTGATATTTTACGCTTCACTATATCAATATATGTTTATACACATAATATTTACTTACAAGTATTACATTTATAGAATATCTTCTTTCTCTGTCAATATATACATACAGTGGGTGATACCCATTATTTACTGGGGGAGCAGATATCTCAACATGAGTTCCGTCAATTACACCCACAACTCCTCGAGCACCCCATTTTTCATAGAAACTACAATAGAGATATATTTCATAAAACATTATATGGTCAATTAATTTTTTAACCTCTTTTTATTTTATTTTTCATATCTGCTGTTGTTGGAAACTGCACATAATTAGGAAACCAATGTTCAGATATCACAGAACAAATTTCATTTAATTTTAGACATACTGATGTTTGGCTTAGTGCTATCTAAGAATTACAACCTATTGGATTTTGAAAAGATTCTGTGTCCGTAAAATGTAATGTTGTTAAAAGCTACAATTCAAGACAGATATATACAACAAATTTTTAAAATTATAAATACATTAATATTTACCTTCAGATGCAGTGGAATATGGCCACGCAAGTCCATAACTGCTCACAAAGTATTAATTAAATTGGTAGCAGACCTTTCGTCTAAACGAAATAACTGCTGGAAGTGTATTTCAGATAATTCAAAAGGACTCATTGTACGATTCATTACGATACATCCTTAGAGTTTACAGGAAATCGTAGGCTACGCGCGACTTCAGAATTGCATTTTGTACTTTCTCGACTTACGAGGCTTACAGATTTTATTACGATGCTTAAAAGAAATATTTTTAAAACCCTATTTATACATTACAATCTCATTATTTATATCAAATTTTGTGTTTTATGTTTTTTTCGAAGAGGTTAGAATTATCTGACATTGCTGCCTATGGTATCTTGCAATTTGATGTAAAACTAAATACAAATCTCCCCACTACTTATAATCCTGTGCGAACTTACCCCTCCTCGTGTCAACGTAATTGGCGTTTGCTGTAGTTTTATCTAAAATCAAAATTAGTTCGCGAACATTTTCGAGCCATAACTCTAAATATCGTTTAACCACAAAACGACGCCTCTATCTTCTCGGTTTGGCTTTTGGGAATGAAGCACTATGTAAAAGTAGGGTTTACAGTTAATTTTTTGAATTTCAGCATAAACGTATCATTCTCAAGGACGTATTTCGGCTAGTTCGTTCATCGGCATCTGTTGTTGCTACCAATGTGTTCCCCGATCGACGCATGGATAGATAAAAAAGGTATGAAAATTTTTGAGTTGAAATTTCATCTTCTGGTGTTCAGCTCTACTTGGATAGATAATAATTTGAGCCATTATTTTAGTTTTAACAAATTAATTACGCCTTGAAGATTTATACAAAGATAATTTTTCCTACTAATTAAGCACTTCTTTCTGTAGGAGATACGATGAAATGTTATTAAGAAAAGTTGAATTGCCACTGTATTATAGGAATAAATTTGATAGACAAACTACTAATTTCACCTTATAGTTCAATACGCAAAGAACAATAAACACCGTACTTCCAGATTGGGAGATTATTAGCCCTAAGATAGAAACGAGAAAAGGAGAAAAGTAAAAGTATTAATATACCCGATACCCGCAGAAATTCTGTATAAAAAAAACTATAATAGAAATAATGAATGCTGATATATACGCGTTTCAGGGTGAATGTGACTTTCAAGCGTTTTTACATTTATCCTCACACCAGGGAGATTGACGACGCGACGTGTTGCTCTCTGCATTCTGGGAAAAACTTAGTTTCTCGGATTGTAGAAATTTACGTAACAAATATGGTGATAAATGCATGTAAAATGAGATTTTAATAGTTGTTAATTCTCCTATGCACTAATTTCAACCCTAATATCTCATTAGTTTTCTTTTAAAATTACAAAATACTTCTCACAACATCACTTGAACGCAAACTGACCGAGATAATTTTATTATATATACTTAAGGATTATTCGTTTTGATTTCGATATTCCGTATTTCTTATCCTTAATTAATTACAAAATGCATTAACTTACCTAAACTATTTAAGATTATTTCTCTACCTTTAAATTACAGTTTGAACATACCAAATAACTGGACAAGATTTTATTGTGTACCACACTTTCGGACTTCTAAGTCGAGAAGACGATGAACGATTGCATTCCAGAAGGAATTTTATTTCGTCTAAGAACATAGTCGATATGTCTCATTAAAAGACCGAAATAAGTATATTTGTATATCGTTTTTATAATTATAGTTAATTAAAATGACTGAAACAGGTTTAAATGTTGTATATTAATGCTCTCGATCGATGTCGTTTAACTGAAAATTCAACAGCAGGAATCACTTTATTAAGCATCTGCTCTTAAACACATTTCGGAGTACAGATGTAATAAAATCGCTTAATGATCTACGGGTTATTTAGTTAAGAAATATGAGAATTCGATATTGTCATGTATATAAAGTAATATGTTGCATAATCGGTGGATATAATATATGTAATTGCAGTACAAGTAATACAGAACAATTTTTTTTTTAAATCGTATTTATTGTTATCAAATCCCCCTTAGATGGTTTATAAATAAATATGAAAATTAATGTTTGAATATAATAATTATAAGTAAAAGAATATTTACTTTTATAATAGCTCAATATAATTGATGTACATGGGACCCTTTTAAAGGGTTCAAGATAGGTTCATAAGCTGATAAATTATCTATCGTTACTAGGTACATAATTAATAAATATATCGGGGAGTTGTTGTTTATAAAGTCGGTTACTGTGATGTAAAAACAGATAATTTTAATATACAATTCAATGCTTACATTTTATAAACAATATACACACTATAAAATACACTTGCTTATTTGTAGAAAGATGCACTCGCAAACCGTTGGAGACGAACGCTAAGCAGTAGGTAAATATATATATATATATATATATATATATATATATATATATATATATATCTGCTTTCAAATACTGACATCTGCTTTCAATAACTAACATGCTTTCAAAACTGACATCTGCTTTCAAAACAGAAATCTTCTTTCAATAACTGACATTTGCTTTCAATAACTGACATCTGCTTTCAAATCTAACAACTGCTTTCAAAACTGAGTTCTGCTTTCAAGCCTGACATCTACTTTCGATAACTGACATTTGAATCATTAACACTGTTACTTTATAATGCATTTCTATATAGCTTGAACTAAGGTCTATCGTGGCTTAAGTGATAAAGCAACGGTTCGGCAAACCATAGACTTGGGTTCAAGTCTCAACGTAGACAAAATTTTTCAATTAAAAATTTGTAATCTGTGGACAGCAATGTTTAGATTCAAATTTACTTCGCAATTACATACTAATTTGATAAAATTTGTAAATATTTCATGTAAAAGCCAAAAAACTCCAAGAATTTATCAATTGAATTTACCATAACATACAAAGGTCACTAAATAATTATCTATATAAATATATATATATGAAAAATGTGTGAAAGTCATATCCATTCGGAATGTGCAGATACTGATATTTCATTGTTTTATTAATCATCAGTACACATTATCCGGAAATAGACATGACTTTCATTTCTATACTGCGTGTAAATATACGAATTATGAAAAACGTAATGTAAATGAAAATTAATAACTATTAAATTCCCACATTACATATAACTGCCGCTATAATTTGTTGTATTAATTTCTACAAATGACTTTCACACATTTATCATTTGCGCGGACAATCTGGACGATTGGCGTCGCGACGTGTTGTGTCTGCATTCTTAGGCAAATGTGATTTTGTCATTTGTAGAAATTAATACAACAAATTATAGCGGAAATTGCATGTACTGTGAAAATTTAATAGTTATTAATTCTCATTTACATTGCGTTTTCATATACAGTGTGGTCATAAAGTTTGGAACCAAGCTTATAACCGCATTATTTTACATTTTTAGGAAAAACGCTCGGACAGGTAATTTTTCTTTTTTAAAACGCCATCTTTTGACATACAATTTTTTTTCTATGACGTCATTGGTTTTCGAGTGATGACGTTATCAACGCTTTCTTTAAATGGCAACCATATTATTTTTTTCTCGTTTTTGGTAGATCTTTATATCCACCAAATAGTGATATAAAACAATTGGTATGTTGCATCACAATTTTTTTGAAAAAATGATATAAATTTAGAAAAAATTGCGAAAATTTTATTTTTGTACAAAATTAAAATTAAATTAAAAAAAATACATCTGAACTTAAATTTATTGTAACAGTTAACGTAAATTTTCAAAATGGACCCCACCAACCAACTGACACTGTCCCAGTCGAGTGTAAACACTTCGTATACTCGCCTCAATTATGTCTGGGGATATTTGTGTAAGTTCTATGCGAATTCGTTCTTTTAAATCTTCTAAATTGTTCGGTTTGTTAAAATACACTTTCGATTTCAAATAACCCCACAAAAAGAAGTCTAACGGAGTCAGGTCAGGAGAACAAGGTGGCCATTCTATGCCGCCTCTCCATCCAATCCATTTATTGGGAAATATTTCGTCAAGATAGTGGCGAACCTCTACACCATAATGGGGAGGCGCCCCATCTTGTTGAAACCAAATATTTGGATGGGGTACATCACCATCCTCGTGATTTTGGAAAATAACAGCGAGCGCTGGAACAGTCGACGATCTTCGTCATCCTCATGTAATTCCAGTACAAGTTGAACTTTGTAAGGACGATAGTGTTCTTTTTTAAATAAGTTGACGACAAATGAGTGAGCCACCTGATTGGCTAACACATCTGTATCTGCAATTATGGCGGTGAACAGATCCATTTAGGCAAAACGTAGCTTCATCTGAGAAGACGATGTTTTCCAAGAAATTTGGATTTAGGTCACAACGTAACATTACGTCTTCACAGAACTGCAGTCGACGATCTTCGTCATCCTCATGTAATTCCTGTACAAGTTGAACTTTGTAAGGACGATGGTGTTCTTTTTTAAATAAGTTGACGACAAATGAGTGAGCCACCTGATTGGCTAACGCAAGTTGTCTGGTGGAAACATGATGCCTTTCTTCTGCTTCTAGAAGCACATTTAATTTCACATCTTCTCCTACTTGAGGTCTACCTTGCCGTGGTCGATCTTATACGGATCCAGTTTCGGTAAACTTTCCAACTAGTTTTGTCACCGTAGACCTGGTAATTGGAGGTCTATCAGGGTGTTCATGGTTAAACAATTCGCATGCTTCTGCATGCGTTCTCTGTCTGTCCCTATATCCAACCATAATTAAAATTTCGATTCTTTCTCGCTCAGATAAATATGCCATTTTTTATATTAGCGAAAATTAACAATTTTTACGCAATATCACAAAAATCTAACGTCAAAAATTGAAGTAAATAATTCAACAATGTTGTCGCCATAGAAACAATTTCAAACTAAAATTTTTGTACGTAATAAAAAGAAGCAAGAATGTCATAAAGAAATATCTTGCAAAAAAGTGCGTGTTTTTGTTTTTGTAAATTTTTTGCATAGTAAAATGAGTACGTGTGCTTTTGACTATCCGGTTTGTTCAAGAAGAATATTTAAGTCCTCACACAAGACGGAAGTGTGAAAAAAGCTTACTTACATATTTCAGTAAATTTTGTAAGCTTAATTATTTTTGGAATCTTCAATTTTTGGGCGATAATTTTTAATTAAGAAATGGTCTGCCACATCATGTCAATTTTTTAAATAAATTAAACTTCTTTGGCCCTTTTTGTGACACTATTTAATGTTAAATAAGATTTTTTAATAAGTAATTGGCCGATTGGGAAGACGAATTACTTTTGACCTGGAGCGAATAACGCAGATTACTATTGATCGCAAAGCATTTACACACGGCTAGGACAGTGTCATTTGGTTGGTGGGGTCCATTTTGAAAATTTACGTTAACTGTTACAATAAATTTAAGTTCAGATGTATTTTTTTTAATTTAATTTTAATTTTGTACAAAAATAAAATTTTCGCATTTTTTTCTAAATTTATATCATTTTTTCAAAAAAATTGTGATGCAACATACCAATTGCTTTATATCACTATTTGGTGGATATAAAGATCTTCCAAAAACGAGAAAAAAATAATATGGTTGCCATTTAAAGTTGATAACGTCATCACTCGAAAACCGATGACGTCATAGAAAAAAATTGTATGTCAAAAGATGGCGTTTTAAAATAGAAAATTTACCTGTCCGAGCGTTTTTCCTAAAAATGTAAAATAATGCGGTTATAAGCTTGGTTCCAAACTTTATGACCACACTGTATATATATGCCACTTGTAGCATAACTCCTATACTATTTGAAATGTGGTCAGAATGATTGCCACTAACCATTCACCAACACTAACAAACACATTACGACAATATTCCGTATTGGTAACTGTTATAAATGGACTGCATTGGAAGTGGCATATATAAATGCCGCTAACCGATAAAGGGTTAAACAACCAGATAAGTTGCTGGTATTTCCACTAGCCTTGCATTCTTTCCCATACGATATACATTTAGCCAATTTTCTGTCATTTGAAGCTTTAAAATATTTCCAAACATCTGATTTTTTTTTCCTTCTATTGGCTTGCTTAAAGTCTTTTATCTTAGTTTTTTTAGCTACTGAATTCTCTTTATATTCTGATTCATC
Organism: Melolontha melolontha; assembly: GCA_935421215.2. NCBI lineage: Eukaryota > Metazoa > Arthropoda > Insecta > Coleoptera > Scarabaeidae > Melolontha > Melolontha melolontha. Next base: position 165,366,412 of record OW285238.1, on the reverse strand, counting down.
TTTATCCCTTGTTAAGTGCACTGACAGACTTTTTGTAGATTTTTCATATGATAATAAATCTCCTGGAAATTAATGCTTCATTGCACATTACACCCATAAATAAGAGATGGTACACCATACTTTTTAAAACTTTTTTAGACGACATACCATTTCATTTCCCACTGCTGCTTTTTAAGATAAATTTCTCCATTTTATAACCACTTATTCGTAAGATACCACAAGGTGTTATTTGTTTAAATGTACATTATTTTATCGTGTTACTGAAATGTCCCCAATAGGTTGGTTACGTTCGGTAATTGATGAACATGTCTCTGACCGTTCTTAAACTATTATTATCCTTCTGGTACCACAATATCATTGCTATGAAAAGGAAGCAATTTCGTCTTTATTCATGTTTCAAATAAATTATCTATATTTCAATAAAATGTATTTAATTTAAGATTCATGTATCAAGAAAAATTCATAAATATTTGACATTAAAAAAATTTTTAACCTCTCCAAACTCCATGGCAATCTAAAGGAAAATGCTTCACTGGTATATAACTGGTTGCCTACTATTCACTTACTATTCTTTTTTTATCATTACACATAGGGAATGTATGTGTAATGATAAAAAAGGAACCCGGTATATAGACATATAAATAAGGTAAGCTTATTGTTACAAAAATGTTAGAGATAAAAATATAGAGATAACCAGCACCAGTAATTCTTCTATTTTGGCGGATCGGGTAGCTCAAACTAGCAGCCTAACAGGTTTGGAAGTCTTGCTGGAGATCAAGGATGTTAGATCTGGAGTTTTGAAATAAACAGGAATTAAAGCTTCTCTGAAATCATTTATTTTTATTAGTTTCTTCATTTTAAGGTTTGGCACATTGCACATCGTTTAATTTACGCACTTCTAGAGTGTATAACACCCGTAATGGTTTGGTTTATTTAATATTTAAGTTGTGAGAATTGTACGCAATGTCCAAATTGTCTCACACAACTAAAACTATGTATATATGCATGAATTCCTAAGAAACAATTTTGTTGTCAAATTTGTATTCAATTTGGTATTTGTTTATCTCGTACGGACTACTAAATAATTAAAGTAACTGGTTATTAAGTCTTAATTTTAACATCAGCCAATTAAAACCGTTAATTATTATTATTAGCATACTTTTAAAGAGTCTTAAAATCAGATAACCAACGATCCAAAAAGGAAACTGAAATCTCCGCTATATCACATTGACCTATATCAAAAGTAAAGATCAATAAAAGTAACTTTGTATTTTTAAATTCTTGTGTAACCTTCTGTTTCGCGAACGAAACTTCCTCTTTTCCGAGATATATTTATTTGCCTTTATCTGATCCGTTCCACTTCATTTAATTTCGTGTAGGTTTTATTACGAGGTGCATATCGCGAGAAAGATCACTGTCTTTATCACATTCACATTGGCGTGTATTTATTGAATAAATAAACGATCGTATGTAGACATCCTATTTTAAAAAAACTCGCCCAGTCTCTTGTTAATCGGACAAAGCTTAATTAATTGATGGCAACACCATTGGTGCGATATAATTCCGCAGATAAAAACTTGACTTGTGTGAAATTGAACAGATAAACAAAACGAAGAATTAAATGGAATGATATGTAAGTGGATAAATATAATAAATAGGCCAGTACTTAATCAAACTCAATGTTAATATGGTTTACAATAACAGTAATAATAATAATATGAGAGAACTTCTCTTAATGTTTAGCCTAATAAAGTGTAACAGTTTTAATTCCTTTTTTTTTCTCTCCTCGTTTATAGAAAACACCTTTAAAACATATTTTTCCATATTTCTGGAAGCAAGTCGTTCATCTTCCATTTAAAAGCATTGACATCTTCATTGCCTGAAATAAAAATCTAATACCAGCAACTTATCTTTGACATGCAGTAATAAAATTAAATCGTTAGGTACTAGGCCGAAACTATATAGTGATTGACTCATTAGTAGAGCAGACCAATTTCCGTGCGCGCCATGTGCGCCGATGTGAGGATGATTGTATTGCATCAGAACTAATAAAAAGCATTCAGTATCTGTTTGGTACTTGCTTAAACTGCATGGAAGTGTAAGCATACGTAATAAAATGTCGCCGACACATAAATCGAAAAAACGACCGTTGTCAGACGAAGTGAATAAGTTTATTATGGATTTCTCGGACTTAATATACGATCGCTCGAAAATTAAATGTTTAGCGTGCAATACATATCTAATGTGTTGACCAAAAACACATAGTAAAGAACACGTAAGCAGTTTGAAGCACAATAATAACAAAATTAATCGACAACAGTTTATACATGAACTATGTGTAACTATGATTGTGTGTACACTGCCTTTACCTTGTTATGTGTGGACGAAACAACTGACAACAAAAAACAATCTGTAGTTAATGTGATGGCGCGTAATATGGAACCACATCAACCAACGTCTTCAATTTTATTAGCATCCAGACGACTAGAACAATGTAATGCCGAAAAAAATTCAGAGGTGCTATTAGATACTTTGGAAAAATTTAAACTTTCGAAAAACCAAGTATTAATGTTTATGACCGATGGTGCCGCAACCATGTGTTCTGTAGGCCGGTCCCTTAGAAAATATTGTCCTAACTTGTTACATATTACTTGTAAACTCCATGCTCTACACCTTGTGGCAGAACAGGTTCGTAGATGTTATCCAGAGGTAGATGCTTTAATATCGAATACAAAGGCAGTATTCCTGAAATCTCCAAAACGTATTCGGACATTTCACGAATTGTGTCCCCATACCCCTGAGCCACCACAGCCGATTCTGACACGTTGGGCTACATGGTTATGGGCGGGGTTTTACTATCATGAACATTTTGAAAAATTAAGGATGTGGTTTCATAATTCGATCCGAAATAAAGTGCAGCTATCAATACATTTCAGAAAAAATTTCAAGATGCCCAGATTAAAATGGATTTACAAAGTATTCGTGAGAATTACTTGGGACTAGAAGAAACAATAACAAAATTAGAAAATTCGTCGTTGTCGTTAGAGGAATCACTGCAAATCGTTAAAGATGTTCACGCACAACTGTGTGCTGTAGAAGATGCAAAAAGTGAATGTGTTCTAATTAAATTTGAAAGTGTTTCGAGTTTCTCCAGTTTGTCAATCCTTGGAAGACGCTTAAGATGGTAAGTGTTTTTTTAAATCCTCTGTCGTGCAGACAATCACTGATTTCATACATTTTCCATTTTATTTATAGGTACATACAACGCTGCTATAATATGTACTATTCTTATTTTTCGTGTGTTTATGCATATTACTTTGATAGCAGAAAACCAAATGTATTTAATTATTTCTGATAGAATAAATGTCTATGCTTCTATACTTATATCGGTAACAAGCTCATGTTGCGTACCTATTCTATCGCATATTCTAATATATTACAAATTACACTCCCATACCGGCGCTCATGGCGCCTACGGAAATTGGTCTACTCTACTCATTAGTTAAGTGTTTTGCTCATTTAAATAGTCCATTATTCGAACAACAATATGTGAAATAGATAGAAAAAAGAAAAATATCTATCCACAATATAAATTAATAAACTTCAAATACCTATTTTAGGAACTAAGTTGCCATCTTCAGTAAAACAATCTGAAAAAGAAATATAGTGTTAGGGTACAACCTTTGAAGATATGCTCTTCACCAAATCCCACTTGTGGTTAAGCATTTTTCTTGCTTCTGTTTGTTTCAGATTTCAAGTCACAATCTTCACCAATTCGGATATTATTATTATCAGGATAAAATAAAACATATTTAAATGAATTTCACTTTTTAATTGACACTGCAACGATCGTTTCGCTCCAACCTGAGCTTCATCAGACATATAACTAACTATGATGAAGCTCAGGTTGGAGCGAAACGATCGTTGCAGTGTCAATTAAAAAGTGAAATTCATTAAAATTTGTTTTATTTTATCCTGATAATATAATGGAATTTCATCAAGTAAAGGCTGAAACAATTATATATCGGATATTATTACTCTTCTTATTAGACAATCATAAAAGACTTTTTGTCTATTAATTTTCTTAATATTTCAATAACTTACGATAGACAGAGTACTATTTATATAAATTTGTACAACAAATCCAGAGCATGCTTTCGATATATGAATTACAACTCAACTGCACCCATCGTGTTTACAAAAAGATAGAAAAGATAATATATCTATTGCCTATAAACTGAGAAATATAAAAACAGAACAAAAATATGTGATTTACACTCTCTGTCTCTCTATATATAAAACGCAATATTCAAAACTGCTGGATCGTTTTACGCGCGGTTTTTTGCAAAATGATCTGCGTTGTCCGGGGAAGGTTTAAAGCTATCGAAATCCTCGACTTGGCCAAAAGCAAAAAAGGTAGGAGCCTAATAACATAATGTCAACTGTAACAGTACTATTATTTAAATGTAGATGGCGCCACGAGACAGTACTCAAGAATTATCACAATGACATTAGGGAATGACATCACCTAATCAATTAGCTATTGACATATTTCATACTGAATTACAACCCGAAAAAAACTTCGATATCAATGAATTAAAATATATTTGAACGAATTAAATATATTTGTACAATCAAATATTCAAAGATTCCTTCAAGAAAATAAAAACACGTTTATTATGCTATAATACGAGTAACGAATGATGAAGATGGTAGAATGTATTTCTTGCGGTACAGGAAAAACATTTCTTCTGGTATACGTGCACAAAATAAGATCGCATTGGCAATCGCGTCATCTGGAATTACGGCGACTTTTCTAGATGGTTGTCGAACAGCACATTGAAGTGCTCAATGTGCTGCTTACAAAGTTTAGGCTTTCTATTGATTAGGCAACTTGAATTGCACTTGAAAGGTTCCGTTATTTATACAAATTAGTTAAAATTTGTCTACTTACAACTAGATCATGACAGTTGTAATCAATGCGTTTTTGTTATTGTTAAATGTTTGAAAAGGAGAAATACAATATAATAGTTCCTCCAATGTTTGATAAGTCCGGTAAGTACGTTCGTATATATGTAGCTAGCTTTACGTTTGCTATAAAATGGCAATTTTAAATTGTTGGTATTGAATAAAGTATCTTATTGTAACATTAACGTTGTAGATGCCAATACGAGTTTAACCAGAAACCAGAAAAATTAAACCTAAAATTTTATTTCTGTTGTCTCCTTACTTTTCGCGTCATTTAAAACTTCGAAAATGTTAGTAAAGACTATATTTCTTGATTTATAAGATCATTAATAGAAGAACCAAAAATATTTCTTGTACGCTTCAACCAAGAAGGTTTATCTTCCCAAGGCCTCTTCTTTACTTTTCCAATTTTATATTAATTTTGACTATCTTTCGTTTAATTTATTTTATTTAACTATAATTAACATTTTTATTTTCTTTAAATTCCTAATCATACATTTTCCTGGTTTTTTAATGGTAATTATATTCTAAAATAGCATAACCAAATTTTATAAACATATATTACATAAAAATGTCATCCCCATATTTATGTATTTTAATTAGTTATGTTTTATATATATATATATATATATATATATATATATTATATTTATACTCATGAACCACTTTCGGTTATACCGGAAGTCATAGGCAACTTTGATATTTTAAATAGAATGTTATACTTCCTATTGCTTTTTTAGATTCCTTGTAAAGTACTATAACACTTTATATTAAGTTTCTGCAAATGAGAATTAATGAATATTAAATCCCATTTTGACATGTCAATGTCGCCTTATGTGATGCATTAATAACTACAATCCGACAAACCAAGTTTATACTAGCATGTATAACACACCTCGTCGCGACTACGATCTTACTGGTTGTTAGGATAATTTAAAATTACTGAAAACTATATATACACAAAGTAGAGAATTGAAAAGCCAGGACTATCTTCGAGATACCGTACATTGATAAGCTTCAATTAGAGCGAAACGCGTCTGTACGTTCCCGTTGATGGAAATGGCTTTTCAGTAATTTTTAATTATCCTTTATATTAAGGTTTCTTTAGCAAAAAATTAACCATTTTTGAATTATTTAGATTTTTGTGAAATTTCTTGTTTTTTTAATATACTTTTTAAAACCATTTATCAGAGGTGTATTTGATCTAAACTACGTCATGATTCTACTGCAGACAGCGAAAGGTATCAGATTCCGAGTAATGTCGAAACATTTAAAAAATCTATTACAGGGTGTTCAAAATTTATTGATTATTTAAGTAATTTTTAATTAAAGAAAAATCGATTTTTTTTAAATTGAACACCCCGTAGATGAGCACGCCATTTATTCTCCGTTGTACGTCACTTTTATCATTTGTTTGTTAATTAGAAACTTATTTATTAGTTATCTCTATATTTCGCAACAACTTTGTTGCTTCCTCCGGAGATAAAAATGTAGAGTTCAAACAAATAATAAAAGTGACGTACAACAGACAACAAAATTGATTAGATTTAAAACATTATACTTTATAGATTATTATTATTATTTTTACAAATAATCTATTAAGTATAAAGTCACAAAGAATACATTATTTACATCCAGCACATGGCGATAAGTGCTCACTAGATGGAAACATTTAAACGAATATTACAACAACACATCGATGGAGAAGAGGACAAGAAGAGGATATTTCAACTGCTCTCAACAAAGAAAAAACTAGCTAATCAAATAAACACGAGGAACTTCCTGTCAAATCATCACCATTTGAGAAAGGAACATTATCCGAAACATGTAATGCTAAACAAATAAAATTATTTTCATGTAATTACTAGTTTTTATCTGACCTAAAAAACGCCAAAAGCTTTACAAATAGTCTGTAAAGTATAAGGTCACAAAGAATACATTATATATATATATATATATATATATATAAGGTAAACTTAATAAGTCGGCGATTAAAGGTCTATTATCTGGTTTATTACTTCAAAGTATATATATTTAAAATAACTCTACATGTTTCGGCAATGATGCCTTTGTCAAGAGAATACAAAATATAAATATATTATATTTTATTAAAGGTCTATTATCTGGTTTATTACTTCAAAGTATATATATTTAAAATAACTCTACATGTTTCGGCAATGATGCCTTTGTCAAGAGAATACAAAATATAAATATATTATATTTATATTTTGTATTCTCTTGACAAAGGCATCATTGCCGAAACATGTAGAGTTATTTTAAATATATATACTTTGAAGTAATAAACCAGATAATAGACCTTTAATCGCCGACTTATTAAGTTTACCTTATCATACCAAGGTCACGAAGATATGTGTTTAGATAATTTCTTAGCCGATTATTAAATATAACAATGGTTTACCGACCTTTAATGAATTCCATTTTTTTAATACGACGTTTCGACTTTTTTATTAAGTCTTTTTCAAGTAATTAGAACTAAAAAATGAATACAAAGAAAGGTAAGAAATATATTTACATTTGTATGAATGAATTAAAATTAAAAATAAAATAATGAAATTAAAATAAGGAAATTAAAGGATGCAAAACTCACCAATTTATTTCGTGTCAAAACACATATTTTGCGTAACATGTATGGCCAAACATGTCGAACCTTTTTATAAAGTCGACTGCCTTTCTTGGAATATTTAGTGTAACTAAATGTCTCATTCATTATTTTATTTTTAATTTTAATTCATTCATACAAATGTAAATATATTTCTTACCTTTCTTTGTATTAATTTTTTAGTTCTAATTACTTGAAAAAGACTTAATAAAAAAGTCGAAACGTCGTATTAAAAAATTGGAATTCATTAAAGGTCGCTAAACCAATAAAAAGTCTATTATTTTAATATCATGACCAATCGGCCATCATCGGCCAATAAAATAAATAAGAAATAAATTTTAATTCTTATTAACACTATATATATATATATATATATATATATATATATATATATATATGAAATGATGGTTTCTCGGGTTCTTGGCCGCGTGTGAGATGTGTCCTGAGAAGGATTGTTGTCTCGACGTTTCGACGGGATCGCACTCGTCATTTTCTAGAGTTGTTCTTTCACTCGACGCTGAAGAGTAACTGCCGATCGTGTCCTCGGGTGTCTGCTATTATGTTGCACTATGGGAGGTGGGGGTTGCGCTGCTGCCGTCGTGCGTACACGGCTTCGCGTGATTGGTCCGGGTGTCTGTGATTCCTGTGTGGGGGCGTGTACCTGTCTCGATGTGTTGTGTTTCGCATGAGTCTTGATTTGCATGCCGGCTAGGAGCGGCTTCCAAGTGTACGGTAAACGTTGGCCGTCGTCGCGTTTGTTTAGACTTTTGGGTCTCTTTTCTATTTCAATCGCTTCTCTAGTAATTCTAGTAGATAGACTTTCGCTCTTCGCTAGGATCTTCGTATTCTCGAAGTCAATAGTGTGCCCCGTTAGGAGGCGGTGTTGTGCTAGAGATGATGTTGTTTGTTTCTTGAAGACTGCGTTTATGTGTTCCTCATTTCTCACGCTTATTCGCCTGTTCGTCTGGCCTACATAGGATTGTTCGCATTCTGAGCACGGCACTTCGTAAACGCCTTGGTCTTCAAGTGGAATTTTATCTTTCGCGTTGAAATTCCACTTGAAGACCAAGGCGTTTACGAAGTGCCGTGCTCAGAATGCGAACAATCCTATGTAGGCCAGACGAACAGGCGAATAAGCGTGAGAAAAGAGGAACACATAAACGCAGTCTTCAAGAAACAAACAACAGCATCTCTAGCACAACACCGCCTCCTAACGGGGCACACTATTGACTTCAAGAATACGAAGATCCTAGCGAAGAGCGAAAGTCTATCTACTAGAATTACTAGAGAAGCGATTGAAATAGAAAAGAGACCCAAAAGTCTAAACAAACGCGACGACGGCCAACGTTTACCGTACTCCTGGAAGCCACTCCTAGCCGGCATGCAAATCAAGACTCATGCGAAACACAAAACATCGAGACAGGTACACGACCCCACACAGGAATCACAGACACCCGGACCAATCACGCGAAGCCGTGTACGCACGACGGCAGCAGCGCAACCCCCACCTCCCATAGTGCAACATAATAGCAGACACCCGAGGACACGATCGGCAGTTACTCTTCAGCGTCAAGTGAAAGAACAACTCTAGAAAATGACGAGTGCGATCCCGTCGAAACGTCGAGACAACAATCCTTCTCAGGACACATCTCACACGCGGCCAAGAACCCGAGAAACCATCATTTCATCATACAACCGCGAGAACATCAAAATTATCATATATATATATATATATATATATATATATATATATATATATATATATAAGGTAAACTTATAACAAAGGCATCATTGCCGAAACATGTAGGATTGTTTTAGATGTATACACTTTGAAGTAATAACCAGACCTTTGATCGCCGACTAATTAAGTTTACCTTATCATACCAAGGTCACGAAAATACTATATATATATATATATATATATATATATATATATATTGTAGAATGTAGAGATTAGATAAACGTTACTCTACATAGAGCCAAGGGTACTTTTATTTTATATTTTTTAATACAAGTACATACTACTTTCTGATAATATATATAGGCAATGCTGTGCATGTGTCTTTAAGAGTTATCGTACATTTCTTTTAATTTGAAATTAAACTGCTGAATCAGCAAAACTCGTTAATTCAGTTTTTATTTTTCCCTATTTCCTGTAGAATATAAAATTGACGCACGAAATGGGAATTCAAAAGCACATTCCCTTTCCATCTAATTTTTATGAAACGGACAAAAAAGGAACGCCCGAAACGGTCACAAATCTAAAACTATAAAGAATTGATAACCTCCTCCTCTTTAAAAGTCGGTTAAAAAGTAGCTAGGCCCTTCACTTGAATTTACTTGTAGTTCCTTGTTTCTTTTTCATTTAGATATTTGCATTTTAAACAATAACGAACTGCTTCTCCCCTTTAATTAATTACCTTTTGCTCTAATTTTCCATTAACCGCTGCAATATGTACCATTCCAATATTAAAAACATGTACAAACCTTCCCTGATAACCTTTCCTTTTTCCAAACTGTACGGTGCCGCATTAATAATCTGTGATATTACTGATAAGTCCTTCGATAACCGCGAAGATATTACGGTTCCATTGTAAAAACAATATTGCGACTTCGGGACATCAAGTTCGCAATATTTATTGTACTCCGTACCGTTACGCGCTTTTGTGAAATTAAATCCACCGCTTCATAATTGCAGAAGCCAGGAGCGCAACGTCTACTTCATTAATAAATGATAGCAATTAAATACAGCTATCGTAAAAACGAAATCTTTGGCAATATAATGTCTTAACGATCAAACGAGCTGATTCTTGCTTTTATTGTTCCTCTTTTAATAGCTGCCGTAATAGTTTCACTGCTGTGGTTGTTCTTCTTGTGTAACACGCATATTTCATATATATGAACTGCATGTGTGGTCGACATCATAATTAATCATATCATTAAGTCTTAAGCACGTTGTAATTGGAGATACAATTTTAAATTTTATCACTTTCCAAACATTAATTAATATAATTCGCTTTTTAGGAAATTTAACTTATTCCTGTCAGAAAGAATTCATATATATATATAAACATGTACATAATTGCCTAAGCGAATACCTAAAATAACATTCACTTAGAAGTTGGTGACATTTGATTACCTATAGAATAGTTTCTCTTAGGTTGATATTCCCAATCGTGAATAGTGATATCGTTTACTTTTTTTTGGTTGTTTTGCAATAAAATATATTTAAAGTTAAAGTTTGAATAATTTGACTGGGAACCGTAAAACATAATTATAATTTACATATTGCTAGTATCCGGACTAACAAACTATGCATTTTGAACGCTAAGACTAGCGAAAATATAATCATGAAGATTTTATTTAAAAGGGACACAAATAATAAACAGAATACTACTTACTTTACATAAATAACACTTTTGCTTATCTCAGAGTAAATAACTTCTCAGGCTGTTACAGATTCTTAACGCTTTATAAGACAAATATTTTTTAATATCTTGTTTTTCACATTTGTTGATTAAATGCATGCCAATATACAAGATTTCTCGTATCGTTATGTTCAAATTTTAGAAGTGTAAAGTAGACTTCATTTCAAGTAACAAAAACGCAAAACTTGTATATCCATTTTTATTTGTTTCAAAGTTACTGATCTGTGAATGTGATTGTCAGATCATGAAAAAAAATGTAACCCTAAAATCAATACAAACTGATTTTATTTAAAAAAGTTCAATTAATAATATTTTCGAAATGTCCACCTCCTTATTCAATGCAGGCTTGTGCCCGTAAGCCAACACAATCTGAATTTCAAACTTGTTTTGTCGGATTTGCTCTGCAGCCAGGTGAATACGATCCAACAACTCTTCTCTTGTGTTCGAAACTTGCGCGTAGACTAAATTTTTCATATACCCCAATAAACAAAAGTCAAGGGGATTAAGATCGGATGATCTGGGCGGCCATGGAATAAAATCACCTCGACCAATCCATCTTGGATAATTGACGTTAACACAATTTCGGACAGCAATTCCGAAATGTGGTGGTGTCCCATCCATGTGAAACCACATGTCTCGTCGAACATTCAGTGGGACATCCTCTGAAAGACCTGACAGTTCGTCAATAAGAAATTGAAGATAATTGTCCGCATTTAACCTCCCAGGAAGAACGACAGGACCAACCAACAAGTCATCGATTAGGGCCGCTCAAGCGTTAATAGAAAATTCATGTTGAAATTTAGATGGGCGTATAGCTTTGGGATTTTCTGATGACACCTGTGCAGGTTTCTCAGATTTGTAACACCACTTCTCGTGAACGTTGATTCATCTATCCAGAGGACTGTTCTGCAGAAATTAAAATGAAGCCGTGACTGTCTTAATATCCAGGAAGAATAAACTAGACGAGCATAGTGGTCTGCCTCAAGCAAACCCTGCGATAGTGATATGGATATAAGCCCTCACGTTTTAAAATTCGCCAAACTGTCGTTCGTGGCACTCCTAGTTGTCTAGCGAATCGACGTACACTGAGAGTTGGATCCCTAGTAACAATAGCAACTGCTTCTTCCTCTAAGTCTGCTGGCAAATTTACTCCTCGGTCGAAAAGATAATGACGCAGTCCGCAATGCCGAAATTGTCTGTTTACTTCCAGAAACGTTCTGTAATGAGGAATGCGCCTATCGGGAAACCGATGTCGGTATTCAATAACGACTTGACGTGCACTGCCGTTACAGTAGCCATACACAAAATGCATGTCCGCATACTCTTGAGAAGAAAATCGGTAAGGCATTTTGAATAAAGAAAACGTGTCAACTCACTAATAAGCTGTTGTATGAACTGAAACGTAATGTAATCCTTTATTAAGAAATGCAACGTTAACAATCATCTGAACATTTGTTTATTGTATGATATTCATGGTTCGGCACTTACGAAATAAGTAAGAACCTTCTTTATCATAAATCAATTTCCAGTACTCTTTTTTGTAGATCTCCAAGAAATCACTGTATGCACTACGACACGTGTTTATTTATTTTAGGATAACATTTTATTATGCGACGTTAACCGTCACAGGCCTGTTATTGAATCGTATAACTTTCTTTAAATAAAATCAGTTTGTATTGACTTTAGGATTACATTTTTTTCATGATCTGACAATCACATTCATAGATCTGTAACTTTGAAACAAATAAAAATGGATATTCGAGTTTTGCGTTTTTGTTACTTGAAATGAAGTCTACTTTACACTCCTAAAATTTGAACATAACGATACGGGACATGTATAAAAAACAAGCGCAATTTGTGAGTTTAAGTGAGTTTAAGATACTTAATAGAAGTTGTAGAATTACTTTTTTGCACAGAAATACCTACTAATTTCTTGTATACACCTTGTATAAAAAAAACAGAATAGAATTTATCAAAAATACCAAACGTTTGTTTGATGTTTGAAGGCCGCAACCGTATATAACTTAATATTTTATCAAAGCGACATTACTATTAGTTAATGCTTAATGAATTTAAATTACATATTTCAGAATAATTTCACGCATCGTAATTTAATTCTTTGCGATGCGAAAGCGTAAAATTAAATGCCATCACACATCTTAATGTATTCAAAACTATATTTCCCACAGAGGTATCTTAAATATGGTGTTAAATAGCTGACAGACATCTTCAAACGTGTTAAACACGGCAAAACATCTAATTAAAGCTCGTTATAGCCTGGTTACCCCTATATGTACTAATTCACGCGTATTCCAATTGCACACCATATATAGACAAGTTAAAATTACTCGATGATTACCCCTTTTAAGTTTTCCTTAAATTGATTTTCTACTCAACATCAAAGAACGATCAACGATCAAGTACCATGTCGTTTCTCTTCATATACTGTTCGAATTAATATTGAAAATCATTTAAGTATCAAAAGAGGCCGTTAGTATAGATATGGTATAACTTCCATCTTACATTATTATTAAAGTTATAAAAAAATATATAATTTAAATTGTTTTTAAACGTTTTTTACCGGCGTGTTGAGAAAACACGGGGTAATTAAAGTTGTAAACCCCTTCGAGTAGATTGTAATTTAATTAATTCACTAAGAAAAAATGAATGTATGGGTCGTATGCCTGTAGTATTAACGATATTACACGAGCAATTAGATAAATTAAAGTTTATAATTGGAGATAAATTATAAAAATAATACAAAAACTAAGCGGAACGAAAAGAAGCACCGGGTAAATTTAATTAACCGCGTACATTATTTGTTTTCCATGTAAAATGCACAAGACAAAGGGGCTGTTTATCCGTACGAGAACTATGATTTAAATGATTGATTACGATGAATATTTAATTAAAAGTGAATATGTTACGGGGCTCACTTGATCTTTTGTCTTTAATGATACGGTATTAACACATGGGTATTCATTCCGCCCGTAATTATAATTTTAATTATAAACAATTGGAATATATCATTTTTCATTACGGTGTTTTCTTGCTCTTTAATAACACGCGATGCCGTTATTAACGTAAATATTATCGTTTAATTGTCGTTTAATCTCTAGAGATACCGGTCGTCTAAGAGATAGAGAGAGAGAATAAAACGGCTCTGAATTTAGCAAAAACATACATTTTTACGCCTTTGGGTATGCAACCCAGTTGACGCTGAAGTAATTTTGATCATATATCTGGTGTCCTTGATTCATTGAACAAATTTAGGAAATATCTTTCCTTAATATTTGCCGTATTCAGAAAAGCTTGTAATATAACATAACGCTCCGCTAAGATTTAACGCAGAGTTATATACTTATTTTTGTATTCATGTTTCGTTACGTTAAATCCCTTGTTAAATACATCGTTATAATAACGCGAATCTTTTGATGAATTAAATAAGAGGCTCCCAAACTTTTTTTTCTCATAGACCACTTTGAAAGTTTTGCTGGTTCCTGTGGACCCCCTGCAGCTACATTTCTACCATATTCCTAAAACTCGACAAAAAATGTGAAGATTAGATCTAACTATGGAAATTTGCGTTGCGTTATTGGTTAATTAATTAATTGGTTAATTAATTAATTGATTGTGCTGTGAGTGGATGTCAAAAAAGTCAAGTTAGCCAATCAAAAAAGTGATTCCATCCAACTTTACTCCTTTGACATCTACTCACAGCACAAGAAACCAATCAATTCTCACATATTTTATTTAGAAAATTCCCCATTCGGAGTGGTAAAAATAAAAAGAAAAATAATATATTTCCTTGTGTTGTATTTATTCAAATATGTAATTATTACACTATTAATTATTATTGTTATCATTAGAGCTGAGGATGTTTGCGGTATAACCATGGTTATATCATGTAACCATAGTAAATTACTATGGTTACATGATATAACCATGGTTATACCGCAAACATCCTCAGCTCTAGTTATCATATTACATTGTAATATGATAACAGTCGTAGTATAATTAAAATTAAATATTAATAACGTAACGTAACTTCTACAATGACAATCACAAAATAGTCATAATTTTAGTGGGAGGGATGTACTTGATGGATTGACAGCAAATTATCAATATTTGGCTTCAGTTTTGTTAGGAATAACCGCAAATCTCCCCGTTCTGTGATATTCAATCTCCTCCTTTTTTTTGTTAAAAGGTTTGTAACGATACTAAAACCTTTCTCGACAAGATATGACGAAAACGCTATCAAAAGCTTTCTCGCAATTCCCCACAGTCCAGGATATCTTTCGGGTATTTCTGCCTGTAGCCAAAATGCTTGATACCATCTTTTAAATTTCACCTTCAGTTCCTCATTAGTGCTAAGCTCGAGTAGCTCCTCTTGTAATATCACATTCTCCACTTCCGTTTCATCAAGTGAATTTATGATCCATGGTGGTATTTCCATCGTCAGAATATCTTCAAACCTGATTTTAAAGTCATCATGCAGGGCAATTAAATGTTGAACGTATGTGTGAATATCCTCATCAAGGCATTCTACCTGTGACAAGTTTGAAAACTGGGAACTAACATCGATTCACTTTACTTTACTTTTCTTTTCGAAATTCGGGAAACAAATGAGTAACGTTTATCCGTGGCATTCGTATTTATATTGGTGAAGAATCAAACAAGTTCATGCAAGATTGCAAGCACCCACACCACAAGTCGTACTTCGTCCCTTTACACGTCTGAACAAGCATTGCGGACGGCGGCAGCGGCAGCACTTTGCAAGTCTCGACACGTTGTACTGAATATGGAATATGCAAGTTTTTACAAGTAACAGTCGCTGAGCTTCTTAAAATATTATCTGCCTACATTGATAGGTTAACTCAAGCCAACATTTTAGTTCTTCACTATCGAAACCAGATAAATTTTCGTGGACCCCCGCTTACGAATTGTGAACCCCCATTTTTTTGTCACGCCAACGTAGACCCCCGTCTTGTCTTCCGTGGACCCCTGGAGGTCCACCTGGACCACTTTGGGAATCAATGAATTAAATGATTTAACGAAACGTTATAATTAACCCTGCAATACAACTATGTTTTATTCGTTAATACTATTGTGTCGTAAGTTTTACAATTTTATAACAAAAGAAATAGCGGATTTTTCTTTTTATTTTCGTGAACACAAATAAAAACATATATCATTGGTCCTTTAAGAAAATATTTACACTTTTTATAAGAAAATTTGTTTATTCTCTTATTGCTCATCGTAAATGGGGTGTTTACACTGAGGACAATATGTAGTCATGTGTCTTATCGACGGGGGCAGTAAAAGCATATGAAACGTTTCTTCACAGAGGATATTATTTGATTTAACTCGATTTTAATAATTTCTCCTATACTTTGGTGAAGATCACGACGTAGATCTTTGGTGCGTAATCTGTTCTGTGTGTTCCATCCAAGATCTAGCAAATTGATGACTTAGGTTAATCATAAATTTAAATCGAGGAAGGGGCTTTTTATGTTCTTTTATGTTGTTGCAACAATACAGGACATAGGAATAGATACAATAAGCGTTGATTATTCCATAGAAAACGCTCAAAGGCCAACGTCTAGTCATCCTACTACATGGCATGTTTGAACACATCTGGTCAAAAGCATCCACTCCGGATTTCGTTTCATTGTAATTCAAAATTATTGCTGGTTTGTTATTTTTTTCAGTGATAATAATAATATCAGTTTATTTTTCTTGGGCACATACGAAATAATAATAATAGCCCCCGTAATTAACCTTACAGGCAGGCAGTGGCGGCTCTTTAATGAGAGCAAGTGAGCAATTGCACCCCCTGGAATTATGAAACAAAACAAACCAAGCGGCGACTAACTGTGAAAGTATTTATTTATTATATATAATATGTATTCATAGTTATTGACGAGGAACGTGGCACGCTAACAACGTACATACACCAATCGTCGTCACAGATATACTGAGCAAAGCCCAACTCTTGCTCTGTTAAGGCATTAACATTACATTGATGGTGGCGAGAACTGTATCTTGCCGTACTTCAATGTCGTATAATACATAGCGTTGGAGCAACTGAACCAGACTGCTCTCGGGCGTTGTTACGATAATTCCGTGTCTTTTTTTGAGAACAACGCGTTTTCGCGTTAACGTATAATGAAAAAATCGCAGTAAAAAATCTTAAACGGCCAATGCCTCAATTATGTTTAGGAATTAAGCAATCTGTTAAAGGTCAAGACGTTATAAGAAAATTCAAAATGAATATTTATCAGAAAAATGACTGGATTTGTGGGTGTGAAATTAAAAATACTTTGTTTTGTTTTCCGTGTCTTTTGTTTGGTGGTGAACAGTCTTGGTCAAAGAACGGAATAAGAGACTTAATTCATCTTAGTGCTAAAATTATTAAACATGAAAATTCCGAAGGGCATTTGAAAAATATATTTAGTCTAAGAATGTTAGGAAAAAATAACATTCAGAATGTTTTAGATTCATCATATAGAAAAGCAATTCAACAACACAATGAAAAGGTAACAAAAAATAGGCATGTGTTAAATTTAATAATAAATTACATTAGATTTTGTGGCGCGTTTTAACTGGCACTTCGGGGTCATGATGAACAGCAAACGTCGAATAACAAGGGCATTTTCCGGGAATTGATAAATTTTACGGCAGAATTGGATAAATCGCTCAGAGATCAACATCGAAGCAGCACCGGTTTTTAAGGGATTATCAAAAACGATACAGAATGAGCTGCTTGATGCAATGTTGAACGTGTATCATGAACAAGTTGCCAGTGAAATTAAAGCAACCGACTTCATATCTGTGATAGCTGATGAAACCACAGATGTGTCCAATCAGTTTCAGTTGGTGGTTGTTTTAAGATATATTGTGAACGCGAGACCGGTCGAAAGATTTTGGAAATTTTTTCTGCCTAGTGGACATGATGCTAATTCTTTATCTGCCTCCATCCTTAACGAAATTAGTTTGCTTGTTGATGACCCAGTAAAACTGATTGCACAGAGCTATGATGGGGCAGCAGTCATGAGTGGTGCTATTAACGGCGCGCAAAGACATGTCCAAGACCAGTATCCAAAGGCTAATTTTGTACATTGTTATGCACATCAGACAAATCTAATTATGTCACATGCGTTCTTCAAAAATAAGATGGAACTTCAATTCTAGGACAGTGAATACAATGTATGAGCACCGAGAAGAAATAATTAAAGCTCTAGAACAAATCGAGGGAGAAGTTAGTTTACAAACTACCATTCATCAAGCTAGTGCCAATTTTCGAATTTTAGAGGAGGAAAATTTTATCCATTGGTTAACTTTCTTTCATAAAATTATGCCACATGTGGACATATTGTTTAATTAATTACAAAATGTCAATACAGATGCATTAAAAATCAAGAACAATTTAGATAATTTTGAACGCGCTATTGGAAAAATTCGAACCGAAATCGCTGACACAGATAATAAGTTGGTTAAACAAAATGAACCAGAACTGACTCCTCGACCATCAAAGCGGCGAAGAGTAACTGATGGTAGCCAAAGAAGGAGGGAAACTATTGAAGTGTGGGATATTATTTTGCTAGAAATAAAAACTAGATTTCGGTAAACAGTGCACTTAATATTAGCAAACTTAATTCCTTTTAAACAGTTCTCCTCCTTTCAATAAAAAATTCCGGAAGATTGCCTTAAAGAAGCAGTAAAATTTTATCCATTCCTCAATGGAAGCAGACTACGAACTAAATTAAGCGTTCTATATTCTAGAGAAGAATTTAGGCAAAATATAGAAGTCGGTGCTGTAGGTCTTCTAAGTCTTCTGCTGGGTGGATTAAGCGACACCTTTAATGAAGTTGTTCCGCTTTTAAAAATTGTCATTACAATCCCAATGACAACGTCCGAAGCGGAACGCCAGTTTTCACGGCTGAAGAGAATAAATACTTTCCTGAGAAATACAATGAAAGAAGAGAGATTAAATGCCCTTACTATGTTATCTTGTGAAAAAGAATGTATAAATGATTTCCCAAACTTTAATGAAAAAGTGATAGAACTGTTCTGCAAGTCAAAGACACGTAAAATGGACTTCGTTTATCGTCAGATGTAATTAAACTGTGTAGTGTAATATTTACTATTCCCTCAAAACAAACTCTACAATGAACAGTACCTGTCTGGAACAGTACGTCGGTGAAATTTATAAGGATTGGGTAAGCGTTTTTGTATTACACTTTTTAATTTTGAAATTATGCACTCCCTATGTCAACCACCCCGAGCTGCCACTGCAGGCAGGTAAGGTAGTAACATGGTAGGCTTGTTACAACTTGAGCCGTTTGGTAGACTAGGATGGTAACGTGGCTAGCGCTACTCACCGACCGCGTATTACTACTCCAGAGTTACCTGCCTACTCATTTTTTGTAACTATGAGTCGAGCTAGTACAGAAAAAACGCTATTGATATTATTGGCTATACCAGGGTTTGACCCCGGTTCATCCGAACTATTCTAGTGACCCATACAGTAGACCAACAGGTCCTAACTTGTGGAAATAAAGTAATTATTATTATCATTTGCTTAATTTATTATAAAATACATTCAATTCTTTCACAAATATTAATATACATTTTCTACCGTATCGAAATAGAATATAACACACGTATGAACGACAGACTCTCTGGATATTAAAAACTTCATGTTAAAGCTTCCAATAATAAAGTTTTGTTGTATAAGAGAAAGGGGCATAATGTAGTTTCTCATATGAAATTTTCCCTAAAAAGTATCCAATAAATAAAACCCATTTCACCAATATTTGTTTTACCTTTTTCAATGGGCACCTCTCTGGGTTCTCTACTCCGAAATGTTTCAAAAAATCTATCCAAAATCCCCTCAGGAATACTAAAAATTGACGGCAAACATCTTTCAGTTTAAAATCAAAACTATTCTTCCATCCACCATCTCCCCATTTTTGCACGAAAATGTTAGCCTATTAAAGACGTATATTTATTACAGTGTGACCTCTCCTTATTGACACATCTAATTAAAGGATACCTTATTTACACTTCTGAATTCCCCGAAATGTTGCATTGCACACGAAAAATGGAGGAAAATATCGAGCAGCGATATGCAATAAAATTTTGCGTTAAACTTGAAAGAACTGCTTCAGAGACACTTCAAATGTTAAGAACAGCATATGTAGATGCTGCTTTGTTTTCAGCACAAATTTTCAGAGAGCACAAGGCTTTCAAAGTTGGCTACAACAACATTGAAGTTTAACATCGGTACGGACAGCCGTCCACATCGAAAACCGAATGAAAGCGTGTCGAAAGTAAATTCAGTGTTAGCACGAGACAGATCGTTAACAGTCAGAATGATTGCGTATGAGGTAAGCATGAATAAGGTAAAATGTGTGCAAAGCAAGTGCCCAAGAACTTGTCTGGTGAACAAAAAGAAATTAACTAAGACCTGTTGGATAGCTTGATAACCGAATCCAACCCTATTCACAATGGTGATGAATCATGGGTATTTGAATATAAACCTGAAACAAAATGACAAAACTTGGAGTGGCACACATCATCATCACCGCAACCAAAGAACGCTGGCATGACCAAATCAATCCAGTCCATGTTTATCATATTTTTTTATTGTCGTGGAATTGTTCACAAAGAATCCCTAACGCAGGGCCAGATAGTAAATACAACCTTTTATCGCGAGGCCATTGAACGCTTGCGGAAAAGGGCTTAGCGTGCGCGACTTGATATTGTCAGCTCTTGGCTCTTACATCACGATAATGCCCCCAGTCACACCTCATTGTCGGTTAGAGAATTTTTAGCTGACAAAAATCATCCCAGTACATCCACATTAACCGTATGGTCCAGTGATCCAGCACTTAAGCGGAGGATGAAGGATTACCATTACGGAGCAATAGACAACATCCAAAAAGGCACGATGAAGATTCAAAACAGCCTAAAGGAACAAGACTTCCAGAATTGTTACCAAGAATGGCAAAACCGCTGCAAACGGTATGTGCATTTCCGAGGAGCATACTTTGAAGGGGACAATTTTAAATTGTAGATAAATTCAATAAAAAAAACTTTAAACTAGATAATTCTCATTACTTCTGAGATTTACCTCGTAAAACATTAAAATATATAAGAAATTATTTAAGAATTCTTCAAAATTACTAACCACAAACTTTTCATCCAAATCTCTAGCCAAAGTATAATTCGCGTTTATAACTTTTTGAGTTCGATTATATCTATCATATCTGATATATAAAGGCGATGGAATTTCAGAATTAGGATATTCTCTACACCCAACGATCCTAGTGATATCGATTTTATATTTTCCACTCGATGCCTAAAATATAGCAGATTACAAACCAAATTAATTAAAATTATCAATGCTGTAATGATCATAACACAATAAGCAAATGTTATTACCAATTGTAAGTTACCAGCTCTTACATAAAGGAGAAAGTAAATAATTATCTGCCACAACATATCCACTGTGTGTGAAAAAGAATAAAAGATCATGATCAGATATTGTAATTGCATAAACTATTTGTTCCATCTAATTTGCTAAACACAATCGTAATTACGCAAAATATTATTGTCGCATTATACAACGTTTACAATATCCTTTCGTTAAAAAATACAAGATTCTTATCAACAAGTCTCATTTAGAAACAGGCAATTAAACAATTTTTAAATTTGGTAGTGAATTTCAAACATGAACATATTCCAAGTATCTATAGTATATTTATTTATTGTACAAGTGTGTTATGTTACAAATAAGTCACGCGAGAAAATGTTTAGCTCACGAGTCCGCTAGGACGAGTGAGTTACTTTTCTCAAGTGGCTTATTTGTAATTAACACACGTGTGCAATACAAAACTTTATCCAACACCTCTTAAGATCCGTTCAAAATGGCTTTTAATGTTTTATAAATTTGACGTTCCATGTCAAATTTAAATTATAAATTTGACGTTCCATGTCAAATTTAAATTATAAACGACTAATGCAAAAAGTTCATATACAGTAACAAAATTAGTGATTGATTAGTAATACTGCAGTTAAAAGTTGATGGTAATGGAAGAGTTGCAAGAGGCTGTTTTCATTCCGCTAGAAGTTAAGAAAGAAGCTCAAGCAGCATGTTATAAATTACTGCCAAAAAAATCGAAGGATAATTACGACAAAGAATTTCGTCATTTTGAAGAATGGAGAAAACAGCAAAGTATCACTGGAATTAACGAATAAGTTATGCTGGCGTATTTCCATATTTATAGAAGGAAAATAGCACCTTCTTCATTGTGGACGAAGTATTCCATGTTAAGAAGTACTTTGAAAGTGTATATGAATAGTGACATATCGAAATACGGAAAACTGATTTCCTATTTGAAGAGTGAGGCAAGAACCCACAAGTCCAAAAAGGCGAAAATCTTGGAGAGGCTACATATAGAGAGGTTTCTGAATGAGGCTCCTAACAATAAATATTTGATGATGAAGGTATTATTTATTTTCTTATATTTAATTCAAAGTATTTATTCATTATTCGTTCGTGTATTCTATGCAGGTTGCCTTAATAATGGGTATATCAAGTGCGTGTCGTTGTGATGAAATAACTAAGCTGAAAGTTGACGATATAGAAGATAAAGGAGGATACTTGTATGTTTCGATACCTGACACAAAGACAAACGTATCTAGAAGTTTCACTGTTATGGCAGAAGGATTTACAACAGATATTCTTGACCTCTACAGAAAATATGTCTGTATGAGACCAAAAGGTATTCCACATGGCAGATTCTTCCTAAATTACAGGAAAGAAAAATGCACTATCCAGCCAGTTGGAATTAACACCATTTCTAAGATACCTCAGAAAGTTGCATCTTTCCTGAACCTACCAGAAGCTCAATTATATACAGTACATAGTCTGAGACGTTCGTCAGCATCTCTTCTGTCAAACGCAGGAGCTGATATTACAACAGTTAAACGACATGGTGGGTGGAAATCGTCAACTGTGGCAGAAGTTTATATACAAGATTCATTATCCAACAAGATTGATATAGCCAGAAAGATACAAGGTCCAGACAGTCTAACGTCCTCGACTTCTGGTCATCAAATTTCTGTTCAGGATACTTCAAATACGTCTTCTAGTATAACTCTAAATTCGAATAACCTGAATGCAGAGTGAGATATAAATAGGATTTCCTTCAACTTTAATATTAATGTAAATGTTAATTAGTTGCTATTGTTAACCCTTTAGAATTAATATAAATGTGTTAATACTATAGCAGTTTGAATGTCTTTATGCAATCTAAATTTCACCTTGTTTTATCTCACTAGTGAGATAAATTATGTTTTTAACTCACTAGTGAGTTATAAGCTCCATAATTGATTAAAAATCGCCATAGTTATAGGTCTATTATTAGGAGGTGTTGGATAAGGAATCAGATTCGACAGTACTGGTGACGGAAAATGATTTTACTCACGATCGTCTGATAAACTGAACATTTCTAACCTTCAAACCGGCTAGAAAATGCGTTATTATGCATTTAAATAAGTAAATCTAATTATAATAAAACTATTCACAAACCTTTATTAAGTAAATAACAAGACAACATTTTAGTACAAAATTTATTAGCTTTTGGAACTAGTTCTAATTGCTACATTAGAATTTCCAGGACTGCTTTCTGTTTAAAATCGTTGGATGATAATTTAGTAATCTGTCACAAAATATCACTATTAATTGTTACGTTACTTAGCAACAGTACCTATCAAAAGCATTTATCAAAATGTCATGAAATTTAATACTATTATATTTTTGAAATTTAGAAATTTAATAGTTTATATAATAATTAATTACTAACCGATCGTGAGTAAAATAGTATACAAAC
Source organism: Melolontha melolontha (assembly GCA_935421215.2). Taxonomy (NCBI): domain Eukaryota; kingdom Metazoa; phylum Arthropoda; class Insecta; order Coleoptera; family Scarabaeidae; genus Melolontha; species Melolontha melolontha. The sequence goes on along the minus strand of OW285238.1, from coordinate 165,342,494 downwards.
CTCAGCGGAAAGATTAATTCCCGTCTCGAGATAAAGTTGTTTATCTCTGGACGGTAATGAACCACTTTCCGCCTTGGTATATAATATACTATTATTTAGTATTTTGTGTAACTTAAATTATTGGGTTGGTACATAATTATCTAGCGTTTTTTAAACAATATTTTTATTGTGAATAAGGAAACATAAAAACTCAGCAATAACTTTTTTGAATTATTATTCCAGAGGGTAGTCATCATCTACTTCAATAACTGCTTCCCATTTGCTTGGAAGACGGTCGATTCCACAAGCAAAGAAGTCGCGCTTCTTGGAGGCAGTCCAATGCCTTGACAACGACCACTAAATTATCGAAATGGTCATAGACTTTGTTCGCCTGCCAGTTTGTCAGCGATCGTTTGACATGGTAGTCCGCAAGCGTTTCTGTAGGAGAATATAACGGATGTGGAAGCAGTTCTCAATCTTTTAGTAGTCACCTCTACTGGTTTCTATGTCGATAATTTCGATAGTTTACAATAGAAATCCAGATATAATATCATTGCGACAATTGTGTATGGGAACAATTTCCTCAAAATCTAACTGCTAAGTACGCTGAAATAAAATAATATTTCCAATATGCACCTATAACCAGTTGCGATGTAGAAAGGACGTTTTCTCTCTACAAGGAAGTATTTCATTCAAACAGAACAACTTTTACAGAAAAGAACCTTGAGAAAGTATTGCTAGCTAATATTAATATCGGGTGTCCGTTTAATACTGAAGCTGACATCTGTCAAATTTTGGAAATTTGCTTTGTATTTGTCATACTGAGAATTATAGTTATTGTTAATTGATGTTTAACATCACTTATCATAGTCGTACGTGGCTGTTTTCCGTTAACTTTTATTGTTCACATTTTTTGATTAGAACGCGACACAATCTATCCCATTTTCTTAAATAATTGTAATTTGTAAATTTTGGCAACAAATATTTCAAAAAGTAAGTACTTATTGTGTTTAATTTTATCAATTTTTATATTTAGGTACATCAAAAGTGATTACCGTACGCTAATGTTAATTGTTGCGGTCGAAATCAAGTACTGAATTACTAAGTAAACCAAAATTTGACACAAACTTCAGTATTAAACGGACACCCAGTACTCCTTCTTTACTCAACTTGAACTAGGTATCGATTCCAATATATCGATTCAAAGAATCGATTCCAAAGCATCGATACCGTGCACAGACCCGATACATCACTAAGTATCGATACTCGATACCAAAAGCGGCGGTATCGCCCAGCCCTAATTATTGCTATTGTTAGAACTATAAAAGAAATGAAAATTGTACATAGTTTCGATAGAAAAATTAAAAAAAAAATACAATTTGCTGACCAGTGTTATCTGATGTCTACGTATAGGCCACGCTGATATAATTATTTTTTTATCAAATTTTCAAGCAATCTTGGTGAATTACAATAGAAAATTAAATATTTTCGTTCACTAGAGGAATCACCTATGAAAATTCTTTCAATGGAGACTGTGGTTAAATAATAATTTAAAAAGGTATATAACCCCTTACCACAATTATTAGTCGTATCCTAAATACGTATTTAGGATACGACTAATAATTGTGGTAAGGGGTTATATACCTTTTTGAATCACCTATCACAAATATGTTTTAGAATCTACTTCAATAACTGCCTCTCGTCGCTTGGAGGACGATCGATTCCACGATTAAAGAAGTCACGCCTCTTGGAGGCAATTCATGCCTTGAAAACGACCACTAAATTATCAAGATCGTCATGAACTTTGTTCGTCTGCTAGTTTTCCAGCGATCCATTAACGTGGTAGTCCGTAAGCGCTTCTGTGGAAGAATATTGCGGATGTGCAAGCAGTTCCCAGCCCTTATTGGCGATGCGTTCGACAACACGACGCTCAATATGTGGACGCGCATTATCGTTGTGGAAGACGATACTGTTCCTTCGGTGTGGTTTTTTCGCCTTGATTGCAGCACGAAGGCTATCGAGGTGAGCCAGATAGATATCGCTGTTGATGTTGAATTGCCGCTTGTCCTTTTTCGTCTGGAATTCGTCATTGCTGATGCTCATTATCGTCATTCCACCAATAACAAATCTTGTTTAAGATGATTTCCTAATAGATGGTTCCTCTTCTGGACCTCCGAACACTCTTACAGTGCACGTTTTTAGTTATTCCTTTTAGTGAAACTCCTTGCGAAATGCAGACTTTCTTTGTCTTGAGGTTTTTGAAGAGAAGCCATGATTCGTTCCCAATGACAAGATTATTCAAAAACGGTGCTTGCTCGTTTCCTTGCAGCAAATTGGTGAAAAGTCGGACACGTTCGGCTTTATTGTTGTCGGTGAGTTCGTGGGGGATGCATCCAGCCAATTTCCATACCTGTCCGAGCTTTTTAAGAGGGCGAACGATGGTTGAATAGTCCACATTAAAGTTTCGGCCAGCATTCGAGTTGTCAAGCTTTCATTCTCTTCCACAGCTGCCAAAAGTGTCTACTCGTCCAAATTTTATTTGCCAACCTCTTCCAAGTTTATCTTCTAAGCTAGTATCGCTAGATTTGAAACGGGAAAACCGTTCTCTGCATCGACTTTCGCTGATTGTTCCTTCGCCAAAATATTCGTTGAGATCGTGAAATTACTGCGCTGCTTTCCATCTTTTCTCTAAGTGGTAAAGCATAATATAACGAATATGAATATGATTGTCGACAGGTATTTTTATAACCTGAAAATAGAAGAATATTTTTATAAATAAATTCGAAAAAAATTATAAAATATTGTATTGTTAATAAACCCTTGGTAGTTATGTACTAATCTATTAGAATTTATATTTAAAACGTGAACGCCAGTGTTGCAGTTAAAAAAACGTTATTATCATCTTTGATAACTACATTTGCCAAATAAATTTTAATAAAAAATCCGTTCCTGCCTATACTCTTTCTATGAGAGAAGATATCAACAATATAACCGAAATGTCGGGTCTCTAACGATTCATTTTATTATGTTTACAGTATAGAACGGGCTCGAAAACAAACATTTTTCTGTATACAGGGTTTTTGACGTAACCCGTTCGTTAGAAATTTTCTATGTTAACAGCTTAGGACACTTTTGAAAATTTGTGGCAAGCAATCTTGTTGCTTGGTGTGTTAAAATAAAATATTTACACTCATTAATCACTTTCGGATATACCAGAAGTTAAAGCCAACTTTGATATTTTAAATGGAATGTTGCATTTTTATTGATTTTTAGATTCCCTGTAAAGTGCTATAACAGTTTATATTAAGGTTTCTTTTATAAAAAAAACATTTTTCAATTATTTTGATTTTTGTGGAATTTAAAATCACATATCTAAGGCGTATTTGAACTGAACTACGTCATATTTCTACTGGAGCCAGTGACAGTAAATGGTTAATACGTATAGTAGAGACGAGTTAAGTCCAATTGTACGTCATACAAGATCTATGCCGATACGTTCTATATACGGCAAGATGTCAATGATAAAATAACCAACAAATAAAATTATTCAAACTTTTTTAATATTTAAAAGAAGCGATGTACTGATATGCTATGCTGTCATATAATTTTTATTTATTATATGGTTAACATTATCGAAGCGAGCTCTAAATGTTTCATAACGTAACTTTTATTAACGTAACTAATATTTTATTAATGATATACGTTTGTATTTATTTAAATAAATACTAAGTGGTAAAATGTTAAAATTTACTGCATTATTTAAGTGATAAGATTTTATCTAAGCAACATCTATTTTTTTTTAATTTTCCCAGTCACCTTCGTCACTGTCAAAATCTTCATTTAGATTTAGTATCAATTCTGTTTCACCTCTCTTATTATTTTTTTTTTGAAGGGTTTGTGAAGTTGGTCTGTTTTGATGCATTTGGCTATGCCACTGACGGTGAATAAACCAATATTTAAAGTAATAGCAACCCTCTGTAATATTAAAATCTTGTATTATTCCGTACATGGTAAATAATTTAGTCGTTTACCTCATGAGCAGCAGTTTTTGGAACTAATAGTTTTCCACATTCGCGTTATTTCTCAAAAAAAGTCAGTAACGAAGTAATTATTTAATATAATTGCTTCAACTGTTTACAGAATCGTTTCGGCGTTATATCGAAAAGACGCAACGGGATAATAAACACAATGTAGTTCTAAAAGGAACTGTTTTTAAACAATCAAAATAAACGGGAAAAATGTACACAAAACTTGACTTATTTAACAGATATGTTATCTGTCAATACCGCCAGTAACTATTACCCTGTTAAAAATATGTACAAGAAATATTTAGTATTGAAACGGAAAATATGTGTTTATTTGCCATGAATATCTACATTATCATCAAGTTATAACATTTTCTATTTAAATTAATGAAGTAAAACCTTTCAAATATCGTTTAACAAACTAACTTTTTTAGTTCCTCTAATACAGTTATGACAACATGTAAACGTCAGCAATGACGTACAATTGGACTTAACGCGTCTCTACTATAGACATCGTCAGTGTGAAACTGCAAACACCAACTCGTGGCCCACTGTTAGTGACAAAAATTTACAAAAAACTCTGATTTTCTTGCATTTTTCTTCATCCAAGTATGTCTTTTTATTACGTTACTGGAATCTGTAGAAAATTTTATTTTTGAAAAATATATAGAAGAAAATCAGTTCAATTTGATTCAATTTCTGGTAAATTATATGTAACAAAGATTATATGTGCTGTATGTAGTGTTTCCGAAACCGTTTAATTTGATGTATAGATAATTTAAATCAAATAATAAATAAAGACGTTACAGCCTTGGAAAATTTTTGTGGAACACTCGGTATACTATCATTATTTGACTCGTATATACTTATATAAGCATATCTACACTAATTACTTCTAAAGAGCATTCGCAAATTATTTTACTAAAAATAAACACTCACCATGAAATTTCCATCAGCTTTCGCGCAAATAGCAAACAGTTTTCCCATTTGCGAAACGAAGAACGCAATTTAAAACACCGCGGGTACTAATAACGACTGCACCAATAATTAGATGGTGTTGATAATTAGCGAGAATTAGCATAATTCTTCTTCGTAATGATATGTGCGACCTGACATGTAAAATCTGACAGTCACTATACCACACCTATACATATCAGCACTTACTCTTATCGAAAGTGGCAGACATAATGAAAATGACTTAAAAAAGGATGTACGCGACCATGTTCGAGTGATTTCTTTAATATTTTAACGCATTAACTGCCTCTTAAAATATCAATCAGTTCTTAAATACTTCGAGTGATTAAAAAATCATTTTCGAAAATTTTTATATACAGGCTTGACCAAAAGTATTAGTCGCCTACGAACTATATACAGTTCGTAAAATATTCCTTTTCAGTTCGTACTGCCCAAGTGTGAAGCTCAAATTATTTTTATCTCTTTCTAACATACATAAATACGCGTTGTAATACAGCACACCTTTGTCATTTCAAGTTAAGACGTACGTCTTTGAAATATTATATTAAATAAAAAGGATAAGTTGTCCAGGAGATAGGCTTATGATATTCGGCTTTCTGCCAAATTATTTGAATATCGTTGTTTATTTATTGACTTGTTTCCGGTATTCTAACTTCTTGGTTAAGCATTTTTCAGATTTTAATATTTAGTTTGTCATCAAAAATTACAAATCGTTTTTTTTTCAAAACAATACTGATAATAAATAGTAATATCAAAAAGTTCAATAAGAATGAAATATTTTGATTATTACTTTGATATTTCTAACGTATTTATTTCACAGAATATTTCTTAACTTAAAAACTCTAAGCAATGTTTTGGCTATGAAAGAATATGTTCATATACTAAAACGCACGAGGCATCCATTTTCGTCATCAACCAAAAACAGTGACGTCTATATTGCTAGTTTTATAACAACGAAAATATACTCCTATATATTACTAAATTTATAATTTTATTAATCTGGAATACATTATATGTATAACGGGTGTTCATTTGAAAAGTCAATCTAGTAGCATGTGATTTACTGAGAACATTTTGAAGTATGTCGTAAATTAAAATTTACTACTTAACCTACGAAGTTGTATATTTTGACAGTTTCATACATACAAATAAATAACAAATGTGATTGACATTATCAAATGTCATTGGGATTTACGTTTACGGAACAACAAACACATACCAATATATATGCGTCTTATTCTATCAAAATTTCAAAGTAACCTAGATTGACTTTTCAAATGAACACACGATATAATAGTAATTGTAGAATTATTTTGATGAATAATAATATTAATTAAAAATTATAATTTTGAAATCATTTCAACTAGTTGCATAAAAGATATTAACATAAGATGTTGGCAATTATGAAAAACCGTTTACATGTAATTGCCGAATCATTTGACAGTATTTGATTGTTAAAATAATAAACTTAAAAATGTAGTTTTATTTACTTTAGTCACAAAATACATTAGTTTGTTACTTATTTTTTTAATGAGAATCTACTTAATTTGCCTTTAAAAAATTTGATAAATTTAGGTATAAATATAACCTAATTTAGAGATATATATATAACCTACAAACTTCACTCTAAATTTTATACGTCGACACAATGCTCACATACACGTACTATACCTATTACGTCATAGATTTAAATGACGAAAGTGGATTGCTTCGTTCGTTTTAGTATACAAGTATTACTTCTTTAGCAATACTGCTTAAAGATATTGGATTTATATATAAGAAAGAGTGACAGGAGAGCATTTGAAGAGAAATTAAATAAAGCCTGCACGAGGAATGTGTTTTTAAGGAAATACGAGGTGCATTCAAGTTCTAAGGCCTCCGATTTTTTTTCTCCAGACTGGAAAGAGATAGAAGCATGTGCATTGTTTTAAAATGAGCGTGCGTTCGTTGTCAATACGTCGCAGAGATGGCAGCACTGTACGCCAGATGGAATTGTAGCGGAAGCGTCGAGAATGAGAACTGTTTTAGATACTTAAAATGGCTACGTTTTCCTTACTTGAACAGCGTGCAATCATTCGTTTTCTGAATTTGCGTGGTGTGACACCAATTGAAATTCATCGACAGTTGAAGGAGATATGTGGTGATGGAGTTATGGATGTGTCGAAAGTGCGTTCGTGGGTGCGACAGTTTAATGAAGGCAGAACATCGTGTGACAACAAACCGAAACAACCTCGAGCTCGCACAAGCCGGTCTGACGACATGATCTGACATGATCGAGAAAGTGGAGAGACTTGTTTTGGGGGATCGCCGAATGACAGTTGAACAGATCGCCTCCAGTGTTAGCATTTCCGTGGGTTCTGTGCACACAATCCTGCATGACGACCTGAAAATGCGAAAAGTGTCCTCCAGGTGGGTGCCACGAATGCTGACGGACGACCACAAGACTGCTCGTGTGGCATGTTGCCAAGCAATGTTGACGCGCAACCAAGGCATGAATGGGACTTTCTTTGCGTCGATTGTGACAATGGATGAGACGTGGATGCCATTTTTCAATCCAGAAACAAAGCGCCAGTCAGCTCAATGGAAGCACACAGATTCACCGCCACCAAAAAAATTTCGGGTAACCGCCAGTGCTGAAAAAATGATGGTGTCCATGTTCTGGGACAGTGAGGGCGTAATCCTTACCCATTGTGTTCCAAAGGGCACTACGGTGACAGGTGCATCCTACGAAAATGTTTTGAAGAACAAGTTCCTTCCTGCACTGCAACGAAAACGTCCGGGAAAGGCTGCGCGTGTGCTGTTTCACCAAGACAACGCACCCGCACATCGGGCTAACGTTACGCAACAGTTTTTTCGTGAAAACAACTTTGAAGTGATTTCTCATGCTCCCTACTCACCTGACCTGGCTACTAATGACTTTTGGCTGTTTCCAACAATGAAAGACACTGTCCGTAGCCGCACATTCACCAGCCGTGCTGCTATTGCTTCAGCGATTTTCCAGTGGTCGAAACAGACTCCTAAAGAAGCCTTCGCCGCGGCCATTGAATCATGTCGTCGACGTTGTGAAAAATGTGTATGTCTGCAGGGAGATTACATCGAGAAGTAAGACCAGTTTCATAGTCTTCGGGTGAGTAGTTAGTTAGAAAAAAAATCGGAGGCTTTAGAACTTGAATGCACCTCGTATATGTATTACTTAAATGCAAGTTTAGGTCGTGTACCTAATGAAACTTAGATATTTTTAATAGGCAATAAAATGAAATCATGGCAAGATGATAATGTAAAAGAATGGTAAACAATTTATTATTATATGTACATACCAGCACAGAAAATGACTGCCAAGAAAGTGGGGTACATAGATATATTAAAATTGAACATTATTGAACAACCAGTCCTAGTGGTGTGTGCAATGCGCGGCGCCGTGCACACACCACTAGGACCGGTCCTGGGCGGCAACCTGGCTAGGCTGCCGTTAACAGCAAACACACGTTCGACGTGTGTGCAGTGCCCCCGTCTTGGCGGAAAACGTTAAGATGGCAGAAAGAGGGTTCCCTCGGTTGGCGATGAGCAACCTCGTGCAGGGTTCGCTTCGTTGGTCTGCGCCTTGCCTCGATGGGGCGGGGATCGGGCCGTCGAAGTACTGCACGGAAAAGTAAAGAAGTTGCCGGGAAAAGGTTGACGGTCCTGCGCAACGGCTGGTTATCCGATCTCTCTAAACTTACGCGACCGGTCACTAAACACACGCACGAGCGCGCCAACATACAAAACCCTACACTCACGCTCTCACACAAACACAAAACCACACACCCAAAGAGAGACGCAAGCTGCCGGCAGCAACAAACACACAAGTTCATACCCAGAAAGAGACACAAGCTGCTAGCAGCGAACAACACATATGTTCACACCTTGCTATCTGTTTTTGGAATACTAAGGCATAATTTATTATTATTCAATTGGAATGTATCTTTGAATAATTTAAACCATAGCAATTCAATTATTTGACATTTGTATTCTGTCATTTATATTTTATATCCTTGATAAAGACATCATTGCCGAAACATGTAGGGTTGTTTTAAATATATATATACTTTGAAGTAAACCAGACCTTTAATCGCCGACTGATTGAATTTACCATATCATACCAAGGTCACGAATATATATATATATATATATATATATATATATATATATATATATGTATATAACTACGAGCTTTAGGCAGTCTCACTCCTGCCATTTTCAAGCCGATACGGCTGTAGAACATGAAATACTATCAGATAGTACTTCGGTTCTACAGCAGCAGGTATGACCTTAAAATCATTATACAATTTTACTAAGCATATATTAATGAAGAAGGTATGTTAGAATTTCTTTACAAATAGTAGTTCGTATTTCGTAATGAAATAAAAATACCTTTGTCCTATATATATATATATATATATCGTATTAAGCAAACTGACCTAATTTATTTAAGGTCAGAATCAATGTTTAATATTATTTTAAAGTGCATTACATAACCAACGTAATAATCGTAAAATTCGTGTAATATTTTATGTTGTAACACTTATATAAATATTTGACAGACTAAAGATAACAACAAACATTTATTAAAAAAAAGAACATTTAACGATCGTAAAAGAAAATAAAGAAGCCTTGACTGCAACGCCAAAAATACAATAAATCAATCAGACCGGACGTGGGGAAACAAAAAAAGAATCATTTTTAATGGCGTCAGAAATTTCAGAAGATTACATTGTACACACGTATTGTTAACACCTCGGTAACTTATGATTTATGGACTCGCGCCTTATCTAACACCATCTAAATGGTAGTCCGATTCCCTATTACGATTTCATCAGATATCGCACACGGCCACTTATCAACACTGGAGGGTTTAATAAATAACTATTTTGGTCTTATTTCGCCTTTAATTTCGTTACGTGGCGGTATATGTAATAAGCAGCCCCATATCTTGCCGAAACGTTCACACCTTCAAATACATCTCATGCGGACAATTAACATAATTCTCTTTCTATCTTACAGCGGCGTTGCATATCTTTAAGAGTATCATCTATTTATTCTGATATTCTTAGACTAATTGCAAACAAAAGCCACAACATGCTCCTATAATATACACCAATTTGAACAATGTAAATATAGATAGATAGATACTTCTAATACTCTTCATTTTTGTTTGTAAATATCATACTATAGAGCATTATAACTAGTAATTGTTTCCGAAATTCATATATCTTACCATCATTTCTTGAAATGTCTAGAATCGTTTTAATAATGTTAGCGAAAATTAGAACTTTTAAATGATCCTTCCCTTATGTATTTTTCTTTTTAACACGACAAGTTGTATTTATGCATTGTATCTTAGTTTAGTTAATCTTATCGTTATTATACGAGCAGTACAAAAATTATTAAAAATCTGGTGTGAAGAACACAAATACAGGTTCACTATTAATATTTTTGTGAACGTGTCCGAACATATCCCTCCCCAGAGACGTAGATACGTATTTCGCCTTTCTACAGGCTCATCGGTACGCCCCTGCTGGAGGCACACATTACAAATGCGGTTAGTCCGTAGTATGAGTGAAGACACAAACAAAATGCAGTTTCGAGAGGGATGGCTGTGCCACCTTTGGAAGAGCATCGTTACTTCAGATTGGTTATGGTGGACGGGGCGAGGTACTTCGGCTGTCTGACAAAAGGCAGCGCTGAATTTACTTCTCCGGTCGGTCTGGATAATATCTGTGATGTGGCGATGTGGTTCTTTTTTGTGAATGTGTCTGAAGATATCCTTTCTCCAGCAGGGGCGTACCGACGAGCCTGTAGAAAGGCGAAATACGTATCTACGTCTCTGGGGAGGGATATGTTCGGACACGTTCACAAAGATATTAATAGTGAACCTGTATTTGTGTTCTTCACACCAGATTTTTAATAATATTTTATATTATTAAAAATACCTTTGTATTATGCAAAACTGGTGGGGTTTACCTACTCATGTATGTTTCAATTATTCTGATACAGTACAAAAATTGTTTCCTTCTTCTACATTAACAGCCTTTTGTAGTACATATATGACAATACACAACACCCAATATTTTCCACTTTTTGCTTTCCTCCAATTAATACTATTTATTTCCGTTTTTCTTTACATCGTCTATCCAACACTTTTTAGTCTTACAATGTTGCGTTCATGTAATCTTAGCTGCCACAGACCCACACGCTTTGTGCATCTAACTTGCTTCTGTCTGGCAAGATATTCCGCAGCATTTTGCATTAAATAATTAGCCAACGAGTATCTGGTGTATATCGCGACTTACACGAGGTCTACAAGAATTTAATTAATTCAATTAAATTCAATTGAACACCCAAATCACCTACATTCAAAAATTTTCCTCATTGTAGACGGCTATGATTTTTTTTCAATGGTTGGTGACAATGCACGTAATCTGTCACAAATGTATAATTTTGATAGTTTGGTTATGTCATGTAAATGTGTGTAATTGCAATAGTCAAAATTAAAAGCAAATAATACTTAAGCAGATGTTGGAAATGTTGACTATTATTTTGAAGACAAAGTTGAAGTCAATGCTTTGTGCTTTCAAAGCCATTTATTGTCATTTCTTAGGTTATGTCAGCACAAGAATTCACAATAGCATTACGAAGCTCTTCGATTGTGTGATGTCTAATCTTGAAAATGCTATTCTTTAAATATGGAAAAATAAAATAGTTTAAAATTGTCAAATTTTGAGATGTCTTTCTTTGAAGACTGTGCTTAAGCAAAAACTTTAAAAAGGTATATAACCCCTTACCACAATTATTAATCGTATCCTAAATACGTATTTCGACAACTAAGTTGTCATCATCAGTAGATAAAACCACTAATCCAGATGTCGCACATGGTTTGACCGGAAAGTCATTGCGAAAAGCCTTTCTTTGGAGACTGTGGTTAAATAACAACTTAAAAAAGGTATATAACCCCTTACCACAATTCTTAATCGTATCCTAAATACGTATTTCGACAACTAAGTTGTCATCATCAGTAGGTAAAACCACTAATCAAGGTGTCGCACATGGGGCACAGTAAAGCTAGCACAACTGATCACGCAACAACTTTACACGGCGTCCACGTATACACTAACTTTAGTTAACTAACTAACTAACTAAGTTAGTGGACGCCGTGTAAAGTTCGTTTTCTAGGTGCTCCTCTGCCAGGTTTACGAGTTATTGCCCCTGTTTCACCAAATTGAATAACACAAGCTTGAATATGATTTTTCAGTTGTTTGAAGGCACATTATTTTTCCATATTTTAATTTTTATAAAAAAATGCGAAAATTTTGAATTGAGGAAATATTGTTTATACATATTAATCTATCATTTGTTTTACAAAATGCAATTTTCGTCTTGCAGATAACGCTGAGAAATTATTGTTTTGCTGTCCGAAGTGTGCCCTACTGGTATGAAGCGAAGATATTCTACAAAAGAAGACACAATATGTTGTTCGTTATTGATTAACACGTAAAACTTCAAGTATGAAGATTTATAACCGTCTGGTAGACGTGTATAGTCAAAACAATTAATACCAGTAAGTTTGAGATGTAAAAATATGCTGACTGATATGAAGTTCGTGCCTTAACGTTCAATCTAGCAAGCAAGGTCATTCTTTTGTATTTAATCTACGATACTAAGCTAGTTCTAATCGATTAGTTCACCTGAGCTTGTTGAATTGAACGTGCAACTCGAGTAATTCTAAAATAAATCTGAGGTAGTTGGATTTTATAAAGAAATACCTCGACCATAACCTAAATTATTTTGTTATTTTTCAAAAAACCTCGACCATAACCTGAATTATTTTTCAAAAATTTAGAAAAGAGTAGAAACAAATTTGAGTTTTTAACATTTCATAAACTGGAAAAACTATTCCTTTGGAGACTGTGGTTAAGAAAAAACTTAAAAAAAGGTATAATATTCCTTACCGCAATTAGTAATCGTATTCTAAATACATATTTCGACAACAAAGTTGTCATCCTCAATAGGTAAAATTAATAATTCCAGTATTAAACATGGGACACACGGTAAAGCTAACACCAAGAATCGCGAAATACTTTACAAGGCGTTCACGTAACATTAAGTTTTCAGTACGAGCTTTTATAACTATTTTAAATTTCATAAATTGTTGGTTTAGCAGTTTTATTGACGCTCGTATTCGCTCTGATAGCCGTTAATAAATTTTGTAAAAACTGTTTTATAATCTTTCATAAAATACATCACTTTTATTTTACTAGCAGTAACTAGTAATCAATACTAAGCACTTAAAAATAAATTTCCCTTTAGAATACCTACCGACATATGATTTTGATCGCATCTACATTAGCGAGTATTAAAATGAAACTTTGAAACTGCCAATTTATTTGGTTACTTAAACCAAATTTATCGATCATGCACTTCACAATTCCGATAATTTGATTTAGTGCGAATAAAATTATGCTTTTTAGAAAGATAGATAAATAACATATTTCCAGAAACGTTAATGTTTTAAAAGCTGGTTTTTAAAAATAAGAATACGAAAGTATATTAACTGTAATGTGTAAAATTTTAGGGAAGCGAAAAAAATCAGAAGAAAATATCGTACTTTTCAAGTTCAATATTAAGAAAATATCCCCCCTATTATTTGATACGCCACTGTCTAACTCATTGATCTTCGAATGTTTCTCTCTATTCAGTCTACCGAAATCTAGTTTCTAATAGCCATGTAAGGACATCTAACGATTTTAAATTGCCATTTAATTTATAGTAGGATATACCGAGACGCACGTTATATATAGTGAGTAGGCGTTAAGCAGAGGCTCTGATAAGATTTTATAAAAGCAGTTCTTAAACTGAAATTGTAGATCTCTTCGATAATCTTTAATTTAACTCTGAAAAACATTTGTAACAGACGAACTCTTTTTTTACAAACTACTACTTATGTAAACGTATTGGTCGTATGATTTAATATATGTATGGATTTATAATTTATGGATGTCATTTTATGATATATTATATGGACGCGTAAACTTGTTTCGTATAATTAGTAAGATATGTTAGATAATCTAAATGTTGAAATAATTGTTGGTATGCTATTTTTATTACAGAAGAATTAAAATTATGTACATACCAAACTGGCGAAATTGTAGGATGATAATTTTATGGGAGAATGACTTCAAAATTTGGCAACAGTTTCGCCATAATATATATACAGGGTGAGTCAATTCTCATTCCCCAACTCTCGGATACACAACGTGTTTTAAAAAGAAATACAACTAGTTGTTCATGAATTTCTCCTATAAATGAGCCGTTGAAAGCGAAAGTGGTGAGAGTCAAAAAATAACAATTTTAAGTTTGCTTCACAAATGGGTACTACTAATTCATTCGGCTACAGATGTCGCTATGTCTTCTTGAAGATAACTACTAACTTTAAAGCTTACAAGGCAAAGTGGCCCAAGTCAGACTTACACCACTTTACAAATTAGTACTTATCGAAGGAATATACAAATAATACGTATTACTCGTAAGTGAAGTGTTATTATAAACTAAAAATGAGTGAAAATAGTGAATCCGAAGCATCAGAACCTTTCTTAGATTCTGGATCAGAATATCAATTGTCGGGAAGTAGTAGTAGTGAATTAGGTATGTCCTTTTTTCTGTTACCGTAATAATAACCTCACTTTTTCATTGAATTCAGATTACAACAATATGCATTCAAATGCTGATAAACAATCAGCAAAACGAAAAGGCAGGAAAAGAAACAGGGAGCCTGACAGTCATCTAGCTGCTACAAGAAAGAGAAATCGTAACCTCGGTTTGCAGTATATCAATAGAAAGGACAATACAGTAGAAGCGAAAACTTTCAAAACACGTAGACTGCAATTGCCGCATGAAGTGTATTAGTAAAATATCTGAAAATCAAAGAAAAGTTGCATTCGAGAGGTTTTGGGCAATTGGATCTTTTACTACACAAAATGCTTACATTTGTGGGCTGGTAAAACAAACAGAAATAAAACAAGTACGTCCAAGAAACAACTCTAGAGTGCCTAAGACCCACAAAAATACATTTTATATTCAAGCTGGTGCGTACTCCACTAAAGTGTGCAAATCATACTTTTTAAACACTTTTAACATATCAGATGGAAGATTGTATACAGCAATTAAAAAGGCTAGGTGTACATCCCCTGGATAAGATTTACGCGGACAGCACCCCCCTATTAATAAGACACCAGATGAGATGGCTAATAAAGTCCGCGAACACATATCTATGTTTCCTACTTACCAATCTCATTATACTAGACAACATAATCCCAACAAGAAATATTTATCAAGTAATTTAAATATACGGTTAATGTACAGGCTTTATATTGAAGATTGTCAAGAAAAAAGCATACCAAATGTTAGCGAAGCTATTTATCGCAAGATTTTTACCAATGAATTTAATCTCAGTTTTCACACTCCTGCTAAAGATACATGCACAAGGTGTGATGCATTCAAAATTAAAATAAACTCCGAAACAGATCCACAAATAAAGCGGCAAGCAGAAGTTGAGCATGAGCTTCATTTGAGGAAAGCAGAGAAAGCACGAAATAGCATGAAGGAGGACAAATATAAAGCAGTTCTTGATGCCAATAGAATCTATGCGTTTACATTTGATTTGGAGAAGGCTTTAGCATATCCACAATTGACTTGCTCATTAGCATACTATAAGAGAAATATGTACGTATATAACTTAGGATGTCACAACCTTGCTACTGAGCAGGAGTACATGTATGCTTGGGATGAAATTATGGCCTCAAGAGGATCCCAAGAAATAGCGTCTTGTTTGAAAAAACACATTTCAACTTATGCTTCAAATATAATTGCCTACAGTGATGCATGTACAGGCCAAAACAGGAATATGTATTAAAATGAGTTTAATGTGGCTTAAATTATTGGCGGATTCAGAAAGCATTACTGTCATTGACCATAAATTCCTGGTATCAGGACATTCGTACTTACCCAACGATAGAGATGTCGGCTCAATAGAATGTTATTCAAAAGGAAAAATTATTTATGTAGCGGAAGATTGGTACACTATTATACAAAAAGCAAGAACTAAATCTCATTTTCCCTTACACAAAATGCAGCAAACAGAGTTTCTCTCAACAAAAACAATGGAAGAACTCATTACAAAAAGAAAAGTGAATGAAGAAAATATTCCTGTAAACTGGCTTCACATACAGTGGCTTCGTTTTAAAAAAATATGAGCCGTTTAAAATTTTTTATAAGAAAAAACTAAATGAAAACTTTTCTTTTCAATGTATCAACTTTTTGCCTCGTAAAAAAGGTAGGCCCGTTATGATGACCAACGTAACACTTGAAAAACTATATAACGATCATCGACCTGTTTCTAAAGAGGAAAAGAAGAATATGATGGAATTGCTACAGTTTATTCCACATATTTACCATCAATCCTTTACTAATTTACAAACAGCTGACGAATATGTTGAAGATATAGGACCGTTAAAGCTACATGAAGATGAAGCATAGGAATTAATAATAATATAATAAGTTCTCACTTGTATTATGTACCTACTTGATTAAAATTGATATTCTCTTTGCATAAATAAAGTAAAATCTAAAATCTTATTTTATTTCAACAAAAAACCCATACAACCTTTTTATTACTTCATAACTTGGTAAAGTGGTGTAAGTCATTCAAACAACAAAAATAAGAGCAGCCACTAATTTTTTTCATTATTTTTGGACCGGGTTAGGCAAATTATAATATAAAAAAAAGAACAGTAACAGTAATTAATATGTGATCATGTTTTTTTAGTGGTCTTTTAACTTTATGTTTAAAATACTCAAATCGATTAAAGAAAGACTTACACCACTTTCGCTTTCAACGGCTCAAATTATGATGTTCTGCATTCTAGAAATACGGATATAGATTAAAGGTTATCTACCTGTCACTGTCAAAATTTATCATCGAGAGATATAGTGAAATTAATAACAAGTACAATTAAATTATTAATTTATTTAATAAGGAAACTTTAAAGATTGGATATTAATCAAACTACCAAGGCAAATAACTAATTTATAGAAATTTTAAGTATTATAATTTGTAACAAGTGTTTAAAATGTACACCATTCTGTTGAATATACAGTGTGTATAAGCCAAATGGAATAAATTCATTATTTCGGTTACTGTACATATTTATAAAGAATCCCGAAACATGTCATATTTAATTTATAAATTAACATTCTTCAATGTGAAAATGCGATCCCTACCTTCAACCCCCTTCGAATGACAGGTACAACCCCCATTTTTTAAATGGGAAGTATAGGCTTGTGATATATCGTTGTAAAGGTCTCTTTATTCTCTATTCAAAAATGTTATAATTTTCATGTTTGTTGCAACAATTAAGATAGAATAAAATAAAATAATGTTGTTATCGAAATTCGCTACAATATACTCAAAAAATAAAATTTAATGCAAAATGTAAAGAAAAATCTAAAACGCCAAAAAAAAATATGAATGCCAATGAAGTAGATGTTCAAAATGTTCACCATGAACGTCTTGGCAACATCCTAATCTTAAATAAAACTGTCTTCTAACATTATTTAACATATCAGGCGTGATCGACCTAATCGCAAGCGTTATTCGTTCTCTTAAGTCATTTAAATCCAAAGATTTAGTTTTGTACACAATGCTCTTCAAATATCCCCATAAAAAAAAATCAAGTAAGGTCAGATCAGGTGATCGCGCTGGCCATTCTATCGATCCTCGCCTTCCTATCCACCGATTGGGAAATATTGCATCGAGGTACTGCCGGACATTGCGTTGGTAATGTGGTGGTGCTCCATCCTGCTCAAACCATATCGTATTCATTGGAACTTGAGGGTTTCCTGGATCAGGATATAAATTTGCCAAAGTTGGAATGACATCATTTTGAAGTAGTGCCAAATAACGATCGCCATTCAAATTGCCCTCAATGAAAAAGGGACCAATGATATGGTTTCCAACAATACCTGCCCAAACATTAACTTTTACTGGGTATTGTGTGTGTTCTTCTCTCATCCAGTGAGGATTTTCCGTAGACCAGTAGCGGCAATTTTGCCGATTAGCATGACCGCTAAGAGAAAAAGTGCACTAATCAGAAAACATAACGTCTTCTAAATTGATAATATTGTTATCTAGCATGTCCATCATTCGCTCACAAAAACAAGTTCTTCTATCAAAATCGTCTTCCATAAGCTCCTGAGTAGATATCATTTTATAGGGATGCATTTTATTTTCTTTTAATATGTTTACTATCGATGTATGGCTAACATTTAATGTAGTGGATGCATGTCTACTCGATGTATGTGAGTTTTCCATAAACTCAAGCATCACATCTACTTTGATTTCATCACTCAGTGCATTGGCAGCTGGTTTTTTTATCTGCCTTACATGACCAAACTCTCGAAACTGCTTCTCTATCTTACTTATTGTTCCTTGAGCTATAGGCGGTAAATCAGGAAATTTCTCATGAAATAGGCGGGTTACTTCTTGTTGTTTTCGGGTGCTATCTCCGTAACCAATCATTTGTATGACTGTTATTTTATGCATTTCCGTTAATCTAACCATTTCCCAGAATTGTATTTTACGAAATTCAAACTAAAATTATCAAACTGTCAATTTAAATGACAACTTTTAAATACAAAACAATTTACTAAGGCGTTTTAAACAAACTAATGTTGCCACGGAAACTTTTTAAAGTATTTTTAATGGATACCATCTAAAAAGCACATTGGTATGGTTTTTACTCACTTTCTTATTATGAAGACCTAAACGGGAAGTAAGTAATGCAATGATGCCTTTGATGTATGTATTAAATCTTTATAAACGCAAATGAGCATCTACTTCATTGACATTCATATTTTTTTCTGGCGTTTTAAATTTTTCTTTACATTTTGCATTAAATATTATTTTTTGAGTATATTGTAGCGAATTTCGATAACTACATGATTTTATTTTATTCTATCTTAATTGTTGGAACAAACATGAAAATTATAACATTTTTGAATAGAGAATAAAGAGACCTTTACAACGATATATCACAAGCCTATACATCCCATTTAAAAAAAATGGGGATTGTACCTGTCATTCGAAGGGGGTTGAAGGTAGGGATCGCATTTTCACGTTGAAGAATGTTAATTTATAAATTAAATATGACATGTTTCGGGATTTTTTATAAATATGTACAGTAACCGAAATAATGAATTTATTCCATTTGGCTTATACACACTGTATAATGCAATACGACGTATCATTATATCAAAAATATTTTGCAATATATTTGGTGTTATTTCATTACATTTGTAATTGTATTCATTGAGTCACTTAAGTTATTCGTTCTTGTCTTATACACTTCATTTTTAGCAATCCGAAAATAGAAAAATCTAACGGAGTAAGATCTGGTGACCTTGCTGACCAAACACCTCTGCTTATAACTTATGCTTACAGTCAATGTCGACCGATATCGTGCCATGTTAGGTGACTTTTTATCCCTACGATTGAAGAGAAAGACTTGGCCGATGTTTGGTTTCAACAGGATGGCGCTACTGCCCACATATCCAACGCTTTTAATCGACGTTTTGCGCATTATCTTTGAAAATCGCATTATCATCCGAAATGGTGATGTCAACTGGCCACCTAGGAGCTGCGATTTGACTACTTTGGCTTTTTATTTGTGGGGAGCTATCAAGGACATATTGCTGTGGACGTTTCCCCATAAATATTATAAAAAGTTAATTATTTATGAATGTACAATTATTTTGAACTTATATGTATTATAATGGGATAAACCTCCATTATATTGATGGGCTATTTCTAATATTATGACTATAAGTTTTTTTTTCTTTGTTCATTTTAACATATGCAAGAGATATTTCGATTTGTTTGAATTTGTAATAGTTATCATGTTTATTAAAGGGTTGGATATCTTATTATTAATATATTAGTTTGATAAATATCGATTAGAGTTGAATCATGGTATATATATTTTTAGTTAATTATATCTTTTAAAATTGTACAATCGTGTAAATTATATTTAGTCAATTTGTATAAATTATTGTTAAATTTAACTTATGCAAGTGAGTAGTTTTAATATTCATAATTAAATGTCATTTTCAAATTTGAATTTAAAAAGAGACTAACTGACTTGGATGAATATGAAAGTATAGAAGATAACCATGGCAATTAAAAAAAAAAGGATTATTATTTTTTTTTGACGTTAAAAAAAATAGAAAAATTTAGAAGCTGAATTTTTATTTTAATAAATAGCAATTATCTAATTTTAAATACCTGAAGAAGAACCCAGAAGGCTGGATTACTGTTAATTTAAATAACAAGCTATATTTAGATATACATAGTGTATTTGGGTAGATAATTTCCTGACTGCGTAAGAGTTATATATGCTGTATTCTGTATCCTGGTTATGGAAGAATTACATATGGTGTATCTTGAGATTGGAATATATCAGCAGTTGGTCCGAGTGTGTTAATCTTCTCTATAAATAGTTACAATAAATCTATTCGTGGATTGGAATATATCAGCAGTTGATCCGAGTGTGTCAAACGTCTCCAAGCATAGTTATAATAAATCTATTCGTATAAGTAATAAGCTAAAAAAATATTTATAACCAAGAATTTTTCTTTTGCGTGTTCAAAGATATCGATTTACCTATTTTATTTAACATAGTTATTTTGTCGATTCGCGAATTCAAAGCTCTTGCATAAGTTACTTCCTTTCGTCATAAATTATATGTATCTGAAATATAGACATTAAAATTTGTTTATCTTATAATATTAGAAATAGCTACAATTGTAAATATATCAGACCTAATCATACATAGTAAATAAATAGTTTATTTGTTCTAAAAGATTCTTTTACCTATTAAATTGGCAAGTTGTTGTGAAACTCACCCTGAGTACGAAAACAAATTCATCTCTTGAAAATATTTGTTGCATTTTTATTTAATATACATTTTTAAAACGTTGCCTGTTGTTTACTAAAAGTATTATGTGATTTTCGAAACATTACTGCACTAAAACTCTAATATTTTGTTGTGGGTCGCAATAACTCAACATCCAAATATTTTATGTAACTTGTTACACCTCTATTTTAACTACTAACAAAAGACCTGTTGTACATCCTGGCTGATTCCATTCTATACTACAGAGTAAAGAATAATATTCTAACGGCGATAAAAAAAAAACAGGCAAATCAACATCTTAAGACATTTATTAACATATTTCATAGAAATAATATCACAATAACATTTTAATACTTAATTAAATATTAATTAACGTAAATCACATATTTTGTTTCCTCAATACTTTAACAATAAAAATTTCTATCATCCATGGAATGGCGCAAAGCAGATATACCACAGTTAATAGATGTACCACCATGAAGTCGCTCTGCGTTAAATTTTTAACCCAACCTGCGATAAAACCCAACATAAAAGTTAGTTAAATATATGCAATGTTTTTATTTGAAATATCACCTGATGCAATACCAACGGTCAACGCGACAAATCCACATACCACCATGTATAAAGAAAATGCTGTCGTAAATCTTGCACCATATTGTTCCGCGACAACTAGTGGCAAGGGTGTTTGTATAAAACATCTTAAGAATCCAAGAATAGCAGAGATACATAATACCCACCAAAATGTAGAATTTAACGTAAAAGCTAGAATGAAAATATCCGAATTAAATTTTCCAGATGTGCTTCTGAGTTATTTATTTATACAGGGTGGCCCAAAATGACCGAAGGGGTTTTAATTCCTTATAACTTTTTTATTATATTTTTTTTTTTTTTCAGTATTTTGTAAAGAAGACTTGGGGAATTTAAAATGGAACAGTACACAATTAAACAACGTGCCAAAATCGTTGAACTTTATTTCTCAAATCAACGATCCATTGTTTTGACTCAGCTTGCATATCGTCGTTATCTTAATGTGCGGGTTGGACCCTCAGAGTCAACAATAAACCGTCTGGTTGCAAATTTTCGAGAACAAGGGGCAGTAAGGAACCATCCTGGTGCCGGCAGACGACGAACGGTGCACACGGATGACAATATTGAACGGGTACAGGAGAGTATTCGGGAAGATGGAGAAACATCAACCAGGAGACGTTCGACACAACTTGGCCTCTCAAGAGGGTCGCTGCAGAGAATTTTGCATATAATCAGAATGTTTCTATACAAAATTCAGCTTGTCCAACAATTGAAACCCACAGATTACCAGCAACGACTTGATTATGCAATTTATTTTCGTCAAAAAGCAGAAGAAAATCATGATTTTATTCATAATTTAATTATGAGCAACGAAGCCCATTTCCAATTAAATGGGTTCGTTAATAGGCAAAACTGCAGGATATGGGCTACGGAAAATCCAAGAGTAGTTCAACACCGAGAATTACACCCACTTAAGTGTACCGTTTGGTGCGGTGTTTCGTCGGAAAGGATAATGGGCCCATATTTTTTTGAAAATGAACACGGTGTCGCCGTTTCCATCACTGGTGTTAGATATTGGACAATGTTGGAAAATTTTTTAAGGCCAGCCGTGTAAAACCATCCGCAAGTATGGTTCCAACAGGATGGAGCCACAGCGCACACTGCGAGGGACACAATGGCTCTTTTACGCGACATCTTTGGTGAACGAATTATTTCCCGTACAAGCGATTTTAGTTGGCCTCAGCGTTCACCGGATTTAACCCCTTCAGACTGTTTCCTTTGGGGTTATTTGAAAGGAAAAGTCTATATTAATAAGCCTCGAACCATACAGCAATTAAAAAATAATATACGCGACGAAATCTACAACATAACACCTGAAGTTTTGCGAAAGGTTATTGAAAATGTTTTGGAAAGAGCACGAATATGCGATGCAGTAAATGGCCACCACTTGCGAGATATAATTTTTCATAATTAAATTAAAAATATTCTCCATTAATATACTGTATTTAAATTTAAAAAAATTAATAATTATGTCTTAAATAAGAAGTTATAATGAACTCAAACCCCTTCGGTCATTTTGGGCCACCTGTATAATAATGATCACCAAGTGATTATTGCAAATTTATTATCCCAAAGTATTTATGTTTCCATTAATAAAATAGTTGTATACATTTGTCAGTTTTAGACTTAATGCTGTTCCAAGAACCTTTTCCTATTAATAGAAAATTATGATAGCGAATTTTTCCCAAGTTTATTCTACCTTATTACAATGAACACTTTGTTTTTAGATTAAATAAAACTTTCTAGCGTATAACTCATATTTTTTTGCTAATGTACACAAACCCGCGCTTAAAAATTCCACAAAAAAATATTATCAAAACGTGTTGTTATTTTGTTACTTACAAGAGATATTCGCTTTATTCTTAATATTATGGCTAACAAGGAAACATTACAAATAAACCGATATGTATTACACATATCTGTATCTGTACACATGGATAAATACCTCGTATGTTTCAACGTTTACATCAGCCAAAGACACGCGTTTCTGTCTCAATAGACGTCGTCAGTTTGGCTAATGAAGTAAATTTTGGTGGCACCAGATAATCTAGTGACATCTGACAAACAAAACTCCCTTTTGTACCGGTATAGCTGGTCGAGAGAAAATCACTATTGTACTCAAATTTCTTTGGTATAAGGATTTTACCTCAATAAAGTGGAAATTAAGTAATATTTCTTTTTCATTTTTATTTAATTAATAATTATCTTTTATTTAATATTTTTATACATATATGTGCGTACGTTCTTTAATTTTGTCCTAGATTATAACGTGTGTTCATTTGAAAAGTCAATCTAGGTTACTTTGAAATTTTGATAGAATAAGACGCAAATATATTAGTATGTGTTTGTTGTTCCGTAAACGTAAATCCAAATGACATTTGATAATGTCGATCACAAATATCAGTTAGTGCATAAAATAATCGTGCGTCGATTCTGGTTTAAATAAATTGTTTCTCAGTTTTAAAATGGCTTTCACTTTAGAACATAAATTTTTTTTAGTCCAGGCTTATTTTCGAAGTGGTAATAAAATTTATGGTTTATGGGTTTATTCAGTTCAAGATTGCATGGTAGAATTTCAAGTTGAGTTTCCACATTTTGTAATAGATTATATATAATTTAAGAATACTTTGGATAGAATTTTAAAACTTTTTTCTGAAACTGGTAGTCTCTTAAGAAAATCAGGTAGCGGGGCAGTTAAGAAACGTACACCTCAAGTTGTCAATCGTGTTGAAGAAATAATGGAAAATGAACCACAAACATCTGTTCGACATTGGAGTCAACAAATAAACCTTTCAGTTGGTACAACTCACAAGTTATTAAAAAAAGATATGCAACTTTATCCATACCGTGTCACAGCAGTACAAGAATTGTTAGAAATTGATTACCCACGTAGACTACAGTTTTGTAATTGGTTTGTAAATATGAACAATAATGGAGAACTTTCGCAAAGAGTCATCCGTACTGATGAAGCATGCTTTTATAAAACGGGATACCTAAATTCACAAAATACAAGAATTTGGAGTAGTGAAAATCAACATGTAATTAATGAAGAATCGCGACATCCAGAGAAAATTGGTGTTTGGGCAGCGATAAGCCAAAGGCGAATCATTGGGCCAATATTTTTTCAGGGAACGTTAACTGCTCAAACGTACCGTACGGAAATTTTACAACCATTTGCAATCAGTTGCATGATGATGAACTTCAAAATGCATATTTCCAACCAGACGGAGCACCTTGTCACTGTGCTGCAGAATCTTTGGATTATTTAAGAGAATTTTTTGAAGAGCGTATAATTAGTCGAAATACTGAAATTGCCTGGCCTGCACGTTCATGCGATTTAACACCTTGCGGCTTCTTTTTGTGGCCTTATCTAAAAAATAACATATTTCGAACACCTTTGAATGATATGCTACAGAGAATCGAACAGAAATGCATGGAAATTAATAACTAGAGAACGGACGCAATTTCCATAAAACGCAATCGGCAATTGGAATTGTGTATAACGTCGCTGAGTACATCCCGGCGTAATTCAATGAAGTATTTGTTTGACTTACTCGGACACCTGGGCTTGCAGCGATAACAATGGACAAGCCAGCTATTGTATTAGGAGAATGTAGTGCTTTTTATAGTGTTTTCATGAGCGTAGATAGAAGCGGGGTTTTTATCATGTATTTTATTTATTAGTTTATATTTCGTAAGATAAATAAAGTGCAGTGAGTTAGTTTCTTGTTTTCGTAGTTCTAACTGTTATTTACATCGTAATTTTTGTGATAGATCCTGTTTAATATCGTTTGATTGAATCTACTTCTCCCATATTATTTCGACGTAAGTGTGCATTGAATTTCGTTCAGTTTAAATAACTTACGCACACATTTTTAGTTTTCATTTATTTAGATCTAGAGCATTGTTTAAGTTACTTTTTCAGACATGATATGGAAGAATGTCGAGAAAGGCATTGTAAAACAATGGCGAGTTGGATTGACGGTCATACTGATTGTATGTCCATTGTCAGTGATTCCGAAATTTATTACAAAATCCGTAAAATATCGTCAAAAATTCGTCACTTAGGATCGCAAACACATCTGAACTCTGTAAAACTTTTATGGTGGCTAATATTCCATTAAATAAACTTAGCAATCCCACTTTAAAAATATTTCTGAAAAAATATACTGGTCGAAATGTTCCCGATGAATCAACTTTACGCAAATATTATGTTTCTAGAGAACAGTAGAGCGCATTAGAAGCCATATTTTAAATCAATACATATGGATAAACGCCGACGAAACGGTGGATATGTTAGGACGCTGTGTGGTAAATGTTGTAGCTGGTGTACTACATCCAACTATTCCCTATAACTCATATGTAATAGCAACAAGTGTTATAAATAGAGTTGATGCGGAAACAGTTGCTGAAACCATAAAGGAGAATATGCAAAAAATGCTTCATTCGGACGCCACGTACAAAGAAAAAATACTTTTATTTGTCAGTGATAGTGCTGCGTATATGTTAAAAACAGGCATACTATTGAAGAAAACATATCCTAATATGCTGCATATTACTTGTGTAGCACATGCTCTCCACAGAATCTGTGAATATATCAGAGGCACTTTTCCGGAAGTTGAAAGACTTGCATCAGCTTTTAAAAAAGTTTTCAGAAAAGCACCATTGAGAGTAGCTCTTTTCAGGGAAAAATTTCCTTCTCTGTCACTGCCTCCCACTCCAGTAATAACTAAATGGGGAACATGGCTGGAAGCTACTAGTTATTATGCTGAGAATTTCGATAGTCTAAAACATTTCGTAACACTGCTAAAGGAGGATGCTAGAAGTATTGGTGAGTGCAAGGAGCTCACACAAATCCTAAATTTAAAAAATCAGTTGTACTTTCTTCACGAACACTTTGGAAAATTGCCAAAACTAATCACTTATTTTGAAAATCGAAATCTCAAATTAAATGACGGATTAACCACATTAGATGTGGCTGTTAATAATTTGAAAAGTATTCCAAGTGACTTCGGATGTGGCCTTCGGCAAAAGTTTTAAGCAATTCTTAATAGAAATCCAGATTTAATTACATTGCAGCAATTATGTATGGAGACAATTCCACAAAATCTAACGGCTAAATATGAAGAAATAAAAGAATATTTCCAGTATGCACCTATAACCAGTTGCGATGTAGAAAGGACGTTTTCTATTTATAAGGATGTACTTAATTCAAAGAGAACAAAATTGACAGAAGAAAACCTTGAGAAACTATTGCTAGTCAATATTAATACTCCTTTACTCAACTTGAACCACAAAATGAACAAATAAAATTGTTCCAATTATAGAAATAAAATTAAAAACTTTAAAAATACAACTTTTCAACAAATACATATGTATTTCATAATTTTATAGATCACCACCCGTTCGCTTTCCAATTATATAAATAAAATTAAATATTTTAAAAATACAGCCTTTCGCCAGTACTGCACTGGCAAGCGTGTCCGTTCTCTATTAATAACAATCCAGTAATGTTGCAGAATATCATTAGAAATTTTGAACGGAGGATTTTAAAGTGCATTGATCTTGAAGGACCACATTTTCAACATTTGTTATAGTTTTCAATAAATACCTATTATTTGTTATTTAGTTGTATGTATGAAATTGTCAAAATATACGACTTCGTAGGTTAAGTAGTAAATTTTAATTTACGACATACTTCAAAATGTTCCTAGTAAATCACATTAAAGTCATACTAGATTGACTTTTCAAATGAACACTTGTTATTATTTTCCGTTGGACAATAAATCTGTTATTGTTATTATTTGAAGCAGTACTTTTACTATGTTTGTCGGAAAAACCACCCAGTGTTGAAAAATTATTTCCTATCTTCTTCAAATCATGAGCATTATAACATTAAATTATCTAAATCTAGTTAAATAAGTTTTAATTTTTTTTTTCTTGAAAAATGTAATTTCAAAATAAAGAGGTCAAGCTTTTTTTTTGTATATTTACTTTCCTTGACAAGTCTACCTCTAATTTCCAAAATTAGATGTTAAATACAATGAAGCGTATGCTAGAATTAAAAGGATAAAACACGAAATAATATATGACCTAAAACAATTTATTGTTGCCAGTTTAAACGAACATTTTGAAACGCTATCTAATCTTAGCAAAATATGTATTAAATAAATGCAGGAACTGGTCAGTATAACTGAAAGAACAGTGTAATTATGTATTGTTAAGCAAATACAAACTAATCTTCTATACACAATTTATAACATATTAAGTCCACTTTTGTACGTTTTTGATATAAATCATTGTATGATATACGCGTATATCGTTAATGTTATGTTGGAACAAATATTTAATGATAAGTTCATAAATATTTACAAAGTGCATATTATAAAGAGGTTTTATTATAGGAAATATATAGATCTATGTAGATTATACATGTAGATATAATTATAAATCTTGAAAATTTAATTGCTTTTTTTTCATATCTTTTTCTTATTTTTTCTCTGGCAACAAATATCGATCTACTTTGTTATTAACTGTTATTTATTTATTTATTTCGTATGAGAAGCGAAATCGTATTAATGTACGAGGTGTATTCAAGTTCTAAGGCCTCCGATTGGAAACAGCCAAAAGTCACTAGGAGACAGGTCAGGTGAGTAGGGAGCATGAGAAATCACTTCAAAGTTGTTTTCACGAAGAAACTATTGCGTAACGTTAGCCCGATGTGCGGGTGCGTTGTCTTGGTGAAACAGCACACGCGCAGCCTTTCCCGGACGTTTTTGTTGCAGTTTAGGAAGGAACTTGTTCTTCAAAACATTTTCGTAGGATGCACTTGTCACCGTAGTGCCCTTTAGAACACAATGGGTAAGAATTACGCCCTTTAGAACACAATGGGTAAGAATTACGCCCTCACTGTCCCAGAACATAGACACCATCATTTTTTGAGCACTGGCGGTTACCCGAAATTTTTTTGGTGGCGGTGAATCTGTGTGCTTCCATTGAGCTTACTGGCGCCTTGTTTCTGGATTGAAAAATGGCATCCACGTCACATCCATTGTCACAAACGACGAAAAGAAAGTCCCATTCATGCCTTAGTTGCGCGTCAACATTGCTTGGCAACATGCCACACGAGCAGCCTTGTGGTCGTCCGTCAGCATTCGTGGCACCCACCTGGAGGACACTTTTCGCATTTTCAGGTCGTCATGCAGGATTGTGTGCACAGAACCCACGGAAATGCTAACACTGGAGGCGATCTGTTCAACTGTCATTCGGCGATCCCCCAAAACAAGTCTCTCCACTTTCTCGATCATGTCGTCAAACCGGCTTGTGCGAGCCCGAGGTTGTTTCGGTTTGTTTTCACACGATGTTCTGCCTTCATTAAACTGTCGCACCCACGAACGCACTTTCGACACATCCATAACTCCATCACCACATGTCTCCTTCAACTGTCGATGAATTTCAATTGGTGTCACACCACGCATATTCAGAAAACGAATGATTGCATGCTGTTCAAGTAAGGAAAACGTAACCATTTTAAGTATCTAAAACAGTTCTCATTTTCGACGCTGCCGCTACAATTCCATCTGCCGTACAGTGTTGCCATCTCTGTGACGTATTGACAACGAACGCACGCTCATTTTTAAACAATGCACATGCTTCCATCTCTTTCCAGTCTGGAGAAAAAAAATCGGAGGCCTTAGAACTTGAATGCACCTCGTATAAATCACTTTTACGCTAATATATAAATTTTTTAACCAGTCGAGAGGTGCAGGAGTTGCCTTGCTCAGCTTGTGGATGCCAACAGGAAAACTTCTACTGGGGCAAGCGTTTACTGTGTGGGCCATAGTTCGTTCCACATATCCACTGTTGCAAAGGCTATTAGCTCCAATTTTCGTTAATACAGGGTGGGTCTCGGCAATCGGATGTTTTTGAAAGAACAATAAAATCGTCAGTTTATGTATTAAAAGAAATTTATTGTTAGGATTACATACGCAAGAATTTAGCATTTAATAATTTGCGGAAAATTACTTCAGGCATGTGATGTCAGTTTTCGTTTACGCATTGTTGTAGTCGTTCACGAAAATTGACTTCCACTCTTTCCAGTAGGTTTCTAGGAATTAGATTAACTTGTTGACGTATCGCTTCCTTCAGTTCTTGTAACGTACGAGGTCTACCTTCGTAAACACGAGACTTGAGGAACCCCCATAGAAATACATCACATGTGGACAAGTCGGGAGACCGAGGAGGCCATAAAACATCACCAAATCTCGAAATGAGATGATTAGGAAACAGAGTACGAAGAACAGCAATACACGCTCTGGCGGTGTGTGCCGTGGCTCCATCTTGCTGAAACCATAATTGTAGGGGATCCAAACCTCTTCTTTGCAATTCAGGGATAGAAAAGGTGTTCACCATATTAATGTAACGCGCCGATGTTACAGTAACGGTAACATCGTTTTGTTCAAAAAAATAGGGACCGATAATGCTAAACCTGCCCACTACGCACCAAACTGTAACCTTAGGACTGTGCAGCGGTTTTTGATGCAGCTCTTGAGGATTTTCGGCAGCCCAATACCGACAATTTTGTCTATTGACAGCCCCATTAAGGTGGAAATGGGCATCATCACTCATTACCACCAACATGTTTTCGTTCTGCTCATAAAGAGTAAGCATTTGTTGGGCAAAATTCACTTGTTGCTGGTAATCCCTTTCATTCAATTCCCGCACAACCGCTATGTTGTATGGATGCAAATGTAATTCACCATGTAAAATCCTTCTTACAGTACGATTACTGATTCGCAGTCCGGCCGAATGAGCCCGAGCAGAGCGGCGTGGGCTTCGCAGTATCGCTTGTCTAACCCTTTCAACGTTCTCTGGAGTGCGCACTGTACGTTGGGATCCGAGCGGTTTGATTTTGAGTATTGAGCCTCGTGTTCGAAGATTATGAACCCAACGTAGGATTGTGTTACGTGGGGACAGTGTCATTTCGATTAATATTGAATCTCCGACGAAATTCACGTTGAACCGTAGTCACTGATTCACCACTTCTAACGAAAGAATCATATGCAAATATAGGCTGTTCTAGCGTCCACGGCTCCATGACAGTAACTGACAGTAAAATGCTTTGAGTCAGGGAAGGTATCCCAACCTGTCAAATGCCCTTTCCTTTTCTAATGGTCGAATATTATGCATTCTAAAAACATCCGGTTCCTGTGCCCCACAACATTGAGTTGCACCTCCCGTGGCGTGTGTGAAACCTATTTAATTGAGACCATTATCTACGTGGGAGAGTTACTCCTTCCAGAAGTTCTGAAGGATTGGAAATTAAATCTTTATTCCTCAACTCAGGTTTTTGTTCGAGGAGAGGTATAAAGCAATCATTAAAATTAAAGGGATGCTGAACTTTCGTTTCCAGCCAAATCGGTCTCCTTGATTTCAGCCTCGTTCTAGGGACGCTCTCCAAATCATCATGTATGGCAAGATCTATGTTATTGAAAATCTTAGCCCGTTCAGTCTGTGCTACAGCGAGACGTCTGATACCCAGCGGGTCAATGTTAGAAATACTCAGTAGCCAGAGACTAGTGGAACCGGCGAAGACCCATATTCCATATTCATTTAGACTAGCAAGCCAAAACGTATCTCAAGTGGTAACGTGAAATCAATACTACAAAACAAATAGCGGTAAACAATAGTTATAAAAGTAGCGTAATTGACAGTATACTAAAGAAAAAACAGTTACAAGTGGCCCTTAGTTTAGTATATCCTAAAGATAGTGATAATTTGAAACAATTTGTCTCGTTAACTTACTTCGGTAAAATAAGCGAGCAAATTGGAAATATAATTTCAAAAAATAATAGTAATGTTAGTATAGCTTACAAATCATATGTAAAAACAAGTAATTTCATTTTTAACGCAAAACCTAAAACAGATATTATTAATAAATAAGGAGTGTTCAACATTATATTGTAACGATTGTAAAAGTGTATATAGGTCAGACTGGTCGACGTTTTATTATACGGGAAAAATGAACACAGGAGGTCATATAAACTAAACAAGACAGATTCAACATTCGCAAACCATCTTATTACAGAAAGGCATACATTTGGTCACCGTAAAATATTGCATTTGGCCGAGAAAGATCGTAAATTAAATATTTTAGAGGCCCTAGAGATTTTTAAAAGCCGACACAACACAATAGATATCGTTTTAAACGAACAGTTGGACCTTATATATACACCTCTTTTCCAATGTTGTATATAATAGTTAAGTATATAGTAGTAATTTTAAATAACATCATAAACCACCCCCATATATTTTTGTGTCATTTATAAGTTCTATGTAGGCCTGTAACTTTTGCAGTTTGATAATGACATTGTATGTCGAAACCGCGGTCACGATTATATGTGAATAAAGTGGTATATATAACAAAGATATCGTTTTATTTCATTTTATTTTCAAAGCTTCTTACGTTTCCTTAATTTTTTTAAATGAACGATTTATTAATAAAACAAAACAGAAAAACTAAAAGAGTCAATAAAATTTAGTACATACCTATACGAAATATTGCAGAAAACAGAGATCCAATAAGAAACAAATACCGATTACGTATTGGTACAATAGCAGTAATTACGCACAGTAATACCCTGCTTACCAAATCCGCCGTAAAATATACGACCAAAATTAGAGTTACTTCTGATTGTTCGAATCCATAGTTAACAAGCAAAAGCGGAAATATCGAAATAAATGCTAGATCTGATGTCATTCCTAGCGACAATCCGAATGCAATGTTAACGTATGTTGGATCCTTGAATAATCCCAAATCTAATGATTCTACTAAAGATTGCCTAGAAGAAAAGCACTGTCATTAGCACGAAAAAATTTTCTATAACAGGTTGACTGTAATACATGCAGGTTTACTGAACAACATTAAAATTAAAAATCTTAAAAATCTTAGAAATCTTAGAAATCTTAGAAATCTTAGAAATCTTAGAAATCTTAGTAATCTTAGAAATCTTAGAAATCTTAGAAATCTTAGAAATCTTAGTAATCTTAGAAATCTTTGAAATCTTTGAAATCTTAGAAATCTTAGAAATCTTAGAAATCTTAGAAATCTTAGTGATCTTAGAAATCTTAGAAATCTTAGTAATCTTAGAAATCTTAGAAATCTTAGAAATATTAGAAATCTTATAAACTAAGAAACCTTAGAAATCTTTGAAATCTTTGAAATCTTTGAAATCTTTGAAATCTTTGAAATCTTTGAAATCTTTGAAATCTTTGAAATCTTTGAAATCTTTGAAATCTTTGAAATCTTTGAAATCTTTGAAATCTTTGAAATCTTTGAAATCTTTGAAATCTTTGAAATCTTTGAAATCTTTGAAATCTTTGAAATCTTAGAAATCTTTAAAATATTTAAAATCTTTAAAATCTTTAAAATCTTTATAATCTTTAAAATCTTTAAAATTTTTAAAATCTTTAAAATCTTTAAAATCTTCAAAATCTTTAAAATTTTTAAAATCTTTAAAATCTTTAAAATCTTTAAAATCTTTAAAATTTTAAAATCTTTAAAATCTTTAAAATCTTTAAAATCTTTAAAATCTTTAAAATCTTTAAAATCTTTAAAATCTTTAAAATCTTTAAAAACTTTAAAATCTTTAAAATCTTTAGAATCTGTAAAATCTTTAAAATCTTTAAAATCTTTAAAATCTTTAAAATCTTTAAAATCTTTAAAATCTTTAAAATCTTTAAAATCTTAAAAACCTTGAAAATCTTTAAAATCTTTAAAATCTCTAAAATCTTTAAAATCTTTAAAATATTTAAAATCTTTAAAATCTTTAAAATCTAACACGCTGTGTAAACCTAAATGTGTTTATAGTAAATTGAGAGCGTTGTTATTAAATATTCTAAACTACAATGGATTACCATACACCCTTCTTCTTATCACAAGGATGGGTTTCAAATTGGTGAATATTTTGCAACGAAGCCGCGAATCCGTTTAGGCTAGCAATCGACGCAGTTTTCAGTTGTATAGGAATAAAACGTTCCGATAAATGCTTCTCGTCCATTAGTGGTTCCCCTTCAACAGTACGTGACCTAATTTCTTGAGAATTTAATATCTCTACACTAGGACCAACTAAAATTCACCATATTAACGATTAACTGATTATAGGATATCAATACTTACATTTTTTCATTTCCATGATAGTATTGCCTGTTTTCTTGTAGTGTCTTTCTGCTGGCTGCATAATGCACATAGCTAATAAACCATTCAAGCTTAACGCTGCAAATATAGCTGCCGTGCCTCTAAAGCCAAAGTAATCCATACATGTACTAGATAAGGCCGGCCATGCTATTGTTACAGCAGCAATAATAGCTTGGCACATAGCCATCATAACGTTCCTCTTAATTTCAAAATAACCGTGGAATGCAGTGAAAGCTGCCGGCATCATAAGTCCGAACCCAATGCCTAGAAGACAAAAGATGACGAAACTTGGATCAATCAACATAATATTTCGCACCAACCTTGTAATACTCCAAATGAAACGATCATCTGAAATAAATTCGTGACGAAAATTGTACTAAATGAGCCAATGAAAAATATAACTGCGCCTAATAATCCAACTTTGCGGTAAGTATATTTCTGTAAAAGATGATTAGCGGGTAAACCTAAAAAGAGTCATTTTACCAAGGATTAGTAACTGCATGTAAAATATGTATCTAAGTACCAGTGAAACATAATACTGTATTAAGGACGCCATTGGCTAGTGTAGTTCCACCGGTTTCGTCGCCTAAGCCTGCTAAAAATGGACCAAACACTATACCAAAAGTAGTTGTTGGAACAATTGTAACAATCTGAAAAAAAAAATTTAAATAAAATTGAAAATTCCTTAAATATATTATATTTTCTGAAGAATGAAATTCCCGCGTATTTTTGGACCTCTGGAATGAAAACAGAAAAGAACAAAAAATGTTCCCAAAAGTTTTCCAATCGACTGCGACACCTTAAACTTCTTGGATGGTGGTGTGCCTTTTTTATGCCACTGTATGAAGTCTTGCTTCAGGTTCATAACGATGAACCCAAGTTTTATCCCCAGTAAGAATTTGACTGAATACACCAGATGGTGTATTCAGTCAAAGCAAGACTTCATACAGTGGCATAAAAAAGGCACACCACCACCCAAGAAGTTTAAGGTGTCGCAGTCGATCGGAAAACTTTTGGGAACATTTTTTGGGACTCAGAAGGAATCCTGTTAGTATATTACAAAGATAAAGACATCTCCATAACTTGAGAAAACTACCCTTCAATCCTGGAGCGGTTAAAAGAAGTCATTAAAGAAAAATACGAAAGATATTTTGGATCACCCACCCTATAGTCCAGGTCCGGCTCCGAATGATTTTTACCTTTTCCCAAAATTGAAAAAGGTACTGCGTGGGAAGAAATTTACGAGCTCGTAGCTATTTAGCGCTTTGGAAAACCCAGGAGTGGTTTTTGAGTCGATATTCGAGAAAAAAATATTTGGAAACTCACGAAAATTGCGCTAAAATTAAAACTTCTCCAAAACTAAACCATCTTGGGCGATCATTAGGAGACCAATGGATACGAACCGAGACGCTGAATTTATTTCTGAAAACCGGTTGGTTCTGCGACACCCGGTTTCGGAGGTTTGTCTGAAATATCGTAACTTCACCGGGAAAATCCGGAGATATTCGCGAAAAACTGTAGGCACCTCGAAAATGTCAAATTTCAGCGCGATAATATTCTTACAGTCTTTTTTACAGTCTTACAGTGGTTTTTGAGTCGAAATTCGAGACGCCGAATTGATTGCTCAAAATCAGAGGGTTTTGCGACACCCGGTGTTTGAGGTATATCTGAAATACCGAAGCTTCACCGGAAAAATCCGGAAATTTTGTGAAAGTTCTGTCTGCTGTAGCGGCCAAACGGTTTACTCTATAGGGAGGACGCCATTGGGCTCGTTTAAATAGTTTCGATGAACACTTTAATTCTACGGCATCTTGAAATTTTGGCATTTTTTTTAACCTCGGGTGATAGAATTTGAAAAATACAAAAAATCAAAGTGTCTATTTTCACAGTTTCGGCGTACTTTTTAGACAGTGATAAAACATTTTTTTATGAAGACATACAGGAGCTAATTGGAAGATCTGGAAAACGTATTCGGGTTGCAGGTGAATATATTAAAAAAGAAAAATTATTTTGTATTTTTATTTTCTCACCTTTTCCCCCCTCATAAATAAAGGAACAGTGTTTCAAATCACTAATTAAACCACAATATTCAAAGCTGTTGATACTACACGTAAAAAAAGTAAATCGAAAATCGTGTACTGACGAGTTCTAATGAGAACGAAATGCTAGTATATGCACATTTCGAGATAGACAGGACGTGGCTATTGTACATTTTTAATTTATCCTCATAGCTTGGATAGTTGACGTCGCGATGTATTGCGCCTACATACTTCGGCAGGAGTAATCTTGACAGATTGTGTAATTAACGCCATAAATTACAATTGCGTGCGGGATGAGATTTTAATAATT
Organism: Melolontha melolontha; assembly: GCA_935421215.2. NCBI lineage: Eukaryota > Metazoa > Arthropoda > Insecta > Coleoptera > Scarabaeidae > Melolontha > Melolontha melolontha. The sequence goes on along the minus strand of OW285238.1, from coordinate 165,306,381 downwards.
ACTAGTTCTCACATGCACTTAGTTCAACATTTTTCGTATATATACACGCAGTATAGAAATGAGAGTCATGTCTATCTCCGAATATTGTGTACTGACGAGTTCTAATAATAACTAAATGCTAGTATATTCACGTTCCGAGATAGACAAACGCATAGCTTCCATATATTTTTCATATATCCTCAACACCTGGATGATTGACGTCGCGACGTCATGCGCCTACATACTTCTGTAAGAGTAATCTTGTCAGATTGTAGAATTAACGTAACAAATCAAGCGACAATTGCGTGTGTGATAAGATTTAAATAATTATTAATTCTCACATGCATGTAGTTCTACAGATAACAATGTTTAAAACTTGAATTAATTTTTATAGCATTTTAATAAGTATGAGTGAAAAAATGGGATAGATTAAACTAACTTTTAGTATGTCTGCTCGCCAGTAATACTTTTTGAGCTCCAATTAATGTTAATATTCCGCCGGTAAAGTGATATACTTGTATAACTTGGGTAAAATGTCTACCAGTGCTTCAATGCTAATGATGGCAACTTAGTTGTATAACGACCTTGCTGTAAATGAGTATTAAAGCTCACTTTACATGCAAGCGTCGCCTAATGTACTGCGCTAATTTCTATACTTCGACAAACTAAGTTTGTACCAGTATGCAGAAACGCTACACGTCGCGATGACACCTTCCTGATTATTAGAATAATGAAAAATTCGAATGTGTGGATGCATTTTGTTCTTACTGGAGCTTGTCAACACATAATTTTATACTAACTATTTATACGCGAAATGAAAAGTCATGTCTGTCCAGGATACTGTGTGTTGACAAGATCTAGTAAGAGCAAAATGCATCCACACATTCTGGTATACGTGTGACTTTCCACGAATTTTTCATTATCACAACTTAGTTGTAGTAATCGTATTCAAGATTAAAACTATATAGCGGTAATGATTTATTTTTAATTAATAGAATCGGCGACAGGCTGTGATTTATTCAAATAGAATGTCAACAATAAAGCATTTACCTAAACTATATAGCAATCGTATAGAATGCACTTAGTACATGGCTATGCACTTTCGTACTAATTTTTAAAAAAGTCAGAAAGAACCTTTTCATTTCAATCTAACTATGCTAAGGTCAATGTCAAAGATAACAGAGTAGTTAAAGGACAGTAAATAATAACGAGGTAATCAAATATGATATACATACATTATACAAGATTTCTACATGGATCATTGTCCCCTGGCACTAACATGACCTACTACCTGAGCTACTGGCATATTTATTTTAACTATAGTTAACATAAAACTATGAAAATATGAAGCTTTCAATTACAAAATCTAATAAAAATATAGTAGTTGAATATAAACTAATTAATTAAAAAAAAAATTTTTCACTTACGAAAGTCAAACTAACTGCAAGGGAAATCATGTAACCCCAGCCTCCTTCAGGTGGTACCATTTCATGCTTTTCAACATATTTATGCGACATTTTAATGGCCTGCGTCATAGTCACTAATTTCTTCTTAGGCAGCTAAACTTTAACACTACCAATATATTACTGAATGGTGTATCATTGCCGCTTAGAGTTTTTATCTGCAGCAAAGATAAAGGAATTTTGATATTTATTTTTATGTAAACTTCCTGAAGAATGGACGGCATTTTATATATGCGTACAATACTTTCCGTTTATTGTTTGTCGCAAGGTGAAGGTGTATTTTTGTAAGCTAAGTAAACTTGTAAATAAATGCATTAGGAAAATATTCCTAAACATAAATTTTATGGCAGTGCACTAATTTAATCTACCTTTGCAATATAAAATTGGTATTTTCCAAAAGCTGCAACATTATACATACAATAATAAGCACATATATGCAGCAGAAAAGAAAATGCATAAATTTCTGTGATAAATCTCTTCTTTAATTATGAAATAAATGCTTTGTACATATACGACGATAACTATTCGATTTTTTTACTGACAAAAAAATTCGCCCTTGTGCAGGGTTTGAACCCACATCCATTGGCTTGCTGGACCACGCTTTTACAATTAAGCTATTAAGGGACAGAAGTTCGAATCGTCGGGAAGTCATTAATTGCATTAAGAAACAGATATTAATCTTGTGCACGTAGTTGGCAAATTTGTGCAAAAAATCAATTGCATTTTTCGCGTTTTAATTATGTTAACTAATAACGAAAATATACCTTTCGGATACGAACTAAATATCTTGAAAACTTTCATTTAGATTCTATTTATTTTAAGGTTTTAAATTAAAAGACGCATTTCAGGAGTATTTGATATTTAAAATATAAATACATTGATTTATTTAAAAAAAGGTATATATCCCCTTACCACAATTACTAATCGTATCCTAAATACGTATTTCGACAACTAAGTTGTCATCATCAGTAGGTAAAACTTTTTTACCTACTGATGATGACAACTTAGTTGTCAAAACACGTATTTAGGATACGATTAATAATTGTGGTAACGGGTTATATACCTTTTTTTAAGTTTTTACTTAACCACAGTCTCCAAAGAAAGACTTTACATTAATTTATCTTTAATCTCTAATTGTTTTTCAAATACATTGAATTATAAAAAAGATTTATAATATTCTGTAATGGAAATTGGAAAAACTTAATACATCCGAGTGTTATTTGGCGACAGAGTAACTTTTAAATGCAATACTTAATTTTAGGAAAGCGATATACACTGATCGGCAACCGACCACTTTAAAAATTTCGCGAAAACTCTTTACACGTTTATTAATTTCTTTAGAATTTTAAATTATGTTGATATACTGCACATTTCCAATGAGATACACACGGAATGAAGAGAAAAGAAACAATGGCAAAACAAAAATATCTGTTATATTTGATAAATATAGCAGAAACAGCGAAAAATTCCACTTAAATTATAAAAATTGAAGATGGCAGCTTCCAATCAACTTTAAACTGAATAATGTTAATAATTTGTACGTCCTCTCCGAGCCTGTATGACGCTGTTCAGTCTTCGCATTGAATTTACCAAATTTGTTGAGCAAATTTAAGAAATTGCGTCGAATTCTTCCAGAAGGGCTAATAGTAGCCCTTGACATTACAGGACGACGAAGAATACGCCTCTTGAATTCACTCCAAAGGTGATCTAAGATACGGATTGACGGTCAATCAAATCTACGACTTCCAACTTCATTAAGATATTAAGTAATGATCCTTGCCATGTGTGGTCTGATGCATCAAAACAAAGCCGTCTCCAATAAAATGAGAAGCTAGTACCACAGATCCTTTCGAAATATCTTCCACATACCTCTGAGCGTTTGAAGCACAATTTTCTACAAATATGAGCTCTGTACGTGTTTCTGTGAAAATTCGTGCCCATACCATAATAGAACCACTATGAAAACGTCAGCTTGGAGTTATTTTTTAGTTGCGAAAGACGGGAATAGTGCTAAATGTAAGCAATGCCCTGCCATTCTCAAGACTTTGGGTGGATCGACTAAGGGATTACATACACATTGTCATCAAAACATAAAATTAAGATTTTAGCTGACGTTAATCGTTTAACAGCTTCAACAAGTCACACGAATGTTAGAAGATTATTTTACTAAAAGTGCCGACGATAGCCTGGATTATGTTTTGGCAAGAATGATTGCATTGGATGAATTTCCATTCCGTGTATTCATAACTTCAGACGCTTTGAGAAAATTGCTCTTAGCGAAATATACGGATTAACCAAAATCAGCCGTCACAATTCGAAAGCGTGTTATGAATTACAGTGAAAAAATCAGAAAGCAAGTAACTGCAGAATTAAAACATCTGAAAAGTGCAGGTGAAAGATTCAGTCTATCTTTCGACGAATGGACATCAACGTCCAATAAACGATACATGGCTGTCAACGTTCATTCATATAAAATAATTTGGAGCTTAGAACTCGTTCCTATTCATGAAAGTATGACAGCTGAAAATTATCTTTGTATATTGAAAGAACGTCTAAGTAAATTTGATATTTCCCTGGAAACTGATATCGTGGCGACTGTAACCGATGGACCGAACGTTATGATAAAGGTGGGACAGCTTGTTTGCACTGAACAACAACTGTGTCACGGACATGGTTTCAATTTGGCCGTCTGTGAGTCTGTCAAGAGAAGCAAGACAGCCCTACCTCAGACTCAGATGATACTATAAATGAACCAGCTGTGACTGCTGACTATATGAACGTTAGCGACGATGATGACAATTTAGGAGACTTAGACTGTCCAGAAGCAGGTTTAATCTTAATGTCACAAAATGAACTTGCGCGAGAACACATACCAGAGTTAACGAAAAATTAAAACATTAATGAGCTGATAAAAAAATCCGCAAAGTTGTAGTGTATTTCAAAAGATCACCATTGAAAAATGATACAGTACTTCAAAAATATGTGAAAATTGAACATGAAAAAGAGCTGTCACTTGTTTTGGACTGTAAAACCAGGTGGAATAGTTTTTTAACCATGCTGGAACAATTTTCTCTTTTAAAAACCTGCATCCAAAAAGCTTTTATAGATCTTAGTTATCCAACCCGTTTAGAAGATCCTGATTTTGACTTGGTAAATATAATTTTTGATGTGCTGACTCCAATTAAATTAGCAGTAGAAGAAATCTGTCGACCAGTTGCTAATTTATGCACAGCTGATGCCGCTTTGAAATTTCTTATAAAACAATTGTCTAGCAAAAACTCAGCACTTGCAAATAAAATGAAAATATCCTTAGTGGAACGTATAAAGCAACGACGAAATGAAGATTTAACTGGTGTGTTGAATTATTTACAAAATCCACGAAAAGATTATGAAAATCAGTTATTATCGGATTTGGAATAGCTTGACTTATTTCCAATTCCTACACAGGCTTTATTGTTAAAATACTAAATAGTCGAGATGACACGGAAGAGGAAGAAAGGTCAGGATCATAAACAGATGATGAGCCAAGATCACAAACCTCCACTAAAGGACACTAAAGGAAAAGTTGCAGCTGGAAATTAATAGGAACATGGAATCCCCAGATTCTGAAGTACAAAATGAATCGGGGCTGGTAAATAGTATTAGACGCGAAATGAGCCTGTTCGAAAATGGAGGAGTTCGTGGATATCACTTAGAATTAGCATATAAATATCTATTATCTATTCGTCCAACCAATGTAGAACTTGAGCGAGCGTTTTCAGCTGCTGCTTATCTTGGCAATAAACTTAGAAGTCAAACATTGGATGCTTTGATATTTCTGCGATTGTGTTTTCGAAATTCTAAATAGTTTTTTGTATTGTCTTTTGTGTTCCTTATTTTAGTATATTGTGTATTGTGTTGTGTAACAATATTAATAAATAATTTTTAACAAATTACTTAAGTTTTTTTTTTCATTTGAGCCCAATTAGAAACCACATAGTTTAATGCCGGGATTACGCTTCAAAAAATCCCGTAATCCCGGGATTGAAAAACAAGCTAGGGATTATATTCTCTAGTCGGATTATGTTGGCAGTCAGGTAATATTTTTTGCGTTAGCGTATAACGTATAGCATTTCATATTTTGGTCCATTGCATTTAAAACTATTGAAGCAGTAGGAAAATAATTTTAACAATATTTTCAAGCAATTCGATTATTTGTAACCGTGGACAAGATAACGATTCACCGGTGTCTGCTTGTCAATAAATTAAGTAACCTAATCAATTTTATAAATTTTTGCGTGCACTTTTATGTAAGAACGAATTTATTAAACGTCTAATCGCTGTGAATATTACTAAAAGTTACATAATTAGTTAAGAAAACCTACCTACCGCTAACAAATCCTAGCCGTATATATATTTCCAATGAGAATTCTTAATAAAATTCAAATGTATTTTTCATTAAAATTCGCAACAAAAATACTGAAACTAGTCACCTTATTCATAAACTGTTCCAATTCTAACTTGGAATTACTGATACTTTATTAATACGACTACATACTACTTCATGATATACAAAAAAAGATTACATTTTATAGAAAAAATTGGTACAAAAATAACACATTATCTAATTCCTGTTAACGTAAATTCAAAAGAGGTAGGGTTAGTGTCTATTGGCTTGACGGTATTTCCATTCCATAGAACCAGCATACGCTGAACGTTATGACGTCAGAAAACGTATCTCAATAAACAACTTTGTAGAATGTAATATTAACAGGTCTTTTAAAAATTAATTAGGTATTTAAATTTCCCAAATTGATCATCTATTACATTACATACATACATACTGGTATATGTCACAACCCGCTTCTACGCAGCCTGTAATAAAAGTACATATTTTTTTCTGTTCAAGGCCTAATTCAAAGTGTGCGATTCAAATCAGTACTACAAAGTCAAATGAAGTCAGTATTAAATCGCCGAAACAACCAAAATATAAATGCCGTGTTTGGCAATATTGTTAAAATTATAGGAAAGCATATACATAACCTATATGTCGAAATAATAATGATGAGTAAAGTGGCAAGATGTAATAGTTCAAAATTATTGTTTCTTTCCTAGTTTTGTATAAATATTTCCCACCCAAGAAAACTATGCCGAAATTATTACTTTAATATTCGAACAAATTATTTTAATTGTTATTTATAATTATGAACTCACGAGAATATTTCATCAAAAATTTATTTAAAAAGAAATATGACAAGTCAAATATTAATAATTAAATGCATAGATATTGAAAAATAGCTTTAATGTTCAAAAGTGTTTGCATGATTAAGAATGTCATACCAAGAGAATTTTCTTGCAATATATCTAGGCTAAGAAGATTGGGAATGTATGAATTCGATGTGTAATTTCTACTTAATTTATATATTGCTTATACAGCCTGGCCCAAAATGACCGAAGGGGTTTGAGTTCATTATAACTTCTTATTTAAGACATAATTATTAATTTTTTAAAATTTTAAATACAGTATATTAATGGAGAATATTTTTAATTTAATTATGAAAAATTATATCTCGCAAGTGGTGGCCATTTTCTGCTTTGCATATTCGTGCTCTTTCCAAAACATTTTCCATAACCTTTCGCAAAACTTTAGGTGTTATGTTGTTGATTTCGTCGCGTATATTATTTTTTAATTGCTGTATGGTTCGAGGATTATTAATATAGACTTTTCCTTTCAAATAACCCCAAAGGAAACAGTCTGAAGCGGTTAAATACGGTGAACGCGGAGGCCAATTAAAATCGCTTGTACGAGAAATAATTCGTTCACCAAAGATGTCGCGTAAAAGAGCCATTGTGTCCCTCGCAGTGTGCGCTGTGGCTCCATCCTGTTGGGACCATACTTGCGGATGGGTTTCCACGGCTGGCCTTAAAAAATTTTCCAACATTGTCCGATATCTAACACCAGTGATGGAAACGGCGACACCGTGTTCATTTTCAAACAAATATGGGACAATTATCCTTTCCGACGAAACACCGCACCAAACGGCACACTTAAGTGGGTGTAATTCTCGCTGTTGAACTACTCTTGGATTTTCCGTAGCCCATATCCTGCAGTTTTGCCTATTAACGACCCATTTAATTGGAAATGGGCTTCGTCGCTCATAATTAAATTATGAATAAAATCATGATTTTCTTCTGCTTTTTGACGAAAATAAATTGCATAATCAAGTCGTTGCTGGTAATCTGTCGGTTTCAATTGTTGGACAAGCTGAATTTTGTATGGAAACATTCTTATTGTATGCAAAATTCTCTGCGGCGACCCTCTTGAGAGGCCAAGTTGTGTCGAACGTCTCCTGGTTGATGTTTCTCCATCTTCCCGAATACTCTCCTGTACCCGTACAACATTGTCATCCGTGTGCACCGTTCGTCGTCTGCCGGCACCAGGAAGGTTCCTTGCTGCCCCTTGTTCTCGAAAATTTGCAACCAGACGGTTTATTGTTGACTCTGAGGGTCCAACCCGCACATTAAAATAACGACGATATGCACGCTGAGTCAAAACAATGGATCGTTGATTTGAGAAATAAAGTTCAACGATTTTGGCACGTTGTTCAATTGTGTACTGTTCCATTTTAAATTCCGCAAGTCTTCTTTACAAAATACTGAAAACAAAAAAAAGAAAATTATAATAAAAAAGTTATAAGGAATTAAAACCCCTTCGGTCATTTTGGGCCACCCTGTATTTTAAATATGTTTTAATATATTGAAAAAGAATGTAAAAGTTATATTCGTAACTCTATGAAAAAGAATTAAAACCTTTTGAGAGTTGGCAATATATGTTTTTAAATTACATTTAAAATTATACAGAAAAGAAGACATTTATATAGTCTATATTTAATATTTTATTGTCTCTTGTAGGCAATGCAATCCAAATCCATATTATCCTCTATTAGATGAAGATTATATTTAACAAACACTGATAGCCACGTTTGATAATTTTGCAAGTTAGTGCACCCTCAATAAAACAAACAAACTTCATTTAAATTAAATGTCTGGAGATCTTTATAATGTAATGTTTCGTTGAACCAGTGGCAGTAATTTCTTCGCTGCTTTATATTATGTACTATCGCGGCATTTGAAAATCGGGCACTTAATTTGTTTGATTTGCATATGGATTTTTCAGAGTAGATACTGTCGTGAGCAAAAAAATTGAGACAGTATCAAAATCTTTATGACAATTACCTTTATTTTTTAGCGTTGTAATTTTGACGATATTTATTAATCTTTAAACTGTACGTCAAATTATCATAATTGCCAACTCAAATTGAAAATGCCGCATTTTTCGAAAACTGATAAAGCTAGACTTGTTACTAGTTTGGAAAATAGGAAATCATTAGGAACTGTATCGGTTCAATTTGATATTGGTAAAAGTTCAGCCGCAAGAATATATAAAAAAAAGTTAAGAGGATTATCTAAATCGGAAAATAGGTTTCGGACGTATCTAAACTTCGAATTCGCAGGAAAACGAAAGATTAGTTACCGAGATTAGGTACAACCCTTTCAAACCAATAAAAGAAGCTATAAAAACAACACAATTTCTTGTCTCATCTTGGAACACAATGGTTACAAGAGAAATTTAAACTTGAGATTTGCCGCGCTACAATATTTATCTAAATACCATTGAAAATATATGGGGATTAATGAGATAGAGCTGCTACCCAGGAACAATTTTGGGAGATTGTTCAAAATGCTTGGCATTAATGGTATCAATGTTGCATAAAATATTGTCACTTCAATGTCTACAAGATTAGATGTAGTTACAAATAATAACGCTGGAATGACGAAATATTAATTATTTTAATTATATTCTTTCTCTATCGTTTTTAGTAATTTTTATTTATATATATTTTAAAAATATTTAATAAATGTCAATGAAACATACATTTTTGACAATTCCTGACCTACTATTATGAGTAAAGATAGCCACTTAAGTAGTCACAATTTAAACCCACGCAGAAACAGTGTCCCGTTTTTTTTGCTCGCGAGAGTAGATATGTAACAAGTGTTCATTTGAAAAGTCAATCTAGTGGCATGTGATTTACTGAGAACATTTTGAAGTATGTCGTAAATTAAAATTTACTACTTAACCTACGAAGTCGTATATTTTGACAGTTTCATACATACAAATAAATAACAAATAATAGGTATTTATTGAAAACTATAACAAATGTTGAAAATGTTGTCGTTCAAGATCAATGCACTTTAAAATCCTCCGTTCAAAATTTCTGATGATATTCTGCAACATTACTGGATTGTTATCAATTTCCATGCATTTCTGTTCAATTCTCTGTAGCATATCATTCAAATTCAATACAGGTGTTCGAAATATGTTATTTTTTAGATAAGGCCACAAAAATAAGTTCCAGGGTGTTAAATTGCATGAAAGTGCAGGCCAGGCAATTTCAGAATTTCGACTAATTATACGCTCAAAAAATTCTCTTAAATGATCCAAAGATTCTGCAGTACAGTGACAAGGTGCTCCGTCTTGTTGGAAATATACATTTTGAAGTTCATCATCATGCAACTGATTGACAAATGGTTGTAAAATCTCCGTACGATACCTTTGAGCAGTTAACGTTCCCTGAAAAAATATTGGTCCAATGATTCGCTTTTTGCTTATCGCTGCCCAAACACCAATTTTCTCTGGATGTAGCGATTCTTCATTAATTACATGTGGATTTTCACTACTCCAAATTCTTGTATTTTGTGAATTTAGGTATCCCGTTTTATAAAACCATACTTCATCAGTAAAGATGACTCTTTACGAAAGTTCTCCATTATTGTTCATATTTACAAACCAATTACAAAACTGTAGTTTACGTGGGTAATCAATTTCTAACAATTCTTGTACTGCTGTTACACGGTATGGATAAAGTTGCATATCTTTTTTTAATAACTTGTGAGTTGTACCAACAGAAAGGTTTATTTGTTGACTCAAATGTCGAACAGATGTTTGTGGTTCATTTTCCATTATTTTTTCAACACGATTGACAACTTGAGGTGTACGTTTCTTAACTGCTCTGCTGCCTGATTTTCTTAAGAGACTACCAGTTTCAGAAAAAAGTTTTAAAGTTCTATCCAAAGTATTCTTAAATTGAATATAATCTATTACAAAATGTGGAAACTCAACTTGAAATTCTACCATGCAATCTTGAACTGAATAAACCCATAACCATCAATTTTATTACAACTTCGAAAATAAGCCTGGACTAAAAAAATTTTATGTTCTAAAGTGAAAGCCATTTTAAAACTGAGAAGCAATTTATTTAAACCAGAATCGACGCACGATTATTTTATGATATTTGTGATTGACATTATCAAATGTCATTTGGATTTACATTTACGGAACAACAAACACATACTAATATATTTGCATCTCATTCTATCAAAATTTCAATGTAACCTAGATTGACTTTTCAAATGAACACACGTTACTGTCGCGACCAATAAATTCTGGTCGTCAAAGTGATGCTTTAACACAATCGCAAATGCTCCATTGTATAACCGTCCTAAATAACATAAATAATCATGTTGCATGATAATAATTGTCATTTTTTCTTTGCAAAATTTCATTCACGATGATAATTCATTGACGTAGGCATTATCAGGCGGGTAAAATTTACAATTTGTGACAATCTAATCAAATTTTGAAGTAACATTGAAGATTTTTTTATAAAATAGTTTTACAAACAATATATGCAGCTGAGTTTTTAAAGTATTACTTGGGGTATATATAACAAAAACGATAAATTAAAAAAAAACTATCAAACGGGAATAAAACCAAAATATAAAAAAATATATGCATATCAAGATGCAGTAAACAAATAAAACAACTAACTAAAGCAAAAACTGATACTCTACAACTTATATGGGCAACCCCCGGCCCCCGGGTTGGATCTGGCCCTCCACCAGTTTCAATCCGGCCCGCGAGAGATTCATAAAATTGAAATAACGATATCAATCATCAAGTGGACACAGAATGTCGTCAATTCCAAAAAAAATGGACTGATGAATACTTTTTTATCTTGCACAGTGGTAAATCTATGTGTTTGTTGTGCAATAAAACAATTTCTATTTTAAAAGAATACAATATGAAGCAACATTACTCCAGCAAGCATTTCGCTCAATATAATGTACTCACGGGCCAGTTAAGAAAGGATAAAATTAAAAAACTCATTACCGGTTTAGGGAAAAAGCAACAAATGTTTCATTCACAAAAATAATATCTAGACAGTGTCGTTAAAGCTAGTTTTATAATTAGTTCCAAAATAGCGATAGCATCGAAGTCATTTTCTGAGGGACAGTTTGTTAAAGAGTGCCTAGTAGATGTTGCATAACTTTTGTGCCCAGAAAAGAAGAAAGAGTTTGAGAAAGTGAGCTTATCGCGACGTACTGTTGTTCGACGTATTGATATGATGGCTAGTGATATCAAAAAAACATTGACCGATAGATTGGCTGGTTTACAAGCATTTTCGATTGCTTTGGATGAGAGTACAGATTTATCTGACACAGCCCAGTTAGCTATTTTTATACGAGGTGTTGATGAAGAATTTGCAGTGACAGAGGAAGTACTGGCTTTACGGCCGCTACAAGAGACCACTACTGGAAAAGATATTTTTGCCGAGGTCAATGTACTTTTGAGCAATATAGTTTACTGTGGTGTAAATTAGTTGGAGTGTGCACAGATGGTGCGCCTTCAATGGTCGGTTCACGAAAAGGTTTTATCGGAATTCTGAAGGAAAGAGCAACCGCTGTGAATGTGCAAGAATTTGTGATTTAGTAATTCTGCATTGTATTATTCACCAACAAAACTTGTGCTCTAAGTCCATTCGACTGAAGAATGTTATGGATGTGGTAGTAAATACCATTAATTTCATTAGATCCCGCGGTCTTAACCATAGTCAGTTTAAAGCATTTTTGGATGAACTCTCTTTAGGACACGATGATGTGACATATTATTGCGAAGTAAGGTGGTTAAGCTAAGGTAAAATGCTAAAAAGGTTTTATGACCTTAGAAAAGAAATAGCAGATTTTATGGAAATGAAAGAGAAAAAATTGCCGCAAATTTGTGATCGAACTTGGGCTTGTGACTTGGCATTACTGGTAGAGATCGCAGAACACTGAAACGAGCTGAACTTGAAGCTTCAAAAACAAGGGCAATTGGTAAATCAGCTGGTCAGCCATCTTAAAGCTTTTCAAAACAAAATTCGCTTGTGGGAAACACAAATGAGAAGTAAAAACTGTTTTCATTTTTTAACATTATCCAGTCACGAAAACAATGAATACGGTCGCTATGCTGAAGAACTGAAACTACTGTCAGAGCAATTCACTGATCGATTTTCCGATTTTAAGAATATGGATAGCACTTTCAATATTTTTGCAAATCCTTGTAAGTGTAATGTGGAAGATACTCCGTTTCACCTACAAATGGAATTGATCGAGCTTCAAGAAGACTCAGTCTTCTGTCTCAGTCTAAATTTGATGATGTGGAACTAAGCCAATTTTACAGAACATACCTTTCCGAAGAAAAATATCCACAGCTGAGAGTTTTCGCACGAAAAATAATTTGCACGGAGCACGTATTAATGTCAGCAGTTTTTTCAATCATGAAAATTAATAAAAATAGGCATCGTATTCGGCTTACAGATGTTAATTTAGAAAACAGTTTGCGCCTATGTACTTTTTTTATTAAGTTGTATTAATATAATTTTATTTGTTTGATTATGCTATTATAATTAATAAATAAAAAAATGTGTGAATTTTTGTTGCTTCTTTATTCACTACTACCTACTTATTTCTTGCCTACGGCCCGCGACCTGATTAAGTCCCGAAATTACGCCCTCAGCTAAGCAAAGGTTGCCCATACCTGCTCTACAAGTAAGCTCTTGAGTGATTTTAAATATTGTACAGAAGATGGCGGTAAAGTAAGTATTTTGTCTTCTGATTAATTTATAAATACTAAATAGTTTTGAATAATTTGGGATTTTTTGTGTTCGCTCATCTTGTTCTACGCAGCTCTGAAACATTTTCATATTTGGGATCAGAACAAAAGTATTTTTGATAATATAAAGTATTATTCAAAATCGGGTGTGAAGCACACAATACACATATATTTGTGAATGTATCCTCTCCAGAGACGTAGATACGTATTTCAGCTTTCTACAGGATCATCGGTGCGCCTCTGCTATCTTATAACTAGAGCTGAGGATGTTTGCGGTATAACCATGGTTATACCGCAAACATCCTCAGCTCTACTTATAACTACCTTGCTGTCTCACAGAAATTATTAAGACAGAGCGTGAAAGAATATTCAGCGCTGTCTACATAATAACCGCAGAACTAGCAACGTGTTTCTATAGACGGTAACAACCATATCTATAGAAAGTGTATTATCGTGTCTTCACTACTTGTCGGACGAACCGAATGAGTATATAACAAAATAATTTGAAACATACAAGAGTATGTATAACCTCACCAATTTTGTATAATACAAAAGTATTTTTAATAATAAAAAATATTATTAAAAATAGGGTGTTAAAAACACCCTGACAACAACTAAGCAAATTAAATATCTTGTTCAGTACACCTGAGACGTCATTAAGACAAACTGCTAAATACAATGCAAGAATAAGATACAACACGAGAAACCCCCCTTGTAGAAGACAGAGCAGTCTCATGCTAGTCCGGAGCACAAAAACAAATAATATTACTTGATACACGAACCCTGAGTTATATGTATTTAAAGAACTCCAGAACGTTTAATTTGTCTACGAATTATATTAACTAACAAATCGGAGACTGTGGCTTAAAAGTGAATAATAAAATTAAAAACCCCTTACCACAATAGAATTTAATGATTCTAAATACGTATTTCTACAACCACGTTGTCATCTTCAGTAGAAAAAACAGTGTAACACTTGAACGCACAAAAACACTCTTGCATGCTCTTGCATGAACAGGTGGGGTTTACTAAAATGTAGGTAATTTTTATAGCATTTAAGATTGAAGATTTTAGTGTTAAACTAGAAGACGTTCAGAACAATCCTTCTGTGAGTGTTTTTGTGCGTTCAAGTGTTACACTGGTTTTTCTACTGAAGATGACAACGTGGTTGTAGAAATACGTATTTAGAATCATTAAATTCTATTGTGGTAAGGGTTTTTTAATTTTATTATTCACTTTTAAGCCACACTCTCCGATTTGTTAGTTAATATGGCTACCCGGCCAAAGGAGTTAAATAGATTTCATAGTTTACATACTAAAGTAAAGTTAATAAATGCTGATATTAATTTTTTGAGACGGTGTAAAATCAACAATGTTTTTCCCAAATTTATGAATGTAAAGTTAACTTCAAATTGTAGAAATAGCGAAAAAGTCATTTCATGTGCGAAAATGAAATGGTTGAATTCAGAAATTCAATATCAGTATAGTAATAGGAGTAAATTAGAATTACAATTGTATAATTTACATTTAAGTCTGACGAAAAATTTAAATAATTTTGATTATGAAGACTGGTGTAATTTTTACAGGAAGGTAGTTAGAGTAACGAATCAAAAGTATGAGAATAAGATTGCTAAACTAAATAATAAATATATGAAACTTTGTCCGCGTACAAAAGATAACAAGAACAGCCCTCCTATGAAAGAGTTGTCAATGAATCTTCTGAGATATTTGGTCGCGATGAGTTAGATTTATTGAACAAAAGGTTAAAATATTGTTTGACAAGCAAAAAGATGCCTACAGAGGAGATTGTTGCAAGCATCGAGACCTCTATTAGGAATTTTGAATATATCAAAATCCTATGTCGGAGAGACATGCAAGCGACAGATCCAGGAATCTTTACTGCAGCACAAAAAATTTTCAAGTAAGAAAGACTGGAACACTATTTATGGAAAACTCTCAGATTGAAAGATTGTTTTTATTTAAAAGCAGATAAAGGGAATAAGTTAGTCATTTTGGACAAAATGGACTACTCTGATAGAGTTAATTAATTTAATTTCTGAAGGGCCTTATGTAGAACTGAATAAGAACCCATTACCCAAAACGATAAGTAAAACTAAAGCCGCGTTAAAAAATTGTCCAAACTTAATAACTAATTCCAACCTTTATAAATTACAATGTGCAAATCCGTTAGTGCCTAGGTTATATTGCTTACCTAAAATCCACAAACCAGGTAAGTCGATGAGACCTATTGTTGCTGGTATTGACTCACCGATTTATTTGATTTTTTTATGATTTCAAAATGGTTAGTGAATGAATTCAGAAAATTACCAGAAAAACCAGTTAGTTTATCGGTCAATAATTCTTTAGAATTTATTCAGAAAGTTAAAGATTGTCGACTGGAAGATGGTGACATTTTGGTTTCATTCGATGCAACGTCCTTGTTTCCTTCAGTACCTATCCCAGAAACGCTAAAATATTTGTCTGAATTAGTTCATAGCAATCACGTTGAAAAGGAAAAAATAAATGAATATTTGCAGTTAACAAGGGCCTTTGTATGGCCCAAAGTTGCTTGCAATTCGAAGGCAAGTTCTTTGAACAGCAACAAGGTACAGCCATGGGTAATTGCTTATCTCCATTTATCGCAAATTTATTTATGAGTCACTTTGAGATTGAGTTTAAAAAGTCAGCCAAATATTTTCCAAACATATGGGTCAGGTATGTAGACGATGTGTTTGCAATTTTTGATACCAATAAGTGCGACTTAGATTATTTTGTAACAGAATTAAATTCAAAATTTCCTAATATTAAATTCACGGTTGAAAAGAAAAACAACGGAGGTTTGCCATTTTTAGATACCTTAGTAATTAGGAATGACAAAAACTTAGTGTTGGGGTTTAATGAATGCTGGTTCTTGTTTCATTTCAATAAAACACACTTTGTAACCTTTTAACCTTTTACTTAACTCAAGAGTAAATTTTGATATATATATATATATACATTAATATACATTTGGCGTTACATGTTGGTGGTGTCTTACACCCAACTCACCCTTACTTCTAGTCAAGAAAAGAACTATATACATTTTCTACCCCTACTTCTAGCGCGGTAAAATATTTAAATTTAAAATACATAATTGTCATAACACTTAGAGTTTGATATTTACCGAAAAAAAACCAACGTCAACAGATTTATAACCGCAGATTCAAACCATACTTTTCAGCACAAGAGTGCCTCTTTCAATTTTCTTTTCAATCGTTTGTTAAGCATGCCATTGACAAAGGATAGATATGAAAAGGAATTAACTTTAATTAAGAAAATCGCGGGTTACAACGGTTTCGATTCAGAAATAATAAACAAGCTAGTTAGAAAACATAAAGTAAGAAAAACAATTCAGGATTCCACATGTTTGCTACCTCAAATTGATTCGAGCAAAAAATTTATTAGTTTACCGTTTCACGAAACTACGAAAAATTTAAGTAAAACCTTTAAACAGTATAATGTTCAAGTAGCATTTCGGTCGAATAACTCCCCAAAAACCTCTCTTAGGCAACGCGAAAGACAAAGTTGAGGTAAACAACAAATCTGGAATCTATGAAATAAATTGTAAGGATTGTGATAAAAAATATGTCGGTCAAACAAAACGTTCGATTCTAACTCGTTATAAAGAACATATTTCGCATATTAGATTCAATAGACCGGAAAAATCAAGTGTTGCCCGACATATTCTTGAATCAGATCACAACGTAACATCTGACTGTCTGAGATTAATAACAAAACGTCCCACGCCCCCGCGAATTAGATAGTTTTGGGAGCATTTTTATCTTTAAAAATAGGAATAACGTAATTAACGCAGATTTGGGTCCTATACCAAGTTCTTCTTTATTTGAGTTAATTGACAGTTAGATGTTATTAAAGCAAGAAAAATAGGAAAACCATTAAAAAATATTCGAATTCATGGAATTTATTTTTAAATTTGTTTCATTACAATATTTGCCATTAAAATATTCTGACTCAACATTAATTTCCAAATTTATATTTGAACATAATTTAAGGATTAGTTTCATAATTGGAT
This sequence comes from Melolontha melolontha, assembly GCA_935421215.2. NCBI lineage: Eukaryota > Metazoa > Arthropoda > Insecta > Coleoptera > Scarabaeidae > Melolontha > Melolontha melolontha. The sequence continues at coordinate 165,288,893 of OW285238.1, read as the reverse complement.
TCCTAATGTATGTTAAATTACGGCTTTTATAATATTTCTAAACGGTTTTTCTATAGAATTTACAAATAATGGGTTAATGCTCTTGCATGAATAGGTGGGGTTCACCAAAATGTAGGTAATTTTTGTAGCATTTAAGATTGAAGATTTTAGTATTAAACTAGAAGACGTTCAGAACAATCCTTCTGTGAGTGTTTTTGTGCGTTCAAGTGTTACACTGTTTTTTCTGAAGATGACAACGTGGTTGTAGAAATACGTATTTAGAATCATTAAATTCTATTGTGGTAAGGGTTTTTAATTTTATTATTTACGAATTATATTGTTAGAGGGGTTTGCATATAATTTAAATACACAAATATAGGCTTCTCGTATATTTTTCTAATTTCTAGTTTTATTATCATCATTATTATTTTTTTTTATTATCTAATTATTAGTATTAATTATTGCTCAGTGCGTCAGGGAGGGTTTATTATAATACATTATCATAATATTACGATATTACGATACTTTATTTCTCTTCGTGGATTATGTGATCTTCATGAAGTTCGAAACTTTATCTAATAGCTAATATTGATTTCATTTAAAACAATTTGTTATTGTGATTTATTTATTTCATTGTACAGTACTTACCATTTTAGATCGACTTCCAAGGAGAAAATATTAAATGCGTGTTTAACTTCTATTTATTTTTAAATTATATAATTATTCTCTTTGAGCATTTGATTCTAATACAACTTAATTTTGTAAAATTATGAACTGGTTTACAATGAACATCAAACTATATTTAAATTTACTAGTTAGGATTTATATTATACCAATTTTCTTATTGATCAATAATCACTTCTAACTACTTATCATAACTAAATATTTTTAATTATAGTAAGACTAGAAATTACTTTCTCTGTTTCCATTAGAGACCCTTTACTTTCTGATCAGACGACCTGATATGTACATATGTTCATATATATTTACACACTTAACGATTAAATCAATAATGTTATGTCCTTCAAAGATATAAACTCATTTATTTTTACGATATCAATATATGTACGGAATTTTTAAGTAATTACAATAATTTTGTTCCATAAACTGATATATAAGTAGAGAACGGACACGCTTACCACATGACGTAAAGTCCAGTGCAGTACTGGCGAAAGGCTGTATTTCCAAAATATTTAATTTTATTTATATAATTGGAAAACGAACGGGTGGTGATCTATAAAATTACGAAATACATATTTATTTGTTGAAAAGTTGTATTTATAAAGTTTTTAATTTTATTTATATAATTGGAAAACATACGGGTGGTAATCTATATATCTAAAATTACGAAATACATATTTATTAATTAATTTTATTTATATAATTGGAAAACAAACGGGTGGTGATCTATAAAATTACGAAGTACATATGTATTTGTTGAAAAGTTGTATTTTTAAAGTTTTTAATTTTATTTCTATAATTGGAACATTTTTATTTGTTCATTTTGTCGTTAAAGTTGAGTAAACGAGTATTAATATTGACTAGCAATAGTTTCTCAAGGTTTTCTTCTGTCAATTTTGTTCTCTTTGAATTAAGTACATCCTTATAAATAGAAAACGTCCTTTTTTTGTGGAATTTTGTGGAATTGTCTCCATACATAATTGCTGCAATGTAATTAAATCTGGATTTCTATTAAGAATTGCTTCACACTTTTGCCGAAGGCCACATTCGAAGTCACTTGGAATACTTTTCAAATTATTAACAGCCACATCTAATGTGGTTAATCCGTCATTTAATTTGAGATTTCGATTTTCAAAATAAGTGATTAGTTTTGGCAATTTTCCAAAGTGTTCGTGAAAAAAGTACAACTGATTTTTTAAATTTGGGATTTGTGTGAGCTCCTTGCACTCACCAATACTTCTAGCATCCTCCTTTAGCAGTGTTACGAAATGTTTTAGACTATCGAAATTCTCAGCATAATAACTACTAGCTTCCAGCCATGTTCCCCATCTAGTTATTACTGGAGTGGGAAGCAATGACAGAGATGGAAATTTTTCCCTGAAAAGAGCTACTCCCAATGGTGCTTTTCTGAAAACTTTTTTAAAAGCTGATACAAGTCTATCAACTTCCGGAAAAGTGTCTCTGATATATTCACAGATTCTGTGGAGAGCATGTGCTACACAAGCTACACAGCATATTAGGATATGTTTTCTTCAATAGTCTGCCTGTTTTTAACATATACGCAGCACTATCACTGACAAATAAAAGTATTTTTTCTTTGTACGTGGCGTCCGAATGAAGCATTTTTTGCATATTCTCCTTAATGGTTTCAGCAACTGTTTCCGCATCAACTCTATTTATAACACTTGTTGCTATTACATATGAGTTATAGGGAATAGTTGGATGTAGTACACCAGCTGCAACATTTACCACACAGCGTCCTAACATATCCACCGTTTCGTCGGCGCTTATCCATATGTATTGATTTAAAAGATGGCTTCTAATGCGTTCTACTGTTCTCGTATAGCACCTAGAAACATAATATTTGCGTAAAGTTGATTCATCAGGAACATTTCGACCAGTATATTTTTTCAGAAATGTCTTCAAAATTGGATTGTTCAATTTAAATAATGGAATATTAGCTGCCATAAAAGTTTCACAAAGTTCTTCTTTAAAATTGTCAGATTCCAACGGGTTCAATTTTTTTCGTAAAAAGGAATGTACGTGCTATTTCTTTTACGAAATACGATAAACTTATTTATTTTATCTACGTACACGACACCACTTTAAAAACACTATATTCTCCGAATACAATAGCTGGGTTGTCCATAGTTATCGCTGCGAGACCAGGTGGCCGAGTAAGTCAAACAAATACTTCATTGAATTACGCCGGGATGTAGTGAGCGACGTTATACACAATTCCAATTGCCGATTGCGTTTTATGGAAATTGCATCCGTTCTCTATATATAAGATATATTTACTATTTTTCTTCATTTTGTATTCAATAAATAGTACACGTTGATCTTCGATTTGTTCGCATATGTAAAATATCAGTTTCACATCAATTTATTAAGACAAAAAAGATCGTCGATAAATCAAGGATATTGGATTAAGGATGTTCTATTTTACCCTCGATTTCATAGAGTTTTCTAGTAACATTTCAGTGTCGGCATAAGCGTAAATATAAATAGTCACTACGTCAATTTGTTAAAGTATTCGTGTTGTTACGATATTTTGTTAATCTATTGTAAAATAGATTAATATAGTTCACTTTAATTTATCCTTTTTTTTGGCTTGAATCTTTAATAATTTCTTTGATCAATTTAAAGTTTAGAATTGTTAATACCGATTTGTAATTAATATTGTGAATTTATGATTAGCGATGGTGCATTTAGTTTATACAAAAATTTCTGGTCTCAATTTTGTTAAGAATAACGTACGTGCCTAAGGGTGGATGCTTTTCTATTTATAAGAATATATTTCTTTTTTTTACTTATAATTAGCGTCATAGTTAGAGATGGCATATTGATACCACATACATTGCCTGAGATATTGAGATATTGCGAGCGTTATCTGGATTGATATCGGCAGCTAACCATGCTAATGAAAGGAACCTTGAATTGCAAATTAGTACGCAGTGATGTCGTATATAAATATGCTACGATCGGTGAGCTCGCTTAACCGTCCAATGTGGAATATACCGGGTAAATTGATTGGCAATTTCTCGGATCTAAAATACGATGGATCTAGAATAAAATGCACAATTTGCAATAGATTTTTGATGTGATATATTTTTTTCTGAAATACACGTAAACAAAATAACCCATGGCAACAAAAAAAGTGGTGTGCCAGAAGAACATAGATTTTATTTTGATTTATGTTTAACTCGTTTTGCATGTAATATATCGTTTGCTGTGCTAGATCGCTATGCATTTATCTCCTTTTGGAATAAATACGCAATGTGCGAATTGCCATGTCAGACAACTTTACGAAACTTTCTATCTTCTGCTCGTTGATATTGAAAAAAGAATTAAATCGGAATTGAAAGATAAAAACTGAGGTTGTGCCTGGATGAAACGACTGATCGAAAAAAGCAATCAGTGGTTAATGTTATGTCACGTACAATGGAACCACATCAACTGTCACCTGCTTCCAGATGAGTTGCAAAGTGTACTGCTGATGAGACTTTGAAGGTCGTCTAGAAGTCATTGGACAAAGTTGAAATTTCACCAAAGCAAATATTAATGTACGTAAGTGACGGTGCCTCAAACATGCTGCTTTTAGATCGATCTCTCAAGAACATATTGCCAACCTCTTATATGTAACGCGCAAAATCCACGCTTTGAATCTTTTGGCACAAAGGATTCGTGAATGTTTACACGAGTAAATGATTTAATAGCTAGCACAAAGGCAGTGTTCCCAAAGTCCCCAATACCTACTCGACTATTTCACAGACTGTGTCTCGAATTACCTGAACCACTAGATCGTTGAACATGTTTGAAGGCGTTTTCCTATCACCAATATTTTGATCATGTAAAGAAGGTAGTTTTAAAATTCAATCCGACAGACGCTGCAGGTATCAAGAAAAGCCAGGAATTATTTAAAGATCCTCAGGTTAAAGGTAGATTTTCAAACTAAACACAACAATTATTTCGGACTAGCCGAGGAAATAGAAAAATTACAAAATGTTGCGATGTCGTTTGTAGACTCTGTTCAAATTGTGAATGATGTTCACACACAGCTATGCGCTGTATAAGGCGAAAGAAATAAGTGTGTGATAGAAAAATTTGAAAGTGTTTTATTAGAAAAAATTTTCATTCACATATTAAAACTAATTTATGAAGGAGCGTCTAAAAATCTATTAAGTTCTTTCCAAAATTATTTTGAATATGCAAATATAGCAGTATAAGACGTGGAACGATTGTTTTCGGTGTTAAAACACGTTTATTCCGCACGCCGCACTAACTTTAGTGAAACAACTGTGGAGACATATCTGATAATTGGAATATTTGAAAAATCTTGTCCATATAATGAATTCACTGATTATTCATAAGGCGGTAAGTGTTTGTGCACGTTTTGTAATTTTTTTCTTGTAATTTAAATTAAATGCAAAATCTCATACGTACGCCTCTAGCATGTGTATCGAATTTGTCATCTCTAGTCATAGAATATGTAGTAATAACATTTCATGCATAAGGCTTAATTTTGATTGTGAATGCGTACCTGAGATCTCACGTAATCGTATACCGGTTTCCCTTTTTTTTTGTTCTCATGGTATATAGAGTCTGGTGTTATGCCAGCCACAAGAGTTTTGTTTCTTTTTGCATTTAGAATTTATAACTAGAGAGTGTTGATGTTGGAGAATGAAGAAGGATACGTTGTCAATGTATTCTTCTCCGACATGGACGTACTGACGAATCTGTATAAAAATGAAATACGTATCTGCGTCTCTAGAATAGGATACGTTCACAAAAATATTAATAATGAACTTGTATTGTGTTCTTTACACCAGATTTTTAATATTTTTTTTATATTATTAACAATACTTTTGTATTAAATATATCTTTATCAATTTCAGTTATTTGACGTGATACAATTTTTTTAATGGCAGATTCTTGCTCAGCATTGAAAATTACATCAATGCCAGAATTCAATGTTTTTGCACAAAATTTTATAAACTAGTGAATGATCTACTTTGAATCTCCGACATTCTTATCTATGAAAGTCACACCTGAAAGAATTTTTCGGCTGATAACCTTACGAAATTAAACGAAAAGTTCTGACGGATCTATAAATCACGTTGGGAATCAAGCTTTTAATAATTTCTTATATTTTTTTGATATCTTTTCAATAAGAAAGGCGTCTGAGGACTTAGGCATTGGGCTAGTGATACTGATTATTATCGGTAATATTCAAAATTACTTATTTAACCTTAATGTGACTGGAAGGGTACCCGGGTGGCTTTTTCAGATTTAAATATTAATATTTTTTGTGTTTGAACTTGCTGAGCTTGGAAATTCTGTGACATCTCTAAACTTGTTTTATATTACATTTTATTATATATAATGCGTTATTAAGATTTAATCTTTAACGAAAAAATGGCATCCAAAATTATTACAACCTCTAAGACCGGTATGGGTACCCGGGTACCTCCATTTAAAATTACATATGGATGGATGTGAAAGAACAAAAGTAGCATTTTTACATTTTTTTATTTATATATGTTATAAAAAAGATGTATAAAAAGAACGAAAATAAATAATAATAGGATTAAACTGCCTGTTGGTTACAGGTATCGCATACAGCCTTAGTAACAGAATGCTCATTACAAACGGGTTTTGAACAAGAATTACATGCTTTTCGCGTTTTTCTTTGTCTGTGATTCAATTCCCGGCAAATGTAACATTTTCCAACTACCAAAATACTCCCAGAAGTATCTCGAGATAATTGATCTCCGGCTGCTGTAACGACTGGTTGTGTAATTTGGCGTCCTAGAACCATTTCTAGTGATGTACGTGTAAAATGATTGCCCAAAACTCTTGGAATACTACTTCGAGTTAGTACAGCAGACATGCATAATTCGTTTGCAAGATCTTTCAAAAATCTCCGTCGTCGGTCGGTTGATGTAAGCCTAGGATTGTGCTCCGTGTAAATTATGTATGCACTCAGTGCAGCAAGGTCGACCATATTGTGAAAAAATGCTAGGGGCCAGCGATTTGTTCTACGCTTTACTGTATACTCTGATAACATTTTATCCATCGTGTCGACGCCACCTTTGGTTTTATTATAATATTTAATAATTTCGGGTTTTGCAGTACCAGTATGTTCTACTTTGCCTGTTGTATGCATTGATGATAATAGGATGACAGATTTGTTCCTTTTGGGAACATACGAACATATAGTTGCTCTTTTAGTAAATGCAAAATTAGTGGAATTTATAACTCTACTTTTATTGGATTGCATATTGGAAGGAAGAAAAGTTTTATTTTTTCGAACGGTTCCTACTAAAGTTAAGTTCCAAGAATTTAGGTTATGAGCCAACTGTAAACTTGTGAAAAAGTTGTCTGTCGTTATATTTCTTCCAGAACCTTTATATTTAGTAACTAAATCTAGAACTGTACGCTCTCCAATATTGACTTGCCGTTCACCGTCTGGTGGTTTTCCGGTATAAAGTTTACCTTGTAAAGGATAAGCATTTGCCGCATCACAAGCCCAAAAAATTTTTATCCCATACTTTGCCGGTTTTGAAGGAATGTATTGGGTAAATTTTGTATGTCCTCTATAAGGAAATAATTGCTCATCGACCGTTATGCATTCAGACGGCTTATAACGGCTTAGTTGTTTTCTAAATTACTATTTAGCATATTCATATATCACGAATTGGAGCAGCTTTGTCACTTTTAGATCGTTCAGCACGTGTATTCTGATTATGAAAACGAATAAATCGTGAAAACATTTTGAAGCGATCACGAGACATAGCCTCACGAATAAAAGGTGAATAAGAGGAGTGTAAGGATTCAAGTTTCTACATTTCAGATATATGTTCCTTATTAGATTTATGTACACCAGCTGCAATAAGGATTCCTAAAAATGCATCGAATTCCTCTTCAGTAAATGCCTTGAAAACCTTTCGTGGTGGTGGTTGCCGCTTAGAATCTTGTACTTTTGAGCTTGTTTTTCATTATAATCTCCAGTTACTTGTGTGCCTTTTCTGTTAGTTTCCCTTAAAATTATGGTACAGATTTCATTGGACATGATAGATTTAAAAGTTTCTTTAGCAGTATATAATGCACTAAAACTTGGTGCGCCACATTTTTCGCGCAAGATATTTCGGCTAATTGTCTGCGCTTGTGGTAATGGAGTATTAGTCCAATGAGTTCCATCTTTAGCAACTAAAACAGTAGGCTGTGCAGGCGTTTCTTCTTCATCACTAATTTCATCTGAATAAGGTTCCTCTTGTTCGATTACAAGTTCTATTTCTGCATCAGATTCTTCAGATTCGATTTTCGGAATGTATTCGTCTTCATCCGAAGCAGTAAATGGCTCTTCTTCTAATGCTTCTTCCGCTGCTGCTAGTAATTCTACTGATGTCAGTCTGAAAACCATAAAATATCACATTACGTTCTTATTATTACTATTACTTTTACTCTTACAGGATTTGTAATTATGTTAACTTCTATATCATACCTGGTTCTCCTCCATCTTGGTTTTGTAAATGAACCCGAACTAGGACCATGCGTATTATCACACATTCCGATAAAAATAATAAAATTTGCACTTGTTATTACCAAAAACACTAAAAATATTTAGTATGTACTGTAACGAACAAATTATATACGAGCACTTCGAAAAATGGACGGTTACTGATTTTCAGACATGTCTAATCTTGTTCATAACAGCGCAGTATATGTCTCCCCACCACTGTCTCCCGTATATGTATAGCTGCAACGTATATACAACGTGGGGTATCCGGGTACCTACTAGAGCTGTGTCGTTCCAGCCGGACCCGGTCCAAAGGATTCGTTCCGCTGTTGGATATAATCGGACCCGGTCGGCAACTTTGTCTGAACTCGGTCCGAAGGAACGAATTCAATACTTTTATTGAATTCGTTCCTTACGCGTACGGTACCGATTCTCGCTAGCGTCAAGGCAATAGTCTCCATCAAAAGTAGAGAAAATTGTCTTTTTAAATTATAATTTAAAATTTTTACAAAATTTTTAGTAACTAATATTTTTTTATAAATATAGTAAGTATATTAAATGCTGGTATAAAAGATAAAATCTATAAAAAATTACGTAATAAGTAGGCAAGTAAGTTTAATTTGTTGGTTATTGAAGACTTAAATTTATTTGTGTTTGTAATTATATATTTTTTTATATTTCGTTATATTTATTTTTTACTATATCTGTACCCTTTCAAAAATAAAATAATAAATTTGATTAGTAAAAGCAAAAGTTGTTATTGTTTTATTTTTAAATAAGTGTAAATAAATTAATTTTTAACTACTGGCAATCAGTAATAATTTACTATTTCTGTACAAGTAATAACGAAAAACAACGTAAGTATAATTGATATAATTATTGCACTATGCAAATATTAATTACATTTACATAGCTTCACGTATTGATAGACTTGATAGTTCTCCGTTCTAAAGATTCAGTCCGAACCTTTCAACCTACATATATGGCTTGACGGTACGGTACACGATCCATTGGTTCTACGATACACGGGTCCACGCTCTCATATCAATACCGATGTCGGTCCGGATGGACCGAATCCAGCGGACCCGTTCCGATCCTAGTACGGACCCGGAATGAACGAATCCACAAAAGGAACGACATCGCCCAGCACTAGTACCTACGTCGTCATTAGAAGGTGTTATTTTTCCCAGTCACATAAAGGTTAAAAATAAATATTAGTCGTTTGTCTTAGCATTTATTCAATAATTTATTAACTTAATACGTAATACACAAAATATTTATTAAGCGAGAGTTTTAGAAGCTCCATAAGCTAATTAGGCTTTCCTCCGTTTCGCTAATTCTATAGGCACGATTTCTATCAGCCATGGAACAGCACACAATGCATATATAATAGTTAATACGTGAACTACCATAATATCACTTTGAGTAAAATCTTTCACCCACGCTACAAGCAATTAAATAATTTTAACTGACTTCATAAGTAATGAGTGATCCAATTCTAGTTTCCTAAGTTTTATTTATGAAAAAACGCACAAAATGTAACATTATCTTATTTTTTTTATTAATTGAATATTTTGAACTTACTGCAAATGAGAATTAATGACTATTAAATCTCATTTCTACATGGGAATCTCGCCCTATGTGATGCATTAGTTACTACAATTTGACAAACTAAGTTCGTACCAGTATGCAGAATGCTACACATCGCGACGCCAAACTTCCTGGTTGTTAGGATAGCGAAAAATTCGTGAAAAAGCCACATTCATCCCTGGCAGGTATAGACGCATTTCGCTCTTATTGGAACTTGTCAATATACGATATTTTGGAGACAGAGATGACTTTTCACTTCTATACTTGAGATATATATAGCTAACATTCTAAACTTACTGCAAATGAGAGTTACTGACTATTAAATATCATTTCTACATGTAAATGTCGCCCTATGTGATGCGTTAATTACTACAATTTGACAAACTAAGTTTGTCAATTTGTTTTTGATTTTTTAATTCTCCTACCAGGAAGTTTGGCGTCGCGACGTGTAGCGTTCTCCATACATGTACGAATTTAGTTTGTCAAATTGTAATAATTAACGCATCACATAAAGCGACATTTGCATGTAGAAGGATGTCTCCAGGATACCATCTATTGACAAGCTCCAATAAGAACGAAATGCATCTATACGTTCCAGGGATAGATGCGGCTTTTTGCGAATTTTTAATTAATTGAATGTTTGGTTTTAATAATTAATTATGGAAAGTTATGTCAGGCAAATGTCCGCCTCTAGACCTACAGCAATTGATTCGCTCGAAGTAATTTTTGATGACTTTTTCGGGGGCTATCGCGGCTATAACTTAGCGGGTGATAGTTTTTACGTACTCCAACATTACAGATTTGCGCAATTCATCAAAAACGTAAGAAAAAATTCAAATACAAATCGCATGATCTCGCTGGCCAGTTTAAGCCACCGCTACGTGAAATAATGCAACCTATGGGACCTTTCACACAAAACATTTAACGTTGCATGAGATGCGTGGCAAATTGCGCCGTCTCACTGGAACTACATGTTTTCAATATCAATATCTTCAATTTCGAGCCGAAAATAATCGGTTAGCATGCTTCTATAACGCTCACCATTGACAGCTGCTGTCTCACCTTCATCGTTTTCAAAAAGCAAGGCCCAATTACGTTGCCTGACCACCATGCGTACCACATAATTACCATTTAGGCGTCCAATGATGTCTCGTGTATACGTGAGGATTTTTCTCGCCTCATATGCGACAATTTTGTTTAACATATCCAGAGACTTGGAAATGTGCCTCATCAGAGAAGAAAATTTTCTTTGAAAAATTAGCACCTCTAGTTAGCTGCTCTAACACTCAATCTACGTAAATTCACTGTCCATGATTTCTGGGCTTCAATTCTTGTGTTAACTATATTTTGTATGGGTACAGGTGCAAGTCCTTATGCAAAATACGTCAAAGGTGTCATAAGAGAGGCCCAAAGTCTGCGAATTGTGACAAATCGATAATTCCCTGTCTTCAACCACACTATCACTGACAGCAGTAAGATTATCGGCTGAACATGCCCCACGATGATGCACACGGCTCACTCTACCCCAAATACTTCCAGCTTCTTCAAATTTTCTCACTACGTTGCGAATTATTTGCTCAGTAGGACGATTAAATTGACCATAGTTTTCCCATAAACGTCGATACACAGTTCGTACAGAATTGTTATTGCTGTAGAACAATTGAGCAATTTTAACGCGTAAAGCGGTGGTTAAATTTCGTAAATGCCTTGTTTCAAACTAGCATTTGACCCACCATTAATGACAACTATCTAATATACAGTGTAGTCAATATAGGAGACTCGAATTGGATCACCCATTATTACTGGCTTACCTGCTATTAAACCAACTGAGAGATTAATACAGCCGCACACAACCATGAACAAAGAGAATGCTGCTGTAAATCTGGAGCCATATTTTTCTGCAAACACCAACGGATGGGTCACTTGAACGCAACATCTGAATAGACCAAGAAGAGCAGTGATAATAGTTATCCACCAAAACGAAAATTCGATTGTATAAGCTAGAATAAGTTTTATATAAACACTTTATAAAACAGGGTAACACTACGCTGTTATATTTCCCAAAATCGAATTTAAGTTTAGATTTTTTGGACCAGGTTGCTACGATATTCTCGTCTGTACAAGAAATTTTAATTATAGATCAAAAATATTTTTAATATAAAATATTATTAAAAAGCGGCTGTGAAGAACATAATACAAGTCCATATATTTGTGAAGGTATTTCTCTCCAGAGATGTAAACATGTGTTTTCATCCTTCTGCAGAATCATCGGTACGCCCCAGCTGGAGAGATACGTTCACAAAACAACAACTTCGCTATATCACAGAAGTTATTAAGACAAAGCGTAGAAGAATATCTAGCACTGCTCTGTGAGGAATACCGAAATAACTATCACTGTCTCAATAACAAGTGCAGAACTAAGCAGAGTGCTTCTATCTGACGGTACAACCACGACTTGCAGAAGCTATATTAATACAGTTTCTGTAAGGTGTTACCTACACCAGTATGGTTCAAATTATTTTGTTAATAATAGATTTTAATTTACATACACAACCTACTTGAATTAGGTCATTAATAAATGAAAACAGCCAAGAATCCAGATTAGATCTTTAGAGAACATCAGAAATACGAATAAAATCATTGAAAGAAGAATACTTATAAAACTGTGGAAGATTAATCGAAGTTGGAGCAAAATCGTTTACTCAAATCATCACTCAGCTTAAAAAACTTAGTTTACATGATTTTGCACCAAAAATCCTATAAACGATTAAGTCAAATGCTTTGGATAGGGTGGTGTAAACAAGATATAATTACCCACCCCTGTACAAAAGCTGACAGATATATTGCAGTACGGCCAGCCAAGTTGGTGATAGTTGATTAACGAGGGAACGTATTTAAGTTAACGGAATTCGGGAAAAGAAAATAAAAATACGAAATTATTTTTCTTTTGCAATATATTCACGTGAAATCCTAAATACATTTTTCAAATCTTTCAATTAGCTTGTAGTATGCCTTCATAAAAAAATGAATTCCAAAAATCGTTAGGATGACATCCAAGTATAAACTACTTGGATGGTGGTGTACCATTTTTATGCTCTAGGTTTTCAGCCAACCTAATTCGTAGTAATAAAAAAGAAATTAAAATTATTACCGAGTCGATAACAGAACATTGTCCTTTACGGAAGCATCTGTACAGCAAGGACTTGGTTAGTTAGCCCTGGTGTAGGAGATGTGAAAAACAGGAGGAAGCTAGCCTTCGTGAAATAAGCACTTGTGAGGAACTGAAGGGACTCATACAGAAACATTTCGGAAGAAATCTAAGGGTACTCAAATTTCTACTGATGAGGATAGTTGGCGCTTATCAAGGCTACAAGACTAATTGAGTGGAACTCAGAGATCTATTGGGAATAGTACGAAGACCACTGCGCGCAAGTGCCCGGACTTACTAGCGTACAGCCCGAAGAACTATAATAGATAGATAGAATGGCCTGTGAATTAAAGGGACACATAGAACAGAATCTCCTAGTCTTTTATTTCAGATATTCTAAGTATTATAATCTGGTGTACATGATAAGTAAACAGAATGCCAATTCTGCAATATATCACAATGATACATTTCTCACGGACGGATATTATTTTCTCTACATCAGCGTTTCTTAAACTTTGTTCCGCGGAACCCTGGGGTTCTGTGAAGATCACTCAGGGGTTTCGCGAAAGTTACGTGCTTTTTTTATAACATTCAAGGAAGTAACATAAAAAAAGTAATAAAAATTTAGCGGCACAACTAAATTCCACTTACTAATCTGGATAGTCGGTGCAAATGCGACAGTCCGACGTCGCGAATTGTAACGGCGCCGTCGGGACAATTTTTGGCATTTAAAAGCAGTCGCCGTGGTATAATCACGGGAAATTCCGGTATCGGTGATTCCCCGGCTCAATTCTTTATTGATCATTACACTGCGAGTACCCGGGCATAATAGTCACTTGCCGATGTGTGTCTTATAAATAAAGTAATTGAAAATTAAAATAAAGTGATTGAAAGATAAATAAACTGATTGAAAGTTATTGATAAAGTGATTTTGTTTATTGATAAACTTTATTGGTTCTGTCTAAAACCAATTGTTTAAAACCAAACTGTCTAAAAACTATGTTAAAACCTAGAAATTGTAATTGTTTGTGTTTAATATTTCACTGTTAAAAATAATATCAACGTAAGTAACCTTTAAACTTTATTCGGTCTTAAGGGGGAGTTCTCATTTTTTGAATAAAAACACGACGATTTTTAATAATTTTTTTTAAAGAGGATTGTTTTTTATATATAGAAACTTTTTTTTAATGCGTTACGCATATCTTTGCAAAAACAAATTGTGTATTAATTTGCCATAATTTGCCTATATAGCAGAGGGCGTTAAAGTTGACGCCCGAAAAACGAGATACAAAAACGGTAGCAAAGATTACTTCTGTTGAGTAAAATAGGATCTTTTCAAAAAATTAAAAATTTTAAGAATGGCGCGCATTTTACTAAAAATTTGAAAAAAACGACCTTTTTAGATTAGGAAAAATGGAATTAAAACTGAAATATAGCATTTTAATAAAAGATCCTAGTTTGCCCATTGGTGTACACGTTTACAAACATAATACAAAAAGATCTAGATCTAGATTGGTCAATTAGCGTCTGAGAAATTCTTGTTACCGATTTCAGAAACATCATTTTGGGAAAAATTTGCTTAAACTTTATACGAGTGATGTATACAGCTTGTACACAAGTGATACATGAAGCTATAACTTTTATGCGGAACCGAGTACTTATTCTAGACTTATTCCAGACACATATAGCATAAAGATAATAAAAGAAAGAAAAAACTTTTTTTAATTAAAAAATGAGAACTTCCTCTTATAAGGCAACTGGTGCTGTTATTTTTGTCTTAAAACCATTTTCGATATTTTGTTGCAGGATGGAGAGGTGGCTTAAAGAAGGCACTTTAAAGCGTTCTGCTGCAGAACTTGACTTTTCTGTTTCTGACCCAGCAACTAGCTCTTTTGCTAAAGATAACTGTGGTAATAATAAAAGTGATGCAACTGAAATCGCCACAAACGAAATTAGGCCAGTAATGGCCTCTACAAGTAATCAACCCAGAGCAGTTACTAAAAAACTAAGGAAATATGATGAAAGTTATATATGTTTAGGATTCATGAACGATAATGATAATCCTCAGTGTGTTATATGCAACAAAGTTCTACCAAATAGCTCTATGGCTCCAGCTAAAATGCGTCGTCATTTAGAATCTGTTCATGGCGAGCTTAAAGAAAAAAATGTTGAATTCTTCATTCGGAAGCGTGACGAACTTTTAAAATTAAAAACGGTTATCGTTCAAACCACAAAAGCGGTGAATGAAAAAGCAAGTGAGGCTTCTTACTTAGTCAGCTATCTGATAGCTAAACGCGGTGAAGCATACTCAATTGCGGAAAATCTTATTAAACCTTCATGCATGGAGATGGTAAAATGTGTGTTAGGTGAAAAATCTGCAAAAGAAATGGCTAAGATTCCACTTTCGAATGACACGGTAGCTCAGCGCATCAGAGATTTAGCAGCCAATATAAAGAATGAACTTACTTTTCGTCTCAAATCATGCAAATTTTCATTACAAATGGATGACTCAACCGATGTATCTGGACTCACAATATTAATTGTAATCGTTAGATATCAGCACGAAAACGCATTATTGGAAGATCTTCTTTTATGCAAATCTCTACCAACACGTACTACTGGAGTCGAAATATTTGGTCTTCTAAATTCTTTTCTTGAAGAGAATAAAATACCATGGGACAACTGTATTGATATCTGTACCGATGGAGCAAAGGCCATGAGTGGCATAATTAATGGGGCTGTACAGCTTATTAAAAATATAGCTAAAAACTGTTCTAGTAGCCACTGCATGATCCATAGGCAGGCACTTGCTGCTAAAAAATTATCCCCCAGTTATAAGAATGCTCTTGATGAGGTCATCAAAATCATTACCTTCATAAATTCTCGACCGCTAAATAATCGTTTATTCAAAATACTCTGTGAGGAGATTGGAAGTGTACATACATCTCTTCTTTTACATACTGAAGTCAGATGGTTATCTCGAGGAAAGATACTAATCCGTTTTCTTGAGTTAAGGGACGAGGTGTGTTTTTTTTTTTAGAACACAATTTTGAATTAAAAGGTCGATTATTTGATAGAAATTGGTTACTTGAAATTGCCTATTTAAGCGACATTTTTACAAAGATAAATGAACTTAATTTAACCCTCCAGGGCAAACAAGTAAATGTATTTATTGGCCACGAAAAAATTCTTGCTTTCAAGAAAAAAATAGAATTTTGGACAATTTGTATGCGCTCCAACGAGTTTGATTGTTTCCCAACAATAAAAGGCTTTTCAGAAGAAGAAGGGGTTGAAATGGCAGAGGCATTTATTGAAGAAATTATTCAACATCTGAAAAGATTGAGTGAAGCTTTTAATAAGTATTTTCCAAATGAACAGCAGATTAAATATCAAAATGAATTGTGGATTAAAAACCCATTTATTTTCAATGCACGACCTTCGACCATGTCAACGGAAGAATACGAAACTTTTATTGAAATGACATCTGATTCATCATTGCAAAATAAATTTAAATTAATGCCATTAACGGAATTCTGGTGCAGTATAAAAGATGAATATCCTCAATTGTCACAAAAGGCCGTGTTGGTGCTTTTACTATTTGTAACCACATATATGTGCGAAACGGGGTTCTCAGCTTATTTGTCAACAAAAACTAAATATCGGAACAGACTTGATGCCGACATAAGAATTCAACTTTCATCAATTAAGCCGAATATTAAGTATATTTGTGATAATAAAAAGCAATATCACTCATCCCATTAAAATTAAAATTTAAAAGTCCTGTAAATGTAAATTTAAGTTGTTTTAAGAACTTTTGTGTTAATTTTTGAATTACTTTTTGTAGAAAATAAATATTTTTGGAAATAATTGTCATTTTTGTTGCATATAATCCATTTACAGAATGTTACATTAAAAGCATACTATTGAAACAAACCAGGGGTTCCACAATAAAAGTGACTACTAAAAAGGGTTCCACTTCTCAAAAAGATTAAGAAACGCTGCTCTACATCATCCGGAGACCAGCTTCAAACGGTCGTTCAGCTTATAACAATCAGCACTACTAATAATGTTTCAGGTCATTCATGTAAGTCAAAACATCATAGTCCAGTAAACAGAGATCATTAAGAAAAATATTAATTTGGCGCTTTTCCTACCAAATTAGAACATTGGGGCACAGATGACATTGGATAAGAATGTTCAGGTGATATTAATAGCAAAATAACGATACGAGAGATTTTCATTTTTTAACATTCTTTTAAAATACCACTTTTTTTAAATACATATTTCATTCATAACCTACCTATTCTAAACAATATCGTAACCACAGCTCCAGTTAGTAATACATAACGATTCCAAACTCTAAAAAGTGCGGTAATTCCAATTAAAATTAATCTGCCAACCAAATCGGCTATAAAAAATACTGTGAAGATAAGCGTAATTTCAGACTTTTCAAAGCCGTAGCTGTTCAGTAACACAGGTATAAGAGATAAGAACATTACATCAGATGTCATGGCCATTGACACACCAATAGCGATATTAACATATATGGGATCCTTAAATAAAGCGAGATCTAAAGTTTTCACTATTAAATGCCTAAAATATAAACAAAAGAACATTAATTTAGGACCTTTCTTAGAAAAGTAATTGAAATACCATTTCCCTCTGACTTCATTCAAAGATTTTATCTCATTTGATTTCAAAATTATCTCTGGCTCATCGGTACCATCTCTATCTAAATAACTTTCTTCAAATAAGCGATCAGTTTCAATTGGAATTAACTTTGGATCATCTCCTTTCTTGCTCTCAAAATCATTATCATATGTCACTAAAATCTGATATTTTCAAAGCTAAAATTGACATTAATACAGAGATTTTGTTACATGATACAATTTCTTTTTCGATAATTCTTTTCCTTTTAAAATGCCATTTTGACGGTTGCAAGGTCAACATAACCAAGATTCCGTTCAAACTCCAAGCAGAGAAGATGGCAACTGTTCCTCTGAAGCCATAGTTGTGCATTAATTTTACCGTTAAGGTAGGCCATGTCATAGACACAGCGCTAATTAGTGATTGGCTAATTGACATCATGACATTTTGTTTCACTAAGAAATATTCATTGAAAGCTGAGAAGACGGCAGGTAACATGAGACCAAGACCACAGCCTAAAATTGGTTAAAAAATAGTTATTTCGCAACAAATATAGAAACTTAATTAACTTGTACCGACCTTGTATCACGCCGAAGGTTATAACCAATTCAGTTACAGTCGTTGCTATTATGGTCGTGAAACTTCCCACAAAATATATTACTGCTCCCAACAACCCAACTTTGCGATAAGAAAATTTTTGTAATAAAAAATTTGCGGGTAAACCTTGAAATTAATGTTAAATTACTGCAGAAGGAAAAGAAGACATAGTGAGTTAGAACTTAAAAATTAATACCGAAAGATAACATCTAAGCAAAGAATGTAAACTACTATAAATGCAGTGTGGTGATAAAGTTTGGAACAAAATTCATAAAAGCGTTCGTTTTTGAGAAAATTGCTCGAACAGGTCAGTATTTGTTTTTAAAATGCGGTTTTTGGGGGGATTTTTAACGATATTAGTTTTTGCACAATAACGAAGTCATCTTTTTCTTTTAATAGATAAGGTCATTTAGTTGTTTTTAATTGAGTATTTCAAGCATCTCTGAGCTTAGCAGAAATGTGTTCCGAATCAATGTACTGTAATTGCCAACGATTTAATCAACCTTCATTTTTTCTTCTTCAGAAAGTCGTGCATTTGATGGTGATGTGGGTAATTAACATATTATCACTGCGGAGAAGCAGTAATTTCAACTTTTCCTCGATTCAAGTAATCTTCACAAGTCCACAGGCACGCGAATTACATATAGTATGGGGTATCCTGGGTTTATTCTGATGTGCTACTGGAAGATATAAGTACAGATGGTATATACTCTAAAGTTTTATTGTAATTCGTCGTTTGCTGAGACATTGGAATACAATCTCCGCGCACACAAAAAATATAGGAATAATTTAAGGAATTGACGAGGATCATATACAATATTCATGGCGTTAGTTATAGAATATTTTGGATTGATTGGAGTAACCTCTAGATGGCGGTTGGTTACAGATATTCTGGAATAAAGTTCCCATATTGTGGAAATGGGCATAGATGAAAATAGAAGAAGAGGCTGACCTATAACTATGTGGAATAACAGCATTGCACGGTTTAAGGAAGAGAGAGGCTTAAGTTGAGCACAGGTGAAGAGGATGATGTAGAATAGAAAAGCACCCTTCAGCCATGGCAGAAGGGGTAGAAGATAAATAAGTAAAGTGTATTGCTCAAAGAGCGTTCGGCTTTGGGCTTTTCACTGATGCTGAGCTAATAGTTGCGTGGGATGAAACTTGCGCTGCTATTTACCAAGGAAAATGGAAATATAAATATACTTCCTAGCTGGTTCTGTCGTATAAGCTAATGTATTGAGACGTTAAGGGAAACGTTTTGAAAAATTATAAACAATTTTATTAATGGCACAAATTTCGTAGCATTAATATACAAAACATTAGTAAAACAAGAATAAATTTGTGGAAATAATCTTACCAGTAAAGAATAAAACGGTATAGAAAACGGCATTGATTAGAGTTGTAGAGCCGGTTTCATCACCTAGGGTGGCTAAATGTTCTCCAAACACCATACCAAAGACAGAGACTGGTACAATAGTCACTATCTGAAAACTTAGTTTATAATCAAATATCTATGCCACTTGATAATGTAAGCATAGTAAATGTTAAACATATCCGTCCAATAATTTGTTTTCTGCTCGATAGATAGCATATTGTTTGAGAAAAATTTCTAACCGCATTGCAAACTGAACAGGGTATAAAGGTGTTAATAAATTTTGTTAGTTTAATACTTATTGAACTTGAACCTAAAACATTATTTGTATTTATGCAACACTATACTTACAGTCATTAAACTAAGAGCGAATGTTATTACATATCCCCAGCCGCCCTCGGGAGGTACAACTTCGTATTTATCTAAAGATCTTTTGCGAAAATTTTTAGCTTGAGTCATGATTAAAATTAGGAATTTATCTAATAAGTTCTAACGACTATTTAACTCGCTAAAATTTGAAATTGTATATATGTGCTAAAGATAAGTAAAGTTTGCCCGAGACAAGCATTATTTCTGCTTCATTTACAAAAGGATTACTACTACAAAAGGTATACTTGAAAAATGTGACATACTGCAGATAGGATATTCAACATAATAACTATTTACGTAGTTTGATGTTATAAATTAATAAAGAAGAAACAGTCCTTTTAGAATGGTGAAGTGTATTTACCTCAATAACGTCCTTTTATATTTTTAATTTAATACAAAGGTATTTTTAATAATATAAAATATTATCAAAAATCTGGTATGAAGAACACAAATACAAATTCACTATTAATATTTTTTGTTAACGTGTCCGAACATATCCCTTCCCAGAGACGCAGATACGTATTTCGCCTTTCTATAGGCTCATCGGTACGCCCCAGCTGGAGAAAGGATATCTTCAGACACATTCACAATAAAGAACCACATCGCCATATCACAGAAATTATCCAGACCGAGCGTAGAAGTAGATTCAGCGCTGCCTGTTGTCAGACAGCCGAAGTACCTCACTCTGTCCACATAACCAATGCGAACCAACGACGCTCTTCCAAAGATGGCACAGCCGTCTCTCTAGAAACTGCATTTTGTTTGTGTCTTCACTCATACTACGGACTAACCGCATGTGTAAAAAAGATTACATTTCTCCAGCTGGGGTGTACCGATGAGCCTGTAGAAAGGCGAAATACGTATCTGCGCCTCTGGGGAGGGATATGTTCGGACACGTTCACAAAAAATATTAATAGTGAACCTGTATTTGTGTTCTTCACACCAGATTTTTAATAATATTTTATATTATTAAAACTACATTTGTATTATACAAAACTGGTGGGGTTTTACCCACTCATGTATGTTTCAATTATTCTGATACATTATACATGCGGTTAGTCCGTGGTATGAGTGATGACACAAACAATGTGCTGAAACACGTAAGAGTATTTTAAATATGTACATCAAAGTAAAACAGACCTTAAATCGTCAACTAATAATCTACCATAACATACAAAGGTCAAGAAATAATTATCTTTTTATATATACAGGGTATTCCACGAGAGCCGTTCGTTAGAAGTTTTCGTGGTTAGAAAAATCTTAGAATTCTGAAATTTTGGGTTCCAGGGTTATTCAAGATTCTCTTTCATTTTAAAATATTTTCAAGATCATACTACTTCCGTTATACCGGAAGTCGCCATTAACTTCCTTATTTTAAATGGAGCACCCGATATATTATTTCATTTTTGGATTTCTGAGAAAATTTCAAAGTGGGTTTTCATAGGTTTCCCTATACTTATTTTCAATTTTTTCTTAGATATCTTGATTTTTTTGAAAATTTTGACAGATGTAGCCCTGTCTTGAGCATTGCGCCCTTTAACCAATTTCGATTGGTGGAAAGCGCTTCTGGGGTAGACGGAAGCACAAGAACGATACTTTCGAATGCCATATTGACAACTGATTTATCGCATACAGGGTATCCAAAATTTAATGACCAATTACATCATTTTAAAAGTTGAAAAAGTTCGTATTTTCAAATGGGACATCCTATATTTTATTGGATGGTCGGATGCAGAATTTGATTCTGCATCGATTTGCTATAACCTATACCCTATACCTATTCCCTATACCTATTTCCAGTGGTTTTCTTGTTAATCCATATTTTTTATTTTAATGTGGTTTTTTGGCAGAAACCGAAACTTCGCTTGCCTTTCGTAGCCAAATAAACATCAATGAAACGGTAAAAAATTTACTTTAATTAGAACATGACATTAGTACATAACATTTAGAACGAAATATAAAATAAAAACAAAAAATTGGAACATAATGACAAAAAATAATAAGAGAATGTAAAATTACAATAATTGTTCTATATTACCTCCATATTGGTTCAAACACTGAATAACTCTGTCATATACTCCTCGCGAAACAGATCTCCGAAGTTCGTCTGGACTTATATTAGTAAACGCATGGTGAACACGGTTCAATAATTCCTCTCTAGTTTGTAGCGGCCTAGAGTACACTAGTTCTTTTATACGACCCCAGAGGTAAAAATCCAAGGGGGTCAAATCGGGTGATCTGGGTGGCCAGTTTCAAGGTCCCCGCGGGCCAATCCACCGATCCTCGAACATCATTGACAATTGCCGGTGTACAGCTATAGTTGAATGTGCTGGAGCACCATCAAGCTGATACCAACTGTTTGCTCTATCACGTGGAGGTAGGGCATTTAGAAAATTACTAACAAACCCTCTCAGTATCTCCAGATATCTAGCCGCATTTAAATTTTCATCTTACACTTGATAAGCCACTCTGTTGTCCATAATTAAACAAAAAACATTGAAACTGAAGCGGTCTTGGTGATTATGTTCCCTAATAACATGTGGATTGTCTTGTGCCCAGTAGTGAGTATTTCGGCGATTTGTAATTCCTTGCCTGCTGAATTTCGATTCATCAGTCCACATAATCTGATGAAGAAATCTCGGATCTTCGGTCATTTTCAAAATCATAAATTCGCAAAAGTTGACACGTCTTGCCTCATCACCAAGACGTATTCCTTGAACAGTTATCTCACAAAAAGGATGCATTCCATCTTTTTTTAATATTCTGTGGATTGATGTTTTTGAAATACCCAAATCCAGCGCTGCTGTCGAAATTGAACTCCGCGGGTAAGCTTGAAAAAACGCCAACACATTCACCACGTAATCTTCATTATCAGTTACGGGCTTTAGGTTATTTTGAGTTGCCCTTACGTTTCCAGTTGCTATAAAGCGAGTTTCGATTCTTGCAAATTTTCCGGAAGTCATTGTTGGTAGGTCCGGATATCGTTCATTAAATAGTCTGCATGTTCGTCGAACAATTCGTCTACATTCACCGTGCGTGTAAAACATATTTAATAAATCATTATTGGAATATTCTTCAACATTCTCCATTATAAACTGTACTTAAGCAAGTTAACAAAATCCCTAGAACTGTAAGTAGATACCTCACGTATCTGTACGATGATACTGCTTTGACATTAAATCAACATTGTTTCAATTCCTGTCAAAATCAAGGCTTACTAGGTAGAACATTTGGAGTTTGATCACAAATATGGATTAACAAGAAAACCACTGGAAATAGGTATAGGGAATGTTCTAGCAAATCGATGCAGAATCAAATTCTGCATCCGACCATCCAATAAAATACAGGCTGTCCCATTTGAAAAAACGAACTTTTTCAACTTTTAAAATGATGTAATTGGTCATTAAATTTTGGATACCCTGTATGCGATAAATCAGTTGTCAATATGGAATTCGAAAGTATCATTCCTGTGCTTCCGTCTACCTCAGAAGCGCTTTCCACCAATCGAAATTGGTTAAAGGGCGCAATGCTCAAAACAGGGCTACATCTGTCAAAATTTTCAAAAAAATCAAGGTATCTAAGAAAAAATTCAAAATAAGTATAGGGAAACCTATGAAAACCCACTATGAAATTTTCTCAGGAATCCAAAAATGAAATAATATACCTGGTATTCCATTTAAAATAAGGAAGTTAATGGCGACTTCCGGTATAACCGGAAGTAGTATGATCTTGAAAATATTTTAAAATAAAAGAGAATCTTGAATAACCCTGGAACCCAAAAATTTCAGAATTCTAAGTTTTTTCTAACCACGAAAACTTCTAACGAACGGCTCTCGTGGAATACCCTGTATATGTCTTTATTTTTAGATAATAAGATTAATAAAAAATGCAAGATAAATACCATTATATAATTTACTTAATCAAGATATATGATTCTAATTAAATGCACCAATGATTTTAATTACGTGAGTATTATAATACTTTTTAATTGTTGGCTTCTAGGTATTTAATGTTTTAAATAAGTATATACAATTCTGTAAATATGAAATAAATCCCTATTCTTTTAAAATAATATATATATACTGCTTCCAATTACTAGTTATGTTAAATAAAATATTATGTGTACTAACTTCTCTTATACTTTTATAATTCTATCCTATACAGGAGTGAATCGCCTCTGGAAATTAGCAAACAATTTAGACAATCTGAATGAACAGTATTCTTGATTCACAAATAGATTAGTTAGTCGTCTTGGTTGAAACAACTGTACAAACATATCCAATTGTAGAAATATTTAACCGATGTTATCCCTTTTGTGACTTCACGAAAGTATAATTTAGTGTAGTATAATTTGCTTCTTACTTATATCAACCTTTAAGCGCCCACCTCTGGTGCGTGGCGTAATTTCCCTAGTGTACCTGTAGTGCACTTGAAGTTAACTGTATTATTTTATACAAAAAGGTTAAGTATATCAATACGTTATGCACGCATTAGGCATTTGTTACAAATGAAACAGACATGCAATATAACATATCTGTAACTGTACACATGGACAATACACCTCGTATTTTCAAAATTTACTTCTGCTTAAGACACGTCTTTCTGCCATCTAGGCGTCGTCAGTCAAGCTAGTGAAGCAATGTTAATACAAATGAAACAAATCTTTATGTACAGATACAAATCTATTCACGATTTCAATGAAATGTATATACAGATACAAATCTATTCATAAAGATTTGTTTCATTTGTATTAACATTGCTTCACTAGCTTGACTGACGACGCCTAGATGGCAGAAACACGTGTCTTAAGCAGAAGTAAATTTTGAAAATACGAGGTGTATTGTCCATGTGTACAGTTACAGATATGTATATTGTATGTCTGTTTAATTTGTAACAAATGCCTAATGCATGCATAACGTATTGACATACTTAACCTTTTTGTATATTTACCGCCATCTGGCTCGTGTTAATGGACTACACCTATACGTATTGTTTCGTTTATGTAATAGCTTAGCTATTCAAGCGAAAGGTCGCCTTTTTCGGCAAAGTCTCTTTCGTCCGTCAGATGTCACTTATGAAATAACTACCACCTTATAGGATGAAATTTGCTTTATCTTGTAGGCGATTTCAATGAAATGTATACACAAATACAAATCTATTCATAAAGATTTGTTTCATTTGTATTGACATTGCTTCACTAGCTTGACTGACGACGCCTAGATGGCAGAAACACGTGTCTTACGCAGAAGTAAATTTTGAAAATACGAGGTGTATTGTCATGTGTACAGTTACAGAT
The DNA here is from genome assembly GCA_935421215.2 of Melolontha melolontha. NCBI lineage: Eukaryota > Metazoa > Arthropoda > Insecta > Coleoptera > Scarabaeidae > Melolontha > Melolontha melolontha. The sequence goes on along the minus strand of OW285238.1, from coordinate 165,263,692 downwards.
ATGTATATTGCATGTCTGTTTCATTTGTAATGTATTATTTTATTTTAATTAAAGGATACACTTAAACGTTATTACATTAATACATTCTTAATTGCTTTTCGCTAAATTTTAATTATCCAGTAATATATAATGTACAAACACACAAAACTTCTTCTCCTTAACGAATTCTATGTTCGATTATTAAAGAGACAAAAAGAGTTTTGTTATTGAAACTATAGGTTTGTACCAGCGATTCTGACCATTGGTAATATTCAAAATTCGAAAATAAATATTAGTCGCTTGTGTTAGCATTTATTAAATAATTTAAGTAATACACAATATATTTATGAACCGAGAGTTTTCAAAGTTCCATAAGCTAATTAGGCATTCTTCCATTTCGCTAATTCTGTAGGTACAATTTCTATCAACCATGGAACGGCGCATAATGCATATATGATAGTTAATAAGTGAACTACCATAATATTACTTTGAGTCAAATGTTTCACCCACCCTACAAACAATTAAAATAATTTCAACTGAATTAGTAAATATTACTGGCTTACCTGCTAGTAAACCAACTGAGAGATTAGTACAACCACATACCACCATGAATAATGAGAACGCTGTCGTAAATCTAGAACCATATTTTTCGGCAAACACCAACGGATGTGTTACTTGAAGACAACATCTGAACAGACCAAGACAGGCAGTGATGATAGTTATCCACCAAAATGAAAATTCAATCGTATACGCTAGAATAATGTTTATTATAAATCCTATACAGTGAGTTCATAACATACTTGGTGGTGTGCAGAAAAATTGCGTACAAATATTTTTTCTATATATTAAGTTGGTTTAGACAGGTTTTGACTTATTATTTGTTAGTGTCAAACAACTAAAATGCAAAAATTAAGGGAAAATGAAAAATTTAAAACTTTCTAAATTAAAGGAAAGATGGTCTATAAGAAGGGTAGTAAATCATCATGGTATTAATAAAAGTACAGTCATGAGAGTAAAGAAAAGACGGAAACATGAAGGAAGTGTAAGAAAAGAGAAGATTTGAGACGTAGAAAAAATTCGTCCATTGATCAAAATGAAGCTGTCTTAAATTATTTAAGGGAAATTCCATTTGAAATGGCGAGGGATGCATTAATTGGATTAACGGATTGTAACTAAATGTTAACAAGTGTAAAGCTCAGTCTTTTTCTTAGAAGGAAGTCACAGTTCATTACCATTACAATGTAAATGGCGATCGTTTGGGCAGAGTGGAACTTTTTAAGGATCTTGGAGTCTGGTTCGATAACTCGCTTACATATAAAGAAGAAGTCAGGTATGCAATAAGGCCTACAAATACCTTGGTTTCCTTTCTCGCAACACCAAGATGTTCAAGACAATAAAGCCCTTGAAATTATTCTATCAAAGCTATAGCAGAAGTACGTTTGAGTACGGGAGTTTGATTTGGTCACCATATTTCGTGAAGGGTATTGATGATGAAAAAGTTCAGCGCAAGTTTCTGAAAATTATTTATTTTCGTAAGCATGGTATACATATATCCTAAGAGAGGTTACTTATATCAGGAATTACTCCAAGAATTCAATGTAATAAGCTTGCAGGACAGACGCAGAATAATACAGTTGCTTTTCGGGGTTAAGCTCGTTAAAGGTGTTATCTTTAACTCCCACATTCTATCTCTACTGAATCTCTCAGTTCCTCAATTTGCCTCAAGGCGTTTTAACCTTTTTTCTGTCCCCAAGTCTCGCTTCTTATATCATCAACATTCGCCTGTGATTGGTATGATTTGTACCATAAACAACATAATCAAAAGGCTAGACATAGGTATTTTTAATCTAAATTACAATCAATTTGTCATTATTATTAACAATCAATATAAATAAATTAAAATTAAAAGTGTATGCATAAGTTATTGAAACTTAACGAAATTCACTATGTAATTAACAGTTAAAAGAATGAAAAAAAGAAACTAACTAAGCTAACCGTACTTTATTTATCTTACTAAATATAAATAAATAAATAAAATAATTTTTAAAAACTCCGTACGCTATGTACGCCCATGAAGAAAGGAATTTAACTATAATATTAAAGTAATTGCTTCACAATTTAACAACAAAAAACAGTGCTATTTAATAACTTCGTGTTGTACTTAACGATTTTGTAGACTATTTATATGGTTCAGAATAATTGAAACATACATGAGTAGGTAAACCCCACCAGTTTTGTATAATACAAAGGTATTTTTAATAATATAAAATATTATTAAAAATCTGGTGTGAAGAACACAAATGCAGGTTCACTATTAATATTTTTTGTGAACGTGTCCGCATATATCCTATCCCCAGAGACGTAGATACGTATTTCACCTTTCTACAGGCTCATTTTTTGTGTCTTCACTCATGAGTGAAGACACAAAAAAAAATGCAGTTTTCAAGAGAGATTGGCTGTGCCACCTTTGGAAGGGCGTCGTTACTTCACATTAATTATGTGGACGGTATGCGAGTTACTTCGGCTGTCTGACAACAGGCAGCGCCGAATTTACTTCTGCGCCTGGTCTGGATAATTACGGTGATAGGGCGATGTGGTTCTTTTTTGTGAATGTGTCTGGGAATATCCTTTCTCCAGCAGGGGCGTACCGATGAGCCTGTAGAAAGGTGAAATACGTATCTACGTCTCTGGGGATAGGATATATTCGGACATGTTCACAAAAAATATTAATAATGAACCTGCATTTGTGTTCTTCACACCGGATTTATATGGTTCATAGTAATTTCGGCCAGATGCGACCGGTCTCTACTTATATCATTTCCAAAGCGATCTGTTAGTACATGTAAAATAGATACCACGCAACCTAACCATATTCCAATTTATTACAATGATAAGTAGAGCAGACCAATTTCCGTGCGCGTCATGTGCGCCGATTTTTTTTCGTGTGTTTATGCATATTACTTTAATAGCAGAAAACCAAATGTAACAAGTGTTCATTTGAAAAGTCAATCTAGTAGCATGTGATTTACTGAGAACATTTTGAAGTATGTCGTAAATTAAAATTTACTACTTAACCTACGAAGTCGTATATTTTGACATTTTCATACATACAAATAAATAACAAATAATAGGTATTTATTGAAAACTATAACTAATGTTGAAAATGTTGTCCTTTAAGATCAATGCACTTTAAAATCCTCCGTTCAAAATTTCTGATGATATTCTGCAACATTACTGGATTGTTATTAATTTCCATGCATTTCTGTTCAATTCTCTGTAGCATATCATTCAAACTCAATATAGGTGTTCGAAATATGTTATTTTTTAGATAAGGCCACAAAAAGAAGTTGCAAGGTGTTAAATCGCATGAAAGTGCAGGCCAGGCAATTTTAGTATTTCGACTAATTATACGCTCATCAAAAAATTCTCTTAAATGATCCAAAGATTCTGCAGTACAGTGACAAGGTGCTCCGTCTTGTTGGAGATATACATTTTGAAGTTCATCATCATGTAACTGATTGACAAATGGTTGTAAAATTTCCATACGGTACCTTTGAGCAGTTAACGTTCCCTGAAAAAATATTGGTCCAATGATTCGCCTTTGGCTTATCGCTGCCCAAACACCAATTATCTCTGGGTGTAGCGATTCTTCATTAATTACATGTGGATTTTCACTACTCCAAATTCTTGTATTTTGTGAATTTAGTTGTCCCGTTTTATAAAAACATGCTTCATCAGTAAAGATGACTCTTTGCGAAAGTTCTCCATTATTGTTCATATTTACAAACCAATTACAAAACTGTAGTCTATGTGGGTAATCATTTCTAACAATTCTTGTACTGCTGTGACACGGTATGGATAAAGTTGCATATCTTTTTTTAATAACTTGTGAGTTGTACCAACAGAAAGCTTTATTTGTTGACTCAAATGTCGAACAGATGTTTGTGGTTCATTTTCGATTATTCCTTCAACACGATTGACAACTTGAGGTGTACGTTTCTTAACTGCTCCGCTGCCTGATTTTCTTAAGAGACTACCAGTTTCAGAAAAAGTTTTAAAGTTCTATCCAAAGTATCAAAATTTCAAAGTAACCTAGATTGACTTTTCCAATGAACACTTGTTATATTTAATTATTTCTGATAGAATAAATGTCTCTACTTCTATACTTATATCGGTAACAAGCTCATGTTGCGTCCCTATTCTATCGCGTATTCTAATACATTACGAATTGCACTCCCATACCAGCGCTCATGGCGCGTACGGAAATTGATCTGCTCTAATGATAAGCATAGTATAATAACTTAAAAATCAAAAAATTGTTAAACTGGTGACAAATTCATATCGAAAAGTTCAAAGACTTGAAGGCAACGTTATAGACAGGAGAGATATGGCCTGTGAACTGCAGGGACACATCAAACATAATCCCAGTCCTTCTAGACAACACAATCTGTCCAACATTATAAGTAAACTGAAGTGGACTGGCAATTCTGAAATATATCACAATGACACATTTGTCAATATTTAGAAAGATATTGTTTTTGCTACACCAGCTGTGTATCAGCTTGCAGTTGTTGTCCAGCTCGTAACAATCAGCACTAGCAGTAATTTTCTATAGATCTTCAGGTCATCCGCGTAAGCCAAGACATCATATTCCAGTGAAGAGAGGTCATTAAGATAAATATTAAAAAGGCGAGACGCCAAATTAGAAGTTGGTGTTGAATAGATTTCTATTTTATTCAACATTTCTCTTCAACGCCAATAGAAATGTTGGAAGTAAAACTAATGTAAAATAAATAACTACAATAAGGATGCAAGAAATAAGCCTTCAATTTAAAACAATTTTTTCTCTAAAGTATCAGTTTTTTTTATATTTCATACATAACCTACCTATTCTAAATAATATAGTAACCACAGCTCCAGTTAATACTACATAACGATTCCAAACTCTAAAAACGGCGGTAATTCCGATTAATATTAATCTGCCAAGCAAATCGGCTGCAAAAAACACCGTAAAGATGAACGTAATTTCAGACTTTTCAAAACCGTAGTTATTAAGTAATGTGGGTATAATAGATATGAACATTACATCAGACGTAATGGCCATCGACACGCCAATGGCGATATTAACATATATGGGGTCTTTAAACAAAACAAGATCTAAAGCTTTCGCTATTGAATGCCTAAAACACAAACAAAAATTTTAGTTTATGCCCTTCTTTGATAAATAGTCTTTGATAATTAAAATACCATTTCCCCTTCTCTTCATGAAATGGTTTTATCTCATCTGATTTCAAAATTATCTCTGGCTTATCGGTACCTTCTCTATGTAAATAACTTTCCTCAAATAAATTATCAGTTTCAATTGGAATTGCTTTTTGATCATATCCATTCTTGTGTCCAAAATCACGTGCCACTAAAATCTGATATTTCAAAACTAAATCTTGATATTAATGTCGAGACTTTGGTACATAATTCCATTTCTTTCGCGATAATTATTTTCTTTTTAAAATGCCATTTCGACGGTTGCAAGGTCAACATCACTAAGATTGCGTTCAAACTCCAAGCAGAAAAGATAGCAACTGTTCCCCTGAAGCCATAATTCTGCATTAGTTTTACGGTTAAAGTGGGCCATAATATCGACGCAGCGCTAATTAGTGATTGGCTAATTGACATCATGACACTTTGTTTTAATAAAAAGTATTCATTAAAAGCGGAGAAGCCGGAAGGTAACATGAGACCATAACCAAAACCTAAAATTAGTTAAAAAATAATTATTTTGTAACAAATGTAACTATGAGGTAACGTTTTTATTTTCCCGGACTTGGCATGAAAACAAAATCAACCAAAATGTATTTTTCAATATATATTCACCGGCACAAAATTCTATCGATATAGTTTCTTTTTTCGTTTGTTCTTTTTTTTTCGTTTCGTGTAAAAGTTTGAAAATTATTATCTGTCATAAATACTGTCTCAACTACGTTTTGTTGAAATTTTTTGGAATTGTTTAAAACCTGATGAGCTTCATTTCGATACGCTTTTTTTCATTTTTCAATGTTGGCGTTGTTCGAACGGAGAAATAAATATCATTGCTGTCATTTGATTTTAAGAATTTAAGTACATTTGACAGATATGATATATGTTCGCACTCTACACAAACAACGTATACTGTACACAATTGGCAACAAGATATATTAGTTTCTATGTCACTCATGTTTATATTTTTTAATAAAATATCAAGTAATGTTAACGAAAATTAATAAATAATATGTAATATAATATACTTCGCGGATAGCAAGATTTAACCCAGATATGCCCACTGTCCTTTTAAAAGGACGTTTCGCGGGTGTGCCTTTAAATGAAAATAAAACTTACGCGTTGTAATAATAGATGTCGTCTTGTGTTCAAACATTAATGAGAAGTTATATTCTACAGTATTTTGACAGTTTGCAATAAACAGGTGATTATTGTGAGAGGTTAGAGTGCAAGAAAAAGTGACCATGTCTTATCCATATGATTTTAGACTTGTAGGGTAGGTATTTTATAGCAAATTGTTAGTAAATTGTATCTTTATTGATAAAAACACGTTTATTAATATCTAAAGAAGGATAGTGCTTTGTTTTCAAGCAATAAATATTTTTATTCTGCCCTGCAAGTAACTGCCACCAAGTGTGTCCTTTTAAAAGGACAGTGGGCACATATAATAACAAAACTACATATATAACACTCTCGGCTGTTACTTTGTGAAGATTCATGATACTGGATATAAGTAAAATAAAACACTCAATTAAACTTTGAATAACTTCACTTTATTTTTATCACAATGTGACTGCAGTTTCGACATTACATGTCATTATCAAACTAAAGTTACAATAATTGATGGTGAAATATATACGAAATATATCTTATTTGGTAACATCTGAGACACGCTACAAATTAAATACCTATTACTCTAATCTATTTTAAATTGTTGATGTGCGGTTACAAAATTTCCCAACTCTCTTTTATATTAATATACTGTTATAAAGGATTTAGACAACAAAACTACATATTTTCAGAGGTTTGACATTAGACCAACTACTGCGTTCTTTGGAAGAGGAAGATGAGGAAACTTTAACTCCCAATGTAAAAATAGCTATAATGCCGCCTACTACTGCTTGTGATGATCTTACGGATGAGGACTCCGGAGACGAAGATATTGGGAATGTCAACAATATACTTCGGGCTCAATTGCTAGCAGGAGCTGAACTATTTTCGCAAAATACTGTGACTAGCAATGATGAGGACAATTGGGATGAAGAAGACTTATGGCCTCTATCTAGGTTTGCCAACGAGTCAAAAGCATATTCAGAATATAAAAAAAGACATACAAGTGGAAAAAAGTGGATCTAAAAACTCATTTGATAGAAGAATGGCCAAATCTTGCTTCAACTGCGCCTGTACATACTTCGGTTGATACTTCTGACCCACTACTTTTATTTGAATTGTTTTTTGACAAAGATGTAATTGATATGTTCTCGTCATATTCTAATAGTTATGCTGCAAAAAAAAATAGAAAAAATGACATCACAACAGAGGAAATAAAAACTTTTATCGGTATTCTCTTACTAAGCGGCTATGTAAAGTTACCCAGACGTCGCATGTTTTGGCAGAATTCACGAGATACCCATAATGATGTAGTATCAAATGCGATGTCAAGGAACAGGTTTGAATATTTATTATCAAGTATTCATTGTTGTGATAATGGAAATTTAGATAATACAGATCGATATTCCAAAGTCAGGCCTCTTTTCAACATACTTCTTCAGAGGTTTGTCAAGCTTTCACCAACGAATGAACACCACTCTATAGATGAGGCCATGGTTCCATATTTTGGACACCATGGCTGCAAACAATTTATCAGAGGAAAACCTCTGAGGTACGGTTACAAGTTTTGGGACGGCGCCTTGCCATCCGGATATGTGGTTTGGTTTGAGCCATATCAAGGTGCCAAATCAGATATAAAAGAGTGTTATAGAAATCTTGGCTTGGGGCCCTCCGTAATTCTCGAATACCTTGATGTTTTAACAAATCATAAGCAACTTCCATATCACTTATACTTTGATAATTTCTTCACAACATTGTCTTTGATAGATATTCTTACTAGTCGGGGAATTAAAGGAACTGGCACAATAAGAAAAAATCGATTGTATGGTTGTCCATTAGAGTCTGATACAAATTTGAAGAAAAACCGCGGATCGTATGACTACAAAACAACGGAGAATAGTTCAATAATTATCGTAAAATGGAGCGACAATAGCCTTGTGCACATGACATCTAATTTTCATGCCGTCGAGCCATTACACAAAGTTTAACGTTTTTCACAAAAAGAGAAAAAGCGTATCATGGTAGACCAACCTAATCTTATCAAATATTATAACGCATATATGGGCGGTGTTGATCGGAGCGATCAAAACATCAGCCTATACCGTATAGGAATTTTGGGGAAAAAGTGGTACTTTCCACTTATTGCGCAAATGATAGACGTTGCAGAACAAAACGCCTGGCAACTCCATAAATTGCGTGGAGGCAACATGGATCACCTCACTTTTAGAAGGACCATTGCTCTAGGGCTTATTGAAAGTAATGGGAAGAAGAATATTCCGCAAAAATCAAAATCATCTCCTTCACCATTTGAAAATGCTACTTCAAGATTTGACAGAATCGATCATTTAGTAGCTGAACAACCTAAGCAAACCAGATGTAGAGTCTGTCATATGAAAGTTTCTACGAAGTGCACAAAATGTGACGTCGCTTTACATGTGAGGTGCTTTGTCGCATATCACACGAGGGCATAACATTTTTTTACACTTTTTGATTTTTCATTTTTAGTTTAATAAATAAATAAACATAAAATAAAATAAAAGAAAATTACTTTATTGTCGTCTATTTTCCCAATGTCCTTTTAAAAGGACACCTCTTTGCGATTATTACTAAAGAGAAGGATTTTTTAAAATATTTTTTATGTCATCAGTAAGCTTAGGCTGATAAAGTACTGTTAAAAAAAGTAGTTTAGTAAAAATAAAAAGTGTTGGGCATATCTGGGTTAAATTTGACAATGTCAAGTATCAATGTGACCAACTGTATGATTTATATAAAAATTAAACTCTGAACTTCCAAATTAAATAATTCCAATTTATTAATGTAAAAAATGCAAAATAGAAAAAATAGTATAAAAAACTCGTTTCATAAGGCCTTTTGCCGCACTCGCTCTTTAGAAAACTCGCCGCTATCGCGGCTCGTTTTCTAAACTGATCTCGTGCGGCAAAATGGTGCCTTATGAAACTTGTCTTTTAATGTACTATTTTACAATAAAAGCGTGCTTCCGTTGTTAGTGTTAGTTAAATTTAAACTGATTTTTTTTAATTTGGTTTATTTTTCAATCAATTTAATTCGCGTTCAACGAAGTTCGTTTTTTGTTTTTTTAAGATTAAGCGTGATCTTAAATCCAACAGACACTGTCAGAGCAATAGCTTTCATACAAGATAGGCGATCACAATATTACGTAGCTCGAGTTCTAGGTGTTCTGTTTAAAGAGCGGTAGAGCGGTTCTGTGTAACTAGTAGATACACTAGACGAGTCGATTCTGACAGAAGAAAGTGTACGAGCACTTAGTATGACCGTTTTCTTAAATTTGGAGTCCAGAGAAACAGGGACACTACAGCAGTTTGTGTTATAAACGATTTAAAAGAGGTACGTGGTGTAGCAGTATGTGAAAGAACAGTAAGAAGAAGGTTGCAGGAATATGGACTGACTGCTAGAAGACCTGCACACGCCCGCAAATTGACCAGAGAACATCGCGTAAAGCAGTTGCACTTTGGTCGTGAAAATCAAAACCGGATTAATAAGGAATGGAGCCATATCCTTTTTACAGGCGATTCGAGATTTAGTCTCAGCTCTCCTGATGGACGTCAAAGAGTCTGGCGAAGAGCTGGTGAAAGGTTTGCCCAATGTAATATTGTTCCAAAGCTTGGTTTCGGCGGTGGATCAGTTATGGTTAGGTAGAGGAATTAATATGGAAGCTCGTACGAATTTTGTGATGGTACATGAAGGAGCTCTGAATGCAGATAGATATATTACGATAGTTAATTGACGAAGGAGATACTTGTTGAAACTTCATTATAACGCTAAGAAATAAGTAATTAAACTTCTAGTTTCAAAAATTCTTTTATTGTAAATACCACTACAATATTGTTTCGCCATACAATGGCTTCATCAGGTGGATGAACTACTGAATATGAACAATACAAGTTTGAATATTTATGTGAAAATTATTGGGGAAATGGTGGTGGAAAAATTTTTACAATCTTAAATTTAGTAGAGGGGAGTTGTTTCAATCTAGTTGGTTATTTAAAGCTAATCCTAAACTATTGTATCTATTAATTTCTAAGTTCTCTAACAGGTTTAGTTTTTTACTTTTTTCTTGAATGTGTAAAATTTTGAAACCTATATTAAATCTATGATTGATATCTATACAATGACTTGCGAAAGTTGAATCTGTTTTCTTTTCTTTATGGCTTCTATCGTGTTCCTTCATCTTAATTTTGAATGTCGTCCCCGTTTGTCCTATTTATACCTTATTACAATCTTCGCATCTTAACTTATATACACCAGAGTTTGGATCTTTGTCTATTTTATCTTTGTTGTTTTTAATAAAGTTCTGTATAGTATTGTCTGTTTTAAATTATATATGTTCGTTATTAAGTTTTTTAATGAAAGTACCAATTTTTTCCGAAATTTTTCCTAAGTAAGTCATTGAATTATAGGAATTAATTATCTTGTATTTTAATTTTGGATAAACTAAGGAAAGGGTTTTAGATTTTTGTTGGCTATTTAGGATGTTATTGACAATATTTATAGAGTAGCCATTGTTTAATGCTATTGTGTATATTCTATTTAGTTCAAGGTCGAAATTACTTTTACTCATAGGTACATGAATTAATCTATATACCATTGATTGGTATGCTGATAATTTGTGTTATAGGATGAAAAGAATTAGCGTGTATTGTGATATCTATATGTGTTGGTTTATGGGATATAGCGAACTCGTGTTTATTAGTTTTGTGTGATATGGTTAAATCTAGAAAATTAATACTTTTATTTATTTCTGTTTCTATAGTAAAATTTGTATTGGGGTGAATAGTGTTGATATAATTATATAAAGTTTTTAATTGTCTATCTGAACCGTTAAAGCAAATTAATATGTCATCAATATACCTAAACCAATATACACAATTACCAAACAAGGGATGTGTACCAATTATAGTTTCTAAATTATTCATGAAAATTTCCGCTAATAAGGGGCTTAGTGGGTTTCCCATTGCTAGACCCTCTGTTTGTTTATAAAATTTCTTTTTAAATTGAAAATAATTTTGTTCAAGGCACGTTTCTAAGAGTTGTAAAATTTCGGTCTTTGTGACAATGTTCGTGTTTCACACACAATCAGCAGAAGCAGCTCTTGAAAATCAGGAGTTATGCACCGAATCAACAAGACACCTTGCGTGAGTTTTGTGCGTCTTTTCGCTTTAGTAAGACGATTAGACTTGTTTTTACAAGAATATGAACATTGGCTAAACGATGATTTAACTTTCGGCATGCTTGAAAATTCTTCAAAACAAAGTACTAGTGGTGGCCGACCGTAGAAAAGTTTCATGGAAAGTTAAAAAAAGACGAAAGTTCAACACTTGTTAAAAGACTACAATAAAATCAACTGCACAATTAAATGTCAGAGCTAGTGGCAAACGTAATGCTGCTACATTAATTCAAGAGTTATCTCAAACCACCACATATAAGAAAGCTCGAAGAATTATTGATACTAGAAACAAGAAACCATATACTCCTGAAGAAGCTTTGGCCCTTTTCATAACAAATAATTTCACTGTCCAGATAAAAATGTTCAACAAGAAGCAAAAGAAAGGGGATTCAATGCATACCCTTGCTATGATCACGTTGCACAGGTGAAGAAGCAGTTGAAAATATAACAGTAACCGAAATATCGGCCGAAGTAAAACTAGATGCTCTATTAAGCCATACTGCACTAAGAATATGCAAAGATATTCTTGGCGAAAGGTTAGATCTAAGTTTGTTGAATTACACTTTAATATACAAGAGGGGATGTGATGGATCTTCGGGTCATGAATTGTACAAGCCATCATTTCAAGATCCAGATAGCACAGACGAATTTGTCATATCATTAGTTCCAATAAGACTTGTAAATAATGCACGGAAAGTCATAGGGGAAAATCTTCGGCCATCTTCACCAAGATTATGTAGAATCATCAAATTCATTTATAAGAAAGAATGCGAAGCCTTGATCAAAGAAGGATGCAAAGATATTTAAAACCAAATACGGGAGTTAGTGCCAACCTCCTCGAAAGCAAATATCTAAACATGACATAGATACAACAATGTTATTAAAATTATAAATATTCTTTCTACACTTTACGACGCTTTTTATTCGAATTTTTCAAAGAAAAAAAAAATTCGCCCTTAAGTAGAAATCAAACCCACGACCACTGGCTTGCCGGACCATTGCTCTACCAATGAGCTGTTAAAGGCGTGAACTAGAAACTTTTATGGGAATGCCTTGAGTTACATCAAAGGAAACAGATGAATATATCTTGCCCGTAGTACGGCAGTTGTAGAAATTTATTGGATTTTCGCGAAGTAATGTAATTATAAATATTCTTTCTACACTTTACGACGCTAATTTATTCGAATTCTTCATAGAAAAAAATGTTATTAAAAGATGAATATGTTATACATTAACTTTTGTTTTTTCTTTACTGTAACGTTCCAATGTACACAATAAATATAATTTATAATCCCATGTTTAGGTTCCTGAGTTTTGTCTTCCTAGATTAGTCAAATCGTACACTGTGAGGCGTGTGGAAATTGCATTAAAAATTTAGAGCTACCCGGTCTGGGAAAACAAAAGGGTGACTCGTGTAAACTTTACTAACTTGTACTTTACCCACCTTGTATGACCCCATAGGTTATAACCAATTCAGTTACGCTTGTTGCAATTACAGTACTTAAAGTTCCCACAAAATATATTACTGCTCCAAGTAACCCGACCTTGCGATAAGAAAATTTATGTAATAAATGATTTGCGGGTAAACCTGAAAATAAATGTTAAATTATACTGGTAGGCGTAACTTTGTGGTAATTCATTTTGAAAATAATAAAATAAAATAAAACAATAACTTTCTTATATCACTTTATTCACATGTAATAGTGACCGCGGTTTCGACATACAATATCATTATCAAACTGCAAAAGTTACAGGCCTACATAGATCTTATAAATTACACAAAAATATATGGGGGTGGTTTATGATGTTATTTAAAATTACTACTATATACTTAACTATTATATACAACATTGGAAAAGAGGTGTATATATAAGATCCAACTGGTCGTTAAGAACAATATCTATTGTGTTGTTTCCGCTTTTAAAATTTCAAGTGATTCTAAAAGATTTAATTTACGACCTTTCTCGGCCAAATGCAATATTTTACGGTGACCAAATGTATGCCTTTCTGTAATAAGATGGTTTGCGAATGTTGAATCTGTCTTCTTTAGTTTATATGACCTCCTGTGTTCTTTTTCCCGTATAATAAAACCTCGACCAGTCTGACCTATATATACACTTTTACAATCGTTACAATATAATTTGTACACTCCTGATTTATTATTAATATCTGTTTTAGGTTTTGCGTTAAAAATGAAATTACTTGTTTTTACATATGGTTTGTAAGCTATACTAACATTACTATTATTTTTTGAAATTATATCTCCAATTTGCTCGCTTATTTTACCGAAGTAAGTTAACGAGACAAATTGTTTCAAATTAGCACTATCTTTAGGATATACTAAACTAAGGGCCACTTGTAACTGTTTTTTTCTTTAGTATACTGCCAATAACGCTACTTTTATAACTATTGTTTACCGCTATTTGTTTTATAATATTGATTTCACGAACAAAAGATTCATTAGACAAAGGAATATTTAATGCTCTATGTATCATAGAATTAAAAAATGAATGTTTGTGTGTCTTAGGGTGTAGTGAATCTTTGGGAATAATGAAATCAGTGAAAGTAGGTTTACGATATATATCAAATTTTAAGCTCTGATCTAATTTGTTTAATTTTAAATCCAGGAAGTTAATACTTTTATTCTCTTCTATTTCTACTGTAAAATTGATATTAGAATGGATTGAATTTATGTAGTTCAGAAATATTTGTAGTTGCCTATGAGTACCCTCAAAGCAAGCGATATGATTTCGAAATCATATCTCTAGCGGAGTTAGTCACCAACCAAAGTTACTTTACATTTAACAACAAATTCTACAAACAAACAGAAGGTCTGGCAATGAGCTCACCTCTAAGTCCTCTATTAACTGAAATTTCCATGAAGCATATTACAGAAAAAATTCTTTCATCGCAACTAGGTAAAAAACATATTAAGTTTTGGTATCGGTATGTAGACGACATCCTAGCTTGCTTTAAGGGTACTCATAGACAACTACAAACATTTCTGAGCTACATAAATTCAATCCATTCTAATATCAATTTTACAGTAGAAATAGAAGAGAATAACAGTATTAACTTCCAGGATTTCAAATTAAACAAATTAGATCAGAGCTTAAAATTTGATATATGTATATCGTAAACCTACTTTCACTGATTGCATTATTCCCAAAGATTCACTGCACCCTAAGACACACAAACATGCATTTTCTAATTCTATGATACATACAGCATTAAATATTCCATTGCCTAATGAATCTTTTGTTCGTGAAATCAATATTATAAAACAAATAGCGGTAAACAATAGTTATAAAAGTAGCGTTATTGACAGTATACTAAAGAAAAAAACAGTTATAAGTGGCCCTTAGTTTAGTATATCCTAAAGATAGTGCTAATTTGAAACAATTTGTCTCGTTAACTTACTTCGGTAAAATAAGCGAGCAAATTGGAAATATAATTTCAAAAAATAATAGTAATGTTAGTATAGCTTACAAACCATATGTAAAAACAAGTAATTTAATTTTAACGCAATACCTAAAACATATATCAATAATAAATCAGGAGTGTTCAAATTATATTGTAATGATTGTAAAAGTGTATACAAGTTTGGCCCGTTTTTACCTTAAATGCGAGCTACAAGTCCATGTATATAAACGAACGTAGTTGCCAAGTTAAATACACAAGTGCGCTAGTACTGTTCGAGAAAAGTAGTGGGAACCCTTAAAGACAGGTCGATACAATCATTTCGATCATAAGAGACCAATATTGTTCATGTTGGTGGTTGTTTTCTTAATTTTTATATTATTATTCACGTTCGTGATATTCTTAATAAGTATCTGAAGTTAATATTATAAGAATTACCTACTTCACATTTATTAATTTTATTGTTGAATTTAATTTGTTTCTAATTGGCAGTTATATTTTGTATTATTTGATTTTGGCCTCTTTTTATAGTTTTTATTCAATATGTTGGTTTATACAAACGAGGAAAGGATACAAATTATTAAGTGGTACTACTCTGGTAGTACTGCTCAAGAGGTAGTAGGGCGATATATTTTTTCTTTCCAAAATAGACCTGTGCCTACAATACCAACAATAATGAGTATTGTTCATAAGTTTGAAGCTACTGGGTGTGTGCAAAATTGTCGAAAATGTATAAATAAATAAATGTATATATAATAAATGTATAATAATAAATAAAATATAGAATGCGCGTATTGAATGAAGGAAGAGAAGAATGGGAAGTTTTAGTATGTAGCGCGGTTGAACATAATGAACCATGCTCATCGCGCCAAATTGCCGAACAAGTCAATATACGCGAGAACTGTAAGAAAAATCTTGAATAGGCAAGGATACCGTAGCCTTAAAATTCAAAAACGTCAAGAAATATTTCCTCACGATGAATCAAAACGCGTTGCATTTTGCGAACAGGTTATGGAGAAGGTCATTGCCAATAACAATTTTATTGCAAATATTTTGTTTACGGACGAATCATCCTTTTATTTACATTGGCGTCATAATCCAATGACTACAAGATATTGGTCTAAAGCAAATTGTCATATCTGTCTACCTCTGCGTACCCAGTATCTCCAAAAGTTGAACATGTGGACCGGCATTTTGGGGGATCACATCATTGGTCCTTTTATTATTGACGGCACCTTAACAGCAGCTAAATATTTGCAAATGCTGCAAAATGAAATTATACCAGCTCTTCGTGCCCTTGAGGTTAATTTTGACGATATCTGGCTCCAGCAGGATAACTGTCCTGCCCATACTGCTCGTCTGGTTCAATCATTTTTAAGGGAAACATTTCATGAACGTCTAATAAGTTCCGTTGGTACAATTGTTTGGCCGCCACGATCCCCCGACCCAACGCCCCTGGATTTCTTTTTTTGGGGGTATGTAAAACAAACCCTGTATAGTCATCAGCACAATCGAGCACGTAATCTTGGGGAACTACAACAAAAAATTGTTGATTGTGCAAATACGATAACCCCGGAAATGTTTTCGAATGTACGAAATAATTTTTATCATAGACTTGCGTACTGTCAGGAGCAAAGAGGTGGATTATTCGAACATTTGATTAATTGAGAAGTTTTAATTTGGTTTTTCAAGAATTCCGTTTATTTTAGAAGTATATTTTAATTTTCATTATTTAGAATTATTCTTTTCGTTTATCGTACTCTTCCTGTTTCCCCAGAAATTATATTTATTGAATTTTTTCATTTTGTTTTCCAAGAATTTTCTTTATTTTTTTTATCTATTTTATTTTAAAATTTATTGCCTTTAGAAGAGCATTTTTTTTTCTCTTACTTCAATACGTCTAGTTTGGTAGTGTTATACATTTACTATTTTTTACAGCTTGTATTTAATGACTATTTACCTAAAAGATTCTCAAATGATGTTTTTTGCGCTCGTTGTTAACAATATTGTACATGTGCATAGCTGTATAGTATATCACTATTACGGAATACATTCATATTCTTTTGTCAATTCTCCAACAAAAGTACAGGTAAAATTAAAGTACGTTGTCTATCACATCTGCTTCGGCAAACCACTAATCTAGAAGAACATTTTTATTTCTCTAAAGGTCTACTTGCCGGCTCTCGTATGTATATTTGTTAGATAGGTACGTTTGGCAACTTCTCACGCCTTATGTATGGGAAGCCGCATGCAAGATGATTGTAGACCGAACCTGTATATAGATTAGACTGGTCAAAGTTTTATTATACGGGTAAAAGAACACATGAGGTCATAAAAACTAAAGAAGACAGATTCAACATTCGCAAACCATCTTATTACAGAAAGGCATACATTTGGTCATCATAAAATATTGCATTTGGCCGAGAAAGGTCGTAAATTAAATCTTTTAAAGTCACTTGAAATTTTTAAAAGCGGAAACAACACAATAGATATTGTTCTTAACGACCAGTTGGATCTTATATATTCACCTCTTTTCCAATGTTGTATATAATAGTTAAGTATACAGTATAATTTTAAATAACATCATAAACCACCCTCATATATTTTTGTGTCATTTATAAGATCTATATAGACCTGCAACTTTTGCAGTTTGATAATGACATTGTATGTCGAAACCGCGGTCACTATTACATGTGAATAAAGTGGTATAACAAAGTTATTGTTTTATTTTATTTTATTATTTTCAAAATGTTAAATTACTAAAGAAGGAAAAGTAAGAATAGCGAGATAAAAATTAAAAATTAATACAGAAAGTAACGTGTAAGCAAAGAATGTAAAGTGCCATCTTAGCAAATATAAAAAAACTGATGTATGCAGATAATATGATTTTGGTAGCAATGTATAAAGAGGAATTGCAAAAACGATTAAAAGGGATTTCAGAAGAATTGGACGCATGTGGACAAAAGATAAACGTAAATCAAAAACAACAGAACTTATGTGCATAGCACAAATAATAGAAATTTTGAAATATGCTTAGAAGAGAAACAAATTAAAAGAAATTAAATTTTTAACAGCAATTATAAGCGGAAACATGCGAGGTGTAGCAATTTAATTCCCGAAGAAGAACCAAAAATAAAGCAATAGTTCACAGTCTCGTCAATAGATGCCGGTCAAGCGAAGATAAAACAGCTGTTAGATTCTGAGTAGGATGCTAGCGCGCAATGTCGTAATGGGGCAACAAATTAAGTAATGTAATGTAAGTAAGTAAAGTAAAGTAATGTAAGTTTGGTAAAACAGCAACAGAAACATACAAGATGTTGAAATCTGTGTAAGGTGAAAACACCTTAAGTCGTACGACTGTGTTTGAGTGTTAATTTATTTAATTTAAAGCGATTTAAAGATCGACGTGAGAGTGTACAAGATGACGCTAAAACGGTACGTTCATCGGTCTGTCGAAATGCAGGTACGATCACAAAAGTGCATGAACTTGTGGCACGAAATAGACGAATAACCTTTCAAATGACAGAAGAGTTAAACATGAATAAGAAGGCGATTCGACAAATAGTGTTGTTATATGCCCTCACGAACAATAGTTCCGCGCCTGCGTACTCGACATAATACCTAATTACAATTTAACCACTTACCCCAATAACATGATTACCTCGGCGATCTTCGGCTAAAAACCAACTCAGTTTAGAGGCGAGCAGAGTGGAGGCTCTTATAAATAGGCGCCACCATGTTTAAACTCTTTAGCCGCTACAGTGAACATAGACATTGCCGACGGTGACTTGACTAAACTTGACTAAATACGGGTATCGTTCTTATCATAACAATAAAAAAGCAAATGTAAAACAATAACAATAAATTATTAAGGGCAATAAGTCGGTAACATAACCAAACAATGATATCCAACATTAATGTCAAAATCTTAACGTAACATGGAAACATGCAAACAAAACCCGTAAGTCCAAAAATAATTCAAAAAAAGTTTACACAGGCTTTCAAGCCACAAAATTAATGAATAAAATTTAAAAATATATATATATGTATATATATATATAGATATACAGGCTGATTCATTTTCGGCCTTCACCGTGGGGATCTCGCTTATTATTGGAGATAGTGTATAGGTTTAAATTTGGCAGAGTTGTTAAATTTTTTGTTTGTTATAAATCCGTAAAGAAAATGGACCTGTGACAAATGACCTTCGTTATTTAAAAAAAAAAACGCGAAAACCCCATTTTCTTCTTTTACCTGCAGCACCGCCATTTGGCCTTGTAGACAAAAAATAAAAACTCATCCTTGTGGACATTTCTAAACCTCTATCCAGTGGTGTACTCTAAATTTTTATAGGACGTTTCGTTTCTTTCTGTCCATCATCAACTATCTAATTTCTTATAGGCGCCATATTGGATTTAGACATCTTCAGAAAGAGACCATGTACCACATGCTGACTAAAGTTTTTGACATTAGGTTTTATTTGAAAGAATAAATTATAAGATTGAATAAGGTAGCCCATGGAATTTCAATGTGTCAAACATTTCATTTATTTATTATAAAACAGACATGTAAATAATTTACATATCTGTAACTGTATACTTGGATAATACCACGTATTTTGAGCATTTACTTCTGCTTAAGACATATGTTTCTGCCATCTATAGGCGTCGTCAGTTAAGCTAGTGAAGCAATGTATACAAATGATACAAATCTTTATAAATAGATCTGTATCTGCATATGCCATTAAGCCGAAATCCCTTACTAGATAAAGCAAATTTCATCCTATAAGGTGGCACTTATTTAATAAGTGCCTTCGATGCAGTTCCTAGAAGAACTATACAAAATGCCAGCCCAAAATGCGTGCCCAATTGTGCATTACCGAAGATTGCCAGATAATTGAACATTTACTGTAATTGTTTATTGTTTACTTTTCTATGTATTTTTATTAATGTTTTTGTTATCTTGTACTCGCTACTGTTGAATTTCGTTTCGAAGAATAAAAAATACTTATCATATCTCGTTTCTCTTCGTTAGTGTATGACATTTTTGTATTATTAATGAACAATAAATGAAATGTTTGACAGATTGAAATTCCAAAGGCTACCTTATTTAATCTTATAATTTATTCTTTCAAATAAAACCTAATGTCAAAAACTATAGTCAGCATGTGGTACATGGTTGAAATCAGAAAAAAAACTCTTTCTGAAGATGTCTAAATCCAATATGGCGCCTTTAGAGTACACCACTGGATAGAGGTTTAGACATGGCCACAAGCATGTGTTTTTATTTTTTCTGTACAAGGCCAAATGTCGGTGCTACAGGTAAAAGAAGAAAATGGGGTTTTCGCGTTTTTTTTAATAACGAAGGTCATTTGTCACAGGTCTATTTTCTTTACGGATTTATAACAAACACAAAATTTAACAACTTTGCCAAATTTAAACCTATACTCTATCTCCAATAATAAGCGAGATCCCCATGGTGAGGGCCGAAAATGAATCAGCCTGTATATATACAGTATGACTGAAGTTTAGTTTTGTTTCTTTTGGGGTTATATTCCAAAAAATTTAACAAATAAAATAGTAAAAATTTTTTCTAATAAAAGTTGTCTAGAAACGCCAAAAAAAATTATTTATAACAGCCCAATGTTTTCAAGTTTCACTGTACACATTTCATGCATAATAGGTCAGTAACCGATGAGTGGCCGTAACGATATCAAACTGTGTCAGGGTCAAGTTTAAGATGTGAGACTGCAGTTTACTTGGTACATGTGATAGAACGAAATGTCCGGTTTGTTTGTATGTTTAGTGACGTCAACCGAAACAATGCGTGCAATGTTTCGTAGATAAAATATTAGTTCTACAGGATTTTTCGTAGTAATAAGACGTTAGTTTTACTTTAGTGCTAGTTCAAGAATATTTTTGTATGAACATAAAATGGCATACCACTTTACCAACAGTGAATTAGTTGATATTATTTTGATTTACGGTGAATGTCAACAGAATAGTCATGCTGCGCGTCGGTGGGGGAAACTTCGAACACCTGTTGTAGACATGTAAAGTACGTATTAACTATCCTAAAAATATCGTTTTTGTTACTATTATTAATTTATATTTTTATTTTAAATTTTTAAGTTAAAAAATGTTATTGTTTTTAAGTTTGTTTTTTGTTATTTAAGTTAACAAAAGGAAACTTCAGTCATACTGTGTATATATATATATATATATATATATATATATGAAAAATTTTGTGAAAAACTTATCTGCGCGGAATGTGCATATATCGATATTTCACTGTTTTTTACAGATCATCAGTGCACCTTACCGAAGACAGACATGTTATTCACTTCTATACTACGTGTATATATACGAACTGTGATGAACTTCATGTGTATGAGAATTAATAATTATTAAATATCATTTTACATGCGATTGTCGCTATAATTTGTTGCATTTAATTCTACAATTCGGCAAATCACTTTTGCCCTAGATTGTAGACGCAACAAGCCGCGACATCAACTGTACAAGTTGTCAGTACAAATGAAAAATTTTGTGAAAAACTTATCTGCGCGGAATGTGCATATATCGATATTTCACTGTTTTTTACAGATCATCAGTGCACCTTACCGAAGACAGACATGTTATTCACTTCTATACTACGTGTATATATACGAACTGTGATGAACTTCATGTGTATGAGAATTAATAATTATTAAATCTCATTTTACATGCGATTGTCGCTATAACATGTCTGTCTTCGGTAAGGTGCACTGATGATCTGTAAAAAACAGTGATATATCGATATATGCACATTCCGCGCAGATAAGTTTTTCATCACAGTTCGTATATATACACGTAGTATAGAAGTGAATAACATGTCTGTCTTCGGTAAGGTGCACTGATGATCTGTAAAAAACAGTGAAATATCGATATATGCACATTCCGCGCAGATAAGTTTTTCACAAAATTTTTCATTTGTACTGACAACTTGTACAGTTGATGTCGCGGCTTGTTGCGTCTACAATCTAGGGCAAAAGTGATTTGCCGAATTGTAGAATTAAATGCAACAAATTATAGCGACAATCGCATGTAAAATGAGATTTAATAATTATTAATTCTCATACACATGAAGTTCATCACAGTTCGTATATATACACGTAGTATAGAAGTGAATAACATCTCTGTCTTCGGTAAGGTGCACTGATGATCTGTAAAAAACAGTGAAATATCGATATATGCACATTCCGCGCAGATAAGTTTTTCACAAAATTTTTCATTTGTACTGACAACTTGTACAGTTGATGTCGCGGCTTGTTGCGTCTACAATCTAGGGCAAAAGTGATTTGCCGAATTGTAGAATTAAATGCAAGAAATTATAGCGACAATCGCATGTAAAATGAGATTTAATAATTATTAATTCTCATACACATGAAGTTCATATATATATATATATATATATATATATATATATATATATATATATATACCATTAACCAACTTGATAATTACGTTAAAATAGATATATTAATTGTCATTGAAATCAAAGTAAGACTCACCCGGTATAGTAAGTTAAATAAAAGACTAAATTGTGTACAATAAACTAAATACTTGACACTAACAGTGCATGAAGATATAGGAAAGAGGAAAATTTGTGCAAAAGTTCGTGCCATACAATCTTAGGGATGACCAAAAACAGAGAGGAGTTGCATAGTGCGAAGACTTTGTTCAGAGTTATCGCGACGATGAAAATTTTCTTAACTGCATTGTCACTGGCGATGAATCATGGGCGTTTCAGTACGATCCTGGGACGAAGCGCCAGAGCATACAGTGGTTTGGAAAAACATTACCAAAACCCAAAAAGTATCGTTTGCAAAAATCCAAAACGAAAACCATTCTGATTAAGTTCTTCAATAGTCAGCGTGTAATCCATAAAGAATTTATACCGGAAGGACTGGTGCATACTACATTGAACTGATGAAGAGATTGCTAAAGCGTGTTCTTTTGAAAAAACCCTCCTCATATGTGTGTGTTTAGAGATTAGTAAAATTGTTTCGACAAATTATCAACAATTTGAGAATATGAAAAACTTTCGTAGTATTAATATGCAAAACATTGGCAAAATAAAAATAAATTTAGAGTAGGTAATTTTACCAGTAAAGAATGCGATGGTATTAAAAATAGCATTGATTAAAGTTGTAGAACGGGTTTCATCACCTAGGGTGGCTAAATGTTGTCCAAACACCAAACCAAATACAGAGACTGGGACAGTAGTCACTATCTGAAAACTTAGTTTATAATCAATTATACGAGGGATGTCTGCTTAGTCTTGCATAGAGTCATAAAATCAAACAGTGGATCGACTCAAAGTACTTTATTGCTTATCAAAATATTTTTGATACAAAATATATCGATACACTACTGCATCCGTTCAAACCAAGTTCTTCAGTTTTCAGTTGGGTCAGTCAGAGCTGCCGTCTTAAGAGGCATCCACTGCTTCTTTCGGCAACGGATATCATCGACCACGCTTCAACCATTCTTGATCTTTGACAAAGTAAAAAAATCATCGAGACTATGCCGTAGATAATTCGATATTTAGCAGCTCCAAAAACCCCATTGTTGTTTCCGAATTCGCATTGTCATTATGCAGAATGATTCACCATTGTGTTAGTTTCTCGGAGAACTGCGATTATTTCTAACAAACAAACGGTTGTGTACCAATTCGCATTAACTGTTCTTCGATCCTGCAAAGGAATTGCAGCTATATGAAATGATTTTGATTTTCTTGACGGATCTGTCCTGGAATCGTCGCTGATACTGGTGCGTCCACGTTGAAATTCCTAGTACCAACGTGAAATTGTTCGATTGATATGGCGCTTCATCTTCAGAAACAGAAAACCAACTCAGCAAGACATCGTTGTTGAGTTAATCCTCTCCAAAAGTTGTGAAAATTATTTCGCGAAAATTTTCCGACTCAATTGCATTTTTCGGGCGAACTTTAATTCTCTTAAAATCCACTATGATTAAATCACTTGCGGTATCTTGATGAAACTATAGATTTCAGTTAGCGAAAGATTGATATTAATTTTTACACTTAACATTTTATTATTGGTGCCCTCTATGAGGCTATATTCAACACTAAAGAGGCATCGCTCGTATAGGTCACTTGATACTATAGACGGTGAAAATATTCAACTTATTCAACAAATTCTTTTGCGCACGATACATAGTTGATTTTTCAGAAAGATTGCCAATCGCTTGATGAACTGAACACGATATAAATACGTTCAAAGAATTTGAAAGTAATTGAATCAGAACCTAGAACAATATTTTCATTTACGCAACTTTATACTTACAAACATTAAACTAAGGGCGAATGATATTACATATCCCCAACCGCCATCAGGAGGTACCATTTCGTATTTATCTAAAGATCCTTTGCGAAAATTTTTAACTTGAGTCATGTTTAAAATTTTGTAATTTGCCGAACAACAGTTCTAACTACTATTGAACTTGCTGAAATTTAAAATTTCATATCTGTGCTAAAGATAAGTAAAGAATGTCCGAGACAAGTATTGTTCCTGCATCATTTACAAAAGGATTAGATACTACTACACAAAAGAATTGTGACATACTGCAAATAGGACATTCAACACAATAACTATTTACATAATTTGGTGTTATAAATAAAGAAATACTCCTTTTAAAATCTCGAAATGTATTTGTGTAATTATTACCTTAGTAACTTTCTTTTGTATTTTAAATTTAGCATGAAAATTAACATTTTTATCGTGAAAAAATTTCAGTTTGGCTAATGAAGTCAAGTTTGATGGATCGCCAGCAAATTTTGTCCTATCAAGTGGCACCAGATAATGTAGTGACATCTGACCGACAAAAGAGACTACGCCGAAAATTGCGATTGTCTCTAGTCCAGCTATACCGGTAGAGAAGGAAAAAAAACGTATATAGGTGTAAGTCCAATAACACGATGCCAGATGGCAACATTACACACATGTGTGTAATGCATGTCTGTTTCATTTGTAACAAATGCGTTACACGTGCTTAACGTATTGATGTAGTCAAATTTCTTTGGTAAATCTGTCATCTTTATTTCCGAAAATTTCTGGTAAAAGTAATTTCGTAATCATACAGACATTCTAATAAATTTAGATTTCATTTTTTGAACTCTACTTATCTCGTGAAGAAGCAACAAACTGTTGTGAAATATAGAGATAATAAATAAATTAGTTTTAGTTGACAAACCGCTTGCCCGTTTTTAATTTATTTTAACCTATATATATACAGTGGAACTCCCCTAACTTGAACCACCTAAATCCCCAAATTAATTTCGAGTTCGAGAAAATTCGAGTTACAGAAAAATATTAAAATTCAATAATTTATTTATATTACATATGCATATTTATTATATTATATGTAATAACAGTATATAAAATAAATAATTTAAAAACAAACTGAAAATACAAACTACATTAGGATATATGTACTATGTATGTATATGTTTGAAATTGACCAAAAATTGTTCTATGTATATACGCAGGTATTAAATATGTACTTGTACATGAGAACCTAAAACAAATACATAATTAAAATGTTTTTTTTAAGAAATCCGTCATCAACGGACAATTAAATTGATCAATTTTATTGTCCATTGTAGGTCACTTTTATTATTTTTGGAACTCTACATTTTTATCTCCGGAAGAAGCAACAAAGTTGTTGCGAAGTATAGAGATAATTAATAGATGAGTTTTTAATTGACAGACCGCTTGCCTGCTTTTAATTTATTTTATTCAATATAGTACGATCGATAATTTCTTTTAAATTATTATATATATATATATATATATATATATATATATATATATATACCATATGATCATATATTTCTACCATCTAGAAGGCAATGACATTTTTCTTTTTTAAACTTAAGTTGGTACCATAATTTAAGTTAACTTATTTTGCAGCGTGTGTGTGATATAGGTTATTTTATACTGATGACAGATTAGGTTTTGTCATTTTGACAAATAATTACATACAAACGTTTCAGTTGAAAAAATAAAAAGTTTAATAATAAAAACAGCTACAATAAATGTTCAAAGTGAGCTCCTTCATTTTCTATGCATAGCGCAACTCTTCGTCTCATATTATTGAAGGCATTCCTTAAATTATGTGGTGTAATTTCCTGACAGACATTTCGGATAGCATTAGTTAAGTTCTTGAATTGTATGTGGACGATTCGTAAATACTCTAAAAAAGAATACAAGCCCACAAATACTCTAAAACACACAAAACTGCTTTATCTACACACAAACTACAACGCGATCACCATTTCGATTTTGAAAACACACAGATAATTGATAAAGAACAACACACAATGAAAAGTGAAATTAAAGAAATGATTAGTATTAAACAGGAAAAAAATTCAATTAACAACAGAAGTGATATAAAAAATTTAAGCAGTATATACTATAACTTAATTACGATCTGCAATTTACCATCATAATATATGTTGCTGTTATATAATTATATATCTTATGTTATTTAAATATCTATACATTTGCTTATCATACTGACAGTTCCGTGTCTTGATCCCTGACTGGCTGTCCGAGTAGGTTTTCGTGGTTTTCCTTCTCGTTTAGGGCGAATGCCGACAGCTTAACATCTTAAGTCGCTCCACGGGCGCGTACATAATAACTCATGTCTTGCTTTTCCCTGTTTTTGTTGTCTATCTATTTTTGAATACTAAGGCATGATTTATTATTAGACTGGAATGTATCTTTGAATAATTTTACCCATGGCAACTACAAATGTATAAGTATGACATTAATATACTGACACTTATATTTTATATTCCTTGAAAAAGACCGGAACATGTAGGATTGTTTTAAATATATACATTTTAAAGTAAACCAGACCTTAAATCGCCAACGAATTGAATTTACCATAACATACAAAGGTCACAAAATAATTATATATATATATATATATATATATATATATATATATATATATATATATATTAAAAATAATTTTTTATATTTTTATATAATATTTTTTATTATTTTATATATTATTTTTCATATAACAATTTTTATTGGTTTTAGCGACCTTTTATTGAATTTAGATGTTTGTTTGCTAAAACCAATAAAAATCTATTATTTTTAATATTAAAACACGGCCAATAAAATAAAAAAGAAAAACAAAATTCTTTAAACACTAATATATATATATATATATATATATATATATATATATATATATATATATATATATACTATATTCTTTCCTAGCATGAAGAGCAACAAAATTTAAAAGTTTTCATTTCAAAAATTAGCATCAATTCAGCAATATTATGAACAGATAGTGCAGGAAAACTAGAAATTAATCATTTACTCTAAAATTTAAGCAAATAACTAAGGATTAAAATAAATATTTATAATCGCAACACATAATATATATTTAGAAAAATAAATTTGTTGTGTACATGAGATCTTAACTAAGTTTCGTTTAATATTTCACACTTCCTTTTTGTTTACTACTTTGGTAAGAAATATTTCTATAGACCACGTGACTACACACAGACCATAAAATACTGTCAACAAGTGAACAACCATGATGTTACTGTTCGTTAAGTTTTTAACGAAACCTGTAAAGCAATGTTTATAGTTTGGATCTAATTTAAAATAAAGAATAATATCAAACCTGATAATACTCCAGCTAAAAGACTGGTACATCCGCATACTACCATAAACAGGGAGAACGCCGAGGTAAATCTAGGTCCATATGCTTCAGCGAAAACAAGCGGGAAACTTATTTGTATACAACTCCTTACAGCTCCAAGGATAGCCGCCACAGAGATTGTCCACATAAACGAATAATTAAATGTAAAAGCTGAAATGGAATTTACATGAAATATATAGATTATTTGCACTTGTAACAGTGGTTTTTGCTAAAATTTTTAAGAAATATTATGTAGTAAAAGTAAGTTTCATATATTACGAAACGCTTAGTGTATCGTGCTTCGTAAACGAAATCTTTTAATTCCCAAAATATTTAACATATTCCGGGCATGGCATTAATTAGACAATGCTGTATACACTCTCCACTATTCGTGATATTCTGACAAAGGTCGCATTAAACTGACAGGGTTACGGCATCGTTTCATTGTGTAATCGTCCTTAACCCAGTTCCAGCCCGGAAACTCAAAATAATCGTGGACAATGACCGCGGAAGCCTACAAGCCAGATTATGAACAAGTAGGGTTTCATTTTTCTCTTTGTTGTTGGAGTCACAAATATTTTAAAAAGACTCTTGAAGAAAAAACTACATAAAAATCGGATACAACATACTCAAGAAGATAAAGTTCGAACAAATTACTTCTTAAAAAAGCCGAATATCAAGAATTCAAGCCAACGGGATTAACGATCTACAACACCGATCACATATTTGACAAATGAGCGGCAATATTTAATCAGGAGTTAAAGAATACCAAAGCCACGCACGGCGAAAATGTATTGAAATTCCGATTATGGTAACGCCCAAATACTTTACGGAAATAACCACTATTACTAGTGACTGGTGAGGAAGTCATTGGAAATTGTGAGAAACTCTAGTGCGCAACAAATAATAATGAAAGCAATCAATATTGGATATTACACTATAATGAATAACAGAAGACAACACTCCATTATAAATAACTTCTGATAGATTAACAACATCGTTATCAAAGCATTAAGCATTGTCGAATGATCATGACAGAACCGGAAAGGCAATACTTCGAAAAATAACGTCTGCAAACTATGTCTTGATTATACTTGCATAGTATGTCTTGGATTATAATCACATATGAGTAACTCACTTAAATAATATTCTCTGGCATGAAAAAATCTCCAAAGAAATAAGATATTAATATACTAATTACGACCATAGCAACTTATAGCTCTGAAGTCTGGCCACTTAAATATAAAACAGTAAAAGCTTTTCTAGTAACAAAAATGTACTTCTGGAGAAGAGTTGCAGGTAGATCTAGAAGGGACAGAGTCCGACATGACAGGGTCATGTCGGAAATCATTGGAATCAAGCATCAGAACGAAGCAACTTCAACAATGATATGGACATATGGAATGGATGACAAGCGCACGGCTGCCCAAGCAAGCGATGGAATGGACTCCACAAAGAAAGCGCAAGAGAGGAAGACCGTACAACAACTTGGAGAGAAGGAATCGACAAAGAGATAAAAAGTGAGAGGCTTGGAGAACAATTTATGAGAAAAGGTACAATGGAGATTGAGCATCAGAAGACGACAGAGAACGTTATATAACTAGTCCATAATGGATATGATATTATAATGAATAACAGCAGACATCCACACCGTTATGGAGACCTTTTGGTAAACATGGTTACCAAAGCAGCAAGCTTGATAGAACTCGAAAAATTTCATGGAACGCCTGCGAAAATTTGCACACTTCGTCTTGGTTTATGATTATGTCTTGAATATTGTCCAAGAACGCTTAGAACAATGAGCTAATATTTTTAGAGGAATTCAAATCACATAGACATACGCATATCAATTAAACTGTTTCAAAACTCAGTAGTGTATTTTCCGCTTAACAAATCATGAACCTCCAAGATGACTGCATTCAGACAATGCTTCGATACATTGTGCAATGTGGAACTCTAGGCCATGCGTTTGCCAAAAAGCCTAATTAAAATTTAAAAAGAAGAACCAAAGATTATATTAATCTTAATAATTTAAGCAACATCAAAATTAAAGTATTCAAGAAGAGTGAAATTAACCTGCTACAAGTCACGTCAAAATCCCTATTCAATTTAATATTAATTAATTAATTAATTTAATATTTATATAATAATTAAGCAATAAAAATTAAAGAGCTAAATGGCACAATTGCGGAATATCTTGGTTTACAAAATGACACCTCGATGCTGATTTTCACTTCAGCCACTCTTAACTGTTGGGGAGGAATAATTCACATTTTTTTTTCTTTGGAAAAGAACATATACACACATAAAATCATAAAATAATAAAAACAATTGACATTTACATGACACCATAACTCACCTGTTCTCAATATTACCGAAGCTATTGCTCCAGTTAGCACTACGTATCTATTTCGAATGGGAAATATAGCGCTGATAACGCTTAAAAATATTCGGCCCGCCAAATCTCCAGCAAAATACACTGTCATTATTAATCCATGTTCGTCGTGTCCAAAACCAAAATTGTCTAATAGAAGGGGTATTATTGATAGGAAGGTCACGTCAGATGACAACGAAACTGCTACCCCGAAAGCCAAATTAACATACAAAGGATCTTTAAAGAGCGCGAGATCTAGTTGTTTAACTGTAGTCTTCCTAAAATTTAATGTAAAAAGTGTACATTATTACAAGGCTATTATGACTAGTGTTAGTAATAATCTTTGATTACAATTTCATAAAATTTCTAATCCAAAAGGCAAATATTTCTTGATTACTATGAAGCTTTGTCTTACATACGAGGCACGTTCTTAAGTTTGCGGAATAGTGGGGTTGGATAGTAGTTGGGGAGCTCTTTCATGTCATAACGTGTTCAGTAACTAATTATTAGTATAAATACAAATTTTTATCAGAATTGGGTTATTCGTGTCTAAACTATCATCGACCAAGCAACTCAGTGTGAAATATAGAGAAATTCGCAAATTGTGCCGTTAAAATGTACCTTATAAAGCAAGGAAAGTCTGTTCAAATCGAACTGAAAGAATGTCACCAGTTTACGGGGATTCTTTCCAAAGAAAAAATATGGTTTAAATATGGTACAGTCTCTTTAATCAAGGTACGGAATCATTTGAAGAGGTCCAACGGCTGAGGCGGCCTATTGAAATGATCACTCCAGAACTTGTTCGAAAAGTCGAAAAATTAATAATGGATTGGAATAATGGCATTGCTAAAGAAAACACAACTTATAGGAATTGTTGGAGTATCCAATACAAGAATTTTTAAGATTCTTCATTATCATTTTGAAATGACTAAGGTCAACGCAAGCTGGATGCTGAGAATGCTTACGCTGCCGCAAAGACAATAGGCGCGGAATGTTCCCATGCGCTTTTGTACCTCTCTGTAATAAAGACTGTGATGGTATATTGAGTCAAATTATTACTAGGAATGAAACTTGAGTTCATCACTATGAACCTGAGTCCGAAAAAGACTTCACGCAGTGGCATAAAAAAGGCACACAACTACTGAAGGCTTCGATATTGTGAATCACCCACCCAGAACTCGCTCTGAGTGATTTTTGCCTGTTCCCAAAAATGGAAAAATAACTGGGAAGGAATTTACAAGCGATTAAAAAATAAAGAACGAAGTTTCGACGTGTTTTCCAGACAAAGAGAAGACATTTTTTATGAAGGCATACACTAATTGAAAGACCTGAAAAATGTATTAGGGTTGCATGTATTGAAAAAGAAAAAATATCGTATTTTGATTTTCTTTCCCTTTCTCCCATTCTGCGAACTTAAAAATCTCCCTCGTATGAGTCGTTTTTTTAAGTAAGTACAGTTTTGAAATACGGCCGCTGCAGATCTGTAATCGCAATTTGGCGCATGCGCGCTGAGTAGCAGCATCTACTACACTTGCCAACACGATTTTGGCTGACTTGTTTTTTACTAATTCGAATATGCTGAATTTGAAAATCATTAAATTAGCTTTTGCGTATCACTTCAAAATTAAACTGTATACTGTATTATGCTCTTTGTAGAATCACTACTGCGGCTAAGTAGATACTTACATAAGACCTGTTACGATATAAAGAAAGTATAAAATTTAATAATTTATTTATTTATTTCAATACAATTTAGTCACGAGTATAGTGCAATTATTTATTTAGTGCAATAATCATTAAAAAATTACAAGAATATTTGTAAAAAGAAAAACAACAATCAGTGAATAAGTTTGTAGCACTTCCTGCTGTGAATTTTGGTTTGGTAGTCCCTTTGAACACTCCAGCAGTAGTCGGCCATCATATGAGCATCACATCTTCCTTGGTTCCAAGTTTGATCACATCTTCCTTGGTTCCAAGTTTCTATCATTTTTAAATCTTAATGAAATCTGTCGTCTTGTTCATCGTTTACAGCATCTACATTTTCGGGAAACAGATCATGATGACTATGAAGCAAATGAATCTTTAAGCTCATGTTACAACCTAGGCGATGAAAATTTTTTAAGCATTGATTGCACTAACTCTTTATAATTGCTGGCTTTTTATTTCAAAAAAAATTCTTTCTTTGGAGACTGTGGTTAAGTAAAAACTTAAAAAATGTATATAACCCCTTACCACAATTATTAATCGTATCCTAAATACGTATTTCGACAACTAAGTTGTCATCATCAGTAGGTAAAACCCCTAATCAATGTGTCGCACATGGGGAACTGTAAAGCTAGAACACCGCTTACGCAACAACTACTTTACGCGGCGTCCATGTATAGACTAATTTAAACATTCAAATATATCTAACGAAAAGATCGACAAACTTACCTCTCTTAGAGAAACGGCATTCACATGTGTTTATACTCCAATTTTTAAATATATCGAACGAAAGAAAAGGAACACAATGGCAGGATACCATTTTTAGATACTTTACTGATTAGGAATAAACATAAAATAGAAATCGACATTTTCCGGAAAGAAACCAATGTTAATAGATTCATCATCGCGGATTCAAATCATAGTTATCAACATAAGACAGCTTCCTTTAGTTTCATAGTCAATCGGTTACTAAATTTGCCGTTAACAATAGAGAGATATGAAATAGAACTGGATTTCATTAAAAATATCGCGACATATAATGGCTTTGACATAGAAATAATCAATAAATTAATTAGAAAAACAAAAATAAAAAATACAATCCGCGAATCCACAAGTTTGATATCTCAAAGTAACCAGGAGAAAAAGTACATGTGTTTACCATACCACCCCATCACGAAAAACATTAATAAAGTTTAAGAAAATTAATAAGGATTAATAAGGAATTAATAAAATAAGCGAGCAAATTGGAAATATAATTTCAAAAAATAATAGTAATGTTAGTATAGCTTACAAACCATATGTAAAAACAAGTAATTTCATTTTTAACGCAAAACCTAAAACAGATATCAATAATAAATCAGGAGTGTACAAATTATATTGTAATGATTGTAAAAGTGTATATATAGGTCAGACTGGTCGAAGTTTTATTATACGGGTAAAAGAACACATGAGGTCATATAAACTAAAGAAGACAGATTCAACATTCGCAAACCATCATATTACAGAAAGGCATACATTTGGTCACCGTAAAATATTGCATTTGGCCGAGAAAGGTCGTAAATTAAATCTTTTAGAGGCCCTAGAAATTTTTAAAAGCCGAAACAACACAATAGATATCGTTTTAAACGAACAGTTGGATCTTATATATACACCTCTTTTCCAATGTTGTACGATATATAATAGTTAAGTATATAGTAGTAATTTTAAGTAACATCATAAACCACCCCCATATATTTTTGTGTCATTTATAAGTTCTATGTAGGCCTGGAACTTTTGCAGTTTGATAATGACATTGTATGTCGAAACCGCGGTCACGATTATATGTGAATAAAGTGGTATATATAACAAAGTTATTGTTTTATTTTATTTTATTAATAAAGTTGTGAAAGAAAGAGGTCTCCAAGTTGCCCTTCGGTCCGAAAATACTATCAAAAGTCTCCTAGGGAATACTAAAGATAGAGTTAATTTTAATTCGAAATCAGGTATATACGAAATTAGTTGCGATTATTGTAATTTGAAATATATAGGCCAAACAAAACGACCAATAATAACCCGATTTAAAGAACACATTAGGTACATGATCACTGTGAGGAACTGGTCTGATACCGGATTAAATATTGTTTGGGTACAAAATATGTTTCAAAGTTTTTCTATTATGCCCCTTAATATCACAAAGACAAAAGTAGCAATCTTCATGATGATTTTGCGGTTCTCTCCAAACCATCGGTATTCCAAAAGGAAGGCTTTTTCTATTCCCTTTGGTCCAATGTCTTAAACCTTCTTCACATACCTTACAAACAACGTGCGGTGCACAATCTATATCTTGATCTCCTAATTTGATTTTGAAATAAGCATAATATGCATTTTTCACAAATTCACCAATTGGTCTCTTAAACTTTTTCAAGGCGAAATATCCACAAATATAACAGAAATCATGCGAAGTGTGCAACAGCACGTCGTCCAAAATATCATAGCCGTTCTTTTCATGTCATTCTACGTCATTTTGATGTATCGGACGCTTCCTTGCCTGGTTTGTTTTTGCAACACCGGCTAGACATATTTTAAGCAATGTTTATTTATCAAATACCACGCACAACACTAAAGACAAATTAATTTTACTTGTTTACTGATCGACACTCAGAGCTATAATGAAGTAAATGACATTAAAATATACATTTTGTTTGGAGTGATTAACTTGAAATCCTTCTTCGCAGTACTAATAAAGTGAAAGCATAATAAATAGGATTTAGCAGGTAAAAATTCCCGGAAATCTTGTCCAAAATTAATACATGTAATAAAAGATTTACATCAGGTAATGAGAGCCTATTTAACAAATTTCTTTAAAACCACAACAGAAAATCATTTTTGGGTTAGTACCTAGAATTTGAAGTAGTACATTCATTTTAAAATGTATTAAAACGCCTATTATAAAATTTTGTTTATATTTTTTTCTTTTTCTTTTGTGCAAAAAAAATCTGTGGGTGGTAGAGACCAACTGTATTTTAATTAGTTATTGCTATATAAAAACTGAGCTTAACAAACAAAAATCACGTCATCACAAATTTTATGCAGGCCTGTGTTATTATAAGAAGTAAAAAGTCTATAACACGTTTTTATAACACGTGTTAATATGAAACCTTGTTAAATAATAATTATGCGCTATTCGGGAAGCATTACTTTGTTATAGTATAAAAAACTATTGATTTGAACAAATTTATACGGAATAATATACCATGTTCCTTCATTTTCCTCTTCATCAGGAAGGTTTAATTCTTGCACGATAGTTTTTGATAAATTCTTTCCATTTATCGAAGCATCATCTTCTCGAGGAACTTGTTCTTTCATTAAAGAATCGCTTTCTACATTATCATGCGATTTTGGTATGTTATCCTCATTGGTATTTAAAACTAAAATATAACAATTAGATAAAAGTTCAAATATTACACATTAGTGGCTTTAGTACATGTTTGCATTTCTTCTATTTCTCGTTTTGTGCAGTGCCACCTTACTGGCTGCAATGAGGACATTGCCAATATCATATTTAAACTTATAGCACAGAAAATGGCTGCTGTTCCCCTGAACCCAAAATTGTCCATCAGTTTGAAAGACATGGCTGGCCAAGTTAATAGAACGGCACCGATTATACTTTGGCAGACGGCCATCATCACGTTTTGTCTCTTCACGAAATATTCATGAAAAGCGGAGAGACATGAAGGTACACATAGTCCGAAACCGAATCCTAAAAATCAGATTTAGTAAAATTTTGAAATAAATCTTTGCGAATTACGTTCAACCCACCTTGTATAATACCAAATGTTATCAACATTTGAGGTATGCTTGTAAAAAATAAAGTACCGATACTTGCAATTGAGTATATTGTTGCACCTATCAGTCCAACCTTTCGATAAGAATATTTTTTTAATAAATAATTTGCAGGTAAACCTAAAACATTTATTATTTAAATCAGATTTCGATTAATTGTTCTGAAAGTTACCTGTAAATAGGGAAACTGCATTGTAAAGTCCAGTAATTAATGTGGTAGCTCCTGTTTCATCACCTAATGTTGAAAGATACGGTCCAAAGACAATGCCGAAGACGACGAGTGGCCCTAAACCAACTATCTGAAATTTTAATAGTATTTAAAAGGTTAATGCTCATAAGAATTAAACATTGAAATGTCGCATGCTGAAATCCTACACTAATACTAAACTTTAAGAAAAACTTAATTTTTTTTTCTTTGGAAGTTAACCTACAGCAGCGATGCACATACCGTGGCCCACTGTCGATATTTATGCGGCCCGCCAACGAATTTTAAAAATTATTCGAAAAACTACAAAAGTAGGTAAAAATCCATTCAAATCAATATTTCTCAACTTTTTATTTTATTCTAACTTTTGTATTTGTTAGTAAGATATGTATCTTTAAGTACCTACTACTTTCTTGTTCAGGTTTACTACGTAGGACAAGTATGCTCCTCGTCGTTCCAAGCATATTGTTACGAGACTAGAAATCTGTCGAACCAACTAGATTACTCGAAGATTCGCGAAACACGTCAGTATTATCCCCGAACGATGTGGAATCATGTTTTAAATTCCAATTCGAGAATCTGGTCTTTTATATATTATTTGGTTCTTCTCTGAAGAAGCAACCTAGTCTTTCAAATCACAAAACTGGTAAGAAGTAGTTTTTGCGAGACTTAGTGATCAACCCTGCTCTAAACCCCTAGCACGATAAATCAGGGATCTTCTCTTGGAGTTACCATAACCTAGCCTAGTAGTTCCATTTTTGAAACACTAAAAACCCACTTTCTCTCACTTTTTTCTAAAGATTTTGCATTTGGTATAACGATGTTGTAATTATTTCTTAGTACTTGTGATCTTCACCTTATCGACATTGGTGGTCAACATAAATTCGTAAACTACCCTTTTTACCCTTCTTCTGTCGAAACCGCTCCTGAAATTGACAATTGCGACACCAATAGTGATCAAATATTGTGCAAAGGAAAAGTTTTCTTACAAAAGTATTAATAAATAATTATATTAAATATTGCAAGAGTTAAAACGTATGGATGAAATGTACGAGATATAGACACGAAAATACTTTCAATATATCGGGTTTTGTTCGTCCAGATATATCTGTATAAGTAGGACTTAGGAGCAATGGAAAAGAAACGAAAAACTAACAATTTGGATAAGTCTCCGAAAGACAAATTCCATTACATATAATTTCCGTCCTTCTTTATTATATAGTAGCATAAATAGTAGCATAGACCTGGAACATCTGGAAATTTACTAAATTTTGACAAATTTTTGTATACATTAGATAGGTGCTAAAAGATTCTCATTTATATTAACGTCATATTGTAAAGTTAGTCATTAAAAACAGACTTTTTTTCCATTTTCACAAATTAAATAATAATAATAAGTAGAGCAGACCAATTTCCGTGCGCGCCATGTGCGCCGACGTGAGGATGATTGTATTGCATCAGCACTAATAAAAAGCATTCAGTATGTGTTTGGTACTTGCTTAGACTGCATGTAAGTGTAAGCATACGTAATAAAATGTCGTCGACACATAAACCGAGAAAACGACCGTTGCCAGAAGAACTGAATAAGTTTATTCTGGATTTCCCGCACTTAATATACGATGACTCAAAAATTAAATGTTTAGTGTGCAATACATATCTAATGTGTTGGTCAAAAACACATTGTAAAGAACACGTAAGCAGTTCGAAGCACAATAATAACAAAATTAATCGACAACAGTTTATACATGAAATATGTGTAACTATGATTGTGTGTATACTGCCGTTTACCTTGTTAAGTAATGATTCATTTATTTCATTTTGGAATAAATACGCGAATCAATCATTACCGGGCATAACAACGTTATGAAGGAATTTACCATCGGTGCGTAAACAGGTTGAAAATAAAATTAAAGCCGAACTGAAAAATAAAAAACTGTGGTTATGTGTGAACGAAACAACTGACAGCAAAAAACAATCTGTAGTTAATGTGATGGCGCGTAATATGGAACCACATCAACCAACGTCTTCAATCTTATTAGCATCCAGACAACTAGAACAATGTAATGCTGAAAAAATTTCAGAGGTGCTATTAGATACTTTGGAAAAATTTAAACTTTTGAAAGACCAAGTATTAATGTTTATGACCGATGGTGCCGCAACCATGTGTTCTGTAGGCCGGTTTCTTAGAAAATATTGTCCTAACTTGTTACATATTACTTGTAAACTCCATGCTCTACACCTTGTGGCAGAACAGGTTCGTAGGTGTTATCCAGAGGTAGATGCTTTAATATCGAGTACAAAGGCAGTATTCCTGAAATCTCCAAAACGTATTCGGAAATTTCACGAATTGTGTTCCCTACCCCTGAGCCACCAAAGCCGATTCTGACGCGTTGGGGTACATGGTTACGGGCGGCGTTTTACTATCATGAACATTTTGAAAAAATTAAGGACGGGGTTTTATCAGAAAGATCAGAAAGAAAGTGCAGCTATTAATACAAGCCAGAAAAAATTTCAAGATGCCCAGATTAAAATGTATTTACAAAGTATTCGTGAGAATTACTTGGGATTAGAAGAAGCAATAAC
This sequence comes from Melolontha melolontha, assembly GCA_935421215.2. Lineage (NCBI taxonomy): Eukaryota > Metazoa > Arthropoda > Insecta > Coleoptera > Scarabaeidae > Melolontha > Melolontha melolontha. The sequence continues at coordinate 165,225,305 of OW285238.1, read as the reverse complement.
AAAATTAGAAAATTCGTCGCTGTCGTTAGAGAAAACACTGCAAATCGTTAAAGATGTTCACGCACAACTATGTGCTGTAGAAGACGCAAAAAATGAAAGTGTTCTAATTAAACTTGAAAGTGTTTTAGATAGAAATGCAGATTTTGACACCTTAACACGTACTTGTGAGGGCACGTCTACAGATGCGCTAAGTTGCTTAAAAAAGTATTTTGATTATGCGAATATAACATCACTAGATATAGAATGCTCGTTTTCCGAATATAAACATATTTTTTCCTCACGGCGGACGTGTTTTTCAGAAATAACCTTAGAAACGCACCTGATGTTGAAAATATACAATCGGGTTTCTCCAGTTTGTCAATTCTTGGAAGACGGTTAAAACGGTAAGTGTTTTTTTAAATCCTCTGTCGTGCACACACTCACTGATTTCATACATTTTCCATTTTATTTATAGGTACATACAACGCTGCTATAATATGTACTATTCTTATTTTTCTTGTGTTTATGCATATTACTTTAATAGCAGAAAACCAAAAGTATATTTAATTATTTCTGATAGAATAAATGTCTCTACTTCTATACTTATATCGGTAACAAGCTCATGTTGCGTCCCTATTCTATCGCATATTCTAATATATTACGAATTACACTCCCATACCGGCGCTCATGGCGCGCACGGAAATTGGTCTGCTCTAATAATAAGGAATAATAATACATGGACAACATCGAAATTCAGATTTTGAAAGTACTACATTAATAGAGTGAAGTCCCAATACCTGCAATATGGGCAGAAATTCAAAAACTAGATACCAGAGGAAAGTCTTCCGGTATTATTGGAAGTCAGTAGTACTACACCTAGTCGTAATTATTGAAGTGAGTATGACACAGCAGATAATCCAGCAGAATAATTCTTCGTCTTTAAATTGAATTGGATCCTATTCAGGATCCAATTCAATTTAAAGACGAAGAAGAATTATTTACTATTATTGCATCGAGTTATCTTGCACTTGCTCAACCTGTAGCCGGGAAACATTTTACTCTACCCACAGATATGTGCATCAGAAACATTGAAATTGCTAACTGGCAGTAGCTGTCAAGAAGCACGTTGTCCGGCATGAGCAATATTTAATATTGTGTTTGTTGTTGCTACGTCCAAGAGATGGAGCTGCTTTTCAAAAAAAATCAAGTTTTTTACATAATATAATAGATATATAAAAACACGTACGTATTCTAATGCAACATTGTGTCAAAATTTCAAAGTAATCGGTGAAGAACTTTCGGAGATTTGAGATTTTAAACAAACGATCATTTACATTTATATTTATATAAATTTAAGTGAATTTTGTGAAAATTTAAGTGAATATGTTTATGAAAGTTAAATACTAATTTAATCATTTGCTTGCCACGCTTGGCAGTCTCCGACTTTTTTTGATGTGATCATACACAGTATTATGCAATTATACGTCATATACTAGACAGATATTTAGATTAGTTGTAATATTCTAACACCATGTGCATATAGTTTCACCAAGAACAATAGAAACTCTAATCTCTAAATAAATTATTTCGTCAAGATCAGGTATAAAAGTAAACAATCGAGGAAGTGCGTTAAACTGCGAACTTAACTCAAGAAAATATTCAGACGTACAGTACAAATGTGGATTATTAGTATTTATTTTTGACTGCTTAATTTGAAATTGGAATAAATTGAAAAGAGAGTTAATCAACATTAGTTTTAAAACAACTTAGTTAATAGTTTATACTTAAGTTTACAATGGAACAGGAAACAAATAATAGTATTAACTTTCTCGATTTAACGATTACTAGAATTAACAATAAATGTAACTTTGCTATTTACCACAAACCGTCAACTACAGATATTACTATACATAACACTTCTTGCCATCCGATACAACACAAATTAGCGGCTTATCACAGTCTTATACATAGATTAATAAATACTCCGTTGAACCAAACAAATTTCGAGAAAGAGTTAAATTTAATTAGACAAATAGCTATCAACAATGGATATAAAAGTAATATAATAGATAACATTTTAAATAAAAAACTCCGTACAAAAGCCATATCACAAGTTTACCCAATATTAAATAATAACACCCAAAAATTTAAAATGATCACGTTTATAGGCTCTTCAAGCACAAAAATTTGTAAATATTTAAGAAAGTTTGACATTAATACAGCGTATAAAACTAATAACAATTTATCCAAATTTATAAAAAACAATAAGGATTTAACAAACAACAATAAAAAGTCATGGGTCTATGAGTTAACCTGCGGTAGTTGCCCTATGACTTATATCGGACAGACAGGCAGATCGTTTGAAATACGCGTCAAAGAACATTTTTCTTCATTTAGAAATAATAAAAGTGACTCTTCATATGCGTCTCATATCAATTCAACGAACCACAATTTTAACAAAGAATTTAAAATATTACATGTAGAAAATAAGGGCAAAAAACTTAATTTATTCGAGTCACTTGAAATCAATAAAATAAAGAAAACTGACAAGATCTTAAATGATCAATTCGAAACAAATAATTCACCCTTACTCAATCTATTTATTTGATATGCAGACAGTTACATATTGTATTTTTGTATTTTTCCATAGAATTCTTTACCTCCCTGTAATATAATGTAAACCTCTAATTTTATTACTTAAGAACAGTACATTTTGTAGCGTAGCGAAAGTTTTGTGAATAGACATCCAGTAATAAAAAACACCCATCCCTCTGACTATTTTTAAAATAAAACATGTGTTTTTGCTTGTTACCGTTTACTTGTGTTTAATATAAAAAATATTTTGTAAATAAGTTAGTTATATGTCTGACGAAGCCCAGGTTGGTGTGAAACGACTCGTTACAGTGATAATTAAAAGGTGAAATTCATAAAATTTGTTTTATTTTATCTTAATAGTTAAAGTGTAATAGGAAAGTTTTAAATGAATAATAATATAATGGGACTCATTTGAGTTTTACTTAATGAAAGTCCATAATTCAACATGGCAATAAAACTTTTAATAATATAATCTTCAATTTATTGAACCCGGTAATGTTATGCTATTGCTAGATTTGAATATATACAGTGCATTCGTAAAGTAGCAGGTACATTCGAAAAAGTTTTTCAAGAAAACCCTCGGACGCGTCGATTTTTTAGAGTTTTTATACTCCAAAAACCGATATGATGACATAATTTTTCCCTAAATATAAAAACCCATTTTTTATTACATAATTAGAAAGGACAGATTTCTTTATATACGACAAGGTAATTTTGGATGATGTTTACATAAGGAAATTTTGAAGTAATATTACCGTAAACATTAAAAATGATAAATAATCATCTAAATTAAATGTTCGAATTGAGCACCGTTAACAATCAGACAATAGCCAAGGCGATTAAAAAATTTTTAATTTTTGTGTGATTGTTAACGGTGCTCAATTCGAACATTGTTAAAAAAACCGTTAAGTTAAATTTTAAACTGTAATAACTATAAATTGCAAAAACAATTATTCAACAAAATGAAACTGTAACAATTAAAACACATTTTACTATACATACAGTCTTATTATGGTTTAAAATACGTGAACTAACTTCCGAATATCGTCCACTTCATATTTTATTTGCACAAGATCCCTTTACAATACGGACATCACATTTATGCAGTGTGATACGCTGTTTTAGCAATTGCGATATCTCACCTATAGAGGGTGAGTCGTGAGGAATCGACCAAACTCTAGGAGTGTATTCTACAGGTGAAAGTAATGTAAAAAACTCAAATGTTGCTATCCGATTTTTATTTGTTTTCTAGTTATAGCGTAATTAAAAATAAACCAAATTTCATACATTGAAGTTTTTGTATTTTATTGGTATTATCGTTCTTTATAATATATTTTCAAAAATACCGCCATTCATTTCAAAACATTTTTTACATCGTCTACCAAGGGCGCTGGTTGCGTTCCTGATTGCGTCAGGTTGATGTTTGATATTGTCAGCAGCATTCATAATCCGTTGAATTAGTGCATCACGAGTGTCCACTTTTACTTGATACACTTCATTTTTTAACCAGCCCCATAAACAATAATCGAGTGGCGTGAGGTCTGGAGACCTAGGAGGCCAACCAATGTGACTACCACGCCCAATCCAACTCCCTGGAAACCTTTAGCCAAATGTTGCCTGACTGCACGAGCGTAATGTGCAGGCGCTCCATCGTGCTGGTAGAAGATTTGGATTCTGGTGTTTATGGGAACATCCTCTAGCAGTCCGTGCAGTTCATTTTCTAAAAAATGTAAAAAAAGGTGTCTCCCGTGAGGCGATTCTTAAAAATGTAAGGACCAATTAAAAAACCATCGATCATACCACACCACACGTTTACCGAAAATTTATGTTGAAAGTTACTTTCGACTGTTGCGTGTGGATTTTCGTCTGACCATACATGCTGGTTATGACAATTATTAATACCGTCACGGGTGAATGTCGCTTCATCCGTAAACAGTATACGCGATACAAAACGAGGATTATCATTTATCAATCGACAAAATTCCATACGTCTACGATTATCATCTCGTTGTAGGTGCTGCACTCTTTGTACATGGTACGGACGTAAGCCATGCTCGTGGAGTGTTTTTATCACCCTTGTTTGTGGAATGCCCAATTGAATACTAATTCTCCGTGAGCTGGTAGTTGCGTCTTCTTCTACTACATCCAGAATATCTTCTACTTCTTGTAATTGTTGTCGACTGCCTCGTTCAGATATTATGTTTACACTGGGAAGCTTTCCGGTCGCGCACAATGTGTTGAATACACTAATAAATACAGTTTTATTAGGATGTCTGTGATGTGGAAACCGTTGACGATATTCATTAGCAGCAGCTGTAGCATTCCCATCACAAAATCCATAAACAAACACCATATTAGCATATTCTAAATTAGAATAAGTGTGTGGCATTTTAGTTTGTTACACTATAGTCGTACAAACGTCAAGTCAATGTCACAATACCCGAACACAATGTTATAACTTACTCCAAGGTATAGGGAACATTTTTTATGATGGCAGCGCCCTCACTATATCAACGATGAACTAGAGGTGGTGACATTAGACGCATTAGGCATACAAACCACTCTACACTATTTCTCGACTGCTTTCAATGTCATTACCGCTAGTTCGGAAAACCACGAACAGGTAGCGCTTCAGCTAGGAGGACTTCCCTATAATGCATTGCTACCGGGGTTTCACTGTTTTTACGAATACATACATAAACATGGTATACTAAATCTACATTTTTAATTACGCTATAACTCGAAAACAAATAACAATCGGATAACAACATTTGAGTTTTTTTACATTACTTTCACCAGTAGAATACACTACTTGAGTTTGGTCGATTCCTCACGACTCACCCTGTATAAACGCCACAATGATCCGATCATGGTATCCTCTAAACGACATGATTATTAAAAAAAAAGGTGTTATGTCCTTGGTCTTACTATACAACTTCTTAAAAGTATAGGTATCGTATGTAGCTATTTTAATGTTGTGGCGTTTATATAGGTCAGTTATCGTAATGGCTAAAACAATTGATACAAGATTATCCACTGAGATCTGCTTTCGTGGATACATTACTTAACAATTTTGCAACATTTCGACGATATCTTATTCACCGATAATTCTCACTTTAATTTAGATGGGTTTGTAAACAGACAAAACTGCCGCTACTGGTCGTCTGAGAACCCTAAGGAGAAGAATCAAAGACTACTTCACTCTCCCAAAGTTACGGTACGGGCTGCAATAAGCGCAAATGGGATTATTGGCACTTATTTTTATGAAAATCCACTCACGGTTACTCAGCAATACAGAAACATGTTAGACAATTTCCTCAAACCAAAACAAGATAATTTTGCTAGATTCAATGAGAACACTTGGTCTCAACAAAACGGCGCCACTTCACATACCGATGGAAATCATCAGGGCTATGTTCCCGCTAAACTGGGGGATATTAACTGGTCACCCAGGAGTACCGATTTAGCCCCAATGAATTTTTTTCTGTGGGGTTTTCTTACGGAGAAGATATTCGGTACGGTGCCAAGAAATTTGAATCAGTTAAAACAACGAATCCGAGACTTATGTGTAGACGAGTCATTGCCCATTTTCTAGTAGCTTCGAGAAGTTGCTGCAGCGCAAAGGATGACATCTTGATAATGTTGTTTTACAGAAATAATTTTCATTTTTTAAATTTTAAGATAAATTAATTTCAAATAAATATGTTTTTTATTAGCCGGGTTATACCGTTTTTAAAAGCGGACAATATTCCAGGACATCCTGTATAGGAGCTTTCATCACAATAATTATACGAATTAATTTGTAAACTACAAAACTATCATTAGCATAGATTTTCATACTTACAAAAACTAAACTAACTGCTAAAGTAACTATATAACCCCAGCCTCCTTCAGGTGGCACAAGTTCATATTTATGAAAGCGCGTCCGGGATAATTCTTTAACCTGCGTCATGATTTAACAGCGTCCAACCACAATCACTTTTCTGGTAACTCTTAGACCACGTTAAAATATTAAAATGATTTTAAAGTTATCTAACAGAGAGATAAGCAAGGCGGTCAAATCCTATTCGCAACATTCAACTGAAAATATTTAATTTGTATCTCTCCCAAGCATCATTGTTAAACAGTAAAATAATTAAGTAAACAATTAATTTAAAATGTTAATCCGCGCATGTAATTTACTTTAATAAATTACTAAGAAAAGCGCACTTTGAAACTAAACAAACTTTATTGTATGTTTCACGGCAAAAATGTTAATAATATTTCTGTGTAGGGCATGAAAGTAGCTAACGTATATAAGGATATAATATAATAGGTACTTTTTGGCAACGTTCAAATCCACGTATATATACATATATATATGGTAAATTCAATTTGTTGGCGATTTAAGGTCTGGCTTTATTTCAAAATGTATATATTTAAACCAATGCTACATGTTTCGGCAAATGATGCCTTTTTCAAGGAATATAAAATATAAATGTCAGTATATTAATGTCGTACTTATACATTTGTAGTTGCCATGGGTAAAATTATTCAAAGATACATTCCAGTCTAATAATAAATCATGCCTTAGTATTCAAAAATAGATAGACAACAAAAACAGCGAAACGCAAGATATAAGTTATTATTATGTATGCGCCCCTGGAGCGACATAAGATGTTAAAAGCTGACGGCATTCGCCTAAAACGAGAAGGAAAACCACGTAAACCTACTCGGACAGCCAGACAGGAATCAAAACACGGAACTGTCAGCATGATAAGCAAATGTATAGATATTTAAGTAATATAAGATATATAATTATTAAACAGCAACATATATTATGATGGTAAATTGCAGATCGTTACATAATTAAGTTATAGTATATACTGCTTAAATTTTTTATATCACTTCTGTTGTTAATTGAATTTTTTTCCTGTTAAATACTAATCATTTCTTTAATTTCCCTTTTCATTGTGTGTTGTTCTTTATCAATTATCTGTGTGTTTTCAAAATCGAAATGGTGATCGTGTTGTAGTTTGTGTGTAGATAAAGCAGTTTTGTCTGTTTTATAGTATTTGTGGGCTTGTATTCTTTTGTATAAATATTGTTTAGTGTGGCCTATGTAGTAACTATCGCAATCGCGACATGGTATTTTATAGATGACATACGTTTCTCGATTTTTTTCTATTTTAGGTTTAAGTTTTGAAAATAGATGTTTATTATGATTACTGAGTTTATATGTTGTAGCTATATCATATTTTTTTAAAGTGTATTTAATTTTTTCTGATAGTTGTGGAACATATGGAATCGTGATATATGTTGTGTCATTGTTTAAATTGTTATTGGTGTCTGCAGTGTTGTATATTTGGTGGATTCTGTTTTTAATTGTTTGGTCTATAAGTTGTGGTTGATAATTATTATCTGTTCAGATTGTTTTAATTTTCTTGATGTTATCTTTTCTGTATTGAGTATGTAATAGTTTTATTGCTCTATCAGTTAGATTATTTATAATCATTTTATTGAATACTGTAGGAGCATTCGAGTGGTAATTCATATATCTAAAAGAGGCTGTGGGTTTATTATATCAATTTGTATAAATAGTACCCTGTCTATCATAGCTTAAAGAAATTTCAAGAAAATTAATACTGTTATTAATTTCTTCTTCTATAGTGAATTTTAATTTGTTGTGAAAATTGTTGAATTTATTTAAAAGATAGTTTATTTTATTAGTCGGAATACATGTTATGTATCATGTATCATCAACATATCTTTTGAGGAAAATGGGGTGAAAGTCTAAAGAATTGATAACGTTTTGTTCCAAATGTTCCATTACCAGATTTGCGATAGGAGCAGCTAAAGGAGAGCCTATGGCAATACCAAATGTTTGACTATAAAAAGAATTTTTGTACTGAAAATATGTGTTGTCGAGGCAGAAGTGTATACCTATAATAAATTCTTTTTTATTTAGTTATGTGTGTGGACTAATTTCATCCCATTTGGATTTTATTATGTTTATAGCTAGATCTGTAGGAATGTTAGTATATAAAGATTCTACATCAAGTGATATAATTTTGTGATTAGTTGGTACTTTTTGTTCCTTGATGAAATTTTGAAATTGCCATGAGTCTTTGGGGTATGATATTCAGTTTTTCCTAACATCTTAGATATGCTATCACCTAGGAATTTTGTTATATTATAAGTAGGGGCTTGTATGTTAGATACTATAGGTCTTAAAGGGATATTATTTTTGTGGATTTTTGGTAAACCATATATTGATGGAGGGTGGGAATTAAAGATGCGAAGTTTGTTTTTAGTGTTGAAATCTATTAGGTTTAGTCTATACCATTTATTTATTAAGTTATTATTTTCTTTTTGAGTTTTCTCTGTTGGATTATTTCTTTCTTTTTTATAGGTAAATTTATCGTCTAATAGTTTTTCTATTTTTTGCTCATATTCCTCTTTAAGAATTATCACTGTCACCAGACCTTAAATCGCCAGCAAATTGAATTTACCATACATACAAAGGTCACGAAATAATTATCTTTATATATCTGTATATATATATATATATATACATATATATATATATATATATATATATATATATATATATATATATATATAGTAAACTTAATAAGTCGGCGATTAAAGGTCTGGTTTATTACTTCAAAGTATATATATTTAAAACAACCCTACATGTTTCGGCAATGATGCCTTTGCCAAGGATATAAAAAATATATCTATATATATATTTTTTATAAGGGAGGATGTAGACAGCAATGTTTAAATCCTCCCTTACTTTGCAATTACATACATACTAACTTGATATCTGTAAATATTTCATATAAAAGCCGAAAAACTCGAATAATTTATCAATTGTTATACATATTTAATAAACGGCTAAGAAATGATCTAAACACTTATATATACATATATTATTTATAAATTGTTTTAAAAATAGCTATAATATAGCAATATATTTTTTTAAGTAATATTTTAAGTTTTATTGCATTTTCATTACTTGATTTATGATCGTTCTAAACTTCATAAAATGTTTTGTAAGTACAACGTGTTTCAAAAAGAATTACATCGAGTCGTCTATGAATTTCATTGTTAAAATGCGGATATAAATTAAATGTCATGAAGGTTATCTACCTGTCACTGTCAAAATTTATCATCGAGAGATATGGTGATGAAATTAATAACAAGTACAATTATATTATTAATTTATTTAATAAGAAAACTCTAAAGATGGAATATTAATTAAACAACCAAGGTAAATAACTAATTCGTAGAAATTTTAATTATTACAATTTATAACAAGTGTTCAAAATGGTCACCATTCTGTTGAATGCATAATGCAATACGACGTTTTATGTTGTCAAAAATATTGTGCAATTATTTCCATTACATTTAATTATAATTGTATTCATTAAGACATTTAAGTTATTAATTCTTGTCTTATACACTTCATTTTTTAGCAATGCGAAAATAGAAAAATCTAACGGAGTTAGATCTGGTGATTACTCCCGCCGAACACCTCCGCTTATAACTCGATGAGGGAAGTGATGATGTTCTAAAAGCACTAAATTTTCACGAGTTGCATGTGCAGTAGCTCCATCTTGCTCGAAGTAACCCTCATTGAATTCGTCTCGTTGCACTTGAGTTAAAAATGGTATTAATAACTGTTCTCGGTATCGTTGGCTATTAATGTTATTGTGAAAAAATATTGGTCCTAGTTATCTACGACGAGATACAGCTAACCATACTCCAACTTTAACAGCATGTAAAGTGATTGTTTTGAAACCAAGCTTCAACAGTAAAAAAAAACGTAGATCATGAATTTCATCATTAATTAAATTTTCTTGAAAGAAGTTGCAATAATTAAGCCTACTAGCGTGATCTCTAGGTAAATCTGTTGAACAATCGATACTTTGTATGGATACATATTGCTGTGGATTTTTCATCAGAAAAATACTGAAAATTACGCGATATATTTGAATGTTTAAAATAAAATATTTTGTGACATGACTGTATATGATAAATTTTGCGAGGGGTAACTAGAGGGAAAACTGGTTATCTGGCGTGGATTTTGATAGAGAGATCGAGGTGAATAGTGGAGACGAATTCTACCTAACGAACGAACAGGCTGCTTGCTTCGTGAGATATATTTTAATATATTTAATTAGTTCGAGTTTTGATTGTTGAAAGTGTCTTATAGTTGATGTTTAGAGATATAAATTCCCGATATTTATAATGTTAAATTCTCGTTTTAATGATGTTTAATTTGATTAAGCGCCTTTTCGTGAGAGCCTCCATTTTAATTTTGTAAGTAAAATAAAATTTTTATGACATCATAATTATCAGAATTATAGTTCTATTGTATTAAAACAAGTAGATAAGAGATTCAAATTTTAAGCATACAGATAATACAGTTTAGTATTAAAGATTCGTTGTTAAAATTATAAATGAAAAGTTTGTCCGAGTGGAGTCAGGTTTTTTTGTGCATCGCAAAGCACATGCGTAGTTTTTGTTCGCGGTTCAGAATCTGATTATACAGTGTGGTTTTCTGGGGAGAATTTAATATTAAATTTGATTTTTTTAGGTAAGTTTGATCGGAATCATTTGGAGGACGTTGTCCATTCATTTGCGGTCATTTTTCCATGAATGTTTTTACCTCCAGTATCTTTGTTATATGATACAGCATCTTTATACTTTGTAAAGATATATTTTTTATTTTTTTTATTTTTGTATTTAATATATAAAAATTTTTATTTCACCTTTTAACCTGCGTTTGTTTTATTTACTCACTCCAATTTTGTTAAGTATATTATACCTATATAAAAGAATATATTTAAAATAAACTTAAAAAGAGATTAGTTCAAACTTAACTTATATAAAATAGATAAATAATTTTTGTGTACAAGTGTACTGGCGCTCAACTCATATTTTAGACACGTCTTTCCTAAGTGGAACCCGAGAAGTTAGAGGTCTCAGATTTGAAAATTCACCGGCTGAGAAAACCTAGTTGGGAAAACTAGTTGTGGATGGTGGCGCGCTAAGTTATCAACCCACTATTCATAACAATATGTAAGCAACGCTTCAAAATTCTATGAACGGTACTAGAAGATACGTTCGTTTGAATTGATAAACGACGAACTGATGTATGTGGGTTTCCTCCAAGAAGGCTTTCTACGTGTTCAACAATATTTTGCTGTGTACGTGATCTACCAGAACTTTTGCCTTTTAACACAGATCCTGTAGCACGAAATTTATCCACGACTAGACGAATGTGATGATGTAAAGCGGTATTATCCACAAATCTATTAAAACTGAAACTGTCGCTTACATTCCGTGTAGGAATATTGCCATTCTTCATTAGGAAATTGTGCACTTCGGAAATATGCTTCAACAATAAAAATATTTTCTTGCAATGTATACATTATTTAGTAGTATTGGTTATTAATAGAGCAGACCAATTTCCGTGCGCGCCATGTGGGCCGATCTGGGGATGATTGTATTGCATCAGAACTAATAAAAAGCATTCAGTATGTGTTTAGTAGTTGCTTAGGCTGCATGTAAGTGTAAGCATACGTAATAAAATGTCGACACATAAATCAAGAAAGCGATCGTTGTCAGACGAAGTGAATAAGTTTATTATGGATTTCCCGGACTTAATATACGATGGCACAAAAATTAAATGTTTAGTGTGCAATACCTATCTCATGTATTGATCAAAAACACATTGTAAAGAGCACGTAAGCAGTTCGAAGCACAATAATAACAAAATTAATCAACAGTTTATACATGAATTATATGTGTAACTATGATTGTGTGTACACTGCCGTTTACCTTGTTAAGTAATGATTCATTAATTTCATTTTGGAATAAATACGCGAATCAAACATTACCGAGCACGACAACGTTATGAAGGAATTTACCATCGGTGCGTAAACAGGTTGAAAATAAAATCAAAGCCGAACTGAAAAATAAAAAACTGTGGTTATGTGTGGACAAAAGAACTAACAGCAAAAAACAATCTGTAGTTAATTCGATGGCGCGTAATATGGAACTACATCAACCAACGTCTTCAATTTTATTAGCATCCAGATGACTATAACAATGTAATGCCGAAAAAATTTCAGAGGTGCTATTAGATACTTTGGAAAATTTAAACTTTCGAAAGACCAAGTATTAATGTTTATGACCGATGGTGCCGCAACCATGTGTTCTGTAGGCCGGTCTCTTAGAAAATATTGTCCTAACTTGTTACATATTACTTGTAAACTCCATGCTCTACACATTGTGGCAGAACAGGTTCGTAGATGTTATCCAGAGGTAGATGCTTTAATATCGAGTACAAAGGCAGTATTCCTGAATATCCAAAACGTATTCGGAAATTTCACGAATTGTGTCCCCATACCCCTGAGCCACCACAGCCGATTCTGACACGTTGGGGTACATGGTTACGGGCGGGGTTTTACTATCATGAACATTTTGAAAAAATTGAGGACGCGGTTTTATCATTCGATCCGAAAGAAAGTGCAGCTATCAATACAAGCCAGAAAAAATTTCAAGATGCCCAGATTAAAATGGATTTACAAAGTATTCGTGAGAATTATTGGGACTAGAAGAAGCAATAACAAAATTAGAAAATTCGTAGCTGTCGTTAGAGGAATCACCGCAAATCGTTAAGATGTTCACGCACAACTGTGTGCTGTAGAAGACGCAAAAAGTGAAAGTGTTCTAATTAAATTTGAAAGTGTTTTAGACAGAAATGCAGATTTTAACACCTTAAAACGTTTTTGTGAGGGCACGTCTACAGATGCGTTAAGTTGCTTAAAAAAGTATTTTGATTATGCGAATATAACATCACTAGATGTAGAAAGCTCGTTTTCCGAATATAAACATATTTTTTCCTCACGGCGGACATGTTTTTCAGAAATAACCTTAGAAACGCACCTGATGTTGAAAATATACAATCGAGTTTCTCCAGTTTGTCAATCCTTGGAAGACGCTTAAAACGGTAAGTGTTTTTTTAAATCCTCTGTCGTGCACACAATCACTGATTTCATACATTTTCCATTTTATTTATAGGTACATACAAGGCTGCTATAATATGTACTATTCTTATTTTTCGTGTGTCTACGCATATTACTTTAATAGCAGAAAACCAAATGTATATTTAATTATTTCTGATAGAATAAATGTCTCTACTTCTATACTTATATCGGTAACAAGCTCATGTTGCGTCCCTATTCTATCGCATATTCTAATATATTACGAATTATACTCCCATACCGGCGCTCATGGCGCGCACGGAAATTGGTCTGCTCTAGTTATTAAGTAAAAAAAATATTTGTAAGAAAAAATTATATTGCTAGTTACAAAATGACAAATGTCAAAATGACATTAGAAAAATAGTCAGTTATAAATAAAAGGCAAGTCGCTTATAATAATTTGCATGTACTAGTTACTTAGTGCCTACTGAGATGAACCTCTTTTTGAAACACGTTGTACATTTTCTGAAATTAATCTTGCTTTGGTATTTGTCTATCAGGAGTGTATTCCGAAGAATTGTAAGGCGGCAGCAGGTGCTGCTTTAAATAATCAATATTGAAAATATTAATCCTTGAAGTTTATGATAAATATGAACATTTTATGATGCAAGTATATCAAACATACTTGCTGTAAAACATTCAAAATCCACTTCGCTTACACTTGCTTCACAAACCCAAAGCCGCCACATTATCTCCGGCACTATACATTATGCGAACACGAATAATTAATATGCCTTACACCAGCTACCTATAATAAGTAGTGTATAGATACTACTGCTGACAAAGTAATATTAAAACATTTAATACTTAGAGAATTTCTAAGTATATATAAACAGGTAATTAAAATCCCATCCACATATACCTATAAAAGTTTTACAATTAACTATTTAGACCATTAAGCCCCAAATTGATAATAAAGGTAAACAACATATTTGGAACAACATATTTAACAAATAATGAATTTCATAATAAAAAAAAGTCAATTAATGTCATCATTACTTGATACACATTTCTATACATTTCCGTCCTTTTTAAATCTACACAGAAATTAACAAACTAATTAGTTTATTAAATGTAAAGGACAATATTGTAAAATCGGGCTTAAGAATATTCCACCTTAATGCGATGCCGCTGTGTTTACTACTGCTATTTAAAGATTCTATTCGGAGTATCATTAAAATCTCCTTTATACCTCCTACACAACCTTTATACAAGTCATTTAAAATTATCTTGACGAGAACCAGTGGCGGCTCGGGGTGGTTCACATAGGGAGTGCATAATTTCAAAATTAAAAAGTGTAATACAAAAACGCTTACCAAATCCTTATAAATTTCACCGACGTACTGTTCCAGACAGGTACTGTTCATTGTAGAGTTTGTTTTGAGGGAATAGTAAATATTACACTACAAAGTTTAATTACATCTGACGATAAACGAAGTCCATTTTACGTGTCTTTGACTTGCAGAACAGTTCTATCACTTTTTCATTAAAGTTTGGGAAATTATTTATACATTATTTTTCACAAGATAACATAGTAAGGGCATTTAATCGCTCTTCTTTCATTGTATTTCTCAGGAAAGTTTTTATTCTCTTCAACCGTGAAAACTGGCGTTCCGCTTCGGACGTTATCATTGGGATTGTAATGACAATTTTTAAAAGCGTAACAACTTCATTAAAGGTGTTGCTTAATCCATCCAGCAGAAGACCTAGCAGACCTACAGCACCGACTTCTATATTTTGCCTAAATTCTTCTCTAGAATATAGAACGCTTAATTCAGTTCGGAGTCTGCTTTCATTGAGGCATGGATAAAATTTTACTGCTTCTTTAAGGCAATCTTCCGGAATTTTTTTTTGAAAAGAGGAGAACTGTTTAAAAGAAATTAAGTTTGCTAATATTAAGTGCCCTGTATACCGAAATCTAGTTTTTATTTCTAGCAAAATAATATCGCACACTTCAATAGTTTCCCTCCTTCTTTGGCTACCATCAGTTACTCTTCGCCGCTTTGATGGTCGAGGAGTCAGTTCTGGGTCATTTTGTTTAACCAACTGATTATCTGTGTCAGCGATTTCGGTTCGAATTTTTCCAATAGCACGTTCAAAATTATCTAAATTATTCTTGATTTTTAATGCATCTCTATTGACATTTTGTAATTGATTAAACAATATGTTCACATGTGGCATAATTTTATCAAAGAAAGTTAACCAATAGATAAAATTTTCCTCCTCTAAAATTCGCAAATTGGCACTAGCTTGATGAATGGTAGTTTGTAAACTAGCTTCTCCCTCGATTTGTTCTAGAGCTTCAATTATTTCTTCTCGGTGCTCATATATTGTATTCACTGTCCTAGAATTGAAGTACCATCTTATTTTTAAAGAACGAGGTAAGCTTTTTCTCTGAAGGAATTCTTCCAATCTTGCAGCTCGTTGTGGTGAAGTGGAGAAAATTGTACATAATCCCGTCAGATTGGCAAAAAAATTCTGCAATTACTACTGCTCGATGTAGCATGTGACATAATTAGATTTGTCTGATGTACATAACAATGTACAAAATTAGCCCTTGGATACTGGTCTTGGACATGTCTTTGCACGCCGATAATAGCACCACTCATGACTGCTGCCCCATCATAGCTCTGTGCAATCAGTTTTTCTGGGTCTTCACCAGGCAAACTAATTTCGTTAAGGATGGAGGCAGATAAAGAATTAGCATCATGTCCACTAGGCAGAAGAAATTTCCAAAATCTTTCGACCGGTCTCGCGTTCACAATATATGTTAAAACAACCACCAACTGAAACTGATTGGACACATCTGTGGTTTCATCAGCTATCACAGATATGAAGTCGGTTGCTTTAATTTCACTGGCAACTTGTTCATGATACACGTTCAACATTGCATCAAGCAGCTCATTCTGTATCGTTTTTGATAATCCCTTAAAAACCGGTACTGCTTCGATGTGATCTCTGAGCGATTTATCCAATTCTGCCGTAAAATTTATCAATTCCCGAAAAATGCCCTTGTTATTCGACGTTTGCTGTTCATCATGACCCCGAAGTGCCAGTTCAAACGCACCACAAAATCTAATGCAATTTATTATTAAATTTAACACATGCCTATTTTTTGTTACCTTTTCATTGTGTTGAATTGCTTTTGTATATGATGAATCTAAAACATTCTGAATGTTATTTTTTTCTAACATTCTTAGACTAAATAAATTTTTCAAATGCCCTTCGGAATTTTCATGTTTACTAATTTTAGCAATAAGATGAATTACGTCTCTTATTCCGTTCTTTGACCAAGACGGTTCACCACCAAACAAAAGACACGGAAAACAAAACAAAATATTTTTAATTTCACACCCACAAATCCAGTCATTTTTCTGATAAATATTCATTTTGAATTTTCTTATAACGTCTTTACCTTTAACAGATTGTTTATTTTCTAAACATAATTGAGGCATCGGCCGTTTAAATTTTTTACTGCGATTTTTTCATTATACGTTAAACGCGAAAACGCGTTGTTTTCTAAAAAAGACACGGAGTTCATCGCAATAACGCCCGAGAGCAGTCTGGTTTAGTTGCTCCAACGTTATGTATTATACGACATTGAAGTTCGGCAAAATACAGTTCTCCCCACCATCAATGTAATGTAATGCCTTAACAGAGCAACGGTAGGGCTTTGCTCAGTATATCTGTGACGACGCTTGGTGTATGTACGTTGTTAGCGTGCCACGTTCCTCGTCAATAACTATGAATACATAATATACATAATAAATAAATACTTTCAGTTAGTCGCCGCTTGGTTTGTTTTGTTTCATAATTCCAGGGGGTGCAATTGCTCACTTGCTCTCATTAAAGAGCCGCCACTGACGAGAACTATTTATTGGAATAAACGAGCATCTTTTCAGATCGTTTCAGCGATTTCTTGTTTTATTTCAAAAAAATTAAAAGTAGATTAACATGATGGTGAGTATAACATGTTATCTGCTTTAACCTAACATGTTGATGTTGACACTTTGACAGGCTTGTCATTTTGACAGTATGATAATATAAGCTTAGCAACCGATTTTATTTACATTAATACCTGGAGTGCCTTTTCTGGAATTGGTGGGTCTTAAACAACTCACAGCTCTGTTATGCAAGCAATTAATTTTTTTTCATTTGCAATTTTGGAATCTAGATTGTTGTCAGCGTTTTTCAGTTTACTTTGAGGCGCAAGTCCTGGAACAGGCTGTGTATGTTGAATAGGCGCGAGATTTCAATTACAATATTTGAAGAATTTTTACTATAATTACATCTTTTATCACAATAACATATTATTACATTCTCAACACAGCTACAAGGAGGTTATCATTACATTTTTGGGCATCGCAACGTGAAGATATATCATTACTACCTTTGGTTTTTTGCACAAAAACAACCTATCATTACATTTTTGGACGGCAAAACGTGGAGCATTTTGAAATACTCACCGCTACTATTACAATATAATAAAGTAGGAAATATTCAATAAATATACAAAACAGGATGTTTTATAAAACTGCAGTATTTTTATATACGTATCTCACTTCTGTGACATATTTACTCCAATCATTTTATTTTTAGACTTTTCCAAACAAAAACTATCTTTAAGGAAGTATTTTCTTTCCAAATACTAAATTTATTGTATAAACAGAACTATTTCTGTATTACAAAAGTGTAATCAGAAAGAAAAGCATGTTCAAATATCTCATCGATCACAAATAAGAACATCTCGTCCAAAAATTCAAAACATATCTCTTGCTCTTATGAAATTTAACTAAAATATAATGGGACAATATAAAGAATATATATTGTATAAATAAAACAATTTGCCATCATACAAAGAATTAATTTTATTTAGTCTAATCCATTTGAGAAACATATTGAGACATATCCGAAATATTTACCAAGCATTTACTCATTGAACAAATACTTCAATAATTTTATAAAAAGATTATATAATAGGTCATTATAACAATAAGATAATGTTTGCACAAACTAAAAAATTACACGTTTAATGCAAGTAAACAACTGTGATAAAGCAATTTAGAGTGAAATGCAATAAAAAGTTTAATATTGAGATTATAAAAACTACGTTGAGAGTTTATGTTCATAAATAAATAAGGTTGGAAGTAGTATTAAGGACATGGATGACCTTGAAATATCTAAATAAAAAGATATGGTTTTTTACTAAATAAGATATCATTAATGCATTTTTAAATAGTATATTAAAAAACAAGTTTCATAAGGCACCATTTTGCCGCACGAGATCAGTTTAGAAAACGAGCCGCGATAGCGGCGAGTTTTCTAAAGAGCGAGTGCGGCAAAAGGCCTTATGAAACGAGTTTTTTATACTATTTTTTCTATTTTGCGTTTTTTACATTAATAAATTGCTTAAATTGGAATTATTTAATTTGAACGTTAAGAGTTTAATTTTTATATAAAGCATGCAGTTGGTCACATTGATACTTGACATTTTCAAATTTAAATCTTGCTATCTGCGAAGTATTACATATTACATATTACATATTATTTATTAATTTTCGTTAACATTACTTGATATTTCATTTAAAAATATGAACATGAGTGTCATAGAAACATATATATGTTGTTGTCAATTGTATACAACATACGTTGTTTGTGTAAAATACGGACATATATCATATCTATCAAATGTACTTAAATTCTTAAAATCAAATGACAGCGATGATATTTATTTCTGTATTCGAACAACGCCAACATTGAAAAATGAAAAAAAGCGTATCGAAATGAAGCTCATTTCGATACTGTTTTGGGTTTCATAATGAGTTCATTTCGAACGCAAAATAGAAAAAGTCCTTTTTGCTTTTATTAAAGCATCAAATTTACGAAATATATAGAATGATTACAAAACATAATACCGTACGATGTACTTTTAAATTTAGAATTTGTAATTTAAATTAAAATATATTTGCTTCATATTTTATTTCTTTATTCAATCCAAAATCAGTAACTTCTAAACAAAAAAGAAACAAGATAAGAGCATTTTTGGAAATGGAGCGAACTAAAATCTAATTAGCATTTGCTATAATTAACTGTTTAATCAAAAAGTATTGATACAAAAGTAAATGCAAAAGTTTAAATTCTAAATATATGTAATGAGCGTGCCAAAATAATGGAATATTAACTGGACTGCATTTTAAGGAACTGTAGGTTTATCAATTAGTTTCCATTTACATAGAGGTGTATAAACAATTTATCGCATTTATTATGCATTGGTTTGCATAATTCATATTTTATTGTAAATTATCATGTAGTTCTTTTAAAAGTTCATTAATATTCTTTCTAAAGTGTGTTATAAGCAGAGAGCGGACTCGAGCGATTGATGATTCATAGCCCATAGGCGCCTGCCTTGTATTCGCAATAAGTTTGTTTCTGTAAGCGTTCCGTGAGTTTCGAACAATTTGAAACGTGTGGCCACCTGCATAAGTGGCACATACCTACATATGCAGTTAATATGTATCTGTAAATGCACAACAGAGGGAATGTAACAAACGGTTTGGTAACCGGCAGCAACTACTGCTGAAACAAAAGTAATGCTGACAAGCGAATTGCGTAACGAATTTTGAATAAAAATAATTTACAAAGAACAAAATTCGAAACTATGTATTTTCTGTGAAACATTGAAAGTGTAAAACATTACTACGAACAACTAAAATTTGTTCAAGGTGTTCCTGTGTTAAATTAGTTTTTCTAGATGTTAAAACGTCTTTAAAAATAGAAAATGTCCGTTCCACATGACAACTGGTAATGAATGCGTGATTAAAATACTGCAAAAGTGCACCATACTTGGAATGTATAGATTTCTCAATCGACTCTGTGCAGAATTGATATAATATATTCAAATCTGCATTTTTGCTAAATATGGCAACAACTTTTGTCTCAGCTTTGAGAAATATCATTTTAAATGATGAAACTAACTTATCAACATTTGGAAAATAACCCCTTATGTATTCACATACTCTGTGTAGCGCATCTGCTGCACAGGTATTGTAAATACTGGGAAAAGATTGTTTTAATAACTTCTCTGTTTGTAACATACAAGTGTCCCGTATCGTTATGTTCAAATTTTAGGAGTGTAAAGTAGACTTCATTTCAAGTAACAAAAACCCAAAACGTGTATATCCATTTTTATTTGTTTCAAAGTTACAGATCTATGAATATAATTGTCAGATCATGAAAAAAAATGTAATCCTAAAGTCAATAAAAACTGATTTTATTTAAAAAAGTTCAATTAACAATATTTTCGAAATGTCCACCTCCTTGTTGAACGCGGGTTTGTGCCCGTAAGCCAACAGAAGAAGTACTTATCCGAATTTCATACTCGTTTTGTCGGATTTGCCCGGCAGCCAGGTGAATATGATCCAACAACTCTTCTCTTGTGTTCGAAACTTGTGCGTAGACTAAATTTTTCATGTACCCCCATAAATAACAGTCAATGGGGGATGGGACGTTTCGTCGCCGCCGTTTCGGGGCCGCCGATTCGGAGCCGCCGTTTCGTGGTCGGGACGTTTGGGAGCCGAGCCGTTTTGGAGCCGAGCCGTTTCGGCGCCGAACCGTTTCGGAGCCGAGCCGTTTCGCGGCCGAGACGATTCGCATCCGGGCGGTTCGGAGCGGGGCAAAGTGAAAATTTTTTAAATTTTTATCTACAACGCACCAACAACCACGCAGAAGCAGCTCACCGAAGATTGCAGTCAGAGTTGCAAATGCAACATCCTTCTATATGGAAATTTATTGATGTTTTAAGAAAAGTCCAAAAGAACCGGGACATTAACTATGAAAAATTAGTGGCGGGTGAACCACCGGCAAAAAAATTAAAAAAATATAGACTTGCCGACGAAAGAATATTATCTATAGTACGCAATATTAATCAAAGAAATATTTTAGAGTACCTTCGTGGATTAGCGCATAATTTTAGTTTAAATCATTAAAAATTTTTATGTAAATAGATAAAGTTGATAATGCAAATTATTATTGTACATAGTGTAAAAAATTGTAATATAATACTAATATGGAATTTGTGCTGTGTGTATTCCTTTTGGATTGCTTGCGACTTTGGTTTTATATTGGGCGGTGGTGATTAATTTTTATTTTACCGTAGGAAAAGGAAAGGGGGTCCGGTTTTATGAAACAGTACACACACATCTCACATCAATCAATATGGTGACTTCTAAATAAATTTTTTTGCTACATACTTTAAGTGTATATTTTTATACTATGAAATCATAATATAATATATACACATACTTCTATAAGGGTGTAACAGAAATAAGTAAAATTAATTTTAACTGGTAATATAACTCGTCAACAAGAACCACTTTTTTATCTGCTATTTTGGCGAAAAACAATCTTCAATTTCGGAAAAAATAAGAATTTTTTTGCTGTAATAGTCGTGGGCCACTAAATGCTTCCATGACTCTCCTCTAAATAACATAAGAAAAAGGTGTTTCTTTTGACGAGTTTCAGTACCAGTTAATTAAGTTTTGCACTAATTTCTGTAACACTGAAGAGAGGTGTCCGTTAAGGGAGGTCTCCAAGAAAAGTAATTCTTTTTACTTGCTGAAACAATAAAAATTTACCGCCAAAATTCCATGTATTTATACTAAAATGTCATTTAATGAACACACAAATTATAGCTAACATATCTAGGAATGTAATGAATGTCATTACATCTGCAGATGTCGGTTGAAATCCGAGCGATAGCGAGGATTTTAAGACATCTAAGGATGTAATGACATTCATTACATCCGAGGTGTGTTCAAGATTTAATCGATTTCTGTACATTGAACGTATAAAATTAAATTCAAAAACTCGTTTTGGAAAGTGACAGTGACAGATTATTAACAAATATTTACAAATTAGTATGTAAAATTGACATATCGATATTGTAAATTTTTAACATCCAGCATGAGGTTGAAATAGGTACGTACAATTGACATATCGGTATTGTAAATTTTTTACATCCAGCATAATGTTATGCCATAGTTACCAGACTATTTTTGTGAATGTAAAGGACCGTTTAACCGACAGAAACCGATTAAAGTCATTTCTTCTTGCTAACATGTGGATTAAGATTATAAGCCGATAAACAGTGTTTACTTTCATACGATTTTAAAAGTATCAAAAATATTCACTTTGCCCCGCTCCGAACCGCCCGGCTGCGAATCGTCTCGGCCCCGAAAGGGCTCGGCCCCAAAACGGCTCGGCCCCGAAACGGCTTGGCCCCGAAACGGCTCGGCTCCCAAACGTCCCGGCCACGAAACGGCGACTCCGAATCGGCGGCCCCGAAACGGCGGCGACGAAACGTCCTAGACCCCAGTCAATGGTATTAAGATCGGGTGATCTGGGTGGCCAGGCAACAGGACCACCTCAACCAATTCATCTTGGATAATTGACGTTAACACAATTTCGGACAGGAATTCCGAAATGTAGTGGTGTCCCATCCATGTGAAACCACATGTCTCGTCGAACATTCAGTGGGACATCCTCTAAAAGACCTGGCAGTTCGTCAATAAGAAATTGAAAGTAATCGTCCGCAGTTAACCTCCCAGGAAGAACGACAGGACCAATCAACAAGTCATAGATTAGGGCCGCCCAAACGTTAATAGAAAATTAATGTTGAAATTTAGATGGGCGTATAGCTTTGGGATTTTCTGATGACCACTTGTGCAGGTTTCTCAGATTTGTAACACCACTTCTCGTGAACGTAGATTCATCTGTCCAGAAGACTCTTCTGCAGCAATTTAAATGAAGCTGTGACTGTCTTAATATCCAGGTAGAATAAACTAGACAAGTATAGTGGTCTGTTTCAAGCAAACCGTGTCCCCTGCGATAGTGATATGGATATAAGCCCTCACGTTTTAAAATTCGCCAAACTGTCGTTCGTGGCACTCCTAGTTATCTAGCGATTCGACGTGCACTGATGGTTGGATCCCTTATAACAATAGCTACTGCTTCTTCCTCTAAGTCTGCTCTCAAATTTACTCTTCGGTCGAAAAGAAACGTTCTGTAATGAGGAATGCGTCTATCGGGGAAACGATGTCGGTATTCAATAACTGCTTGACATGCACTGCCGTTACAGTAGCCATACACAAAATGCATGTCCGCATACTCTTGAGAAGAAAATCGGTAATGTATTTTGAATATAGAAAACGTGTCATTAATACGCTGTTGTATGAACTGAAACGTAATGTAATCCTTTATTAAAAAATGCAACACTAACAGTCATCTGAACATTTGTTTATTGATAATCGACGAAGGAGATACTTGTTGAAACATCATTATATAGATATAATAAAACACAGTTGTATAGTTTCAAAATAATATATATAATGTTAACACACTACATATGTTTCACTACATTGTGGCTTCATCAGGTGGATGAAAATACTTTTTTTCATCCACCTGATGAAGCCACAGTGTGGTGAAACATATGTAGTGTGTTAACATTATATATATTATTTTGAAACTATACAACTGTGTTTTATTATATCTATATTTGTTTATTGTATGATATTCATGGTTCAGCACTTACGGAATAACTAAGAACCTTCTTTATCATAAATCAATTTCCAGTACTCTTTTTTGTAGATCTCCAAGAAATTACTGTATGCACTACGATACGTGTTTATTTATTTTAGGATAACATTTTATTATGCGACGTTAATAATCACAGGCCTGTTAGTGAATCGTATAACTTTTTTTAAATTAAATCAGTTTGTATTGACTTTAGGATTACTTTTTTTGCATGATCTGACAATCACATTCATAGATCTGTAACTTTGAAACAAATAAAAATGGATATATACGTTTTGCGTTTTTGTTACTTGAAATGAAGTCTACTTTACACTCCTAAAATTTGAACTTAACGATACGGGACACCTTGTATAAGCTGCCGCATCAGTCAAAAATGATAGCTCTTGCCTTTGTAATTGTTATCCGATGACAGAATATTATGAATACATTGATCAATTACTTCTGAAACTGTTTCACCATTTACGACTGGCAATATTTTAGTTGCAATTAAGTATGGTTGGTATGAAGTTGTCGGATGAAGAATATAAACAACTACATTTAACACATATCGTCCCATTACATCCGTTGCTTGGTCTGCACTTACCCAAAGATAATGACCAGATAGGTTGGTTCGTATTTTTTAAATGGTACTCAAAAAACATTTTGGTTAGAGGTATTTACGTAAAGTAGATTCATCTGGTTTATGACGATCAGTATATTTTGTAAGAAACCTCTTGAGAACTGGATTGTTAAGCTTTTTGAATGGGATATTGGCCGCTATGAAAGCTTCACACAGTTCTTCGTTAGAAGTGTCAGATGCAGATGGTCATATGTTATCTAGATGAGTTTTTGAAGAAACGTGTCTCTGCACATTACACTTTTGTGGACGTCTTAAACTTCATGAACAGGCACTGCAATATATCTCGGTATCATTATGAATATGCAACCAATCTGTATGGCCTCTAATCCATCCTAACATGGTTGCCCTACGAGAATTCTCCGTAGTCAATGAAAATAAAGAGAAATACTAAGAACAGAAAGAAATGGACTAAAAAGAAGAAACGATAACTACTCCAAAAATAAGGTAGTGAATTATTTATAAAAAATTATAGGATAAATATACAATATAACAATATAAAACGAATTATTTAAAATATTAAAATTTGTAACCAAATAACACTGAAAGAAACGAAACCAGAATCACGCCACTGTAAAATAGAATTTATGAATGAATAGACACAATATCGACGGAAATAACAACATCTGCTGGACGAATGCAATCGAGCAAGCAAATAGTGGGGCTGTTATAACATGCATACTATACATGATCCTGCCACAACGTTTTATCCAGGCAATTGGTTATTCAATCGCTTCAGTCTCTAGTTATAAGTTATATTTATTACCTTTTATACTCAAATTTGTGTTATATAGATGGTTTTAGATTACATGTTCTCGATGATATCTTGAGATATCTTGATTTTGATGATTCATTTTCGTGGTAAAACACAGAACGCGAATAGATTACAATAGTATTTTAATCAATTCTGCACAAGTTTTACAATGTTTATGTCAATAAAGTGTATTTTTACACAATTTGGTATTTTATTTACTAAAAAATTAAAATCATGCAGTAAAGGGTTAAATTTTGGTTATTCATCTCATTATAGTAACATAGTGTAAAGTTAATAGATCTTAGATTTTGAAGATTCTTAGATAACTCAACTACATTTATTTTTAGATAATAAATAATAAAAATATTTAAAAAAAAAGCACAAGATGATAAAAATTCTTAACATTATTAGAATGGGACGATATAGGCAACTACTTCTACTTCATCAGGCTCTTCAGGTCTAAAATAAAAAACCAGTGTATACAGACTTCATCGTTTATTTATAAAACCATTAATTAATTTATCTTTTATTCTAATACATTTGCGTATGACTACTTACATTTAGCTATATACAGATCCAACATAGATTACAATCTTAGAACACTCTTCTCACAGATTCAGTCTTATTACAGCTAATATCACACTGAAAGTGTATCATTTGAGAGACAAAAATGAAATTAAAAAAAGAACAGAACATAAGAAAGAAAAAACGATAGAAAATTATTAATCAGTTACAGCATGTTTGTATTGGAAAATATTCCGGAATTTTTAAGTAGCCGTCCAAACAGAATAATAATATAACGTGATAATAATCCAGAAAACGTTGCTAAAATAGATTTTGCAATAACGTAAAAATTATGACTATAATTCTAATGAAATGAAGATGAAAAATTAACTAATTAATACTATTTAAATAGTCAACGTAATAAAGCTAATTTAA
This sequence comes from Melolontha melolontha, assembly GCA_935421215.2. Lineage (NCBI taxonomy): Eukaryota > Metazoa > Arthropoda > Insecta > Coleoptera > Scarabaeidae > Melolontha > Melolontha melolontha. The sequence continues at coordinate 165,198,793 of OW285238.1, read as the reverse complement.
AAGGTGTCAGTTTGTCATGTTGTTGTAGTTTCGGATTCGGTTTCTGCATCCTTATTCTTACACCATCTGATAATGTATTCAATTGACCAGGCGACGAAACATGACATTATGCAACATGTTTGAGAATGGAGACAAATCGGATAACTATCTGTTGTATCTCTTATCAAACCTAAAACAGAAAATTCATAGGTAGTTAAGTTACATAATTAAATTACAATTAACAGCAAATAACATACGTAGATTGCGCTATAAATGCTTAGCCTAACTGTTAGAATAACACAAAGGAAACTATTAACTAATTTTCATATAAAGAATATGCCATATTAACCTGGCCCACCGGACAACACTATAACTGCCATTATGCTTGAAACATCAATTATTCTTCTTTGCTCTACTCCTTATGCCTTTTCAGTTGCTTTATTGCCTCTATTTGTGATTTCTGCGTCTATTTTCCCGTCCTCTGATATCATTGTGCCTAGATATTGGTATTTCTAATATTTCTTCCTCACATTTAATTTCCTTGTCGTTTTGATCATTTTTATTTTCGTTAATTATCATTACTTTCGTCTTACATTAATCTCAATTCTGCTTCTGCCAATTTCGAGCTTCAATATACATATTTACCAATTTCTACATTTTATTTTGGAAGTTCGCCATCAACACTATGTCATCTGTATACAACAGGCTACTCATTCTAACCGGTTGCAAATTCCTATAATCCCATTATTGTTTCTAATTGCTTTTCTTTCTTATTTATTCTTTTAAAACATCAATTCAAGAAATCCTTTGTAATTAAACACTACGCTCCACAAGAACGCGCTGAAATCGTTCAGTTATACATTCAAAACAACTTCTCAATTGTGAAAACTCAACCTGAGTTTCGTTTAGGAAAAGTACTCAAAGAACCCCTTTAAAGGACGCAATAAAGCATTTGTACGAGGAATTTGTAAATTGGGGTAACTTCTGCAATGCCAGATGTCCGAAGCAATCCGATTAAAATATCGCTGACGTACAGGCCAGTGTTGAAAGGTCTCCATCAACAGTAGATCGACGTCTTTCTGTACAGACGGGCATCACGCACATCACTCTCCAAAACAAAATCCGTGCTGATTTTTAAGTTATTCCCGTACAAAATTAAGATAACTCAACGACTCTTGCCGGTCGGTAAGTTCTGTCGCTTGGATCCGTGTCAAAATCCGATGTCGAAATGTATCAAATGGAAATATCGAGCATAATTTCTGGCGCAAAGTCTTTATGAGCTAAAAAGTTTACTTCGCGCTAAACAAAACCGTAAACATACAAAATTGTCAGTTCTAGAGCACGAAACCTTCAAAAATAATTAATGAAGAACCTCTCCGCGATCAGAAAATAACGGTGTAGCGCCCAATTTTTGCGGACAAGGTCATCAGATCGACCCATTCTTCTTCAAAGATGATGATGTGACGACTTGAACCAATAGTTCATAGGATTTTTTGATACCCTATGTTAATGACTATGACTTGGAGTACTTCTCGTTTCAACAAGATGGTGTCATAGCCCATACCACCCAAAGCGAAATCGATTTATTAAAGCCATTGCTCCCTGGTCGTTTCGAAAAATTCTGATTTAACTGGCCACCGCATTCGCATAATTTCACGCGTCTAGACTTTTTTCTATGGGGTTATTTAAAGTCGAAGGTCTATATCTACAAACCAAAGACTCTCGATGCTTTGAAAGCCAATATTCGCAGTGAAATATTATATATCCGAAACACTCCGAAAAGTGATGGAAAATGTTTAAAAATGAGCATGGTGAGTACTTGCACGATATTATATTTTAAAAGTGATAAGAACAATTCCCCATAGATGCGAATAAATACCTAATTTACTTGAACACCAAGAAAAATATGTTCTTTTTTAACATCTTTCAGAAGTAAATGGATGAGGTTAGTATAACACCCTTCTTATATACACTCACATGTATTAACCCTGGTAACAATTAATGGATAATCAGTATAATCACTCTATCGACACATACTACAAACACCGTTTCCATTTGTTATATGTGTCAGAATCATGGACGTATCATTAGAGTGGGTAAATATTGCAACAATGTCTATGTATTTTAACAAAAACCTTCCTACAGCACTTGCCAGCCCGGTGTGTATATTATAACCTTGACGTTTCGACAACAACACATCAGTCTTCAGCAAAAACAAATGAGATCTTGCCCAAATGCTTAAACCCTAAAAGTTCTTTTCAACGACCAAAGCAACACATCGATAACTGTATAATCACTTAACTTTCCCAAAAGATTTCTATTCCCCATCGAACTGCTCACTCTGTTTCAACTCTTTCACTTGCTTCATACATCTCGTGCTAGATCTTCCTCACCTTCATCATCCACTTAGTTTCGACGACAACATAACACTGTAACATTACGTTTTCTCCAATGTGGAACAAGAATTATATTTTTCGTATTTTTATTTTACTATATCCCCTCCTTTAAGTTCTTGCAATATTTCATCATTTTTTCTTTAGTGTGGAACCAATATAAAAGATGTCGCCAAATACTCTAACGGATAAAATCTAAATCTATTTTATCAATGCATTTTGGTTGATTGTTTTTATGTCTACATCTAAAATATAATTTTTCTCTAACAGATTGGAACTTAGAGATCTATTGGGGGTGGTACAAAGAACAATGTGTTCAAGTGCCTGGCCTTACAAGCGTCCAACCCAAAGATATAGAAGAAGACGATAATTTTTCAGATCGTGTAATCTATTTTAACTATGACTCGCAGTAGAAATTGTAGCGTCTTTGTGCGCAAAAACCGACATCAATTTTCTCTTTCTAGCAGAAGAATGGATTTATATACGAACAACTTACATAAATCCATGTTTGCATTTTAACATGTTGTTTCGTTTCTATGTATGTTAATCCTAGAATTTATGGCGCATGCTACATACACCAATGCTTGCTATAATTCTAATAGAAAGTTAATTAATAACTTACCTAAAACAGGACCAATCGCAACGACAAAGAGACCTTTTCCAACCATGTGCAAACCAAATGCAGCTGGCAGTTTTTCCAATGAGGAATATTCCGATATACAAATCGTAAAATTGATAAAAGCAGCCCCACGTACGAAACCGCATATAGATAACCATACCATAATGTCACTCCATTCAGTTTGTTCAGCCAGGACTGCAAGGAATAGAAATAAAAATTAGCAAGCTGTCCGCCAGGATAGATAGTGACTCGGTGCGAAAACGAAACAAAATAAAAAACGGTCTTCAAAAGCAAAAAGTAAAAAATTAGAATCCTGCAAAATTTGATAAAGAAACAAAAGAAAAGAACGAAAGAATTTGCCTCCATTATTACAAGTATTTTAGGTATTATAAATATACAAAATTATTTGTAAAGCTTACATCTCTATAATTTTGTTTACCTATTCGTTAAGGCTCCTTCGGCTGCCAACAAAAATTCATAAAGGTATTAGAATACATTACCATATAAACAAAGTAAGACTAGATATAGGGAGCAGTTAAAAATTTCTCACTATCGCGCCAAGAAAATAAAATTAAACACGGTTAATTTTAAATAAATATAAGATACGATCGTATATGTTAGATTATTAAACATGTCTAGCACATTTAATTTCGAAATATGAACAAAATAGATACTTTTCTAATAATATTAGATAATCATTGAATGAACGACTCTTCATATTTTCTAATTATACAGGTAATGTAATAATTGCGATTTTTAACTTCATAATTTACTGAATAGATTCAAATTTACAATGTCTTGTATTAACGAGGATTGTTTACTAATGATGGCAACTTAATTTCTGAAATATACGTTTAGGGCAACATAGAACAGTAATAAGCAACTCCAAATGGACTTATATAACACTTTGAAACAAAGTTAATAAATTTTGTGTTTTAAATCTCATGCATTTGCCAATAAAATAATTATCTAATGATTTATTAAATTTGTTGTTCGAATTTATCCAATTCTAAAACTTAAAATAAGTAAAAACCTTTTTTGGAGACTGTGACTAAGCGAAAACTGAAAAAAGATATAGAGCTCCTTACCACATAAGTATTTGTTTCCCAAATACGTAGAGAAAACTCCTACAAGCAAGTATGTGGAACTAGACTATTATCTGTGTTGTAAACATTATTTTTGTTTTTAATGATACAAACATTTTCATAGATGTCCAACTCTCTTTGAATGTTTATAATTTTAATTAGTTTAAAACAATATATCGTAATATTATGATTGGTTTCTAAGGCATGGCGGGCAACACTCAAATAAATTGTGTAGTTATTTTCCGTTAACAAAAGAGAAGTACGAAAAAGAATTAGATTTCAAAAATATTACGTGATAAAATGGTTTCATCCGAGAAATAATTAATAACTTAATTACAGAAACTAAGTGAATCGCTTATTATTAAAAGGGATTAAGTCACTTTTCGGCTTTTTCGAGATATACATTGCTCTTTACTAAAGCGATATAACTGAATCGTTTGATGATAAAAGGAACCACTAGGTGCCACTAGGCCATATTATGGTATGTAAATGTGTTTATTTAGGTTTATTTTTGAAAGGGTCTAAGTCGCTGACTTGATCCCTTTTGAAATTACCGCCGGTTTTGATAGTTGAGTAATAACTTAACCTATAACACATTTCTCAAAATAGTACGGACAATAAAACGTTATGTGCTCTGTAGCATGATTGTTAATATTATTGCGCTTAATAACGCTGTTTAAAGAAGAATGTCTAATAAACAAAGTGAACATTTTATTGAGAGGGAGGACGATAGAGCGAGTGTTGATGAAATACCAAAAAAGCGACGCAAAGGTATACGAAATGAAAATTATAAGAAAAACGTTATTAAGAAATGTAGGGTTAAAGGTGCCCAATATATTAATCATAGGGGCCGTACAGTTTTAGCAAGAAAACAGGGTGCCCCTTGCAGGTAAGGAAATTATATTTGGGAAACCTATGAGAAAATGTTTTTATTTGTTTTTTTTTGTTTCTGTACAGATGCGCAATGAAGTGCTTTGAAAAATTCAGCAACGCTCAACGAAAGTACATATTCGAAAAGTTTTATACTAATTTCATAACTAAAGATGAACAGGATATATACTTACAATCACTTATTGTAGTCACTGACGTTGCTAAGCGACGAAAACGTTTAAAACACGGGAAAGAAAGAGAAAGATCTTTTATTCATTTTGCTCCACAATCTGACAATGACAAAGTAAAAGTATGTCAGAATGCATTTTTAAGTCTGCATGGGATTAGTGTTAAAAGAGTTAAAAGACTAAAAGCATTGTTGATAAATAAATCCACTCCTAGTGATAAACGAGGAAAATGCTTAAAAACTCATGCCATATCCGATGCAAAAACATGTTAGTTCGTCTACATATATAGCAGCAATGTTAAATATAGTTACTACATTAAATATTTTAATGAAAATTTTGCTTTGCACTTCGTTCGTCCCCAAATTGACACATGTTGTCAATGTGAAGAGCTCTCTCTTAAAATTAAAAGTCCATCGTTAGGTGAAGCTACTAAACGGGTGGCCGTTGCCGAAAAAATAATACATCAACGTAGAGCTATGAAATTTTACACTTCATTGAAAAATACTATTGCTGAAGTAAAAGAAACGGATAGGATTACTGCTGTAGCATTTGATTTTATGCAGAATCTGCAACTACCACTCGTTCCTGTTCAAGACTCCTTCTATTTAACTCAACTAAGCGTTAGTGTTTTTGGAATCCACGACTTGAAAACTGGAAAAGTTGACTATTACGTTTATCATGAAGGTATAGCTGCGAAGACACCAGACGAAGTATGTTCATTTTTGATGGACTACCTTGACAACTACGCAGATCCAGGTTCAAAAGAATTTAGGCTTTTTTCAGACAATTGTCCGGCCAGAACAAAAACCATACTATGGTACGGTTCTGTATGGCACTCATTCAGACAGGGAGATTTGAAAAAGGACAACAATTTTTTCCAATTCAGGGACACTCTTTTCTTCCCTGCGACAGGGATTTCGCTGTCATAAAAAGACATTTAAGAAAATTTGACAGAATATATTCAGTACACGAATATACTGAAAAAACATTCATTCCAGTCAAAGCAGCAAATTTGTTGTAAAAGAGGTGCTAACGAATGACATTTTAGATTGGAAAAAATGGTGGCCGACTTACTATAAAAAGACAGGTATATCAAATGATTCCTTAAAACTACCTAGGAATCAGAAAGTAAGCTTTACAATTTCCAAATATCACCATATTTTACACAACAAGGTCATGCCTGGAATTGTTGAAACTCGCGATTTCATTAATGGGCTTACTGTTCCATCATTTCGATTTAGCACTACCAAATAAAAGGTACAAGATATCCATGCCTTCACGAAAAGCCTACACCGGAGATAAAATTCCAATACTGGACACCAAAATTGAACACCTTAAGCAGCTGATTAAGTGGGTGGATGAAGATAATATTCCATTTTATCAGAATTTGATCGACACCTGGGATAGGAAGTCTAGAAAGGATAAAAGCGGAATAAATGAAGACCCTTAAACACATAATTTTGAAATTTGTTATAATTTCCAAGTCAAACAACAATATTTACGCATGTTTCAAACACATTTAATAAAGATATTACGCAAAATATCGACTATTTTGTTTTTTTTATTATTAAATGGGACTAAGTCAGCTTACTAAAACATCATTTTTAGCTAGAAAACAAAAAACATATATACTAACAAAACTTAAAACAATACTTATTATCCAATTAAATAATGAAACAGTAACTGAATTCAACGAAAAAAAAATAATTTTTGAACTTGGGATATTTTTTCTCTTTTTCTCAAAACCTGTTAAAATGACTTAGTTCCTTTTAATAATAAGCGATTCAATTAAAAAAAGACAATTAGCGATTCAACTTGTTACCTCAACAAAATTACAAAAACTCTAAATAGCGTGGCTTGATAAAGTGGTCTCCAACTTATTTTCCGATCCAGAAACTCAATTAAATCTCTTCTGGGAATCGCAAAAGATAAATTAGATATGAGTAAGAAATCCTGTATATGTGAAATTAATTACATTACCAGCGATGGTAAATTTAAATACATTTCTCAAATAAAAGGCTCAATAGTAGTCGCTTATAAAGAACATATTTTTCATATTAAATTTAATAGACCGGATAAATCCATTGATCTCCGTCATACCTTCGAAATCAATCATAATATAACCGCAGACTGTTTAAAACTAGATAAAAATATAAATAATTTAAGGCAATTGGACATCTATCAAAGTATTTATATCGTTAAAAACCAAAATTAAAGGCGTAACTGACCTAAATTTAAATTTTCTTCAAATTTAGTGTATACGTGGACGCCTTTAAAGTGTTTTGCTATTTTCTGTGTTAGCTTTACTGTGCCCTATATTCAACACTGTTGTTTTTCCTAAAGACGTATTTAAAAAGCGAATATTAATGTGGTAAGGTCTTTTATGCCCTTTTTAAGCGATAATAAGTATCTTCAACAATTCTTCCTTCAAATTTACATCAGCCTCCAATTTCTTACATTACTTTTGTTATTAGTTACCGCTAAATTATGTATGCAGCCCTGCCACTAATTTATTTGCTTTGCTAAGCAGATATTTTAGATTTCAGCAAAAACAATTTGCAATATACTTCAAGAAGTGAAACATATTTTAATATCAAAAATATTAATAAAAATCAGGTGTGGAGATCGCAAGAACTTCATTTTAAGAAGCATTTACTAACTATAGCAAGCGCAAAATAAGATGGCGAGAGGAGAGGGTGCGCAGAAGCCGTTTTTATAAACGTCCACGTTATATATTTTACTCTAATAAATTATTAATTTATTAAGTGATAGATGTGTAGTTTACACCACCTATAGTATCTTGCAAATTGATGTAAAACTAAATACAAATCCCCCAATACTTCTAATCCTGCGCGAACTTACCCCTCCGCTCGCCAAGTTATCTGGCGGTTGCTATACAGAATTAAAGCACTTCTAGCATATTTATTAATGATGCTAAATTGGTTTCGGAAATGTACGTTTAAAACTACAAAGAATATAGGAAGGAGAAATTGAAATAAATTGTATGTCTACACTTTTGCTGCCTTTTACATGTGAAACTTCCTTTTTTTTAAGTTATCTCCGACATAGATGTAAATATAACTTCACTAAATATATATACAAAAAGGTTTTAAGTATATCTATACATTATGCACGTATAACGCTTTTGTTACAATTGAAACAGACATGTAATAAACATATCTAGGCGTCGTCAGTCAAGCTAGTGAAGCAATGTAATACAAATGATACAACAAATCTTTATGAATAGATCTGTATCTGTATATACATTACACTTTATATGTGTCCTTTTGATTTTTTCTTTGGTTTTCGAAGTTTCCTTCATTTCCACTCCAATTTCATTACCCGGGGTTGCGAATGTTTTGTGTTATTGTATGTAGGTGTGTGTTTGTGTGTTACGTTTGTTTAGCCTATAAGGAATGCTGTGTGTTTTGCTACATTTTGTGTGTTTGTGTTGGCCTCTGTTCATCTGTTAATTTTTGATTTTTTTCGCGGTTATTTGGATATCGTTATCCTCTGCGCGTCTTTTAATTTGTTTGAGTCCGTCTTTTTTAATTAGTCTCCGTTTTGGATTTATTATTTTCCTTATTTGTGGGGTTTTTGTGTGACTTTATTGTTTCTATTGTTTTTAGTGTTCGTTTGCATATTATTGTTTCCAGTGTTTCGAGTTTCGTCTCTTTATGTATCTGCGCGTTTGTCTAATAACCTTGTTTATTTTCCCTTGTACCGATTGTCTTCGCTTTTCGCTGGCTTGATGCCATATTTCTCCGGCATATGTTGCGCCCGCGAGTATTATCATTTTTATTATTAATATTTTATTTTCCAGTGTTAGTTTGCTTTTGCCGTTCAGTATCGGGTACAGTGCGTGTGTTGTGAACCCTATTTTTCGTTTTATTTCTTTAATATGTGCCGTGTATGTAAGTTGTGAGTCCATTGTGACGCCGAGATATTTAACTTTTTCCTGCCAGTGTATTGTGTGACCTTCGAGTTTGACTTCGTCCGGCCTTTTGTGTCGTTTTCTGTGTTGGAAGTAAATTGCCGCGGTTTTTAATGGGTTAATTTTAATTTTCCATTTGTCGTACCAGTCCTTTAGGAGGACTAGATTGTTTTGTAACTGCTTGTGTATGTAAGATGTTCGTCTGCTGCTTATGTATATAGCGGTGTCGTCTGCGTATTGTGCGATATTACATTTTTCTATTGTGGGAATATCCGAAGTGTATATGTTATACAGGAGCGGTCCGAGGACGGATCCTTGTGGGACTGCTGCTGCTATATGTTCGATTGTCGCACATAGCAGCAGGAGTCCCACAAGGATCCGTCCTCACTGAAATCGCCTACAAGATAAAGCAAATTTCATCCTATAAGGTCGCACTTATTTAATAAGTGACATCTGACGGACGAAAGAGATATGTTTTCTGTGTTGGAAGTAAATTGCCGCGGTTTTTAATGGGTTAATTTTAATTTTCCATTTGTCGTACCAGTCCTTTAGGAGGACTAGATTGTTTTGTAACTGCTTGTGTATGTAAGATGTTCGTCTGCTGCTTATGTATATAGCGGTGTCGTCTGCGTATTGTGCGATATTACATTTTTCTATTGTGGGAATATCCGAAGTGTATATGTTATACAGGAGCGGTCCGAGGACGGATCCTTGTGGGACTGCTGCTGCTATATGTTCGATTGTCGCACATAGCAGCAGGAGTCCCACAAGGATCCGTCCTCACTGAAATCGCCTACAAGATAAAGCAAATTTCATCCTATAAGGTCGCACTTATTTAATAAGTGACATCTGACGGACGAAAGAGATATGTTTTCTGTGTTGGAAGTAAATTGCCGCGGTTTTTAATGGGTTAATTTTAATTTTCCATTTGTCGTACCAGTCCTTTAGGAGGACTAGATTGTTTTGTAACTGCTTGTGTATGTAAGATGTTCGTCTGCTGCTTATGTATATAGCGGTGTCGTCTGCGTATTGTGCGATATTACATTTTTCTATTGTGGGAATATCCGAAGTGTATATGTTATACAGGAGCGGTCCGAGGACGGATCCTTGTGGGACTGCTGCTGCTATATGTTCGATTGTCGCACATAGCAGCAGGAGTCCCACAAGGATCCGTCCTCACTGAAATCGCCTACAAGATAAAGCAAATTTCATCCTATAAGGTCGCACTTATTTAATAAGTGACATCTGACGGACGAAAGAGATATGTTTTCTGTGTTGGAAGTAAATTGCCGCGGTTTTTAATGGGTTAATTTTAATTTTCCATTTGTCGTACCAGTCCTTTAGGAGGACTAGATTGTTTTGTAACTGCTTGTGTATGTAAGATGTTCGTCTGCTGCTTATGTATATAGCGGTGTCGTCTGCGTATTGTGCGATATTACATTTTTCTATTGTGGGAATATCCGAAGTGTATATGTTATACAGGAGCGGTCCGAGGACGGATCCTTGTGGGACTGCTGCTGCTATATGTTCGATTGTCGCACATAGCAGCAGGAGTCCCACAAGGATCCGTCCTCACTGAAATCGCCTACAAGATAAAGCAAATTTCATCCTATAAGGTCGCACTTATTTAATAAGTGACATCTGACGGACGAAAGAGATATGTTTATTACATGTCTGTTTCAATTGTAACAAAAGCGTTATACGTGCATAATGTATAGATATACTTAAAACCTTTTTGTATATTTACTTGCCATCTGGCTAGTTGTTAATGGACTACACCGATATACGTATTTTTTCGTTTCTTGTACCAGCATAGCTGGTCGAACGAAAGGTCGCCTTTTTCGGCAAAGTCTCTTTCATCCGTTAGATGTCACTTATTAAATAAGTGCCACCTTATAGGATGAAATTTGCTTTATCTTGTACGCGATTTCAGTGTAATGTATATACAGATACAGATCTATTCATAAAGATTTGTATCATTTGTTTTACATTGCATCACTAGCTTGACTGACGACGCCTAGATGGCAGAAACACGTGTCTTAAGCAGAAGTAAATGCTGAAAATACGAGGTGTATTGTCCATGTGTACAGTTACAGATATGTTTATTACATGTCTGTTTCAATTGTAACAATTCACTAAATATACTTCAGAAAAATATAAAATTTATTGTCAGATTTTATTGTTACGTTTTTTTAAAATTATTATATTCTTCATAAAAATTTAAAAAAATTAAAACATCCCTTATTTCTCTTTTATCTTTTATTACAACGTAATATTAATTAATATTTTTATGTACAAAAAGCATAATTTTATAAATATCAACCGGTTTTATTTTGTAACTTTTACAAAAAGGTTTTGTTTAAGTATGACAATACGTTAAGCACGTATAAAGCGTTTGTACAATATGAAACAAACATGTAAATAATTTACATATCTGTAACTATGCACATGGACAAAACACCTCGTATTTTCAGCATTTGCTTCTGCTTAATACATATGTTTCTGCCATCTAGGCGTCTCAGTTAAGCTAGTGAAGCAATGTATACAAATTAATACAAACCTGTTATAAACAACTGGTTTGTATCTGTATTTAAATTTACTGAAATAGCCCGCATAGATCAAGCAAGTTCCGTCCTATAAGAAGACAACTATTTAATAATTGACATCTTACGGGTGAAAGAGACTTTGTCTGGAGGGCTACCTATCGTTCGAACAGCTAAGCTGCTACGGGAAACGATAAAATACGGTTCATTATTTTGGGTGTTTCGGTTTTATAGGCTTTTTAACGTTTCATAAGAATATACAGAGTGTTACAAAAAAGTAGATCAATCAGTTAACCCTATACTTTAGTCATTATTAATCCATCATCAACATATAATGCTAATATTATTTTTGAATTATTCAAAGTTTCTATGTAAACACAACTGTCCACACTGCATTGTGTAAATCCATATGTTTTTAGAAAACTGTCAAACTTTTTATTCCAGCATCTGGGCGATTGTTTAAGTCCATACAAAGATTTTCTTAATTTGCACACTAAATTTTCTTTTACACTTACTCCTTGAGGTACATCCATATATATATATCTCTTCTTCCAAGTCACCATACAAAAATGCTGTTTTGACATCGAATTGGAGTATTTCCAAGCCATACTTAGCGGATAGGGCTAGTAGCACTCTTATTGTGTCAAATCTAATTGTTGGCGAATAGATTCCATTATAATCTACTCCTTCTGTCTGACTAAATCCTTTTGCACATAAACGAGCTTTGAATCGTTCAACACTTCCATCTGTTTTGTACTTAACTTTAAAAACCCATTTGCAACCTATTTTCTTCTTTCCTGGGGGTTGTGGCATCAGCTCCCACGTTTTGTTTGTTTCTAAGGCATCTAACTCTTCACTAATTGCTTCTTTCCATTTTGGTGCATTTTCACAAGTTACTGCTTCTTCGTAGCACTCTGGAATAGTAAGTTCAGTATAGTAAAGTTCATAACATTTTGGTTTATGTATGTCTTCCTTGTTACGTAGATTGTATTTCTTTGAAGTTTCAGATTCATTAAATTCATCTTCTTCAGGATCATTTTGTTTTTCTTCTTTAAACACATTTTCTGGTTCACTCTTTTCTGTACCATTTTGTATTTCTTTTTGATCTATTTCTTCCATTGGTAATACAAGAACTGTATTTATTCTTACACTTGCTACTGTATTGTCTTCTTTGAAAATCACATGTCTTGACTTTTTGATTTTCTTCGTCTCTTGATCAAATAAACAATAATTTGTTGAATCTCCATCATAACCAACAAATAATAATTTTTTACTTTTAGGAGAAAATTTATTTCTAAGTTGTGAGTCTATAAACATGTATGCTTCACTACCGAATATTTGAACATGTCCATAATCTGGTTTCTTTCCGGTCCACATTTCATAAGGAGTCATATTAGGTGTCTGAGTGGTCATCGTGCGGTTTAGTAAATATACTGCAGTATTTACAGCTTCTGCCCACAGATATATTGGCAAATCCTTACTGTAAATCATTGAACGAGCACTCTCAAAGATTGTTCTCATATCTCTTTCTACACGTCCGTTTTGCTCTGGAGTATATGGAGCTGTTGTTTCTAATAAAATTCCTCGACTGGATAGATACTGTTTAAAAGGCTGATTACAGTATTCTGTTCCATTATCAACATGTAATGTTTTTACTGAATGACCAAACTTATTCTCACATAATCTGGTAAATTCCCTAAAACAGTCTAAAGCATCGTTTTTATGTTTAATAAAATATATAACACGATAACCTGAACAGTCATCTTTAAAAATGATGAAGTACTTGGCACCACTGACTGAAGGAACTGACATCGGTCCACATACATCACTATGTATAAATTCTCCGACCTTTGTTTTTCGCTTCTCATTTACTTTAAAAGGTAATTTATGTTGTTTTCCATAAATACATCCCTCACAAAAGAAATTTTCAATTTCTAAGGTTTCAACGTTCCTTATCAATCCCTTTTTAATCATTTCGCTAATTGTTTTGATATTCACATGACCTAATCGTTCATGCCATACATTTAAACTGGCTTTGCTAACAGCAATATTGGCTTCGTTTGGCTTAACAGGTTTAAATGACATTTGATAAAGATTATTTGAATTACGAACAGCTGTAGCAGCTAATCTCCCATTTTCAAATATTTTGGCGGCATTTTCATCTTTAATGATAACCATACCTTTGTTTGTAACAGCACCTTCAGAAAACAGATTCTTTCTCAAACCAGGAACCAGTAACACATCAGTAATTATCGAATCATACCATTTTTTATTTAATAGTTTCTTGATCTTCACTGTTCCTTTTCCAATCACAGGTAGTTCTTCATTGTTACCTAGTTTCACTTTGAAATCGTTCACTTCACATAAGTCAGTCACTATTTCTGGTTGGAAAGTCATATGTGCCGAGGCACCACTGTCCATTATCCATGCATTGTCACTATCTATTTCACTAGATATACTTGTACATTCAATATTAAATGCAGAATGTTCACCACCATTACTGGATTTGTTGACTTTTCTAAGTTCACGACAATTTTTGGCATAATGTCCCTTCTTATGACAGTTATAACAAATCACGTTCCCTTTCTTATTTTCTTTGTTTGCTTTTTGTTTACTGTAACAACTTTTATGTTCTGAAGTTTTACCTGAAACTACAAGAGCATCTTCGATTGCATCGGACACACCTAAACTTGCTTCTTCATCAAGTAACCTTGATGTCAAGTTTGTTATTGTTTGTTTCGAACTATCTATCGATAACCAAGCTTGCCTGAAATTATGAAACTTAGTAGGCAATGTACTCACAATTTTGGTGATTATAGCAGCATCACTAACTGTATCTCCAGTTTCCTTTATTTGTCTAGCTAAATTTTCAATTGTGGCAATATGCTGTGCAATGTTATCATTTCTATCCATTTTATATTGATAGAATTTCTCATGCGCCATTAACTTACTTGTTTCACCTTTCTGCTCATAAATGGAATCTAGTTTTGTGAACATTTCATGTGCAGATTTACAATTTTCAATTAGTGTTATTTGTGATAACTCTAATGCCGAGGTAATTAAGAACATGGCGGAAGCATCTTTCTTATTCCATACTGTTAATTCCTCATCTTGACCTTCATTTGGTTTGATTTTTGTACCTTGTGCAATTTCATCTAGGGCTTTTGCACGTAGAGCACACTTTACCAAGAATTTCCACTGATGGTAGTTCTTTCCATCAAACTTACAGATATTAAAAACGTTAGCAGCATCCATTTTTGACGCTTCTACACACCGTAACAAATCAACTTACTCGCAAAAACTAACTTCGTACACAACGATTAACAGCAACACATGCCTGGGGCCATAACCTATTAGAATCTTAGCAGAGTTTTAATATGTTTTTACCGGTACTGTGTGTAAAATATAACGTTTTGTTACTTATCTAATATCTGTTTATTCAACATGTACACCATTCGTACTTCGTACATCGAGTATAACTATATACTACCAACTACTGAACTACGTTTATTTTTGGTTGGCACACTTCCAGTAAGGAATGAGCGCGTAATTACAAAAATACTTTAACAGTAATATTAATTTTCAAAATTGACTATTCCTAGTACTTTTGGTATTTATCATCACCTGATAAAGCGACATCTTTTTAGAAAGTTATTAAGAGAAAAATTATGGCCTCTTCATTTTTTTTTATTATCCCATTTATATATTAGATAGAGATACATTTTTTTAGATTCAATATGTAAATGCAAATTTTGAAATAATTTCTTCGTCCGTTTAATAAAGAGTGATATTCTCATCATATGCTTTTTTCTGTGTTAATCACAAGGCCTAAATAAACATATAAACATACAAAATAAATTTTTCAAACACTACTAAAGTTTATTACCCGCTAATTGCTTCAAATTGTCGGGATTCATCTAACTAATATTATAAAGCAAAGAATCTTAGATAATGTACGAAATAATTTTTTTCTTCAATATCAAAAATTTTGAGGTAAATTTCAAGAAAGTATTAGGTAATGTTTCACAGTTTTTAACTAAATCTATTCTAAGACTGTAGAATCTTTATTATTCTGACATATTAGCAGAAAAATTATGTGCTCTTCATTTTTCTATTATCTTATTTATATATTAGCCTAAGATACATTTTTTTAGTTTCAATATACAAATACAAATTTTGAAATAATTTCTTGATCGTTTAATATGCTTTTTTCTGTATTAATCGCAAACCCTAAATAAATATATAAACATAAAAAATAAAATTTTTCAAATAATACTAAATTTTATTACTCGCTAATTGCTTCAACTTGTCAGGATTCATCTAACTAATATTATAAAGCAACGAATCTTACGTAATATCTACGTAAAATTTGATAGTGCTACTTTGCGCTTACATCTGTAAAATCTTTTTCGCAACTCACTTTTTAAGAACAACCTATTTGATCTACCAATGAATATTAAAGGTTAATACAATGAATGCGAAATATTTTTTCTGTAATACCAAAAGATTTTGAGGTAAATTTCAAGACAGTATTATCTTAACGTTTCACAATTTTTAACACTTTAGATTACATGTTGTCGGTGATATCTTGAGATATCTTGATTTTGATGATTCATTTTCGTGGTAAAACACAGAACGCGAATAGATTACAATAGTATTTTAATCAATTCTGCACAAGTTTTACAATGTTTATGTCAATAAAGTGTATTTTTACACAATTTGGTATTTTATTTACTAAAAAATTAAAATCATGCAGTAAAGGGTTAAATTTTGGTTATTCATCTCATTATAGTAACATAGTGTAAAGTTAATAGATCTTAGATTTTGAAGATTCTTAGATAACTCAACTACATTTATTTTTAGATAATAAATAATAAAAATATTTAAAAAAAAAGCACAAGATGATAAAAATTCTTAACAGTATTAGATTGGGACGATATAGGCAACTACTTCTACTTCATCAGGCTCTTCAGGTCTAAAATAAAAAACCAGTGTATACAGACTTCATCGTTTATTTATAAAACCATTAATTAATTTATCTTTTATTCTAATACATTTGCGTATGACTACTTACATTTAGCTATATACAGATCCAACATAGATTACAATCTTAGAACACTCTTCTCACAGATTCAGTCTTATTACAGCTAATATCACACTGAAAGTGTATCATTTGAGAGACAAAAATGAAATTAAAAAAAGAACAGAACATAAGAAAGAAAAAACGATAGAAAATTATTAATCAGTTACAGCATGTTTGTATTGGAAAATATTCCGGAATTTTTAAGTAGCCGTCCTAACAGAATAATAATATAACGTGATAATAATCCAGAAAACGTTGCTTAAATAGATTTTGCAATAACGTAAAAATTATGACTATAATTCTAATGAAATGAAGATGAAAAATTAACTAATTAATACTATTTAAATAGTCAACGTAATAAAGCTAATTTAAAAGGTGTCAGTTTGTCATGTTGTTGTAGTTTCGGATTCGGTTTCTGCATCCTTATTCTTACACCATCTGATAATGTATTCAATTGACCAGGCGACGAAACATGACATTATGCAACATGTTTGAGAATGGAGACAAATCGGATAACTATCTGTTGTATCTCTTATCAAACCTAAAACAGAAAATTCATAGGTAGTTAAGTTACATAATTAAATTACAATTAACAGCAAATAACATACGTAGATTGCGCTATAAATGCTTAGCCTAACTGTTAGAATAACACAAAGGAAACTATTAACTAATTTTCATATAAAGAATATGCCATATTAACCTGGCCCACCGGACAACACTATAACTGCCATTATGCTTGAAACATCAATTATTCTTCTTTGCTCTACTCCTTATGCCTTTTCAGTTGCTTTATTGCCTCTATTTGTGATTTCTGCGTCTATTTTCCCGTCCTCTGATATCATTGTGCCTAGATATTGGTATTTCTAATATTTCTTCCTCACATTTAATTTCCTTGTCGTTTTGATCATTTTTATTTTCGTTAATTATCATTACTTTCGTCTTACATTAATCTCAATTCTGCTTCTGCCAATTTCGAGCTTCAATATACATATTTACCAATTTCTACATTTTATTTTGGAAGTTCGCCATCAACACTATGTCATCTGTATACAACAGGCTACTCATTCTAACCGGTTGCAAATTCCTATAATCCCATTATTGTTTCTAATTGCTTTTCTTTCTTATTTATTCTTTTAAAACATCAATTCAAGAAATCCTTTGTAATTAAACACTACGCTCCACAAGAACGCGCTGAAATCGTTCAGTTATACATTCAAAACAACTTCTCAATTGTGAAAACTCAACCTGAGTTTCGTTTAGGAAAAGTACTCAAAGAACCCCTTTAAAGGACGCAATAAAGCATTTGTACGAGGAATTTGTAAATTGGGGTAACTTCTGCAATGCCAGATGTCCGAAGCAATCCGATTAAAATATCGCTGACGTACAGGCCAGTGTTGAAAGGTCTCCATCAACAGTAGATCGACGTCTTTCTGCACATCACTCTCCAAAACATAATCCGTGTTGATTTGAAGTTATTCCCGTACAAAATTAAGATAACTCAACGACTCTTGCCGGTCGGTAAGTTCCGTCGCTTGGATCCGTGTCAAAGTCCGTTGTCGAAATGATTCAAATGGAAATATCGAGAATAATTTTTGGCGCAAAGTCTTTATGAGCTAAGAAGTTTACTTCGCGCTAAACAAAACCGTAAACACACAAATTGTCGGTTCTATAGCACGAAACCTTCAAAAATAATTAATGAAGAACCTCTCCGCGATCAGAAAATAACAGTGTGGCGCCCAATTTTTGCGGACAAGGTCATCAGATCGACCCATTCTTCTTCAAAGATGATGATGTGACGACTTCAACCAATAGTTCATAGGATTGTTTGATACCCTATGTTAATGACTATGACTTGGAGTACTTCCTGTTTCAACAAGATGGTGTCATAGCCCATACCACCCAAAGCGAAATCGATTTATTAAAGCCATTGCTCCCTGGTCGTTTCGAAAAATTCTGATTTAACTGGCCACCGCATTCGCATAATTTCACGCGTCTAGACTTTTTTCTATGGGGTTATTTAAAGTCGAAGGTCTATATCTACAAACCAAAGACTCTCGATGCTTTGAAAGCCAATATTCACAGTGAAATATTATATCCGAAACACTCCGAAAAGTGACGGAAAATGTTTAAAAATTAGCATGGTGAGTACTTGCACGATATTATATTTTAAAAGTGATAAGAACAATTCCCTATAGATGCGAATAAATACCTAATTTACTTGAACACCAAGAAAAATATGTTCTTTTTTAACATCTTTCAGAAGTAAATGGATGAGGTTAATATAACACCCTTCTTATATACACTCACATGTATTAACCCTGGTAACAATTAATGGATAATCAGTATAATCACTCTATCGACACATACTACAAACACCGTTTCCATTTGTTATATGTGTCAGAATCATGGACGTATCATTAGAGTGGGTAAATATTGCAACAATGTCTATGTATTTTAACAAAAACCTTCCTACAGCACTTGCCAGCCCGGTGTGTATATTATAACCTTGACGTTTCGACAACAACACATCAGTCTTCAGCAAAAACAAATGAGATGTTGCCCAAATGCTTAAACCCTAAAAGTTCTTTTCAACGACCAAAGCAACACATCGATAACTGTATAATCACTTAACTTTCCCAAAAGATTTCTATTCCCCATCGAACTGCTCACTCTGTTTCAACTCTTTCACTTGCTTCATACATCTCGTGCTAGATCTTCCTCACCTTCATCATCCACTTAGTTTCGACGACAACATAACACTGTAACATTACGTTTTCTCCAATGTGGAACAAGAATTATATTTTTCGTATTTTTATTTTACTATATCCCCTCCTTTAAGTTCTTGCAATATTTCATCATTTTTTCTTTAGTGTGGAACCAATATAAAAGATGTCGCCAAATACTCTAACGGATAAAATCTAAATCTATTTTATCAATGCATTTTGGTTGATTGTTTTTATGTCTACATCTAAAATATAATTTTTTTCTAACAGATTGGAACTTAGAGATCTATTGGGGGTGGTACAAAGAACAGTGTGTTCAAGTGCCTGGCCTTACAAGCGTCCAACCCAAAGATATAGAAGAAGACGATAATTTTTCAGATCGTGTAATCTATTTTAACTATGACTCGCAGTAGAAATTGTAGCGTCTTTGTGCGCAAAAACCGACATCAATTTTCTCTTTCTAGCAGAAGAATGGATTTATATACGAACAACTTACATAAATCCATGTTTGCATTTTAACATGTTGTTTCGTTTCTATGTATGTTAATCCTAGAATTTATGGCGCATGCTACATACACCAATGCTTGCTATAATTCTAATAGAAAGTTAATTAATAACTTACCTAAAACAGGACCAATCGCAACGACAAAGAGACCTTTTCCAACCATGTGCAAACCAAATGCAGCTGGCAGTTTTTCCAATGAGGAATATTCCGATATACAAATCGTAAAATTGATAAAAGCAGCCCCACGTACGAAACCGCATATAGATAACCATACCATAATGTCACTCCATTCAGTTTGTTCAGCCAGGACTGCAAGGAATAGAAATAAAAATTAGCAAGCTGTCCGCCAGGATAGATAGTGACTCGGTGCGAAAACGAAACAAAATAAAAAACGGTCTTCAAAAGCAAAAAGTAAAAAATTAGAATCCTGCAAAATTTGATAAAGAAACAAAAGAAAAGAACGAAAGAATTTGCCTCCATTATTACAAGTATTTTAGGTATTATAAATATACAAAATTATTTGTAAAGCTTACATCTCTATAATTTTGTTTACCTATTCGTTAAGGCTCCTTCGGCTG
The DNA here is from genome assembly GCA_935421215.2 of Melolontha melolontha. Lineage (NCBI taxonomy): Eukaryota > Metazoa > Arthropoda > Insecta > Coleoptera > Scarabaeidae > Melolontha > Melolontha melolontha. Next base: position 165,178,293 of record OW285238.1, on the reverse strand, counting down.
CCAACAAAAATTCATAAAGGTATTAGAATACATTACCATATAAACAAAGTAAGACTAGATATAGGGAGCAGTTAAAAATTTCTCACTATCGCGCCAAGAAAATAAAATTAAACACGGTTAATTTTAAATAAATATAAGATACGATCGTATATGTTAGATTATTAAACATGTCTAGCACATTTAATTTCGAAATATGAACAAAATAGATACTTTTCTAATAATATTAGATAATCATTGAATGAACGACTCTTCATATTTTCTAATTATACAGGTAATGTAATAATTGCGATTTTAAACTTCATAATTTACTGAATAGATTCAAATTTACAATGTCTTGTATTAACGAGGATTGTTTACTAATGATGGCAACTTAATTTCTGAAATATACGTTTAGGGCAACATAGAACAGTAATAAGCAACTCCAAATGGACTTATATAACACTTTGAAACAAAGTTAATAAATTTTGTGTTTTAAATCTCATGCATTTGCCAATAAAATAATTATCTAATGATTTATTAAATTTGTTGTTCGAATTTATCCAATTCTAAAACTTAAAATAAGTAAAAACCTTTTTTTGGAGACTGTGACTAAGCGAAAACTGAAAAAAGATATAGAGCTCCTTACCACATAAGTATTTGTTTCCCAAATACGTAGAGAAAACTCCTACAAGCAAGTATGTGGAACTAGACCATTATCTGTGTTGTAAACATTATTTTTGTTTTTAATGATACAAACATTTTCATAGATGTCCAACTCTCTTTGAATGTTTATAATTTTAATTAGTTTAAAACAATATATCGTAATATTATGATTGGTTTCTAAGGCATGGCGGGCAACACTCAAATAAATTGTGTAGTTATTTTCCGTTAACAAAAGAGAAGTACGAAAAAGAATTAGATTTCAAAAATATTACGTGATAAAATGGTTTCATCCGAGAAATAACTTAATTACAGAAACTAATTGAACGCTTATTATTAAAAGGGATTAAGTCACTTTTCGGCTTTTTCGAGATATACATTGCTCTTTACCAAAGCGATATATGTAACTGAATCGTTTGATGATAAAAGGAACTAAGTGACACTATGCCATATTATGGTATGTAAATGTATTTATTTAGGTTTATTTTTGAAAGGGTCTAAGTCGCTTGACTTGATCCCTTTTGAAATTACCGCCGGTTTTGATAGTTGAGTAATAACTTAACCTATAACACATTTCTCAAAATAGTACGGACAATAAAACGTTGTGTGCTCTGTAGCATGATTGTTAATATTATTGCGCTTAATAACGCTGTTTAAACAAGAATGTCTAATAAACAAAGTGAACATTTTATTGAGAGTGAGGACGATAGAGCGAGTGTTGATGAAATAGCAAAAAAGCGACGCATAGGTATACGAAATGATGAAAATTATAAGAAAAACGTTATTAAGGGTCTACTTTAGTGCCCGAAAAATTACCATTTCAGAAATATGCAACCCACATTACAGCATACTACAACAGACTAGGCACCAAGACGCCCTGCTGAGAGGGTCGAAGGATTATGTAAATTAGCAAACAAATTTGATTATTGACACATCAGCTACTTGGGATGTATTTATGCCTTGTTTTCAGCAGATAGATGATCTGTGTATTTCCGCCTAAAATTTTTTGAATCGTAGATAAAGAATAGATGTATTATTATAACAAATGTAACTTAATAGGTTCTAATATAAAATAAGTAGTGTAGTAAAGCTACACAATTTTACCCATACATACCTAATTGAAATACTTAGATGCTTGCGTAAAGTAAAAGACAAACAAATGTATTAACTTGTTTTCCTCTAAAAGTGGTTACGGCATTACCTGGCTTTCTAATCCTTCTTAGTCATTTAAAGTTAATCACCTGGTTACTTGGAAAAATGTATATAATTCGATAAAGATATGACCATATGATATTAGTGTTGGTGACCGTTGTAATTTTGAAATATAAACAACAATGGGACTTCACTCCCAAAAAAGATTGACAACCGCTGCAAAACGGAAAAGTAGAAAACAGTTGATGAAACAAATTCGGATAAAAAATCGAATAGTGTCTCAACGTGATAATATTGTAGATAATGAAATTGTTTTCACTGAGACAAATTCGGCACGCGACGACAGTTTTGATTCGGATATATCCGATGAGGTTTTTATTGAAACAGGAAATATAAACAATATTGCAAATTTTACTCTTGCTGGACGTAGGATTGTTGATATAAATCATCTGTTTACTGTTCTAAAAGGAATACGACATGATATGTTTGGCTGTACTTTTCAAAATGTAGAAATAAAAGCGGAAAAACATTTTGGTTTTAAAAGTGTTTTTACGTATAAATGCAACATGTGTGGAATAACCGATACATTCAGTACTGAAAATGAAAATAAAAAATGTGGAGTAAATGAAGCAGCGGTGTGTGGAACTGTTGCAATAGGGGCGGGTCATTCACAATTAACAGAATTTTCCGCAGCTTTAGACATTCCTCAAATGTCTTCAGCAACGTATGCGCGCATAGAAAAAAAAGTGCTAAAAAATACAGAGGAGTTAGCATTAAAAGAAATGCTAGCTGCAGGAAAGGAAGAACGTAAGTTGGCAATTGAAGCAGGAGAAATTGATAGCGACGGAATACCTTTTATAACTGTAACAGTGGATGGAGCTTGGTCAAAACGAAGTTACAAGTCTAATTATAACGCTCTCTCGGGCGTTGGGTGCGTAATTGGGACCAGAAGTAAAAAAGTTATGTACGTAGGAGTAAAAAATAAAATGTGCAAATTTTGTAAAAAAAGGATAAAAAAAATGTTCCGTCTCATAAATGTTTTCAAAACTGGAACAGTTCTTCAACTTCTATGGAAGCAGCTATTATTCTAGATGGGTTTAGAATGTCAATAGAAATGCATAATTTGCGATATAAAACTATTATTGGTGATGGGGATAGTAGTGTGTATAAAAAAATTCAAACAGCAAAACCTTACGGACCAACATATTTTATTGAAAAAATTGAGTGTCGAAATCATGTGTTGCGAAATTTCTGTACGAAAATACGAGAAATTTCAAAAACTCCTCGATCAGATATGTGTATACGAAATTTTTTACGGCAGAATATTCTTAAATTTAGGGCAGCTGTAGTTAGTGCCATAAAGTACCGCAAAAATGAAAATGTTTCTTTTCAACAAAAAATTGAAAACTTAAAAAATGATATTCTCAATGGACCTGCCCACATATTTGGAGAACATAGTAACTGTGCTAGCTATTTTTGTAGTAAAGATCGTAACAATGGTAACAATTCAAATACTATTGATTACAAACATTTCAAAAGCAGTGCTCTATATGATATATTTTTCCAGTCTTTGAATAGAGTAGCCAATTTATCCTCCAGTTTACTTTATGACGTAGACAATAACGCCGTAGAATCCTTCAATTCTGTTGTGAATAAATTCGTGGGAGGAAAAATAATAAATTTTTCGCTGGGAGGCTCGTACCAAGGGAGACGTTTTGCGGCAGCCATAAATTATAATAATAAAGAGACATTTGTATATACATTTGTTAAGAAAACTAATGGGGATAATTTTAACGGTGTATATTTGGAAAAATTCAAAAATCTTAAACTAAATCAAGCAATAAAAAAGAAAAGCAAAAAAAATAAAATTCGAATTCAAAGTGCTGATTCGGATTACGGAGCGTGCAAAATCGTGGTACCTGACATGCCTATTCCGGAATACGAAAGCAAGAGAAAACAATTTCTTGATGAATTGTCATTATCTGATTGTCATAATGTTCAAATTAGGACGGTGAATCAGAGACATAACAACGAATGGGAAAAAGAGAGACAGATAAGATTAACGGCAAGTAACTTTGGCAAGATTTGTAAAATGAGAGAAAAAGCAGACACGGCTAGTACAATAAAACATATGCTGTATACTAATAGATTCAATAATAAAAAACTACCACATTCTCTACAGTATGGCATAGATAATGAAGAAAGGGCCAAGCAAAAATTTATGGAAATTACAAATTTGAAAGTTGAGGCATGCGGTTTGTTCATTGACGAGAAGAAAAAATGTTTAGGTGCCACTCCAGACTGATTAATTGGATTCGATTCTATTGTCGAAATAAAATGTCCTTATTCAGCGCGTGATAAATTAATACATGAAGCCATTAACGAAAAATTAATTAATTATTGCACCTTAGATGCAAATGATAGTAACAAAATTTTGCTAAAAACTTTTGATAATTATATGTATCAAGTGCAGGGACAACTCCACATCACCAAAAGAGAGAAATGTTATTTCGTAGTTTATACTAAACACGATTTGAAATATATAGTAATAGAACGAAATGATGATTTCTGGAATCATCATATGATTGAACATCTGGAAAAATTTTATATGAATGCATACTTCCAGAAATAATTGACGCGAGGTATCATAGAGATCAATCTATAAGAAGTATTATGAAAAAAGATCTCTAATTATTTTTTATTCTAATTTTTTTAAAATACAAACTATTTACTTATGTAAATACAGTAATTTATTAGCTGCAAATTAGTTTGTTCACATATAAATGACTAGAAAATTCATCTTTGATGTTTAGTCTCCGATCCGCACTTAATTTTCGGTGATTATTATGGATCAAAATTCTCTTAAAACTCAATAAAAGGTAATTTAATTAGCCATTGAACCAGTTGCAGCATTTATTTCAATATTTACGCCGATTTATTGGTTGATAAGTTAATATTGTTATAGGTAGAAGCCTGTGGAGCCAATTTACATAATCCTTCGACCCTCTCAGCAGGACGTCTTGGTACCTACTCTGGTACCTACGTGTGCTGTAATGTGGGCTGCATATTTTCGGGGACGTTGAGTATCGGGTTGCCTGTTTTTGACTTTTATTTTTATTGATAACTAAACAACAATTACATCTAGACAAAAACGGGCTGTATAGCTACCTAGATATTATAAATACCTACAACACAAACATTTCATAACTACATTAGCTGGCCTGGTTATCTCTCAATTTGTCCGGATAGATTTTCTGTTTCTTACCGATAAAAGTCAAACCGTTCAAAAATTTTGAAAAAAACGTAAATACCTACCTAGTTTTTATTGATACATGGTCATACATACATCGAGCGGTCTTTCAACTTTTAATTTGAAGCCAAAAAATGGCCGGAAAAATACACTCATTTCAGTGTGGGATTGCCGGGTATAGCGTAGAGCCTTAAGAAATGTAGGGTTAAAGGTGCCCAATATGTTAATCATAGGGGCCGTACAGTTTTAGCAAGAAAACAGGGCGCCCCTTGCAGGTAAGGAAATTATATTTGGGAAACCTATGAGAAAATGTTTTTATTTGTTTTTTTTTGTTTCTGTACAGATGCGCAATGAAGTGCTTTGAAAAATTCAGTGACGCTCAACGAAAGTACATATTCGAAAAGTTTTATACTAATTTCATAACTAAAGATGAACAGGATAGGTATATACTTACAATCACTTATTGTAGTCACTGACATTGCTAAGCGACAAAAACGTTTAAAACACGGGAAATAAAGAGAAAGGTATTGACTTTACAAGTTCTGATAAGCAACAAACATTTTAGTGTATATTAAAAATAAGGTTGGTAGTAATAAAAAAGAATAAAATGAGAGATATACAGTTAAGTGAGTGAAATGTAATAGGTATATTTTAAGTAAAATAAAATGATACAAAACAAGAACTCTGCTTAAATCCCCAACTTCCACAGAATTAATAAACAAATTCCAAAAGGTTATTGGCTCAGGTCGCTGGGGTATTATTTGCAGAGGGAAATAAACTGCGGTAAAGCAGAAAATAAGAAAAATAATAACGGCAGAAACGGTCGGTTTAGAAAATGGAGAACCTCATGGTAAATATGGCGGGAACATCGGCTTCGGCTACAAACATAAATTTGAAACTTGAAGGACTGGAAAATTGGTCTACCTGGAAATTTCAAGTAAAAATAATATTAAAAGCACTCGAAATATATGAAGTGGTGGATGGCACAACAGTTAAGCCAGAAGAAGGACAAGATGAATCTTGGTTAAAAAAAGATGCAAAGGCGCAAAGTGTACTAGCAACTAGGTTAACAAATAAGGTTATGTTGCAAATAATCACGTGCGAAACGGCAAAGTCAATATGGGATAAACTTCACACAATATATGAACAAACATCTGAAACATCGTTGCATTTATTACAACAAAAGTTTTTTACAATGCAATACAATTCTGAAGATATTGCAACCTTCCTGGGAAAAATAGAGGAAAATGTATGTAAAATTAAACAACTAAAAGGTGAAGTACCGGAAAAGATGGTAATTACAAAAATATTAACCTCATTACCAGAGACATACAAACATTTTGTCTCAGCTTGGGATTCTGTTGATGTTGAGAAACAAACATTGTCAGAATTGACAGCAAGATTGCTGATAGAAGAACAAAGAACAAGTAACAGACAAGAAGTTACAGCTTTGTTAACAAAACAAAAAAACGAGAATCGAAAATGTTTTAAATGTGGTAAATTAGGACATTATAAACAGAACTGTCTCGTGGATAAAACCAAAAAGTATTGTGAAAATTGCAAAAAAAGGGGACACATTAAAAAAGACTGTTGGTTCTTAAACAAAAAGAATGTAACAAATAGTGAAAATGTTACCAAAAACCACGAAGGAGCAAAAAATGCTTTTTCAGCAACAATTTCAGCATATAGTGGACAGGCATCAGTGTCAGACTGGATAGTAGATAGTGGTGCATCGGACCATATGTGCAGTGACAAAAGTTTTTTTCAAGAATACGAGGAACTTTCACAGTGTAAAAAGATTGTGATTGGTGATGGAACAGCGATTCAAGCCATAGGCGTAGGTTTAGTAACACTAGAAGCTTTTAATGGTGAGGAATGGATTGAAACTACAATAAATAATGTGTTACATGTACCAAAAATCACAGCAAATTTATTTTCCGTTGGAGCAGCAATAGCTAAAGGATATAAGGTAAATATGAATTATAATGAATGTGAGTTCTTAAAAAATAATGAAGTAAAAGCAATTGCTAAAAGAGAAAATAAAATATATAAAATGAGCTTTAGAAGTAATACACAAATTTATGCAAATATTGGTCGTTTGGATGAAAATTTGAGAGAATGGCATGACAAAATGGCACATCAAAACATAGAACATGTACAAAGTATACTAGAAAGGTGTAATATACAGTATGAAGATAGTAATGTTAATGTATGTGAGCCATGCATAGCTGGAAAACAACATAAATTTAGTCACAAATCTAGTGAAACGAAAACTGAAAAACCAGGGCAATTAATACACATGGATGTATGTGGTCCTATGGAAACTACATCATTAGGTGGAGCAAAATATTTCTTATTAATGAAGGATGATTTTACCAGATACAGAACAATTTATTTCTTAAAAGGTAAGGATGAAACTGCAAGTAAAATTCATGAATTCATTGAAATGGTTAAAGTTAATCCTGGTCATACAATTCAAACAATAAGGAGTGACAATGGCACAGAATTTGTAAATAGTACAGTCAGAAAACGAATGATTGATAATGGAATACAACACCAAACAAGTGTGGCATATACTCCAGAACAGAATGGGTGTGCAGAAAGAGAAATGAGAACAATAGTAGAAGCTGCAAGAACTATGTTGTTAAAAAATAACTTCAACAAAAATCTATGGGCAGAGGCGGTAAATACTGCTGTTTTTGTTCTAAATAGAACTGGCACTAGCAGACAAAAGAACAAAACACCATATGAAATTTGGTTCAACAAAAAACTGTATGATGTAAACAATCTAAAAAGTTTTGGTTCTAGAGTAGCAGTTCACATTCCAAAACAAATAAGACAAAAATGGGATTCTAAATCTGAAATGGGAATATTTGTTGGATATGGGGAAAATACGAAAGGTTTCAGAATATATTTTCCAGAAAAGAATATCGTATCTTTGAAGAGAGATGTAATATTTATAAACCACAATGAACAAGAAAAAGAAAACATCTTGAAGCAAATGAATAATGATGAAATAGAAGAAATAGTTCTGACAGAAGAAGAAACGACAACAGGACATGAAAACAAAGAGCAACAAGTGGAACAAGTTGAAGATCATGGTAGAGAGGAAAACGAAGAAATTGAAAAGGAAAAACAAAGTGAAAAAGATAGAACAGAAAGCAAAAGAAAAAGAAAACAATCAGTATGGTTAAACGATTATGAAACAAGTTTTATAAGTATTTATGATCAACCTATCTCAATGCAAGAAGCAACAGAAGGAGAAGAAAAACAAAAATGGTTAGAAGCAATGCAGGCAGAGATGAATACATTGGAACAGAACCACACATGGACTGAAGTTACAGAATATCCCAAAGATGCTCAAATAGTTAGCAGTAAATGGGTATTTAAAATAAAAGAAAACTTGGATGGTAGCAAGCAATATAAGGCGCGTCTAGTGGCAAGAGGTTTCGAACAAATGGATGGTGATTTAGAAATTTATACTCCCGTTGCTAGATTAACTACATTTAGGTTATTCATGGCAGTGGCAAATCAAAAGAAACTTCCTGTGTCACAACTGGATGTGACAGGTGCTTTCTTATATGGTGATATTAGTGAAACTGTGTATATGACGTTACCAAATGGAAAAGTGTGCAAATTAAATCGGTCAATATATGGACTAAAGAAATCTCCAAAATACTGGAACGAAAAATTTGATCGCTTTATGAACTGTGAAGGCTTTATTAGGTCTAAAAATGATCTTTGTTTATATAGCAAACATTATAAAGGTAATTCTTGGTATTTGTTAATTTATGTAGATGATTTACTAATCTTTGGCACAAATGAAACTGAAGTTGAAAATTTTAAGATATTGTTAAATGATAATTTTAAGACGAAAAATTTGAGTTTTGCTAGTAATTACTTAGGTATAAGTATAAAACAAGATTTAAACAATGGAATAACAATAATAAATCAAAAGTCATATTTAGAGAGAATTTTAGAAAAATTTGGAATGACTGACTGTAAACCAATAAGTACACCAATAGATCAAAATTTTAATTTCGAAACTTTAAACAAGGTTGAGTCTGAAAGTAAAGAAATAGAGAGAAAGTGTAGACAATTAATTGGTAGCTTACTCTACGCTGTTTCAGGAACTCGTCCTGATCTGAGCGTATCAGTAAATTTTTTAAGCCGATACCAACATTGTGCAAGTACAGCATTATATAAAGCACTTAAAAGAGTATTACGCTATGTTAAATACACATTAAATTTATCACTGGTGTTCAATAGTAATTCTGAATACAAGTTAAATGGTTATGTAGATGCCGATTGGGCAGGTGATGTTAGGGATAGAAAATCTACATCAGGTTATATGTTAACATTGTTTGATTGTGTAATATCATGGTGTTCGCGAAAACAATTAACTGTTTCATTGTCTTCAACAGAAGCAGAGTATATAGCTCTAAGTGTTGCAATATCCGAAGCATGTTGGATAAAAAAATTAATGTTAGACTTTAAGTTAGCATGTAAAGAACCTATATTAATGTTTGAGGACAATCAATCTGTAATAAAAATCGTTGAGAATAATGAAAATAATAAGCGACTAAAACATGTTGATGTAAGATATAATTACATATTGGATCATGTTAAAAATGGAATTGTTGAATTGAAATATATAAAAACAACTGAAAATATTGCAGATATTTTTACAAAGCCTTTAGGAAAATTGTTATTTGAAAAATTTAGAGATAGCCTACTAAAGGAAACAGTACAAGAGTAGGATGTAAGCATGAAATATTTAAGTAATGTGTTTACAATAAAATATTTGTTGAGGGGGTGTATTGACTTTACAAGTTCTGATAAGCAACAAACATTTTAGTGTATATTAAAAATAAGGTTGGTAGTAATAAAAAAGAATAAAATGAGAGATATACAGTTAAGTGAGTGAAATGTAATAGGTATATTTTAAGTAAAATAAAATGATACAAAACAAGAACTCTGCTTAAATCCCCAACTTCCACAGAATTAATAAACAAATTCCAAAAAAAGGTCTTTTATTCATTTTGCTCCACAATCTGACAATGACAAAGTAAAAGTATGTCAGAATGCATTTTTAAGTCTGCATGGGATTAGTGTTAAAAGAGTTAAAAGACTAAAAGCATTGTTGATAAATAAATCCACTCCTAGTGATAAACGAGGAAAATGCTTAAAAACTCATGCCATATCCGATGCAAAAACATGTTAGTTCGTCTACATATATAGCAGCAATGTTAAATATAGTTACTACATTAAATATTTTAATGAAAATTTTGCTTTGCACTTCGTTCGTCCCCAAATTGACACATGTTGTCAATGTGAAGAGCTCTCTCTTAAAATTAAAAGTCCATCGTTAGGTGAAGCTACTAAACGGGTGGCCGTTGCCGAAAAAATAATACATCAACGTAGAGCTATGAAATTTTACACTTCATTGAAAAATACTATTGCTGAAGTAAAAGAAACGGATAGGATTACTGCTGTAGCATTTGATTTTATGCAGAATCTGCAACTACCACTCGTTCCTGTTCAAGACTCCTTCTATTTAACTCAACTAAGCGTTAGTGTTTTTGGAATCCACGACTTGAAAACTGGAAAAGTTGACTATTACGTTTATCATGAAGGTATAGCTGCGAAGACACCAGACGAAGTATGTTCATTTTTGATGGACTACCTTGACAACTACGCAGATCCAGGTTCAAAAGAATTTAGGCTTTTTTCAGACAATTGTCCGGCCAGAACAAAAACCATACTATGGTACGGTTCTGTATGGCACTCATTCAGACAGGGAGATTTGAAAAAGGACAACAATTTTTTCCAATTCAGGGACACTCTTTTCTTCCCTGCGACAGGGATTTCGCTGTCATAAAAAGACATTTAAGAAAATTTGACAGAATATATTCAGTACACGAATATACTGAAAAATCATTCATTCCAGTCAAAGCAGCAAATTTGTTGTAAAAGAGGTGCTAACGAATGACATTTTAGATTGGAAAAAATGGTGGCCGACTTACTATAAAAAGACAGGTATATCAAATGATTCCTTAAAACTACCTAGGAATCAGAAAGTAAGCTTTACAATTTCCAAATATCACCATATTTTACACAACAAGGTCATGCCTGGAATTGTTGAAACTCGCGATTTCATTAATGGGCTTACTGTTCCATCATTTCGATTTAGCACTACCAAATAAAAGGTACAAGATATCCATGCCTTCACGAAAAGCCTACACCGGAGATAAAATTCCAATACTGGACACCAAAATTGAACACCTTAAGCAGCTGATTAAGTGGGTGGATGAAGATAATATTCCATTTTATCAGAATTTGATCGACACCTGGGATAGGAAGTCTAGAAAGGATAAAAGCGGAATAAATGAAGACCCTTAAACACATAATTTTGAAATTTGTTATAATTTCCAAGTCAAACAACAATATTTACGCATGTTTCAAACACATTTAATAAAGATATTACGCAAAATATCGACTATTTTGTTTTTTTTATTATTAAATGGGACTAAGTCAGCTTACTAAAACATCATTTTTAGCTAGAAAACAAAAAACATATATACTAACAAAACTTAAAACAATACTTATTATCCAATTAAATAATGAAACAGTAACTGAATTCAACGAAAAAAAAATAATTTTTGAACTTGGGATATTTTTTCTCTTTTTCTCAAAACCTGTTAAAATGACTTAGTTCCTTTTAATAATAAGCGATTCAATTAAAAAAAGACAATTAGCGATTCAACTTGTTACCTCAACAAAATTACAAAAACTCTAAATAGCGTGGCTTGATAAAGTGGTCTCCAACTTATTTTCCGATCCAGAAACTCAATTAAATCTCTTCTGGGAATCGCAAAAGATAAATTAGATATGAGTAAGAAATCCTGTATATGTGAAATTAATTACATTACCAGCGATGGTAAATTTAAATACATTTCTCAAATAAAAGGCTCAATAGTAGTCGCTTATAAAGAACATATTTTTCATATTAAATTTAATAGACCGGATAAATCCATTGATCTCCGTCATACCTTCGAAATCAATCATAATATAACCGCAGACTGTTTAAAACTAGATAAAAATATAAATAATTTAAGGCAATTGGACATCTATCAAAGTATTTATATCGTTAAAAACCAAAATTAAAGGCGTAACTGACCTAAATTTAAATTTTCTTCAAATTTAGTGTATACGTGGACGCCTTTAAAGTGTTTTGCTATTTTCTGTGTTAGCTTTACTGTGCCCTATATTCAACACTGTTGTTTTTCCTAAAGACGTATTTAAAAAGCGAATATTAATGTGGTAAGGTCTTTTATGCCCTTTTTAAGCGATAATAAGTATCTTCAACAATTCTTCCTTCAAATTTACATCAGCCTCCAATTTCTTACATTACTTTTGTTATTAGTTACCGCTAAATTATGTATGCAGCCCTGCCACTAATTTATTTGCTTTGCTAAGCAGATATTTTAGATTTCAGCAAAAACAATTTGCAATATACTTCAAGAAGTGAAACATATTTTAATATCAAAAATATTAATAAAAATCAGGTGTGGAGATCGCAAGAACTTCATTTTAAGAAGCATTTACTAACTATAGCAAGCGCAAAATAAGATGGCGAGAGGAGAGGGTGCGCAGAAGCCGTTTTTATAAACGTCCACGTTATATATTTTACTCTAATAAATTATTAATTTATTAAGTGATAGATGTGTAGTTTACACCACCTATAGTATCTTGCAAATTGATGTAAAACTAAATACAAATCCCCCAATACTTCTAATCCTGCGCGAACTTACCCCTCCGCTCGCCAAGTTATCTGGCGGTTGCTATACAGAATTAAAGCACTTCTAGCATATTTATTAATGATGCTAAATTGGTTTCGGAAATGTACGTTTAAAACTACAAAGAATATAGGAAGGAGAAATTGAAATAAATTGTATGTCTACACTTTTGCTACATGTGAAACTTCCTTTTTTTTAAGTTATCTCCGACATAGATGTAAATATAACTTCACTAAATATATATACAAAAAGGTTTTAAGTATATCTATACATTATGCACGTATAACGCTTTTGTTACAATTGAAACAGACATGTAATAAACATATCTGTAACTGTACACATGGACAATACACCTCGTATTTTCAGCATTTACTTCTGCTTAAGACACGTGTTTCTGCCATCTAGGCGTCGTCAGTCAAGCTAGTGAAGCAATGTAATACAAATGATACAAATCTTTATGAATAGATCTGTATCTGTATATACATTACACTTTATATGTGTCCTTTTGATTTTTTCTTTGGTTTTCGAAGTTTCCTTCATTTCCACTCCAATTTCATTACCCGGGGTTGCGAATGTTTTGTGTTATTGTGGGTAGGTGTGTGTTTGTGTGTTACGTTTGTTTAGCCTATAAGGAATGCTGTGTGTTTTGCTACATTTTGTGTGTTTGTGTTGGCCTCTGTTCATCTGTTAATTTTTGATTTTTTTCGCGGTTATTTGGATATCGTTATCCTCTGCGCGTCTTTTAATTTGTTTGAGTCCGTCTTTTTTAATTAGTCTCCGTTTTGGATTTATTATTTTCCTTATTTGTGGGGTTTTTGTGTGACTTTATTGTTTCTATTGTTTTTAGTGTTCGTTTGCATATTATTGTTTCCAGTGTTTCGAGTTTCGTCTCTTTATGTATCTGCGCGTTTGTCTAATAACCTTGTTTATTTTCCCTTGTACCGATTGTCTTCGCTTTTCGCTGGCTTGATGCCATATTTCTCCGGCATATGTTGCGCCCGCGAGTATTATCATTTTTATTATTAATATTTTATTTTCCAGTGTTAGTTTGCTTTTGCCGTTTAGTATCGGGTACAGTGCGTGTGTTGTGAACCCTATTTTTCGTTTTATTTCTTTAATATGTGCCGTGTATGTAAGTTGTGAGTCCATTGTGACGCCGAGATATTTAACTTTTTCCTGCCAGTGTATTGTGTGACCTTCGAGTTTGACTTCGTCCGGCCTTTTGTGTCGTTTTCTGTGTTGGAAGTAAATTGCCGCGGTTTTTAATGGGTTAATTTTAATTTTCCATTTGTCGTACCAGTCCTTTAGGAGGACTAGATTGTTTTGTAACTGCTTGTGTATGTAAGATGTTCGTCTGCTGCTTATGTATATAGCGGTGTCGTCTGCGTATTGTGCGATATTACATTTTTCTATTGTGGGAATATCCGAAGTGTATATGTTATACAGGAGCGGTCCGAGGACGGATCCTTGTGGGACTGCTGCTGCTATATGTTCGATTGTCGCACATAGCAGCAGGAGTCCCACAAGGATCCGTCCTCACTGAAATCGCCTACAAGATAAAGCAAATTTCATCCTATAAGGTCGCACTTATTTAATAAGTGACATCTGACGGACGAAAGAGATATGTTTATTACATGTCTGTTTCAATTGTAACAAAAGCGTTATACGTGCATAATGTATAGATATACTTAAAACCTTTTTGTATATTTACTTGCCATCTGGCTAGTTGTTAATGGACTACACCGATATACGTATTTTTTCGTTTCTTGTACCAGCATAGCTGGTCGAACGAAAGGTCGCCTTTTTCGGCAAAGTCTCTTTCATCCGTCAGATGTCACTTATTAAATAAGTGCCACCTTATAGGATGAAATTTGCTTTATCTTGTACGCGATTTCAGTGTAATGTATATACAGATACAGATCTATTCATAAAGATTTGTATCATTTGTTTTACATTGCATCACTAGCTTGACTGACGACGCCTAGATGGCAGAAACACGTGTCTTAAGCAGAAGTAAATGCTGAAAATACGAGGTGTATTGTCCATGTGTACAGTTACAGATATGTTTATTACATGTCTGTTTCAATTGTAACAATTCACTAAATATACTTCAGAAAAATATAAAATTTATTGTCAGATTTTATTGTTACGTTTTTTTAAAATTATTATATTCTTCATAAAAATTTAAAAAAATTAAAACATCCCTTATTTCTCTTTTATCTTTTATTACAACGTAATATTAATTAATATTTTTATGTACAAAAAGCATAATTTTATAAATATCAACCGGTTTTATTTTGTAACTTTTACAAAAAGGTTTTGTTTAAGTATGACAATACGTTAAGCACGTATAAAGCGTTTGTACAATATGAAACAAACATGTAAATAATTTACATATCTGTAACTATGCACATGGACAAAACACCTCGTATTTTCAGCATTTGCTTCTGCTTAATACATATGTTTCTGCCATCTAGGCGTCTCAGTTAAGCTAGTGAAGCAATGTATACAAATTAATACAAACCTGTTATAAACAACTGGTTTGTATCTGTATTTAAATTTACTGAAATAGCCCGCATAGATCAAGCAAGTTCCGTCCTATAAGAAGACAACTATTTAATAATTGACATCTTACGGGTGAGAGACTTTGTCTGGAGGGCTACCTATCGTTCGAACAGCTAAGCTGCTACGGGAAACGATAAAATACGGTTCATTATTTTGGGTGTTTCGGTTTTATAGGCTTTTTAACGTTTCATAAGAATATACAGAGTGTTACAAAAAAGTAGATCAATCAGTTAACCCTATACTTTAGTCATTATTAATCCATCATCAACATATAATGCTAATATTATTTTTGAATTATTCAAAGTTTCTATGTAAACACAACTGTCCACACTGCATTGTGTAAATCCATATATGGAGCTGTTGTTTCTAATAAAATTCCTCGACTGGATAGATACTGTTTAAAAGGCTGATTACAGTATTCTGTTCCATTATCAACATGTAATGTTTTTACTGAATGACCAAACTTATTCTCACATAATCTGGTAAATTCCCTAAAACAGTCTAAAGCATCGTTTTTATGTTTAATAAAATATATAACACGATAACCTGAACAGTCATCTTTAAAAATGATGAAGTACTTGGCACCACTGACTGAAGGAACTGACATCGGTCCACATACATCACTATGTATAAATTCTCCGACCTTTGTTTTTCGCTTCTCATTTACTTTAAAAGGTAATTTATGTTGTTTTCCATAAATACATCCCTCACAAAAGAAATTTTCAATTTCTAAGGTTTCAACGTTCCTTATCAATCCCTTTTTAATCATTTCGCTAATTGTTTTGATATTCACATGACCTAATCGTTCATGCCATACATTTAAACTGGCTTTGCTAACAGCAACATTGGCTTCGTTTGGCTTAACAGGTTTAAATGACATTTGATAAAGATTATTTGAATTACGAACAGCTGTAGCAGCTAATCTCCCATTTTCAAATATTTTGGCGGCATTTTCATCTTTAATGATAACCATACCTTTGTTTGTAACAGCACCTTCAGAAAACAGATTCTTTCTCAAACCAGGAACCAGTAACACATCAGTAATTATCGAATCATACCATTTTTTATTTAATAGTTTCTTGATCTTCACTGTTCCTTTTCCAATCACAGGTAGTTCTTCATTGTTACCTAGTTTCACTTTGAAATCGTTCACTTCACATAAGTCAGTCACTATTTCTGGTTGGAAAGTCATATGTGCCGAGGCACCACTGTCCATTATCCATGCATTGTCACTATCTATTTCACTAGATATACTTGTACATTCAATATTAAATGCAGAATGTTCACCACCATTACTGGATTTGTTGACTTTTCTAAGTTCACGACAATTTTTGGCATAATGTCCCTTCTTATGACAGTTATAACAAATCACGTTCCCTTTCTTATTTTCTTTGTTTGCTTTTTGTTTACTGTAACAACTTTTATGTTCTGAAGTTTTACCTGAAACTACAAGAGCATCTTCGATTGCATCGGACACACCTAAACTTGCTTCTTCATCAAGTAACCTTGATGTCAAGTTTGTTATTGTTTGTTTCGAATTATCTATCGATAACCAAGCTTGCCTGAAATTATGAAACTTAGTAGGCAATGTACTCACAATTTTGGTGATTATAGCAGCATCACTAACTGTATCTCCAGTTTCCTTTATTTGTCTAGCTAAATTTTCAATTGTGGCAATATGCTGTGCAATGTTATCATTTCTATCCATTTTATATTGATAGAATTTCTCATGCGCCATTAACTTACTTGTTTCACCTTTCTGCTCATAAATGGAATCTAGTTTTGTGAACATTTCATGTGCAGATTTACAATTTTCAATTAGTGTTATTTGTGATAACTCTAATGCCGAGGTAATTAAGAACATGGCGGAAGCATCTTTCTTATTCCATACTGTTAATTCCTCATCTTGACCTTCATTTGGTTTGATTTTTGTACCTTGTGCAATTTCATCTAGGGCTTTTGCACGTAGAGCACACTTTACCAAGAATTTCCACTGATGGTAGTTCTTTCCATCAAACTTACAGATATTAAAAACGTTAGCAGCATCCATTTTTGACGCTTCTACACACCGTAACAAATCAACTTACTCGCAAAAACTAACTTCGTACACAACGATTAACAGCAACACATGCCTGGGGCCATAACCTATTAGAATCTTAGCAGAGTTTTAATATGTTTTTACCGGTACTGTGTGTAAAATATAACGTTTTGTTACTTATCTAATATCTGTTTATTCAACATGTACACCATTCGTACTTCGTACATCGAGTATAACTATATACTACCAACTACTGAACTACGTTTATTTTTGGTTGGCACACTTCCAGTAAGGAATGAGCGCGTAATTACAAAAATACTTTAACAGTAATATTAATTTTCAAAATTGACTATTCCTAGTACTTTTGGTATTTATCATCACCTGATAAAGCGACATCTTTTTAGAAAGTTATTAAGAGAAAAATTATGGCCTCTTCATTTTTTTTTATTATCCCATTTATATATTAGATAGAGATACATTTTTTTAGATTCAATATGTAAATGCAAATTTTGAAATAATTTCTTCGTCCGTTTAATAAAGAGTGATATTCTCATCATATGCTTTTTTCTGTGTTAATCACAAGGCCTAAATAAACATATAAACATACAAAATAAATTTTTCAAACACTACTAAAGTTTATTACCCGCTAATTGCTTCAAATTGTCGGGATTCATCTAACTAATATTATAAAGCAAAGAATCTTAGATAATGTACGAAATAATTTTTTTCTTCAATATCAAAAATTTTGAGGTAAATTTCAAGAAAGTATTAGGTAATGTTTCACAGTTTTTAACTAAATCTATTCTAAGACTGTAGAATCTTTATTATTCTGACATATTAGCAGAAAAATTATGTGCTCTTCATTTTTCTATTATCTTATTTATATATTAGCCTAAGATACATTTTTTTAGTTTCAATATACAAATACAAATTTTGAAATAATTTCTTGATCGTTTAATATGCTTTTTTCTGTATTAATCGCAAACCCTAAATAAATATATAAACATAAAAAATAAAATTTTTCAAATAATACTAAATTTTATTACTCGCTAATTGCTTCAACTTGTCAGGATTCATCTAACTAATATTATAAAGCAACGAATCTTACGTAATATCTACGTAAAATTTGATAGTGCTACTTTGCGCTTACATCTGTAAAATCTTTTTCGCAACTCACTTTTTAAGAACAACCTATTTGATCTACCAATGAATATTAAAGGTTAATACAATGAATGCGAAATATTTTTTCTGTAATACCAAAAGATTTTGAGGTAAATTTCAAGACAGTATTATCTTAACGTTTCACAATTTTTAACAAAATCTATTGTAAAATATCATTGACTATATAATAAAAAAATCGAGCTCTCTGTGTAACAATTTGATTACAACGATAACAAACTGGAATGCTAAATAAGGGGCACTAGGTCAATTTTACTTAATACTCACGAAATTACGTTGACAATGTTATTTATAATCATCTCATAAAAATACTCTTCATTGAAGATTATATGCTTAATTTAATAATGCGACAATTACGTCAGTGTCTACATAGAGGCTTACGAATACGGTAATTTTATCGCACAGATAGTTATCTTTCTGGATACTAAAAGTATTTTTGGCCCGTATTTACTTTTTAAATTATCGTTTAATTCATTGCTAAATCAAAATATGTATATACATATCGCAATAAAATTCAAATCGTGCTTTTATAAAACATTTGATGAGTTATTACTTAAGTGAGAATTAATCCTGACATAATCGACAATCACTAATTTATGAATAATAATCTAACCATTCTCGCGAAGCGCGAAAAAATTTCAAACAAAAACAATTAAAATAATTAATTTTAGTAAATGTAGCAGCGCCAAACTAACTAAAAACAACGGAAAACATAAATTATAGCAAAAACACTTCACGTAGGTACTGAAAACAGGAGGAGGGAACATTATTCTTCGATTCATCGAAGTATGTATATATGTTATGTAGATGTAAACTAAAAATCACTATTAAAAATGTTATTAAAAAATGGAAAGAAATATATATTAGATATTTATATTTAATTTATCATTAATAGGGCTGGCAAATTTGCGCCAACAGCCAGTGGCGATCGCATAAAAGTTTACACATAAAATAAATGGTAAGAAATAAAATATAAACCGTGCTTAAAAACTTACTCTATTGTTAAATCACAAAGTGGATAACATGGGTTAAATATTTCAATCATATGTATTATTAAAATCAAAAGAATACGGTAACAAATCGATAGCATCTATAGAAACAATTCTACGCGTTGGTCAAAAACCCAGGGGGAATAGAAAAATTGCAAAATGTTTCGATCTCGTTAAAGGATTCTCTTCAAATTGTGAATGACGTTCACGCAGAGCTGTGTGCAGTAGAAAGCGAAAAAAATTAGTATGTAAAAAATTTGAATGTGTTTTATACAAAATATTCCGATTTTCTCATATTAAGATAAATTCATAAAGGTGCGTCTAAATATCCATTAAGTTGTGTCAAAGATTATTTTAAATATGCGAATATAACATCACAGGTTTTCGGCATTAAAAAACATTTATTCCGCACATCATACTAGCTTGACTAAAATAACTGTGAGAACATATCTAATAATTGAAATATTCAACAGAGGTTATCCACTTTTGTGATTTCACGGAAGATTCTGAATACGGTAAGTGTTTGGACACGTTTTATAATTTATTTTTTACCATTTATTTTATGTGTAAACTTTTATACGGTCGCCACCGGCTGTTGCCCCAATTTCGCTAGCCCTAGTAACGTAGAGCTATTGACTCGGATTTTATAATACAGACAGCTTGCCTTATTGTAAAAAGAAGGTTAAGAATAGTAACATTCCTGCTACGAGAATTTATAAAATCTCCTAAAAATAAACGTGAAATTTAAGTGAACTAAAAAGTTTTAAAGAGTGACAAATTTTATAAGAGTTAAGGGATGTATAGATTGAATCCATATTAAAATATAATTTTCTGGTTATAATGAAAAAAATGAATACCAATCCAAATTTCGTTTCAAATAAAATTTTCACGGATAAAGCAACATGTTTAACCTTAATGTGACTGGGAAAAATAACACCTTCTAATGATGGCGTAGGTACTCGGGTACCCGTATATGTATAGCTGCAACGTATATATAACGTGGGGACGTTGTATATACGTTGCAGCTATACATATACGGGAGACAGTGGTGGGGAGACATAAACTGTGCTGTTATGAATAAGATTAGATGACATCAGTAGAATTACTAGCAGCAGCGGAAGAAGCATTAGAAGAAGAGCCATTTACTGCTTCGGATGAAGACGAATACATTCCGGAAATCGAATCTGAAGAATCTGATGCAGAAATAGAACCTGTAATCGAACAAGAGGAACCTTATTCAGATGAAATTAGTGATGAAGAAGAAACGCCTGCACAGCCTACTGTTTTAGTTGCTAAAAATGGAACTCATTGGACTAATACTCCATTACCACAAGCGCAGACAATTAGCCGAAATACCTTGCGCGAAAAATGTGGCGCACCAAGTTTTAGTGCATTATATACTGCTAAAGAAACTTTTAAATCTATCATGTCCAATGAAATTTGTACCATAATTTTAAGGGAAACTAACAGAAAAGGCACACAAGTAACTTGAGATTATAATGAAAAACAAGCTCAAAAGTACAAAGATTCTAAGCGGCAACCACCACCACGAAAGGTTTTCAAGGCATTTACTGAAGATTAATTCGATGCATTTTTAGGAATCCTAATTGCAGCTGGTGTACATAAATATAATAAAGAACATATATCTGAAATGTGGAAACTTGAAACCTTACCTCTTATTCGTGCGGCTATGTCTCGTGATCGCTTCAAAATGTTTTCACGATTTATTCGATTTGATAATCAGAATACACGTGCTGAACGATCTAAAAGTAACAAAGCTGCTCCAATTCGTGATATATGAATAATGCTAAATAGTAATTTAGAAAACAACTATAAGCCGTCTGAATGCATAACGGTCGATGAGCAATTATTTCCTTATAGAGGACATACAAAATTTACCCAATACATTCCTTCAAAACCGGCAAAGTATGGGATAAACCTTTTTTTGGGCTTGTGATGCGGCAAATGCTTATCCTTTACAATGTAAAATTTATACTGGAAAACCACCAGACGGTGAACGGCAAGTGAATATTGGAGAGCGTACAGTTCTAGATTTAGTTACTAAATATAAAGGTTCTGGAAGAAATATAACGACAGACAACTTTTTCACAAGTTTACAGTTGGCTCATAACCTAAATTCTTGGAACTTAACTTTAGTAGGAACCGTTCGAAAAAATAAAACTTTTCTTCCTTCCAATATGCCATCCAATAAAAGTAGAGTTATAAATTCCACTAATTTTGCATTTACTAAAAGAGCAACTATATGTTCGTATGTTCCCAAAAAGAACAAATCTGTCATCCTATTATCATCAATGCATACAACACAGGCAAAGTAGAACATACTGGTACTGCAAAACCCGAAATTATTAAATATTATAATAAAACCAAAGGCGGCGTCGACACGATGGATAAAATGTTATCAGAGTATACAGTAAAGCGTAGAACAAATCGTTGGCCCCTAGCATTTTTTTACAATATGGTCGACCTTGCTGCACTGAGTGCATACATAATTTACACGGAGCACAATCCTAGGCTTACATCAACCGACCAAGGGCGGAGATTTTTTGAAAGATCGTCAAACGAGTTATGCATGTCTGCTGTACTAACTCGAAGCAGTATTTCAAGAGTTTTGGGCAATCATTTTACACGTACATCACTAGAAATGGTTCTAGGACGCCAAATTACACATCTCGAGATACTTCTGGGCGTATTTTGGTAGTTGGAAAATGTTACATTTGCCGGGAATTGAATCACAGACAAAGAAAAACGCGAAAAGTATGTAATTCTTGTTCAAAACCAGTTTGTAATGAGCATTCTGTTACTAAGGCCGTATGCGATACCTGTAACCAACAGGCAGTTTAATCCAATTATTATTTATTTTCGTTCTTTTTATACATGTTTTTTATAACATATATAAATAAAAAAATGTAAAAATGCTACTTTTGTTCTTTCACATCCATCCATATGTAATTTTAAATGGAGGTACCCGGGTACCCATACCGGTCTTAGAGGTTGTAATAATTTCGGATGCCATTTTTTCGTTACAAATTAAATCTAAATAACGAAGTATATATAATAAAATGTAATATAAAACAAGTTTAGAGATGTCACAGAATTTCCAAGCTCAGCAAGTTCAAACACAAAAAATATTAATATTTAAATCTGAAAAAGGCACCCGGGTACCCTTCCAGTCACATAAAGGTTAAATGGTCATGTTAACAGACGCAACTGTAGATACTGGACTGATACAAATGCACACTGGAAAGAGGCAGTGATTCGATAGTTCGCTAATGATTTGGGGATATTTTAGTAGTTCACTCGTTGATAATATTAGAAATTTAACAATATATATTTTGGAAGTCTACGCAACGTTATAGAACCAGAATTTTGGCTAAAAATTTTGTTATTCCAACAAGACAATCCAGCCGAAACATTATTCCAAAATTGTTCGAGAATATTTAAAGCAATTTCAAGAAGATGGAAGAATAAATGTTATAGAATGGCCTCTCCAAAGCCCCGATCATAATCCAATCGAACTACTGTGGGAAGAACTCAATCACAAGATGCGAAAATCAGCACCAACATCTGCCGCTGATACGTAGAGACAAGAGGCATTGCCACAAATAGCATTGGACACATTGGCTAAACTAATAGCCAGAGTAATGAGCCACATAGAGGAGACAAAAATTTAGAAATGGTAAATATTTTTTACTTTTTGTAAATGCATTTTGTATTTTTCATTATTTCTTTCCCAATTTGTTACGTTTAAAATATTATTTTTAAATAATAATTGAGTATTTTGCCTCGTGCTGTATTTGCGTTTTCTTCTTCTGATTGTACATCGACGAAAGTGTGTGAACATACACTGTAGTATAAACTTCTTTACCCCTTTAACCTCTTCGTGCGATCGCGTCTGTCTTGACTTACTTAAGTTTATTAGTTCGACCAGTGCACATATGTATAGTTATGTGCCACTTTTAAGTATCGTAAGATTTTATGAGTTTGAGGAAAATTTTTACTAAATAACTGGATTTAATGTGGCCACACATTGGTGAATTAAACCCCAAGATATTGGATTAATTAGTACACCCTGCCTGGATCGTAGTGTACCCTTGAAAAGCACCTAAGAGGGTCCTTGTTTCCGATTCTTTATTCGCTTAATTTGCGCACCTTTCATCGCTAATAGTAATTTGGAAAGCGAAGTACCGATATCAGACAAAGAAAGGAAGACAAATATCGAGATCGGACAAGGAAAGGTATATAATACTTATACAAGTAGCCACAACACGCAGTGGTGTCCTTTTTAAATTTAGATCTGTAAAGTAAACAACGTTTCGCCAAGGAATCGCACGCCGTCTTCATTGAGTTGTAAGCCGTGGCAGTGACTTGTATTTTTAAGAGCAATCC
The DNA here is from genome assembly GCA_935421215.2 of Melolontha melolontha. Lineage (NCBI taxonomy): Eukaryota > Metazoa > Arthropoda > Insecta > Coleoptera > Scarabaeidae > Melolontha > Melolontha melolontha. Next base: position 165,154,275 of record OW285238.1, on the reverse strand, counting down.
GCCCACGTAATGTACGTCTAAGGAGGCCTATTGAGTTTAAGTAAGATTTATAAAGACCAGCTTTCGCGAGTTTTGTTGATTGCACAACGCATGTAACAGATTTTATAAGAGTGCCCAAATACCTTTGAACGGTAGTATATGTATAACAACAAAATGAATATAATATTTGATTAAAGCTTTTGATTTTAATTTTGCGGGCGTAAATTTTAAAATTATTTTGTACCGACATCACAAAGAAGGTATAGGTCTTTCACGATAACAGACGAGACGCGTGATAAACAGTTACTTCGGAACAAGTAACATTTAAATTACAATAATACCTAATAATCCTAGTATTTCTCTCTATTAAGTGAATATATTATCTTACTAGAACTGGGCATGGTTGCTAGCTTGGATTCTGTCAAATGTCTTTCGAATAAGTTGTTTACAATGAGTTCATATTTACAAGTTCCTCCCTATTTTATTTATAGAACGATATTATATATAAGATCAGTTATTTTCACAACTAAGTCATGCCTATATATCATATAGTATACAGGGTGAGTCGTGAGGAATCGACCAAACTGTAGGATTGTATTCTACAGGTGAAAGTAATGTAAAAAAACTCAAATGTTGCTATCCGATTTTTATTTGTTTTCGAGTTATAGCGTAATTAAAAATAAACAAAATTTCATACATTGAAGTTTTTGTATTTTATTGGTATTATCGTTCTTTATAATATATTTTCAAAAATACCGCCATTCATTTCAAAACATTTTTTACATCGTCTACCAAGGGCGCTGGTTGCGTTCCTGATTGCGTCAGGTTGATGTTTGATATTGTCAGCAGCATTCATAATCCGTTGAATTAGTGCATCACGAGTGTCCACTTTTACTTGATACACTTCATTTTTTAACCAGCCCCATAAACAATAATCGAGTGGCGTGAGGTCTGGAGACCTAGGAGGCCAACCAATGTGACTACCACGTCCAATCCAACTCCCTGGAAACCTTTCAGTCAAATGTTGCCTGACTGCACGAGCGTAATGTGCAGGCGGTCCATCGTGCTGGTAGAAGATTTGGATTCTGATGTTTATGGGAACATCCTCTAGCAGTCCGTGAAGTTCATTTTCTAAAAAATGTAAATAGGTGTCTCCCGTGAGGCGATTCTCAAAAATGTAAGGACCAATTAAAAAACATCGATCATACCACACCACACGTTTACCGAAAATTTATGTTGAAAGTTACTTTCGACTGTTGCGTGTGGATTTTCGTCTGACCATACATGCTGGTTATGACAATTATTAATACCGTCACGGGTGAATGTCGCTTCATCCGTAAACAGTATACGCGATACAAAACGAGGATTATCATTTATCCATCGAAAAAATTCCATACGTCTACGATTATCATCTCGTTGTAGGTGCTGTACTCTTTGTACATGGTACGGACGTAAGCCATGCTCGTGGAGTGTTTTTATCACCCTTGTTTGTAGAATGCCCAATTGAATACTAATTCTCCGTGAGCTGGTAGTTGCGTCTTCTTCTACTATATCCAGAATATCTTCTACTTCTTGTAATTGTTGTCGACTGCCTCATTCAGATATTATGTTTACACTGGGAAGCTTTCCGGTCGCGCACAATGTGTTGAATACACTAATAAATACAGTTTTATTAGGATGTCTGTGATGTGGAAACCGTTGACGATATTCATTAGCAGCAGCTGTAGCATTTCCATCACAAAATCCATAAATAAACACCATATTAGCATATTCTAAATTAGAATAAGTGTGTGGCATTTTAGTTTGTTACACTATAGTCGTACAAACGTCAAGTCAATGTCACAATATCCGAACACAATGTTATAATTTACTCCAAGGTATAGGGAACATTTTTTATGATGGCAGAGCCATCACTATATCAACGATGAACTAGAGGTAGTGACATTAGACGCATTAGGCATACAAACCACTCTACACTATTTCTCGACTGCTTTCAATGTCACTACCCTAGTTCGGAAAACCACGAACAGGTAGCGCTTCAGCTAGGAAGACTTCCCTATAATGAATTGCTACCGGGGTTTCACTGTTTTTACGAATACATACATAAACATGGTATACTAAATCTACATTTTTAATTACGCTATAACTCGAAAACACATAAAAATCGGATAACAACATTTGAGTTTTTTTACATTACTTTCACCAGTAGAATACACTTCTTGAGTTTGGTCGATTCCTCACGACTCACCCTGTATAAACGCCACAATAATCCGATCATGGTATCCTGTAAACGACATGATTATTAAAAAAACACAATGTAGATTTGTCAACCCTGTTTTGTAACTATTTATCACGTGTCTCGTCTGTTATCGTGAAAGACCTATAACTAATAATTGAAACAAAAATGCTTGTAAATACAAAATTTTCAAAAATTGTTTAAACTATTATGAATTTGCGCCCTAATGATAATATAAATTACGTCGTTGGTCGAGTTAACTCGTTACTTGTACATTTCTAGACATTTCATATACTATTAAGAGTTTAAATGTTAATCTTAAAAAGCACGATAATTAAAATTGATATTTAATTATTAAACACGTATTTCTGAACTTAGTAATGACCTGATTTATTTCATATTTCTTTCCATTTATTCTATAACACGTAAAACTGGAAATATTAATATTTACCTGATCTGCAGATACCGAGAATGAAAATTCCAACCATGAAAAATGTCCTTTTTGATATGGCAATTCTATCACAAATTGGAGGGAGTACGAGACGAGCTAGGATGTCAGTGAGCGCTTGCACCGAGAGAAAAAGGGCCACGTCCGATTTATTGTAACCAATGCGATTCAGAAAGAAGGGCGTGATCATTTTAAAATTCTGCTCGGCGACGTAAAATATAGAAAGACCAAAGACCAAGTTTAGATAAATAGGATCCTTCAGCAAATCGAAATCCATAAAGACCACAATTTTCTTCCAAATGCCTTCCTTCTTCTTCTTAGGAATTCTCAATGGCTCGGGATGTGGCAGTTCTCTCATGACTTTTTGATGATGAGAGTTTTGAACACCAGGATAACTCATATTCCTTCGCATATGCAAACCATCAGATGCACTACTTATCGGTCTATCATTCTCTGGCTAAAATATTTGATTAATGTGTAATATTGAAACTCGTAACTGTTAAAAATGAAAGAACAAAATAATTGAATAGTTTCATCCATAATTTAAAATTGAAATGAAACTAATACTTAGTTTAAATCTTCACTTAATTCATATTTGTTCGTAAAAAGACAATTGTTTCGAAACACATTGGCTTCATCAGGTACTTACTAGTAAGTGTAACCCCTAACTTCATTATTTTCAAAAATGTTCATGAACCATCATTTTTAATAATAATCCCCTAAGAAAGCATATTTTATTTTGACATAGATATGTAGACAATATCGTACTTTGTTTCACTGGTGGGATAAACCCTTAAATCTACAACTACCGGGTCTTGAAAATACCTATAAGTACCGTGAATGGTCACTTTAACCGCTGAATAAGAAACATAGCTTTATGGTATGCTTTGTATATTATTGAAGATATAAAAAACACATTTATTTGAAATAAATACTCATGTTGTTTAATGAAAAGTGACCGTAAACACAGATTTTGTTTGATAGCTCAGTCATGGATATATCAAATTTTACAATTTAAACAAATAACAGTTTTTGTTAAACTTCCTACACATTTTCCGCAAACGTATTTCTTACATGTGGAACACGTCTCGGCTGTTTTATTTTGTCGACATTGTTGAATTTGGCATTGGTTTCATTTCTTGGGTTTTGTTTTATCACAAACACTGTTACCTCCACCTAAATCTTTTTTTTGAATCTAGGTAGTATTTTCTTAGTTCTAATACTGGATCCAAAACGTAATCCCTTCTCTTTATTTTACTGCTTGTAACTTCTTTGTAAATTATCCAGGCATTGATTCTAGCGAGGTCCAATATATTATAAAACACATTTGATTCAAAACATCCACACCAAATTTTGATTCGTTGCATGTAACACTATATGGGGTTACTTCTTTGTTTCATTATCTATTGCTATAGTTGGATGAAGTGTACTTAGAAGTATGACGTTTTTATTTTATTTAGCCTGGTAAATTGTTAGTGTGATTCGATCATGTTTCATAAATGTAATGCAGGGATGCACAGACTTATAGGGAACAGGGGCCACTCGAGAAAATTATAAGCCAAGGACAGGCCATTACAAAGAATACTTATTAACACAAACATCTTTATTTTTAAATAGTACGAATTACTACAAATGATAAAAATAAAAGAACATTCAAAAATGTTTGTTGTAATTATGTAATCGTAATGTAATCTAATCATTACAATGTAATATTTCATGTTTTATTATTTTGATGCATGACATTGCATTGACCAAACAATTTTGTTTATGTTTGGCTCCACATTACTTGTCGCCACATGTAAAATTGCTTCCAGATTTTCATTTGCCAGACGGTTTCGATTTTTGTTTTGTTAAGTTTCATCGCTGAAAACGTTTGCTCACAAATACAAGTCGATCCAAATAAGCTTGCGCATTTCAATGCATTTATTCGCAACTCTTTATAAGCGGTTTTGTCAAACGCAATGGTAAAAGTTGAGTAAATTACCTTCATTAAACTTGTATCGTAAATTATCATCATTTTGCATGTCTATTGTTGTGAAACGTAAAAGGTGTTAACTATCTTTACTATTTTATATTTTATTCTAATAATTTACAAAAGTGTTTATACCATACATGTCATTATTATTTTATGTAACTATTATCTACTTGTCAAAAAGAAAAAACAAAAGTAACCAACTTATTTCCTACCACCAACATACCAAAAATAAATGCTAAAATAAGATATAAATAACTTATTTCAACACTCCCTCCTTTTAACATTTATTTTATCTCTTATATATTCGAAACGATATTTTGTGAGTCCTTTAGTAAATATGTCCGCCAGCTGATCTTCGCTACTAACATATTGTAATTCAAAAACTTCATTAAGTTTATCTCTTAAGAAGTGAACACGAACGTCTATGTGCTTTGTACGTTTATGTGCCGTTTCATCACTTAACATTTTTAATGCACTTTGATTGTCAACTTTTAGAGTTGCAATAGATTCACAAACACTAATTTCCTTACACAATTTCATCATTGGTATTGCTTCCTTTATCGCTTCTGTAGCTGCCACATACTCTGCTTCAGCTGTTGATAAAGAAACTGTTCCTTGACGTCTTGTATACCAATCAATTATTCCATCTTTTAATATTAGTGCATACCCTGAAGTGGATCTTCGTGTTGACACATCTCCAGCATAGTCTGCATCTGTGTAACAGAGTAATGGTTCTTTCTCTTCTGAATGGGGGTCAAATTTTAAACCATAGTCTTTTGTTCCACTAAGATATCTAAGTATTCTTTTAACTCCCTCCCAATGATTTGAACGTGGTATCTCCATATATCGAGTTAACTTATTGACTGCAAAAGTAATATCGGGTCTGCTAACTGATGACAGGAAGAGTAAACCTCCTATAGCTTCGCGATAAGGTGCTTCACACAAAGAACTGTCCTCATTTTCTAAATCCTTTGTTGAACAAGGAACTGACACTGACTTACAATTGCTCATATTAAATTTGTCCAAGAGTTTATTAATATAATTTTTTTGTTTTATAAATATTGTTCCATCATTTTATTAATCTCCATACCTAAATAGAGTTTTAAAGGTTCAGTTTTTATTTCAAAATTGCTTTGAAGATAACTTAAAAGTTTTTCGATTTGATCTTTACTGCTAGATGCAACCAGTCCATCATCTACATATATCACTAAAAATAATATTTCTTTTTTGAAATTGAAAAATACACAAGGGTCATTTTCAGATTGCACTAAATTGAATTGCTTTAGTGTTTCAACAAACTTTCTATTCCAATTTCTAGGAGCTTGTTTCAACCCATATATGCATTTGTTTAACTGACATACTCTTTCAGTTTCATCTTCAAATCCTGTTGGCTGTTGCATGTAGATCTCTTCTTCTATTGGACCATTCAAAAATGCTGTTTTGATATCAAATTGTGCTAATTCCATATTATGTAATGCAGCAATTCGTAAAATTAATCGAATAGATTTATACTGTGCAACTGGACTGAAGGTTTCCAAATAATCTTTACCATACACCTGACTACATCCCTTGGCTACAAGTCGTGCCTTATAAATACCAGTTTCCTTCTTTCGAAATACCTATTTATTGTTAATTGGTTTCCTATTTTTAGGACATTCTACCAGAGTCCAAGTTGTGTCAGTGTTTAATGCTTCAATTTCTTCTTTCATTGCCATTTCCATTTTTCGTCTTTTACTGCATCTGAGTATTCAATTTGCTCTGATGCCATGAAACATACATAATCATCATATTTACTTGGTATATTTATCATTGTGCGATTTCTTAATAACCTTTGTTCTGGGGAATTTTCTTCTAAAACAGTTTCCAAACTTTCTACAATTTTGCCATCTGTAAAAGCTTCTTGTTCCTTTGTTCTTGTTTGTGTAGCTTTTTCTTCTCCAACTATCAGTAAATTTTCAGACTTCCTTTTAAATATTACATCACGACAGACATCCATTTTCTTATCCACAGGAAAATATATTTTATACCCTTTTGTTTCTTCTGAATAACCAACAAAAATGCCTTCTTTACTTTTCCAATCCCATTTTTGCCTCTTTTCCTTTGGTATGTGAACAAAAACTTCACTGCCAAATATTTCAAATTTATCAAGATCTATCTTCCTCTTAAAAATTAATTCAAAGGGTGTTTTATCTGGAATTGAGCTAGTACCAGTTCTATTAATAATATACACAGCAGTATTTATAGCCTCAGCCCACAGACTTTTATCAAGCTGTTTCTGATATAACAAAGCTCTACCAGCTTCCACTAATGTCCGCATTTCCCTTTCAGCAGAACCATTTTGTTCTGGAGTATATTTTACTGTTAACTGATGTCTTATACCATACCTGTTTAAAAGTTGCTTAACATCTCTGTTTACAAATTCCAAGCCATTGTCTGACCTAAAAATCTTTATTTTGTGGTCTGTGTCTAATTTGAACCTTATTATAAATTCTTTCATTTTTTCATATACTTCATTCTTATTTTGAATGAAATACACGGTCCGGTAATGGGAATAATCATCTTTAAGTAACAGGAAATACCTCGATCCTCCAACAGAAGGTTTCTCCATTGGTCCACAAACATCCATGTGTATAATTTCTCCAGGATGACTTGTTTCTGAAGTTGAAGTTTGAAACGACTTTCTAGTATGTTTTCCAAAAATACAGGAATCACACTGTATATCCTTTTCTTCTGTAACATTTATATCATGCTTTCTTAAAATTTTTTTACATTGCTGGATGTTTTGATGTACCAAAATTTGGTGCCATTCTTCTAGTGAGCGTTCCTTTTTTGCATTCACAAAATTAACACGATTACAATGCTTGATACCCATTTCTATTTCAAACAAATTTCCATTTCTCTTTCCAATTAAAATTGTTTTATTTTGCTTTTTAACATGGCATTCCTCTTGAAGAGTTATAATAACATATCCAAGATCAACAATTGCACTTGCTGATAACAGATTACATTTAAGTTTTGGAACATGCAAAACATTTTGAATTGTACAACTGGTCATGCAATTTCCATTTTTAATATCTACCTCTATATTTCCTTTGCCAATTGCTTCTAATTTAGTACCATCTCCAATTATGATGTATTCTTTATTTGTTAATGTTTCATAATGACTAAACCATTCTTCATTTGCTGTCATGTGATGACTAGCACCACTGTCTAAGTACCATTTACTTGTGTTATCAGTGATATTACTGACAAGTGCATAATGATCATTGTTCGTTGCAACATTAGGACTACTATTTTTACCTTTCTTAAACCAACATTCTCTTTCGAAATGACCTTGTTTCTTACAAAAATGACATATTACATTTTTCTTTGAATATTTTCTATCTTTAGAGCCATAGGTTTTATTTGTTTTTGTGCCTACTTTCTTGACCGTTAATGCTCCAGCTACGTTTGGACTAGTTTCTCTTGTTTTGATTCTATCTTCTTCTGAGATTAGTCTCGATGTTAATTTGTTCAATGTTTTATCTGTTGAACTGTCCCATGCTGAATGAAAATGTTTAAATTCCTCAGGTAATGTCATGAGAATTTTATTTATTAACATATTCTCACTTATTTCTTCACCACACGTTTTTAACTCATGACTTAAACTTTCCAAGTCAGCTATATGCTGTGCAACTCCTTCTCCCTTGTAAGTATATGTATAAAACTTTTGTTGCAAAGAATGTAAACTTGTTTCCGTTTTTCTACCATATAGTGCTTCAATTCTCACCCACATTTCATTTGAGGTTTTACATGCTATTAAATGTGTAATTACTTTTTCATGAACTGACATAATTATGGTTCTTTGAGCTTTCAAATCATTTTCTTCCCACACTTTCTTTTCTGCTTCATCATTTGAGCTTTTTATTTTACCTTCCACAATATCATACAAAGCAGAGGTTTTTAGTATGATAACCAACTGGAATTTCCATGCTTGGTAATTTGTCCCGTTTCCATCTAGTGAGATAGTTTTCTTTAATTCAACTACATCCATAATTTTTAAGTTGAAATTTCTACCTTTTGCTTATAACGCAACTGGGCCCATAACCTGTTGTGTAACGTAAAAGGTGTTAACTATCTTTACTATTTTATATTTGATTCTAATAATTTACAAAAGTGTTTATACCATACATGTCATTATTATTTTATGTAACTATTATCTACTTGTCAAAAAGAAAAAACAAAAGTAACCAACTTATTTCCTACCACCAACATACCAGAAATAAATGCTAAAATAAGATATAAATAACTTATTTCAACATCTATCAATTCCAGCTGTATTGATTCCGGTGCATTTTCGGGTGAAATGTTGAAAGGATTACTGAAAATGTCTAATAGAGGTTTAACTTTTTTGAAGTCTAGAAAACGATCATGAAAAGCTTGTATTAAAATATCAATTTTTTCAACATAAGCGAAATTGACATCAGTTTTATTGAATTTCTCCATTATTTTTTTGTAGTTCGGAAAATGGCTGTAATTGGCTGAATTGATTTGTGTCCTGAAAAGACTCAATTTGCCTTGAAAGGACGAAACATGAGAGTATAACTGCAAAATCAATTGATCTTTGCCTTGAAGTCGCATATTTAAGATATTCAAGTGATTTGTGATGTCTACAAGATACGCTAAGTCACACAGCCAATCAGGGTTGTCGAGTTCGGAGACGTCCTTTTTCTTTTCCGCCAGAAATATTTTGATTTCTTCAATCAAGTTAAGAAACCGTTCTAGTGACAACCCACGATTTAGCCACCTTACTTCAGTGTAAAACAGGAGATCACCATATTCGCTTTCAATATACTCGAGAAATTGTATGAATTGTCGGTGATTGAGACCTCGTGATTTTATAAAGTTTACAGTTGGTACTACAACTTTCATCACATTTTCAAATCCCAATAATTTTGAACAGAGGGCCTCTTGATTTATAATGCAATGAAACTGCATTAATTCCTTGGTATCTATGTTTTTAGTTTATAAATAATCTTTTGACATAGTTATTATAACAGATTTACTTCCAACCATTGAAGGTGCTCCGTCAGTCGTAATTCCAGATAATTTCGTTAAATCCAAATCCATTATAGAACATTTTTTCAGAAGAGCTTGGAGCATGTCACTCCGATTGGTTTGACTTGTCAAAGAACTCATACCAATCAGTTCTTCATTCACTTCAAAATTTTGCGTTACACCTCGTAAAAATATTAAGAGTTGAGCAGTGGAACTTATATCTGTAGATTCGTCGAGTGCTATAGAAAGATACTCAAAACTTTTCGATTTCGTAGCTAATTGCTCTTCTATATTAGCTGCTAATGTCGTAAGTCTTCTTTGAACAGTCATCCGATTTGGTTGAATTTTCTCAAACCTCTTTGCATCTTTCGACACATTTTCTTTGCGGCGATATCTAAACACTGCTTAACAAACTTACCATCTTTAAAAGGCCGACAAGCTTTCGCTATTATTCGAGATATTTCAAAGCTAACTTCAGTAGCTGTTTCAGCATCTTGAATTGGTTCTGTAAACATAGCTTGCTGGCCTATTAGTTCCCTTTGTAAAGTGAAATTTTTTTATTTTAATTAAGTATGATGCTGGGTTTCATAATGCCTTTTCACATTATATTCCTTCGGAATAGAAACACTACTCTTGCATATTAAACAGACACTTTTGTTATGCGATGAAATAAAAAAATATTTTTCAGTCCAAATATCTTGAAACTATCGATTTTCATCTTCAACCTTATGACTACGTTTTTTACTGGAGCCTGGTTTATCCATATCAAAATTGATATTATATTGTTACGTATGTAGATGCCAAGTTCGAACGACGAAATATTTATTCTTCACAGATTTACAATTCAAATAATATAACGTTCGCTTGTCCGTAGCTAAAACTTAACTGCCCCGATGGCAGGCGATGTGTTATATTTATACGAGTTACCTAACATCGAGAACCTACCACATTATTCGGGGATAATACCGACGTGTTTCGCGAATCTTCGAGTAATCTAGTTGGTTCGACAGATTTCTAGTCTCGTAACAATATGCTTGGAACGACGAGGAGCATACCTGTCCTACGTAGTAAACCTGAACGAGAAAGTAGTAGGTACTTAAAGATACACATCTTACTACAATTACAAAAGTTAGAATAAAATAAAAAGTTAAGAAATATTGATTTGAATGGATTTTTACCTACTTTTGTAGTTTTTCGAACAATTTTTAAAATTCGTTAGCGGGCCGCATAAATATCGACAGTGGGCCGCATGCGGCCCGCGGGCCGCGGTATGTGCATCGCTGCTGTAATGGAATGTAATTCTGCTTTTCGGTTCTTGATACAAATTGGCACTTCCTTCCTTGCTCGATTCATTTCTTTTCTATATTTTTTTCCATTTTTGCCACCAGAGTTTGTGCCAACTTCAGGCTGGTATAAATAGATATCAATAGTGACATACATATATTTAAAAAAGACTTCATTAGTTTCAGAACAACATATTCCGAAAGTATGTAGTTGGTTGTTGGGGCCTGCATCGTCTTTTCCTAAATAAGGAAAACAGTTCAGCAGATATTTCGATTTGGTGTGGGCAGTTAGCCAAAATTTAATACCAAATTTATTGGGCTCATTAGCCATATATTGGGTAAATCTACATCTAATTTCAGTCAGTCTATGTAATGTTTGCTCCTGGAATGTAATAAGTTTTAGAATTGGTAATAAATCTCTCCCATATTTCGGATGCCAAAGAAAATTTATCATTGTCTAAACGTTGCTTTCGTGTACATCGTACGACAACTCTTATAAATTTCATGATTTCAGAAAATCGGTTACGTGAAATGGTGTCACGAAAAAATGAAAGACTTCATTCTGCAGACCATAAACTGTGAAGATCTAATGTTCGTGCTCTATAAACACCGCGGGCCAATAATATTACAATAAACGCATCAAGTTCTTGAAGAGACACCAGTTTTTGTCATCTACCAATTATAGTTTGGCTTCAATTTCAGTACACTTTTGAATGCGTTTGATAATTATGTTATCTACAAATAATCGAAATGCACTTAATACGGAATTACCAGATACACTCTTTTTTGCATAAGGAGAAGTCTCAGGAGTATTTCGGATTATATTTCTTCGCACACAAGGTCCGGTTGGATTCACAACTTCCCAAGCAATCCCAAATTTTGAAGTTTGCTTACTACAAATTGGTAAATACAGGTAACTTTTGAATGTGTTGAATGTGTGTAACGTTTCGAATGCCCTGTTTGCCATTTGTAGTTTCACTGGATGCACAGTGGTCAAAAGTGATATTATTGGTACTAATAACGGATTCTCCATTTTCGTTATCAACAGGAAAATATTCATCACTAGAGTGGACCAATTCGGAGCGAAAGCAGAGGCGTGACTAACGAATTGGTTCCCGCATGCGAAACATTATTAATATCTAGAGATATACTATCACGAACGGTGCTATTATTATGTTAGATACAAAAAAAAATGTAAGACGGTTTTTCTAGATTATGAAACGTTCTGACTAACTTTGATGATAGCGGTTTTTTTACTGTACGCTCCTTCAACATTATTAAATACACAGAATACACTTTCCTGCTGCTATTATACGTGTACACACGATGACCGTGAACAACATACTAAGTAATCGTATGTGCGATGGGGCACGCGAGAACCAATTCGTTAGTCACGCTTCTGCTTTCGCTGCGGATTGGTCAACTCAATTCATCACTTCCGTTTGCATTTTCAGATACACATTCGGATAGGTTTTCTAACTTTGCGAGGTCATCTAAGGTTTGCTGCTGTGTGAGAAATAACCGCGAGATGACCACATTTTCTATGTAAGAAATACCGTGAAATTTCCTGATGAATCTTTCGTATGAACGCGCACCCGAGAACTTATATGAAATTTCACCGTTCTGCAAATTTAGAGTAACTCCACACCAACAAGTCCCAGCATGTATATTTGGAAGCGTTCACTTGCGTAAACATGACCATACGCGTAAACGCGCTGCGGTCACTCAAAATCTCAGACAGGTCCAGACAAGTTCAGACTAGCTACTATAAACAGGTTCAACTAGATATAATGTAATCATAATTTACCGAATTGAAACTGTCAGGGTCGCTTAATTCTTCCTATCCCGTAGATGTCGCTAGAATTGACTATTTGCAAAGCGCATGTACGTTTTCTCGGTATTACACGACGCTGTATACAAATTGTTTATTTTAGGCTAGCCCCATTTTTAAATTATTGTTATAATATAATTGTTAGTAAGATATGTATCTTTAAGTACCTACTACTTTCTTGTTCAGGTTTACTACGTAGGACAAGAATGCTCCTCGTCGTTCCAAACATATTGTTACGAGACTAGAAATCTGTCGAACCAACTAGATTACTCGAAGATTCGCGAAACACGTCGGTATTATCCCCGAACAATGTGGTAGGTTCTCGATGTTAGGTAACTCGTATAAATACAACGCATCGCCCGCTATCGGGGTAGTTAAGTTTTAACTACGGACAAGCGAACGTTATATTGTTTGAATTGTAATCTGTGAAGAATAAATATTTCGTCGTTCGAACTTGGCATCTACCTACGTAACAATATAATATCAATTTTGATATGGATAAACCAGGCCCCAGTAAAAAACGTAGTCGTAAGGTTGAAGATGAAAATCGACAGTTTCAAGATATTTGGACCGAAAAATACTGTTTTACTTCATCGCATAACAAAAGTGTCTGTTTAATATGCAAGAGTAGTGTTTCTATTCCGAAGGAATATAATGTGAAAAGGCATTATTAAACCCAGCATCATACTTTTACCAAATTAGCCTGCGAAAATCGAACGCAAAAAATTTCCACTTTACAATGGGAATAAATAAGCCAGCAAGCTATGTTTACAAAACCAATTCAAGATGCTGAAACAGCTACTGAAGTTAGCTTTGAAATATCTCAAATAATAGCGAAAACTTGTCGGCCTTTTAAAGATGGTGAGTTTGTTAAGCAGTGCTTAGATATCGCAGCAAAAAAAATGTGTCCGAAAGATGCAAAGAGGTTTGAGAAAATTCAACTAAATCGGATGACTGTTCGAAGAACACTTGCCACATTAGCAGCTAATATAGAAGAGCAATTAGCTACGAAATCGAAAAGTTTTGAGTATTTTCCTATAGCACTCGACGAATCTACAGATGCTCAACTCTTAATATTTTTACGAGGTGTAACGCAAAATTTTGAAGTGAGTGAAGAACTGATTGGTATGAGTTCTTTGACAAGTCAAACCAAGAGGAGTGACATGCCCAAAGCTCTTCTGGAAAAATGTTCTATAATGGATTTGGATTTAACGAAATTATCTGGAATTACGACTGACGGAGCACCTTCAATGGTTGGAAGTAAATCTGGGATAATAACTATGTTAAAAGAGTATTTACAAACTAAAAACATAGATACCAAGGAATGAATGCAGTTTCATTGCATTATACCTCAAGAGGCCTTCTGTTCAAAATTATTGGGATTTGAAAATGTGATGAAAGTTGTAGTACCTACTGTAAATATTATAAAATCACGAGGTCTCAATCACCGACAATTCACAGAATTTCTCGAGGATATTGAAAGCGAATATGGTGATCTCCTGTTTTACATTGAAGTAAGGTGGCTAAGTCGTGGGTTGTCACTAGAGCGGTTTCTTAACTTCATTGAAGAAATCAAAATATTTCTGGCGGAAAAGAAAAAAGACATCTCCAAACTCGACAGCCCTGATTGGCTGTGTGACTTAGCGTTTCTTGTAGACATCACAAATCATTTGAATGTCTTAAATACGCGACTCCAAGGCAAAGATCAATTGATTTCGCAGTTCTATTCTCATGTTTTGTCCTTTCAATGCAAATTGAGTCTTTTCAGGACACAAATCAATTCAGCCAATTACATCCATTTTCCGAACTACAAAAAAATTATGGAGAAATTCAATAAAACTGATATCCATTTCGCTTACGTTGAAAAAATTAATATTTTAATACAAGCTTTTCATGATCGTTTTCTAGACTTCAAAAAAGTTAAACCTCTATTAGACATTTTCAGCAATCCTTTCAACATTTCACACGAAAATGCACGGGAATCAATACAGCTGGAATTGATAGACATGCAAAATGATGATAATTTAGGAAACAAGTTTAATGAAGGTAATTTACTCAACTTTTACCGTTGCGTTTACAAAACCGCTTATAAAGAGTTGCGAATAAATGCATTGAAATGCGCAAGCTTATTTGGATCGACGTATATTTGTGAGGAAACGTTTTCAGTGATGAAACTTAACAAAACAAAAAATCGAAACCGTCTGTCAAATGAAAATCTGGAAACAATTTTACGTGTGGCGACAAGTAATGTGGAGCCAAACATAAACAAAATTGTTAGGTCAATGCAATGTCATGCATCAAAATAAAACATGAAATATTACATTGTAATGATTAGCATACATTACGATTACATAATTACAACAAACATTTTTGAATGTTCTTTTATTTTTACCATTTGTAGTAATTCATACGATTTAAAAATAAAAATATTTGTGTTAATAAGTATTCTTTGTAGTGGCCCGTCCTTGGCTTATAATTTTCCCGAGTGGCCCCTGTTCCCTATAAGTCTGTGCATCCCTGTTCTGATCGTTTGAAATATTCGAATGAGCATATATTTAAAAATGATGTAAAGATTTATAATATTGTTACATCTTATACAAAATTTATTTAGTATAGTATTTATTTAAGAACATTTGTAATACGCTGGAGTATGAAATTCACTTTAATTTTGTAGATTGTGAGCATTTTGCTAAACATAAGAAATGTTAATTTTACAAAATTAGTTATATATAATTTTTTCAACGGTATAAATTAATATACTTACTGGTAAATAACAACGAGTTTTACCCAATAATGCTTCTGATTTAAGTAAGCAAGCTTACAATCTCTATAAAAAGCGGAAAAAAATAAACTAATATTAACTACATTATATCTTATTTTCATACATCTTCCTATGTCCGACTTCTAGATAATATAGAAATGATAATAAATATGGTCGTTGCTAAAATACATTAATTAAACTTGGTTAAAGCGCATTTTACAATAGTTGCTTTAATCTACAAGTTTTATTTGGTATTTTTCAACAAACCTATAAAACAAATTGTATTAATAGCAGTGGCGGCCATTTTAAATTTTCTCGCTCGCAATTCTACCCATCCGCTAGATGGCGCTTCTGTACGGTTTCATGCCTGATCTAGAAAGATTACTTTCTTTCTTTGTGGTTGAACTTGTTGAACTATTCCTCTATATTCGCAAATTTAATAAAAATTATATTAGCGGTCAAAATGACGACTTCGATGGTTATAGATTATATGTACTATAAAAAATAATCAAAAAAGCCTTATCTTTTACTTTGTAATTTCGTATATTACTTAGTACACAAAATGTTAGAAAAAGTCATACTGTAACGAAGTTGAAACTCGGAGCGTCCCAGAAAAAGCACACTTTAAAGATCACAATCTGTCAAATTGACCGCTGCTGGCATTCTAGTGTTAACTCCATTACTCTATCAGAAATTTTGATGAACCATCATTTTTAATAATCCCCTAAGAAAGCATATTTTCTTATGACATAGATATGCAGACTATATCGTACTTTGTTTCACTGGAAAACAAAGGCAATTAAATTTGTTACTGGAATTCGTTTATTCTATTCGCAAAAATATTGAATTTACCATGGAACAAGAACTAAACAATAGCAACGAAACGTGCTCTTGTAATTACTTGACGAAGCTCCTGTGTTGGCGAAACAATTGTCGTTTTCCGAACAAGTATTAATAAAGTGAAGACTAACTATTCGTTTTATTTCTATTTTATACAACAAAATATTAAAAAAAAACAATAAAACGTGCCTTCGAAATATTAAAACTTTCCCTAGAAATGTTGCATACACACTTGCAATTTCTATTTTAATTATTCCCACAGCAACATACCTGAAGTTGTAAATGTAAACTGGAACCCGTAAAATCAAGTCTTGAATAGCTAGAAACTAATGAACCAGTTTCGCAAGATGATTCCTTACGTTTACGGCTAGCAAAGCTCATTGTAGAAAAATTACGTGGAAATGTTGCTTTTCTCGTTAAATTCGGAATGTTCATGTTTTGCTTCTCGAGATCTTCCAAAGTCTTAATCACCAAATTACCATTTATTAAAGTCTGCCCTTCCTGCAATTCTGATTCTTCATCGTCTGTTTCTCGAATCGTCTCCATTTCCTATCAAATTTAAATAAATTTAGAACAACAGTACACAATTATATGACATTATTATAACAAAATCTCTAAATGCAGTTAATGAGCCTGGAAAAGATAGTGTTTTGTGCGCAAGAATCTAAGAAGAGCGTGGAAAATTTGACGTGAGCTTGTTCAGTTTTTGGTAATTCATATAATAAACAATATCTTCAACTAGTGTGAAATTAACTTGCTTTTGCCATATAGATTCCAAAAAAAGCACGTCTTAATTTTCAGTAAATGTGATAACTACATATTGGAGCAATTATTTCAATAACGCATTCGATGAAGCTCGTAACCTTTGCCTTATTAGATATCTCGTGTTTTGGAAAACTTGAAATAATCCAATGCAATTATTGATATGAGATCGACTTATCATGTTCTACCTAGTTACGCTTAATAATTGCTAGACTATCAAATAACATTTCCAAAACCGTCAACATCTGTTTATTATTTTAAGCAATGGCTTGATTAAATTTAATAGAAAGCTAATAATTTAATGATTCTTTTCATTTCTACAAACGCATACAATCTGTCTTGAATAATAAGCATTTATTATGACCAGAATGTCAATTTACTTAATCGTGTCTCTGTAAGGGGGCGTTAAATACAAGTCTGTTTTATATTTCGACAATTGTCATTTTATTAGTGTTGTATTCTATATAAGTACAATTACACAAATTTCTATATTGTGTATATCAGTGATTCTCAACCTGTGACTAGGATATTAGTGATAGTTTGATCTTAACCCAGGGATTTTCAGTGTTACTGGGAGTGAAGACCACACAAAGATTGACAATTACTAATAGACTCGGCAAAGAGTGGCAAGTTTAAGCTTTATAAGGCTAGTATAGCAAACGCCAATTAAGTTGGCGCGAGGAGGGGTAAGTTCGCGCAGGATTAGAAGTAGTGGGGAGATTTGTATTTGGTTTTACATCAAATGTCAGATAATTCTAACCTCTGAGCGTGTATCACTTTATGCTCCCCTAGCAAAGACATTGTGTTCTGTCGAACGTCAATGACAAATGTATTCTGACAATTACTTGAGTAGTGGGGGTGGACGTTTTTAAAAACGGCTTCTGGGCACCCCCTTCTCGCGCCAACTTAATTGGCGCTTGCTATACTTCCCACACTAGTCATTCTTTTCAAACAACAACAGCCATCTGTACGTCAAGTTGGGTACTTCTCGTCACTGTTTAATACTTATACAAGTGTCCCGTATCGTTATGTTCAAATTTTAAGAATGTAAAGTAGACTTCATTTCAACAAAAACGCAAAACTTGTATATCCATTTTTATTTGTTTCAAAGTTACAGATCTATGAATGTGATTGTCAGATCATGAAAAAAAATGTTATCCCAAAGTCAATAAAAACTGATTTTATTTAAAAAAGTTCAATTAATAATATTTTCGAAATATCCACCTCCTTGTTGAATGCAGGCTTGTGCCCGTAAGCCAACAGAAGAAGTACTTATACGAATTTCATACTTGTTTTGTCGGATTTGCTCGGCAACCAGGTGAATACGATCCAACAACTCTTCTCTTGCGTTCGAAACTTGCGCATAGACTAAATTTTTCATGTACCCCCATAAATAAAAGTCAGGAGGATTATGATCGGGTGATCTGGGTGACCATGCAACAGGACCACCTCGATCAATCCATCTTGGATAATTGCCGATAACCCAATTTCGGACAGCAATTCCGAAATGTGGTGGTGCCCCATCCATGTGAAACCACATGTCTCGTCGAACATTCAGTGGGACATCCTCTAAAAGCCCTGGGAGTTTGACAATAAGAAATTGAAGGTAATTGTCCGCATTTAACCTCCCAGGAGGAACGACAAGACCAATCAACAAGTCATCGATTAGAGCCGCCCAAACGTTAATAGAAAATTCATGTTTAAATTTAAATGGGAGTATAGCTTTGGGATTTTCTGATGACCACCTGTGCAGGTTTCTCAGATTTGTAACACCACTTCTCGTGAACGTAGATTCATCTGTCCAGAGGACTGTTCTGCAGAAATTAAAATTAAGTCATGACTGTCTTAATATCCAGGTAGAATAAACTAGACGAGCATAGTGGTCTGCCTCAAGCAAACCGTGTCTCCTGCGATAGTGATAAGGATATAAGCCCTCACGTTTTAAAATTCGCCAAACTGTCGTTCGTGGCACTCCTAGTTGTCTAGCGATTCGACGTACACTGAGTGTTGGATCCCTTGTAACAATAGCTACTGGTTCTTCCTCTAAGTCTGCAGGCAAATTTACTCCTCCGTCGAAAAGATAATCACGCAGTCCGCATTCCCGAAATTGTCTATGTACTTCCAGAAACGTTCTGTAATGAGGAATGCGCCTATCGGTAAACCGATGTCGGTATTCAATAACTGCTTGACGTGCACTGCCGTTACAGTAGCCATACACAAAATGGGTGTCCGCATACTCTTGAGAAGAAAATCGGTAAGGCATTTTGAATAAAGAAAACGTGTCCACTCACTAATAAGCTGTTGTATGAACCGAAACGAAATGTAATCGTTTATTAAAAAATGCAACGTTAACAGTCATCTGAAAACGTGTTTATTGTATGATATTCATGGTTCAGCATGTACGAAATAAGTAAGAACCTTCTTTATCATAAATCAATTTCCAGTACTCTTTTTTGTAGATCTCCAAAAAATTATTCTATGCACTACGACACCTGTTTATTTATTTTAAGATAACATTTTATTATGCGACGTTAACAATCACAGGCCTGTTATTGAATCGTATAACTTTCTTTAAATAAAATCAGTTTGTATTGACTTCACGACTACATTTTATTTCATGATCTGACAATCACATTCATAGATCTGTAAACAAATAAAAATGGATATACAAGTTTTGCGTTTTTGTTACTTGAAATGAAGTCTACTTTACACTCCTAAAATTTAAACATAACGATATGGGACACTTGTATACAGTTAAGCTCACATAAATCTAATATAACCCAACTTGTCAAAATTTTCTAATATTGCTTAGTGTTTATTAAACTTTTTTTGAAAGACAAATCAAACGTCAAGTAATTTTTTAATACAATTTAGAAAACACAATAAACTAATACTTAATTTATCCGCCATTCGCATCAATTACTGTCCTAAGTCCCAGAAGTACCCGACCCAACGTATAGATAGCTGTTGTTGTTTGAAAAGAGTACCAACCTTATTAAGCTTAAACTTGCCCCTCTTTGCCGAGTCTAATTACTAGTATAAACTACATCCCCTCACCACTAAACTGACAAGCATTAATAAACCATATCAAATATTATTTGTTTTTGACTAGAGTTGCCCACTTTGTCAGGAATGCAGGGAAGTACTGTAAGGACAACAGCCCGATGCCACGTTTGTCGACTTGGTAATTTGAAACTAGCATTAAATTTATTCTATAATTGTTGAAATGGGTCTTGATCGAGTAAATTAAATTGTATATTGCAACCAAGAAATACGCACATTAGATAAAATTTAAATTCAGCACGTCTGTCCTTTTATTTCTAATACGTGCTCTAGTATTTGCGTGTTTCCTGTAGTTCTCTTGTTCTCGGCACATTAAATCTTGTTTACACATTGCATACAGTATTTCAGCACTATTATATTTTAATTCAGGATACTTCCCGATGAATTTGCTTACTTCATCGGTTAATGACTGAGCTCTACCCCGTCGTTCGTCTGGCATTACAACGCTGCGTATTAAATTCTGAATACATCGAGTCAAAGAACATAAAAATAAATGGAGATTAACGGAAGGTCAACTCCATACCAAAACACTACTAAGGGGGCTGGACGGGAAGTTTTCAGCCAACCTAATTCGTAGTAGCAAAAAAGAAATTAAAATAATTACCGGGTTAATAACCGGACATTGTCCTTTAAGGAAGCATTTGTACACCATGGGCTTGGTTAGCGAGCCCTGGTGTAGGAGATGTGAAAAACAGGAGGAAACTAGCCTTCATGTAATATGCACGTGTGAGGAACTGACAGAAATATTTCGGGAGAGATCAATTGAATCATTCGAGTGTACTCAAACTTCCCCTGAGGAGGATAGTGGCTTTTATCGAGGACACAAGACTAACAGAGTGGAATTGAGAGATCTATTTGGGATAGTACAAAGAGCAGTGTACTCAAGTGCCTGGACGTGGTGGTGTCCACCCCAAAACAGAGAAGAAGAAGATACATCGAGTCAGGCTATCGTTCACGGCTGTCATTGAGTTCGGCCGGCTTTCCCACAATACAATACATATCTACATTCCGGACAAAGTTCGCAACTCCAGTTATGTATATCTAGTTAGTAAACTTTCTAGGCAATGGACACTCGGTACTTTCCCCACTCGGAGTCTCATAAAATGCGCGACAATAAAGAATACTTAATACAACGTTCGACATTTCATTTCTTGAACACAGTGGCTGACAAATTCTTTGGATGCAAACATTTTTAAGGCCAAGATTGGCTCTAAAAATTCCAAAGTGCCAGTGCATTTTGCAACTTCATATCCGATCAGCGTGCAATGGGTTATTGACCGTTTCATGACCATAATTCGCACCAAAGATGACCACATCGAAAATATGTCATAGACTTTTAATATCCCATTATTTTTTTATTTAAACTCATTAAAAATATTCACCAATAAAATAACACGGCTTCTTTGATTTGATAACATGTTATATCAGCCACCCTGTATTTATTCCCTCGCTTTTAAACTAACATCTATTCACTTTTACCGTACTTGAATGTTATAAAAATCAGAATTTAGGTCAATTCTAAAGCAGATATATATCTGCGACAGTTTTCGTGTAATATTTAGTCGTCAATAAAAAAAAAAATTATCGCGAAATAAATGTCAGATATTATTAAAAAATAACCCACTAAAATAATTTTAACAATTTCTATAAATTATGTATACAAAAGCATTAAATAGAAGCGATATCTTTGTTGTAATAATAGACGTTTCGCTGTTTATACTGTCGGCTTCCTCAGGATCCACTACTTATACTGATAGAAGATCCTGTTATAATAAACGACTTAGGAGTACTTTAGGATTGAAAATATTAATATTTTCAAATAGACAATGAATTCGTTAGTGTTAATAATTCATTTTCAACTCTAGTTAACAACAAATCAAACAACATTAAATTATTTTTGAAGAAAACACAACTTCGTTTACATCCATACAATCATTACACAGGCCTACGTTTTTTAACTTTCTAAAAATTGTTTTAAATTTGATAGCTGATTCTTATATGTTTTTGGGCGCTGAATCCAAATATGAACTCTATTTTTCTCCATCACGTAAGGATTTTTCACAAAAAGGCTTCAAATTTTAAAATTAAAAATAATTTTTAGTTACATTTTGAATTTATTTATAAAGGATATAAAAAACAAAATTACTTACAAATATCATTAAATCTAATGAAAAGAAACAGTAAAATACTATTATGTCTTTACAAGTCCTTACAATATCTTTTTCTTTGTCTTTCCATACTCCTTTTTGTGCTTTTTCTTCTGTAATCTCGTAGTGGACCATCCCTTTTTAACATCCAACAATAATCAGCTATCATGCTTATATTTCATCTTCCTTGGTATCTTCTCTCTATCTCTTTTAGGTCTTGGTGGAACCTTTCCCCCTGCTCCTCACTTACTGCACCAAGATTTTCAGGGAAGTAGTCGAGATGCGAATCTAGAAAATGCACCTTCAAACTCATGTTACAGCTTAAAGTTTTAAATTTTTCTAACATATTTTGCACAATATTTTTATAATCTTCATGTTTTTTGTTGCCAAGAAAATTTGTAACCACATTTTTTAAGGCTATCCATGCTTGTTTTTCTGCTTCCTCCATTGTAGATTCAAAATTTTCATCTTTCATAAGCTTTCTTATATCCGGCCCAACAAAAACACCCTCCTTTATCTTTGCTTCTGACAAGCGAGGAAACTGGCTGCAAAGATACTTGAAGCACTCTCCATCTTTTTTTAATGTCTTCACAAATTGTTTCATTAACCCTAGTTTTATATGTAATGGAGAAAGCAAAACTTTGCTCAGGTCTACTAAACTTTTTCTTTCAATGTTTTGCATTCCAGGCTGTAAGGTTTGTCTTGGTGGCCACATCTTTTTACAATAGTGCTGCTTTCTATCACGACTATCCCACTCACACAAAAAAACAAGGATATTTAGTATAACCGCTTTGTTGTCCAAGTAACAAACAAAGAACTTTCAAATCACCACAAATTGTCCAACCTTGATCCTTGTAACGAATTTTAATTAAAAGTAGCTCAAGATTTTCATAACACTCTTTTAAATGAACTCAATGTCCCGCTGGTACAGAAGCATATTTACTTCCATTGTGTAGAAGAATGGCCTTAAGGCTCCTTTTTGAAGAGTCAATAAAGAGTCTCCATTCAGTAACATTATATTCTACGTGGAATTGTTCCATGAGCCCTGGTACATCATTACAGAAAACTAGTGCATCTTCTTCGGAATAATATCGAGCAAACTCTTTTTCTCTGTTCCTAAACCAGTAAAATGTTGTGCTAGGTGCTAACAATTTTTTTTCTTTCAACCATGAGCCTAAAAGCTCAGCTGAGTCCTTAGGAAGGTTTAAGTCCCTCACCAAATCATTTAATTCAGATTGGTTAAACAGTTTTGGTTCATCACTTCCAGTATCATAGTAATCACTTCCCTCATCCAGTTCACTTGCACATGTACGTGAAACCATTTCGTCATCAGATACATCATCTAATGTATCTGGTAGTGAAGGAACAGGTACTTCTGGTCCATGAGGTATAGGACGTGTTGCGGATCGAAGGTTTGGGTAAGCGATGTCCTTTTTGTTTTTTAAATTGAATCCGTGTACTACACAGAACAAAAATAACAATCATCGCTATGATTGATCTGTTCTCTCCAAACCATAGGCACTCCAAAGCGAAAAGACTGTTTTTTCCTTGTGACCACTGGCGAAGCTCTTCAACACACACTGAACAAACCTTATGAGGAGCCCAAGGTTTGTCTTGGTCTCCTAATTTCACACCAAAATATGCAAAATATCCTTTTTTTTACAAAATCTGTAATATTTATTTGTTGTTTTTTTACTGTAAACTTTCCACAAATATAGCAGAAGGAGTTGGGTACATTGACACAGGCTCTCGATGCCATTGGAATTTAATTTTAAAAAACTCGTAAAATAAAAATTAAATTAACTCAGCAACTAATCACAAATGTCAACTAATTACACAAATTCACACCACAGTTGTAAAGAAGATATTGAATGAACTAACTGTTTTGTCTAGAATAGCAATATGTTTGTAGTGGAGGTGGGGAGGTAGACATGCAGTAACAGGAAGATGATGAATCATGTCTTGCGACATGCTCAATTATTTCTATTTGTAACTTCTTTATCATAAATCTAGTGTATGTTTATTCAGAATATCAACTTCTTGCATCATCATAAGTAAAAAAATTATAGTAGTTTATTTAAACAACGGTTTAACAAAATTGTCCTTTTCAAAAAGACTAATACATGCAGATAGGTCAAAAAACCCCAGATTGTAAAAAAACCTTACGTGATGGAATTCTTTAAATAATTTTCCCATTTTCAGCACCAAAAAATCTATTGAAATCACTGTATAAAATCCAGACAATTTTACCATCGCGGGCCTGTGTTATTAACTTATTATTAATGGAGCTGCAAAGTTTATTTAATTTAAATGTTAGTGTTTATAAAGTTAATAACAACAATGCGTGTAAATTAGAATAAAACAATGAGTCCTATTATATTGTAAATACAAACAGTTTAAAGTATTTTAGATATAACAATAATAATTTCTATTTAAGTAGCACGGTATAAACACAACTTTTTTGTACAATTCCAAAAAATATGCATGATTTGCTTTTTTGTGGGTGAAGCAAACTTATAAATGCGCAAAGCTCTCATAACATTTTAGAATACGAAATATGAAATAAGTTTCAAAACTAATAAAAGATATTCGACTTCAAATGGGTCGTGGTCTATTATATTACAATTATAATTTATTGAATGTAAAATATGTTGAAGCGGAATCACTCAGTTGAAATTGCATCCCAGAATAGGCAGGTAAAGAGTTTGACACATAAATTTCATCCCGGGTACAATGAAATTGCATCCCCGAACTAAATTAGATTTATAGGATAAAATTGGATTTATAAATTATTTTCACAGTACAAATTTATTGCATTTTCGCGAAGTAATGTAAATGTAGTTATGCTTTCTACACTATTTTATCCGAATTTTTCATAGAAAAAAAATTCGCCCTTAAGTAGGATTCTAACCCGTAAAAATTCGAATAAAATAGTGTCGTAAAGTATAGAAAGCATATTTACATTTACATTACTTCGCGAAAATGCAATAAATTTGTACAACTGCCGTACTACAGAAGATATATATTGCAATGACTCATCCGCTGACGCGAGATGCGTCATCCCTCTGGATGTTTTCGCGAGGCCTACGTGAAGGCTCTAGAAGGAGTATTCACCGATATAAAAGCCGCGTCGAAGAAGGGATGAACATTCATTGAATCCTACAGTCTCGCGAAGTACACATAAATATAGTTACATAAATATAGAATACATAAATGTACTTATTGTTGTTAATAGTTAGTTTTATATTGTTATACGTTTTAAATATTAATATAGTGTGTGTGTCTAAAGTTATTGTTAGTTTTATTTAAGAACCCGAAAGACAAACATTACAGTGGTATTCAGGTGTGGACTAATTAATAAATAATAAACTAAGTAGACAATTAAGTGTTAATTAAGTATTCGATTAAATAAATATACAGTGCGGAAAGACGTTATTTTAAATATCGTGATGGCCAACAGAATAAAACTGGCGGAATTAAAAGTGTCCGAGTTAAAACGAGAATTAGAAGAGAGGGATGAGGATACAACTGGCAAAAAGTCGATCCTCCAGCAACGGCTTCGCAATGTGTTGATCCAAGAAGGCGAGGATCCAGAGAATTATGTCTTTCAAGTTCCAGGCGGAGATGCTGACGTGAATTCGCTGTTGATGAAAATGGAACAACGAATAATAGATTCACAAACTAAAATGGAGCAGAAAAGCCTGGAAACTTCTGGAAACTTAGCGAAAACTCTAGAACAAATGGAACAGAAGAATCTGGATAGTGCGAAAAATATGGAACAACGATTAATAGAGAATGGACAAACTCAAATGCAACAAATGGAGCAGAAGAACCTGGAAACTTCTGGAAACTTAGCAAAAACTCTAGAACAAATGGAACAGAAGAATCTGGACAGTGTGAAAAGTTTGGAACAACGGTTAATAGACAATTCGCAAACTTTGGAGCAGCGTCTAATAGATTCACAAGCACAGATGGAAGAAAGAAACCTAGAAACCGCTAGAATTCTCGAGAAAAATCTGGAAAAGAAATTACTAGAAAATTCTAGAAACTTCGAAAAAGTTCTAGAACAGCGACTAGCGGAAAAATCAGAAGCGTTAAAAGAAGAGGTTTTCACAGCTGTAGAAGAGAAAATTGGAGAACATTCTAGACTTTTAGAGGCAATAATGATTGAGATGAAATTACCCGCTACCATGAGTCATTCTGATCCCAGGCAGGTCAACGAAGAAGTCATACCGCGGCCCATCGAAATAAAAGAAGAACTTGTGGCTATTTCAAGGACCAGAATCAAGCCACCAACCTTTGATGGAAAGACGTCATGGGCAACTTACCTGACGCAATTCGAAGCGGCCGCAGAAGCAAACGCATGGTCTTCTGCCGAGAAGGCGACTGCTTTAGTCATAGCATTGAGGGGTGATGCTAGTGATATTTTGCAGACATTGCCTCCTGAGGAACGTAAAGATTATTCTCAACTCATTAAACGCTTGGAGATAAGATATGGCCATGCGCATTTGGAGCAAGTATACCATACCCAACTGAAGAATCGATCACAGAAGAAAGGCGAGAATCTTCAGGAATTTGAGGCAGATATTGCTCGTCTAGTTCGACTTGCATATCCGATGGCACCAGATAATTTCATGGAACACCTAGCGGTCCAGACATTCATAGATGGTCTCCGGGATATTGATACGCAGCAAGCATTAAGGTTGGCAAGACCGAAAACCTTGATCGATGCTTTGGCGCACGCGCTTGAGTTTGAGACTGCAAAGCAAGCCTCTCGGAACCATGCTCGTGTCTGCACTGTTGACAAGCAGGAAAATGAGGAGTTCATGGAGCAGGTGGTTAGTAGAGTTCTAAACCAGATCAAATCAAATAAAAGAGTACTGCGATGCTGGAATTGTGGAGAGATTGGTCACGTTCGGAGTAAATGTGGTAAGGTGGCCAAGAAAGCATCGTCTGAGCAGCAGGAAAACTAAAGCGGGTCGATGAGCGAGGGCAATCATCGATCCAGCATCAGGAAGCCCCAAAGACGCCTGGCCAAGTCGCATCCCTGCAACATCAAACCAACGGCCTGTATGTGGACGCTGTTATGGAAAGAAAGACCTATGCTTGCTTGCTAGATACTGGATCGACGAAAACCATCGTGCGACCCGATTTAATTCCCAGAAATAAGAAGTTATTTTCTAGCAAATGGAGACTTAGGACAGCAACAGGAGGAGCAGCTTCTGTGGCAGGTGAAGTAGATGTCAACTTTATCATAGGACCAACATCAGTCCGACATCGTGTTCTCGTAGCCGACATAGAAGAACAAATAATCTTGGGATTAGACATCATGAACACCTACGGCTTCCAGTTAAACATGAAAGAAGGCACTTTAAAAATAAATAATGAGGAATTGTTTCTTCATGGGAAAAATTGTGGGAATGTACAAGTAATTACTGCAGAGAATGTTGTTCTGGATTCAAGAAGTGAGACATTTTTGACGGCGTGTATGGAAGGTAATTATTTGGACGGAAATGTTACAATGTTGGAACCAAAGGCTGATGATGACGAGGTGGGCCGAGGAATAGTAGTTGCCAAAATGCTGGTTAAGACTCAGAAGACTGTACCGATAAGGGTAATGAATGTGAACCATTACCCTGTTTCATTGAAGAAGGGTACTATTCTGGGGTGGTGTTCGCCAGTGTCGGCCGTCGTTCATTGCATAGAGGCGAAGAAGAATGGATTCGTGCAGGTTCCTGAGAAATTGTCCAAGATAATCGACTCCGCCTGTCAAGGATTGAGCAAGAAGGAACAAAATCAAGTTAAGGACCTAATCAAACATTATGAAGACGTCTTCGAAACTGAGACTGGTACGAAAGGTAAAACCAATATTGTAATGCACAAAATAAATACCGGCGATGCAAGTCCAATTCGACAAGGACCAAGAAGGTTACCACTGGCAAAACGTGAGGAAGCCAAGCAAATTATACAAGATATGGAAGGCCAAGGAGTAATTGAACCATCGAATAGTCCATGGGCTTCACCGGTGGTCCTTGTCAGGAAGAAGGATGGATCTACCAGATTCTGTGTGGACTATCGTCGTTTGAATAGTGTGACCAAAAAGGACAGCTATCCTCTCCCAAGAATGGACGATACGCTAGACACCTTGGCAGGAGCAAAATGGTTCTCCACTCTCGACTTAAAGAGCGGTTATTGGCAAGTGGGAATGGATCCCAATGACAAAGAGAAGACTGCCTTCAGTTTAGGTACAGGACTCTGGCAATTTACAGTCATGCCATTTGGACTGTGTAACGCCCCAGCTACTTTTGAGCGACTCATGGACACTGTACTGAGGGGATTGTCTTGGAATACCTGCCTGGTATATCTCGATGATGTGATTGTGGTCGGGAAGACCTTTGAAGATCACATGAAAAATTTGGAAGTAGTATTCCAGAGGTTGCGAGATGCCAACCTGAGATTAAGTCCAAAGAAGTGTCACCTTTTCCGCAAGGAGGTAAATTACCTTGGACATGTGGTTTCCGGAAAAGGAATTGCTGTGGATCCAGAAAAAGTAAAAGCTGTGGAAAAATGGCCGGTACCCAAAGACAAACATCAGCTAAGAAGCTTTTTGGGATTATGCACATATTATCGACGCTACGTTCCTGGATTCTCCAACATTGCAAAACCACTTACTCGCCTAACAGAAAATCGAGCATTCATTTGGAACAACGAATGCCAAGCGGCCT
Organism: Melolontha melolontha; assembly: GCA_935421215.2. Lineage (NCBI taxonomy): Eukaryota > Metazoa > Arthropoda > Insecta > Coleoptera > Scarabaeidae > Melolontha > Melolontha melolontha. The sequence continues at coordinate 165,125,188 of OW285238.1, read as the reverse complement.
TTGAGTTGTTAAAAGGTACGTTGATCAGTGCACCCGTTTTGAACTATCCGCTGCCATCTGGGAGGTTTGTTTTGGATACGGATGCCAGTAACGTCGGGATTGGTGGCGTGCTCTCTCAAATCCAAGATGGACAAGAAAAGGTCATTGGATACTTCAGCAAGACCCTGTCCAAACCAGAGAGGAACTACTGCGTAACCAGGAGAGAACTATTGGCAGTAGTTAAGACCATTGAGCACTTTTACAAGTACCTGTATGGGCAGAAGTTCCTGATCCGCACTGATCATGCCGCCTTAAAGTGGCTCTTGCAATTTAAGAATCCAGAGGGTCAAGTAGCTAGATGGATTGAGAGGCTACAGGAGTACGACTTTGTCATTGAACACAGAGCAGGCCTCAAACATCAAAATGCAGATGCCCTTTCCAGAAGGCCCTGTCCAGAAGACTGTCGACATTGCAACAGAATCGAAGACAAATCGGCCAACGCTCTTCGAACCACCGTTGTTGATGACCAATGGCAACCTGACAATTTGCGCGCGGATCAAGAAGCTGATCCGGATCTTGCAGTCCTCAGGGCTTGGAAAAGAAATGGGCAAAGACCGACCTGGCAAGAAATTGCTCCCCATTCACGAGAATTGAAGTCATACTGGGCACAATGGGATTCTTTAACCATAGAAGACGATCTCCTGAGACGTGAGGTCGAAAATCACGATGGAAGCGAGCGGAAGATGCAAATGGTGGTTCCCAAGAAAAGAATACCAGAGGTATTGCGAGAACTCCATAATGGTGCTTCTGGGGGACATTTTGGAGTCCATAAAACACTGGAGAAGGTGCGCCAGAGATTTTACTGAGTGAATTGTTCACGAGATGTGAAAGAATGGTGCCGAAAGTGTGCTAATTGCGCCGGAAGCAATGGTCCCCAGAGGCGTCGACGTGCACCCATGCGCCAATACAATGTAGGAAGCCCATTTGAAAGGATCGCCATAGACGCCGCCGGTCCTTTTCCAGAAAGCAGCAAAGGAAATAAATACATAATAGTGGTCATGGATTACTTTACCAAATGGGTTGAAGCATATGCTCTACCAAATCAAGAAGCTGGAACTGTAGCAGACGTGATTGTGAAGGAGTTCGTCAGCCGTTTTGGTGTACCCTTGGAACTTCATTCCGATCAAGGGCGAAATTTTGAGTCCAGTCTATTCGAAAAGATGTGTGGACTTTTGGGCATACGGAAGACGAGAACAACTCCCTTGCATCCACAATCAGATGGGATGGTAGAGCGAATGAACAAGACCATGATCAGACACTTATCCAAAGTGGTCTCCGAACACCAGAGAGATTGGGACGAACATTTACCATTATTTCTAATGGCGTATCGGGCCTCCGTTCAAGAGACAACAGGCCAATCACCAGCCAACGTGCTATTCGGGAGGGAACTCCGATTGCCCTGTGATTTAAAGTTTGGGAGCAAGCCTGGTGATGATCTTGCCGGAGAAGATTATGTCAGCACGCTCAGACGACGACTAGATAATATCCATGAACAAGTCAGACATAATATCCAAGATGCTAGTGACAGAATGAAAGAGAGCTATGACATCAACGCCGAGAAGAGTGGTTACCATGAAGGCGATCGGGTTTGGTTGTATAATCCACAACGTCGACGGGGCCTATCTCCAAAACTTCAAAAGAATTGGGAGGGGCCATACGAGGTGTTGAAGCGGATCAACGATGTAATATACCGCATCAGGCGAACACCTCACACTAAGCCAAGAGTCGTACATTTTAATCGATTAGCCCCATACTCTGGAGACAATGACGAAACCGTTGACTTGCGCCGATTGGATAGCCAATACAATGAACTAACCTTCGAAGACTTTATGCAAGAGTATTCTGGTTCGAGAAAAGCTCGATTTGGGGTAACCATCGAGAAACAGCAGGATTTGTTCACGGTGCCGCTAGACTACGCGCTTGCTCATTGCGTAGCCCGAGATCTACGAATGGCCAAAGGAATTGCCTGGGAATTTAAAGAGAGATTTGGCAGAATCGAAAGGCTAAGGCAGCAGGGACCAGCAATTGGGAAGAGTCTCCAAATAATAAATGAAGGACAGCCCATATTTTATTTGGTCACGAAAGAACTGTCGAGCCTAAAGCCAACCTATCGAGCCCTATGGGAGGCCCTGACCCACTTACGCGAACAAATGTTACAGCAAGACATTCTGAAATTAGCAGTTCCAAAATTGGGTTGTGGATTGGACCGCCTGGACTGGAGAATTGTAAGGAGCATGTTGGAAGTAATCTTCCGACATACTGGTATGGAAATTCTGGTATGCAGTTACCAGCTTGAATATTCCTGTCCATCCAGGCAAGATAAGACCGTGGACTGTTATTTCGATATGACGTCGCAATGTAACAAAGGCCCTACCTGTCGATTTCGTCATCGTTTGAGGAGACCAAAGCATGACATGTTTCGGGACGAAACTTCATTTTTAAGAAGGGGGCAATGCAATGACTCATCCGCTGACGCGAGATGCGTCATCCCTCTGGATGTTTTCGCGAGGCCTACGTGAAGGCTCTAGAAGGAGTATTCACCGATATAAAAGCCGCGTCGAAGAAGGGATGAACATTCATTGAATCCTACAGTCTCGCGAAGTACACATAAATATAGTTACATAAATATAGAATACATAAATGTACTTATTGTTGTTAATAGTTAGTTTTATATTGTTATACGTTTTAAATATTAATATAGTGTGTGTGTCTAAAGTTATTGTTAGTTTTATTTAAGAACCCGAAAGACAAACATTACAATATCATATCATATTCATGATGAATCATGATTATCATGAATCATCTGTTTCCTTGATGATCAAGATATCCCTACGAAAGTTTCGAATTCACGCCTTTAACCCATTATGACCTGGCGTTACATATAACGGGTGTTCAGAAACATTCGAAGTCAAGTGGGCTCTGAACAAAAAATCTGATTTGTAATAATTATTAAATGTCAACTGTTGTCTGTCAAAAATCAATCTATCTCAGACATGACTTCATATTTTCAAGGACTACTTTGACTTCGAATGTTTCTGAACACCCGTTATGTAACGATTGTAGTGATCTACAAAATAGTCGTGTATGTCTATAATTGCGATTATATCCATTAGATGGCACTGTAGGTAACTAAAGGAAAGCATATTCTTGCAATAGTAGTAAACCAAGTGTTATTATTTTGAATCTATGTAACGGTTCTCAAATTGCAAGTAGCGTGAGGATGAGTAATTATCTGGAAACCGGTATACAATTCGAGTAAGTATTATAAAATCTTTCAGACCTTAATTTGGGTGTATATGCCGTTGTATATCTTTAGCTAAAGGTTTAGTTAATGTTATAGGTTAGGAGTTTTGTAGAATTCACTTGTTGAGGCATAACTAGAGCGTTGTTTCGTTAGCGTTACATATATGTAACATATATGTAATCAATGGTTATGGGGGTACCGGCACTTTTAGAGAAGACCGTATACCACTAAGTTGTCCTTTAGCATCTAAAAAGGATTTGAAAAAAAAAGGGTGGGAGTGGATCATCCGTTTCCGCGCTTGAAAAAACACACGGAATACTTTTTGTAAAGTGAACGGACAATAACGTGGTCACTGTGGGATCTACATGTCACAGTGTTGCTCCAATTGCGAATGTAAGGAGATATAGCCAAGCAGAAAAAAAGTATGTTCAAGTTACTCGTCCTAGTTTAGTAGGAGCATATAATAATTGCATGGGCTAAACTGACCTAATGGATGAGAACATCGCATGTTATCGGATTGGAATTAGATCAAAAAAGTGGTGGTGGAGCATATTTACCTGGTTATTGGATGCTGCAGTAAATAATTCCTGGATTTTGTTCAAACAAAATAGAAATATATCCCAGTTGGATTTTCGAAGGGCCATAAGTCAAAGTTATTTAAAAATGTATGAAAATCCATCCAAAAGCAGGACGACCACCTATTTCAAAGTCTAGCATTTCTATGAATAGAATATCAGATGAAGTTCGTTATGATGGAAGAGGTCATCTCCTTACTGTTATTCCGAATAAGAAGAGACGACGTTGTGCCGGAGAAGGTTGTTCCTCCAGTACAAGAACGATGTGTACAAAGTGCGATATCGGCATTTGTTTAGAATGTAATGTGATATTTCACACTAACACTCATTAAGATTGAGTTTGCCTCTGTATTAGCCTAGCGTTACATATATGTAACACATTTTTTTTTTAATTGCAATAAACAATTTTTTGTAGATGATATTTTTTTTCATTGTTTTAATCAGTGTTTAGTCCAAAAAGTATGAAATTTTGTGTTGATAACAGAAAAAATTAATTCCGATCATAATGGGTTAATAGCTTAGTGGTAGAGCAATAGTATCGCAAGCCAGAGGTCGTGGGTTCGAATCGTACTTAAGGGGAACTTTTTTCTATGAAAAATTCGAATAAAATAGCATATTTACATTAAAATTACTTCGCGAAAATGCAATAAATTTGTACAACTGCCATACTACGAGCAAGATATATATCATCTGTTTCCTTGATGTAGCTCAAGGCATCCCCACAAAAGTTTCGAATTCACGCCTTTAATAGCTTAGTGAACAATGTAGTAGAACAATGGTTCGGCAAGCCAGAGGTCGTGGGTTCGAATCCTACTTTAGGGCGAATTCTTTTCTATGAAAAATTCGAATAAAATAGCTTCGTAAAATATAGAAAGCATATTTACATTTATTTTCAGTGTTGCTGATCCTTGGGATTTACAATAAATTCGAAAAATCCACAAACAATAACTTCTCAGAAGATCCTACTGAAGAACTAGTGACTCGGTGAAAGCTAATGCCCGACCCTCGTTATAGAGTTGGTGTAATTTCACTTAGGTAAACTAACAATGCCCATCTGGGTATAAGAGAGAATAGTTATCCCTATAAGTAATCAGAATAAAAGAACAGTATAAAATTAAGTAAGCAGATATTAGTTGTTCTCTTGTCGAATTTGTTATTTCACCTTGCGTTATTTCAGTAAATATTTGAAAGTATAAAAAACGCGTCAATATGGAAGTAACATTTTGTACCAGTAAAAAATTCTTGTTAGTGATTGACGGCTATACTTTAAGCTTTCAAAAAATGTTAGTCAAAAATACAGTGAAACAGTGGCAGTGTAGCAAAAGTACGTCTAATGCCTTTGTAAAAACTCAAAGTACAGAAGATATAATAGTGGAATCGTTTTTGGACCATAATCACGAGAAGTTAACAGCAAATGTTTTCAACAGAAAACTCGTAAGTAACCTCCATTAAACGCGCAACAGTGGGTGATATTTGTGAAACTCATTCGAAGCGAAATTAATAGAGGCATTGATACCTTCACTACAAAAGACATTATGGGGGCGAGACAAAATATATCCAATTTTAGAGCTTCCGCATTGATTAAACTTGCTAAGAATATTTCCAAATTCTATACTGCAGTTGAGCAATCTTATAAGATTAATAGTGTTTTTTCAACCCTTCAAGGCGATTGATACTCGAAGTTTAATAAAAACGAGATTTCTAAACGAAAAATTAGATGATTTAAAAATCATAAAGTAAATAAATTTGTACAACCCGTTTCATATAGATTTAGAGCCAGGATGTAAATATTTATATAGTATTATAATTTGTATTGTATGTATATAATTTTTATAGTTGATTAGTTATGATTTGTGACTATATTTTACTAAACCGAATTGCTCAAGAAACGTGGCAACCTTAGTACAATTATATATTCGTAACTGACCATTGAACAAAGCCTTATCTAGTTAGGATGGAATTTCATTGTGACCTTCTTCAGGTCAGGTAAGAATATCTTTCTGAGGATGCAATTTCGAATGGGCCGCGGAATGATGCCTACGTGAATTACTTCATTCCGTTATCAATTAAGAATTACCTTTGTCAATATTCCCACACAATATTCAATTTGATGTTTATACATTTGCAATCAACGTTATAGCTACTAACACTAATATTCTGGGATTCCGCAACTCCAATAATAACAATGTTAACAGTAATGCGAGAATTAATTTAAACTACCTGTATATATTCCAAACATAATGACGTCAACGAAATATTGAAACAGTAAGCAAGCTAAAAAGGGCGCATGCGTTAAAATTTGTTCACCTCTCATTTGTTTGTGTGGTTTGTAATAACAGTAGAATCTCGACAATAATAACCTAAGTCAATAAAATTTATATTTGTTAAATATGTGAATTTTTAGTTCCAATAAAGCATTTAAGTTTTTTTTTAAAATTGATGCTCATGTCATCACTGTAAGCAATTTTCGAGTTATTTGTATTAGTTCAGGTTCAGTGCTATGATGATAAAAATTGCTTTCATTAATAATTATAAAATTATAAAAAATGTTTATAGTTTTATAATTGTATATTTACATTTTTAATGATAAATGCTATAATTATTATACTTTTAAAATAAAATCTTTTACAAAAGAGAACATCACATTCCTCTATCTAACACTAAAAATATGATAAAAGATATTATTATAATATGGTTTATATCATACAAATAATTCAATTAAGATAATTTAAAAATTATTTTATTAAGTGATTAACAGCTATTGTAACTAATTAGTAGAAAATTTCATTAATTTACAATCAAATTATCGAGATTCTGCCGTATATAACCTGACTTCTGGTTAAGAGAAAACATTTTAATATAAAAAATCACTACAACCACTAAGAAATTACGTACTAACGAACAAACATAAGCAAGCAATAATCAGTGCTACACTGTAATAAATGATGCAAATTAGTTAAACAAATATTAAAAATTATATCAACTTATTTATAAAAGTTTTCCTTAATTGATGAAAAATTCTAGCAAGAAAACTTGATGGACTTATGTATATGTATATGAATAATGAAATAAAACAGAGAAAGAATTCAAGAAATAATCGTGACCGTTCAAGTATAATATAGAAAATATCGAAATTATCCAAGAAACAAAACAAACAAAAATTTGCCTTGCAAAAATTACCTCAGTGGAAGAGAAGTAGAAAGAAGTTCCCTGCAGCTATGAAACACGTCAAAATAAGTCTAGCGGACTTCTTACAACATTCAATGCATACGCATTTAAGAATATAAAGTATGCTAACCTGATGGTAAGTTCCTTCTTCCTCCTTTTTCTCTTCGGGTATGTAGTGCCACTTCGCTGGTTGAAGTAAAGCCGAACCAACGATCGAATTTAGGGCTATACCACCGATTATTATAATAGCACCACGAAAACTGTATTCTTCTAATAGCAAACGGACAGCTTGAGGCATAAGCATCATACCAAAGGCGGTACCGGCAAGCGAGAAACCCACAGCCTGACCTCTGCGCTTTACAAAGTAATGATTTAACGCTACAAATGTGGCGGACGAGGTTAAACCAACTCCTAAACCTAAAATGAAAACAGAACGTTTTCACATGATTGGTATCGAAGATCCTGTTCCTTTTTGATTTTTAAAAGGGATTTTTGTTTTTTGCTGATGATAATTTTTAATGAATGACAGGTTAGTTTTGTCGCGTTCAGCCTCATTAAAAATCCGACTGTCGGGCTAAAACTATGTGATTTCGCTTCAAGTTCCATAACAGCCGATTATTTTAGATCTATGCTTTAACCTAAAAACACATGTCTCTATCAGAAATACTAAACGTATATTATATTAAAGAAATGCAAGGCTGCGTTCGGTCATCAAACGTTTCGAGTGAATGAGTTACTTGTGTGTGGGAAACGATTTTTTGACTGAACTCGACCTCTAAATAAATATAAAAATATATACATATGTAATATTATAGCTAGTATCTAGAGTATTTAAATAGCAAATAAAATACTTTCTGGATAGCCTACTTCTTATTATAGTTTATCGAATCTAGGCTAGAATTTAATTTCACAAGAAATACAAAATAAATGCAATAGAATTAATCTAAAATTTATTTAGAAAAAATGCTTGGTTATATTTTACTAATTTTATTAGAATAACTCTAACATATATTGACATTTTTATAAAAATGTCAACATTCCATAGTTACATACATAGCATTAAATACTGGGAACTTTAAAGAAGAAATACACACTATTCAAACAGTAGCAAAAAATAAGGGATATAATCCCAAAATCACTGACAACAGTGGCGGCTAGCGCATAAGCGCTGCAGTGCTGCAGAGCTCCCAAAAAATTGGGCGGGCGAACCTGTATTAGTTATAACTAGTTTTCTTTTACATAATTTTTCCGATATTTCTGATGTTTATAAAAGCGTAACATATTGTTATGAAAATTCTCCCCCTGTATATAAAAAAATTTGCATATTTTTCTACATCACCTGTAGAGGACATCAAACCCTACAATTTGACACCTCAATCATCAAAATCCGACAAGTAGAAGCCGAGATATTCGCTTCCGAAATTCCAAATAATATTCAATAGGCGACCAGTGGAATAACCAACCTAATTCGCGCGATCGCTCACTTGTTCCTTATCTGGTCCACACGAGCGTGCGCTCAGAGCTCTGTTAAACACCCGCGGGCACCCCGCTACCCCCGCGAGTGTCTAAAACCAATGCGTCATTTTAGCAGGCCTGGTCGCTGCATTAAATGCAGCGAAATGCAGTGCATTTATTCCAGAGCGGAAGGCGATATGATTCGGTATACGATAGCTCCAACTCGCAACGGGCCATAGGCAACAATATACGTATGGAACGTAATGCGGTGGGCAACGTGTGTACGATGCCTATATTGAGTGACTTTCTTAAAATTTAAATTTATTTTGCAGAATTATTGATTTTTTTACTTTTATCTTTTAGAAAACGTTATTGTTTTTTTATTACTTAAAATTACTTTATATGAAAAATAGTATACCATAAAAGTGTAAACAAAGACAGTATACATTGAAACGAATATTCATTCAATTGTATTGTCATGAAATTGAATTTGTCAATCTTTGTTAAATTTGTTAGAATGAATAGATATTTATATTTATCGGAAAATACTAATACTTAAAGCAAACAAATAAGGTGTAGTGTTTTGTTATAGGAATGAGGAATGTATAATATCCATTTCTTCCTGCATATTGATTATGCAGCTGATGCTTTCGTAATATGCTCATATTTGTATTTCTACTATTATCGTGATGTTATTATAATACAGATACCAAAATCTCACGTAATATTTCCATCAGCCTTTTATTAACAATAAACAAGTAAAGTACAACTTCGTAGGTCGACAAACGCTCCAGTCTTCATTATCACTGTATTATACATGAACTGTAGGCTTAGTTTTTCGTAGAAATTGAAGTACGTGTCTGTTCCTTTGTAAAATTATAATAAGGGCAGGGGTTAATTTTATTCTGGCATTTTTAAAAATGCAGAGATCAGTTTTGCGACAGCATTCAGCTAATTACAATCTAAAATAAGCAACATTGTAACGTATTTTGGAATTGTGAATATCCATCCGTAGGTAATAAAAAAAAAGGAAGTATAGTTTAATTACAACTGTAGCTTCCTCCTGGTTTGAAGGAAGTCGGTATGTATCGACCGAAGTATAAGTAGAAATAATACAAATATGAGCATATTACGAAAGCATCAGCTGCATAATCAATATGCAGGAAGAAATGGATATTATACATTCCTATAACAAAACACTACACCTTATTTGTTTGCTTTAAGTATAAGTATTTTCCGATAAATATAAATATCTATTCATTCTAACAAATTTAACAACGATTGACAAATTCAATTTCATGACAATACAATTGAATGAATATTCGTTTCAATGTATACTGTCTTTGTTTACACTTTTATGGTATACTATTTTTCATATAAAGTAATTTTAAGTAATAAAAAAACAATAACGTTTTCTAAAAGATAAAAGTAAAAAAATCAATAATTCTGCAAAATAAATTTAAATTTTAAGAAAGTCACTCAATATAGGCATCGTACACACGTTGCCACACCGCATTACGTTCCATAGGTATGTTGTTGCCTATGGCCCGTTGCGAGTTGGACCTATCGGTATTTAATATTTTCGCGACTATTTTTACGGTGCGGCGAGTTTAACGTAAAAACAATAATATTAGAGACTCTTATTTTTTTGTGTGACAATTGGCAATCGTTCCAGAAATCCATTACTTCAGTGCGGAAGGCGAAGAAAGCACGATAAGATCGATGGGAGACAACCTCTTACTGACCGTGCAAGGTAAATTTTTTTGTAAAACTTGCAGAACACCTTAAAATTTTTAGCACGAGCCGCCACTGACTGACAATATGCTAAAACACAAAGAAAGAAATATCAAAAATTTATATACCTAGAAATAAAAGAAATAGACAAAACTATATAGCATTTGATTACATTATATCCCCCTCCATCTCATATAAATTAAATAAAATATTAAGAAATCTAGACATTAAAATAATATGGACTATATATATATATATATATATATATATATATATATATATATTAAGTGGTAAAAGCGACAGTCCGGAAAACTGTAGACTTGGGTTCAACTTCCAACGTAGACAATATTTTTCAATTAAAAATTTCGTATGATTTTCTTTGTAATTTGGAGACAGCAATGTTTACATCCCCACTTACTTTGCAATTACATACATACTAATTTGGTATTTGTAAATATTTCATATAAAAGCCGAAAAACTCCAACAATTTATCAATTGTTATATATATATATATAACAAAATGTATGTAATTGCAAAGTATGTGGGGATGTAAACATTGCTGTCTCCAAATTACAAAGCAAATCATACGAAATTTTTAATTGAAAAATATTGTCTACGTTGGAACTTGAACCCAAGTCTACAGTTTGCCGGACTGTCGCTTTTACCACTTAAGCCACGATAGATCTTTAAATTTAATAAACGGCTAAGAAATTATCTAAACTCATATAGCTATGGAGTAATAATTAGCAATTTCAAACATTCAAAACTGATATCTGCTCTCAAAATACTGACATCTGCTTTCAATAACTGACATCTGCTTTCAAAACAGGCATCTGCTTTCAAATCTGATGTTTTTTTATAACAGGCATCTGCTTTCAAAACAGACATCTGCTTTCAATAACTGACATTTGCTTTCAATAACTGACATCTGCTATCAAAACTGACATCAGCTTTCAAAACTGACTTCTGCTTTCAACTTGACATCTACATTCAATAACTGACATCTGATTCATTAACACTGTTACATTATAATGCATTTCTAAATAGTTTGAACCAAGGTCTATCGTGGCTTAAGTGGTAAAAGCGACAGTCCGGCAAACTGTAGACTTGGGTTCAAGTCCCAACGTTGTTACGCTCTAGAAATGATCCTTCTACCTTTTGGGCATTAAGCCGCTCCACCGGCGCAGACATAATAACTAATAGCTTGTCATTCCCAAGCTTTTTGTCTTACTGTTTAGAGAAAGCTAAGGCATGATTTATTATTATTGAACTTAAATGTATCTATGACATCTACAGATATATTGTATGACATTAATATACTGTCATTTATATTTCAAATTTCTTTGAAAAAGGCATCATAACCATTGGTTACTTCTTCAGGAGAAGCTATAAGATTTATTCCATATAGTGTCAAAAACACAGGTTTCTTACACTTACGTCCACTAAGTTGGATTAAAAGATATCTCTTTCATAATATCATAATAGCCGCAACATATTGCTATGGACTTTTCCCCACAACATTTTGAAAAATTTTTAATTATTTTTGATTGAATTATTATTTTGGTTGCTAGTGTATAAATTGTGAATTTATTATTTTGTCTTGCGCAGTGGGAGCACGCCGTTTGTTCGGCTGGGCAAATTTTACCTTGAAACTATATTTCTTTTTGATAGAGAGCCTGTGAGCTATCTGTGGACAGACACTAATTGTTATCAGAGTTGAGAAGACGTGATTTATAAGTTATTTTTTTATCTTAGTTTTTTGCTTCGTGATTTTTATTAATTAGTTTTGGTGCTTTATTTCATACGGATTTATTTACGAGTGTGCGGAACTCGTAGTTGTTTTAATTTTTGTACGTTCTTCTAACTCTGGTGTCCCGTATAAAAAAAAAATACATTTTATTTACGTAAGTAAAAGAAATTATTCTTATTATCTTTATTATTATTTTCATGTATGTATTGATTTGTATTTTACCATTGTGGTAATTTTGATATATATTTTATCTTAGATATATATATATATATATATATATATATATATATATATAAATGACAAAGAATGTATTTTAAAATTTCTATATAAAAAATTTTCTATAACTTTAAATTTTGCACGTTGGAGTCAAGGGCATTTTTTTATTACATGTGACTGCGCATGTGTTAGAGATTTGCTTCGGTCTGTCAGTTCTGGTTGTTTACCTTTTGAAGTTGTTTATTAGGGGTGAAATTTTAAAAACATCTTTGCAATTTATTAGATTTAATTTAGTTCGGGTGTAATCAGAGGACGTTTGGATTTGTTTTGCGGTCATTTTTAACAAATTCTTTTACCTCTAAGTGTAAGTTTGTATTACACAATTCTTTATACTTTATAAAGAATTTCTTTTCCTTTTTATTTTTTTTAATTAAAGATTCATTTGAGTAAAGATGTGTATATCTTTTTAATTATCCTTCAACTTGTGTGCTTAACAGTAACTTCAGTAAAACTAACAATATTCACAAATAAATTTTGTGTGGCGCGATTGTGGTATTAATTCAATTATTTTTCCACGTTTTCTATTGGAAACCCGGAGGGGAAAGCAGTCCCATTTAAAGAAAGTAACCGACTGAGTGTCTAAGCTGGACAGGGTTGGTGTGAATAGTGGTACATCCAACTACGAACCCACTATTCATAGCAATATGTTATTCTAATAAATGAGTGAAATATAGCCAAGTGTTTTATTCTCAATATTAGTCTAAGTCAGTTACTAAAATGTTTCACTAAGAAGTATTTCCAACATCAATTAATGATATTACTACATATTTATATTATTTCGAGTTTTTTCAAGCGCTCTATCCATATTTTCCTAAATCATTCACTTAATTAAGTATTGCAGTGTTGGCGTTGCAATCTCAGGAATCTAACGTATAACGAAAATCTGAAAATATTAAGCTCAAAGTTAAGGTGAAGTTAATAAAATAGTTGCATTTAACTTGAAGACTGCGAAGATGGTATAATAAATACATATATTAAGGAATATAGCGCGCTATATATTTAGTCCAGCGATGATTCAACTATTTTAAGCCATCCAAATAATAAGATTTGTCGAACTCTGCAAAATAGGCCTCTGTTTCGGCAATGACCTCTTCATTTAACGTGAACAGTTTTTCGCAAAGCCATCTTTTCAATTTTAGAAAAAGAAAGAAGTCACAGGAAGCCAAATCTGAGGAATATGGTGGATGGGGCTGCAATTCGTACAGTAAATCGACTAGCTTTGCTGTCGCAATTGCTGATAAGTGTACCGGAGCCACATCGCTAGGTGGAGCGTTTTCGTCTTTAGTTCAAAGTCGAATCGATCCAATAATTCGGCATACTACTGCCCCGTAATTATCCTTCCCTTCTCCAAATAATAAATTAATATTATTATTAGCGAATTTCAAATAATCGGCGCGCACTGGAAGTATGCAGTCTACTTCCATGTGTTGAATGTACAATGTGCCAATTTTATATTTCATGTAAAATAGTTAAAACTGTTAAAAAAATTTAAAAAAATACAAATTGAAAACACCTAGTATTGTAATCGAATTTATTCTGATGAAGACAAAATAAAAGTCGAAACGTTAAAATGAGCACGCTTATTTAATAAATAGTTATCAAGCCGAATTCCAAGAATTAACATTAATAAATTGACTACAATTGGGTTATCGGTCTGGTTTAATTAAAACTCAAATGTTCTTACTTAATATTTCGTCAATATATTTATGACTTCATCAGGAGTAGAGCTAGAGTTAAGCTTTGTCAGTCTTATTAATTACATTACACAAAATTGTCTCTAGCAATTCACAAATAACACATGAACATTACATTCTTGAACAAACAACTGTAACTGTAAAATTTCAACCTGACCTTTTTCACCCGCATGTCTGTATAACTTGACATGCGGGTAAGAGACGATATTATAATAAATGTACTTAATTAAATTAATCAATTTTTATGGTGTTAATATATTGCGATGTATTTGTTATAGATTTTTAAATAAAATTGAATTTTTTGTATTAGCAAGTAAACTATTTTCGACCATGTGTTTATTTTTAAGGGTGGAAAGAATGTTAGCTTTGTCAACACTTCGCAAAGTATAATATCTACAAGAACGTTTACATGGACACAAATTTTCAAACAATAGTACAGCCCTTAAAAAACATATCAAACAAACAAAACACTTTCAATTTCGATAAAACCGCAATATATACATCTGAAAAGAAGCAAGAAATATACTAGGAAGCATCCACATACAAAAAAATACAAATTCAATAAATGATCGAACAGATTTAAAAACTTGTCAGTAATATACCTACTCATTGTATAAACACCCCCTCCCCCCAGTATAATAACAATATAAACATCACAAAAATAAAATTTAAAAAACACATATCCGAGAACAGTTAAACCAACCGCCCTCCGAAAAGTGTTGACAAAACTAACATTCTTTCCACTTGTCAAAATAAACACATGGCCTAAAACAAAATTTAATGTAAGTAGATTTATTACCTTTCCTTTCTTACCTTTTTTGACATTTAAATAAATTTTACAGTTTTTGAAAAAGATACTATATATAGTATCAAAACGTCAAATTAAATATTGTTTTAATTACCCGACCGCTACTCCCAATGAATATTACTTTTATTTCGTATTATAATTAGGGCCAAGAAACTAAGAAATGCTATATATGTATATATATATGTATATATATATATATATATATATATATATATATATATATATATATATATATATATATATATATATATATGTATATATATATATATGTCTATGTATATATATATATATATATATATATATATATATATATATACAGGTTGAGTTTTTTTGAATGTTTAGCATTGGGATGTCAGAAACTACCGGAGATAGAAAAACGCTTAAATAGGGAAATATGCGCAGTTTTACGAGTTTGATTTAAAACTGCTTTTGTTTCTCCGACAACTTTCATGGCTTATTAGATATTCAAAGAAAACTAAATTTTACGATTTTCTTTAAACATGCTTAGCATCGTTAATAGTAATTTTAGAGAAAAAGTGTTCAGGCAAAAGTTTTAGATAATTTTACGCCAAATAGAACTATGTAGCTAATATTTTTTTTTCGTTCACCATTATCGAGTTATGACACAAACTTGTGTTTTTTTAAATGGAAACCATAGTTGGTTTTGACATCATGTAAAAGCTTATTTTTTGCTGATTACAATGATATAAGGTTTGATATGGTTATTTTAAAAAATAAAGAGGATATAGACATTTCTATGATTGTTCACTTTATAAGATAAAAACTTAAAGAAAAAAAAGTTTGGTGTTTTGTAATTCAAAAAACGAAAAGTCTGAGTTACAATAGTGTTCGTTGGAGCAGTCGATATAAATATACTAACACTGCTTTCACGTTGAGTCACAGAAGTGAGAGCTGTTAATTTTTACTTTTAAGTCAAGTTAATTGTCAAACATTGACAATTAACTATTAATTAATTTAATTGTAACTTAACTATAAGTGGTGCAAACGGCCGTTAATCATAAGTTTGCATTGGCTATGGAATTTTCTAACGTAGAAAAGCGTGATATGGTTGAATGTTACATTCAGTGCCAGAAAAATTCTACTAGAGCTGCTGAAGTTTATTTTGAAAATTATTTTGATCGACGTCAGCCGTCGCTACCTACTTTTAAGAGATTATGGGATAATTTAGCAGATTATGGTTCGTTCGTTAAACCAAAATCAAAAAAAGGGATGGATGAAGATAGAGAAATAAACATATTAGCAAGTGTCGCTCAGAATCCATCTACATCGACCCGACAAATTTCAACAGAAATGGGCTCCTTTCAACGCACTATTGTCAGAGTGTTGAAGAAGCATAAATTTCGTCCCTACAAATTATCAGTATCACAAACTTTACATGAAGGTGATAACATCAGACGAATAGCTTTTTGTAGATGGTTTAAAGATCAGTGTCAAAACGATCCACACTTTTCAATGAAAATATTATGGACTGATGAATCTCGTTTCACAAATTGTGGAATGTTTAATAGGCACAATGAGCACATATGGTCTCAAACAAATCCACTTCACGTTGAACATAGGAGACCACAAATTAAATTTGGGTTTAATGTTTGGTGTGGTGTTATAGGATCAACTGTTCTTCCTCCTTTTATTTTTGATGGATCACTCACTGGCAATCGTTATCTTAATTTTTTACAACAAGATTTCGAGGAAATGTTAGATAATTTAAATTTAATAACCCGAGAAATGCTGCAATGGTTTCAACATGACGGAGCGCCTCCGCACAATCAACTGAATGTTAGAAATTATTTAAATTTGAACTTCCCTAATCAATGGATAGGACGAAATGCACCCATTGAATGGCCGGCTAGATCCCCTGATTTATCAGTTTTGGATTTTTTTCTTGTGGGGTGTACTAAAGGACACAGTATACAAAAGAACATATGAAACAATCGACGATTTAAGAGAAGCTGTCTTAGTTGCTTTTAATAACATCGATAGGCGTAAAGTCCGCAATGCTACAAATTCTGTTGTGAAGAGATGCAATTTGTGTATTAATAATAATGGAGGTATCTTTGAACATTAATAATGTTGTGTGCCCTTAATAAAAGTTCTAATAGTTTTCATTTTATTACTACATAAGATTTCAAAATAAGTTTTCGTTTGGTTTGTATTTTATCAGTTCGAAATTCAATTGTTTTCCATAAAAACCATAAAAATGTCTATATCATCTTTATTTTTTTAAATAACCATATCAAACCTTATATCATTGTAATCAGCAAAAAATAAGCTTTTTAATGATGTCAAAACCAACTATGGTTTCCATTTAAAAAAACACAAGTTTGTGTCATAACTCGATAATGGTGAACGAAAAAAAAATATTAGCTACATAGTTTTATTTGGCGTAAAATTATCTAAAACTTTTGTCTGAACACTTTTTCTATAAAATTACTATTAACGATGCTAAGCCTGTTTAAAGAAAATCGTAAAATTTAGTTTTCTTTGAATATCTAATAAGCCATGAAAGTTATCGGAGAAACAAAAGCAGTTTTAAATCAAACTCGTAAAACTGCGCATATTTCCCCATTTAAGCGTTTTTCTATCTCCAGTAGTTTCTGAGATCCCAATGCTAAACATTCAAAAAAACTCACCCTGTATATATCGTAAATTTCAAGTAGTTAAACTGATACGAATACAATATTTGCTTATTTTTGGTGACATGTTTTCATCATTTACAAATAATCTACAAGTTTATTATTATGGATAAAATCCGTTACACATTTTCAATATCGTGATTTTCTTTGATTACACATTATGAAATATTTTTTACTGAAAAAATGTCGAAATGAAAACATTACCTTTCTTTTCATATTTTTTCCTCAACATTCTCTGGGTAGAGAATGTTTATTTTGCAATTAGATACTCGTAGATACGAACTATAGTATTACAAATTCAATTAGTTCAAACAACCATATTTCTAAGGTTTTTGGTTAAGTGAAAGCAAACACTAGGAAATTTTTGTTTTTCTTATTTAATTTAATCCTGTCCCTTGTAACTAACGTCAAGCTTGTTAGGGATGTTAAAGGCATAACTTTCAATAAAAAAATATTATATTGCGTGTATATTTCTCTGATATAATACTAGCCTTCAATGTGGAATAAATCAATACTATCTCTGACGAATAAATGTTCTGTAGAATATTGAAATAATGATGTTAGATGTATTTCTTTCGTTGTTAAAAGAAGGAGCATGTAATTACTAAACTGAATGAGGTTGCAGTCTGTACATCAATCAGTAACTTGTTTAATTTTCCAAAATTTAATGCCAAAATTATGTATATCGTCTGAAAATTTTGTGGGCTCCAGGTTAATCTACAGACATTTTCATAATTTTTTGATATTCAAATGTTGATTGCTTGCCAATTACTTCAACTTTAACAACATGTTATCCTTGAGAATATACGTCAATCTTAAAATATAATTTATAAATAAGAAAAACAATATTTTGGGGTGTTCAAGAGAATTAATGAGCGTGATTGGCATGTTAATGATAACAATTCACGGTTCGTGTTTACACACTTACCATTAATAATACTGTATGTCGCTAGGATGTGTGTCATGCTTTTCGCAGGAAATGTCAATATGAGACCAAGACCACAGAGAAAAGATCCCAGAAGTGATACCTTACGATAAGAAAAGGCACGGATTAGGGGTCCAACGAAGAGTCCGCTAAAATTGATGAGTGCGTCCAATGTGCTCATAATGAGGGCAGCGCCTGTTGTCGTCACGTTAAGACTTGAAAGTAAATCGCCGAAAAGTAGCCCAAATGACGGTTCGATTGATCTTGTACATAACTAGAAGGAAAACAAAACAAATATTAACAACAGGAGAAACAGCACTATTTCTAATTTCTATAATAAACTGGTGTTCCCAAATTAGATTTTAGTATTGTAGTATAACATATACAATAGCGCATTGTTACACTCTTTTTCCAGATTATTATTATCCAGCAAGAAGTGAATGCCAATTCTAAAGAATTAGACTTTCACACATATTAACCCATTAAAGTCCGTATTTCATTTTTGCTGATTTTTTTTAAATATTTTATGTGTTTAATAATGAATGTATTTAAATACAGTTTCTCTGAAAAGAAACATTATTTTAATTTTATATAAGGACGTTTCGTCTTGGCAACTAAAGTTGCCAATTGGGATAATATAGGAAATTTTTAATAATGATATAATTTAAATAATTTTATTTTTTACTTATGGAATGTTTTAAAACAGTTTTCTGGGTGTAGTGGTAGATCACATTTGCTACAAATATAATGTGTACGATTTCCACATACTTTGCATCTTCTATATTTGGAAGTTCCCTTTTCAATGTGATCAGTTCGGTCTTTCCGAATTTCTTCCAAGGCCGGGGAAAATTGCAAAGAATAACGAACACCTGTGGCTTTGCGAGATTCCCCAAAAGACTTCAAAATGAAAATGGCACATTTCCTCCGAAAGTTCAAAAGGGTTAAGTTATGGCCAAATTTCCTGTACATAAGCCAACCTTGTACACAACAAATGTCAACTCCCCAAGCAAAGAATGGCCACCACCATTTTTTAGATCTTATTCTGGATCGGTAAGATGCTACAAATTGATCCGACAGATCAACACCGCCCATGCACTTATTATAGCGATCAATTGGATTAGGTATATTCACTGGAATCTTGGCTTTTTCAGTTCGGCTATATCTATTTGATATTTTCAAGGGATATATGTTCTCGCAATTGCTGAGAACAGTGACCACATTATTATCATTCCAGCGCACTGCGAGAATATTACCGGTACCAGATGACGATAGTGCACCTCGTGGTGTTTTTCTAAAAGCTTGTTTGTCTGGTAACTTCATTAGAGGGTTGCACAGATTTTCACGTAATGTGCCGGTACCTCCTATTTTTTTTCATTTAGATTTTGTAATAAGCCAACTGAAGTAAAAAGATTATCAAAGTAAAATATAGTACCCGCTTTGGCTTCTAAGTAATCAGCTAAACCAAGTACCACATCTCCACCTTGACCCAAACCCGTTGTCGGAAGATGTGTAGAAGCACCACAATAGGGTTCGGCATGAAGTATTCTGCCAGAAGGATCTGCAGCTACCCATAATTTAAATCCGAAACGAATCGGCTTCCCTTTTATAAATTGCTTCAGTCCATGTCTGCCATAATAAGGTACTATACTTTCGTCTATGCTAACAGTTGGTCCTTCACTTATTAGTTTGAATGATGCATTCAATATATCAATAAACTTGCGCACTTTATATAACTTATCATTACCGTCATGTTTCATTGTTAGCAAGATGCAGATGAGCCATAATCTCATCGAAGCGGTTTCGACGAATTGCATTAGAAATAAGTGCACAGTGAACATCGGGTTCTGATGACCAATAACGGAGACTTTATTGGTCTGGACTTTATACGGTAGTGGATGATATCCAGAAAGCAACATTACCCCAATAGAAGTCCAAATTTCTTGCTCTGAAACATTAAAATTGTGCAGCAGTTTCTGCGAGGCATAACGATTTATTTCACGGACAATATGCACCAACATCTCTTGATTCAAAAACGTTTTCATTGTCTCAAAAGGACTTTTAACGGTTTCCTTTAGCAAATTTTCTGCATTGGGATGAATCACACTGTCATCAAATTTTGGTACTTCAGAATTTATTTGGGTAATATTAGCATACTACTTTGTTTCCCGAGCTAACGACGCCTTAGAACGCTTAGCCGGTGGCTGCTTTTTATTTGAGTTTTTACGTTTTATTGTACCCTTTTTGTTTGGCTGTGCACTAGGCGAAGGCATACCAGTGTCCACTGGTTCGTTGTCTGAGGCGTTATCAATTTCAACGTTATCATCGTACCGTACAGCAACTTCTGCGCGAAGTATGCGACCAGGTAGACGAT
The DNA here is from genome assembly GCA_935421215.2 of Melolontha melolontha. Taxonomy (NCBI): domain Eukaryota; kingdom Metazoa; phylum Arthropoda; class Insecta; order Coleoptera; family Scarabaeidae; genus Melolontha; species Melolontha melolontha. Next base: position 165,104,495 of record OW285238.1, on the reverse strand, counting down.
CAATGTTTCCCTCTACTTCTTCATCGGATAAATCGGAATCTTTATCAGTTTCTGCATCGGGTGGTTCAGACGGGGGACAAATTGCGATGCTCTGGGGTATTTCGTCATCTTCTGAAATCATGTCCAGCAGTTCATGAAAAAGTAACCCCTTTCCGTCTCTTCCGCGGATATACCTAACGAAAAAACTTTATATATTATATATAACCTCATTTTCCCATTGGCAACTAAAGTTGCCATCGAAATGTAAATGGCCACCATTTTGTAAAATCTTACTGAATTGATAAACTAATTATAAAAGTACAAAATAACATATTTTAGCAAGACTACTAAATTATCTAATACTAATATAAATATGATTACAAGCCTATATACTTACAAAGACTGATCTACTGCCATCGAGCTTAGTGAAATACGCTGACGCACTTGAAAACACTTTTGATTATCAAGATTTGTAGCACACTTCTAACGTTGTAGCATTAAATCTACATTCAGTACACATTGTGTCACCACTTCAACACAAAATTCCCTTCATTAACTACATACATAGGCGTACTTGGCGGATTTAGTTAGGTGGAAACTTTAGTTGCCACCGGGCTTTAATGGGTTAATATATAGCAAATAAGTACTGTTATATTTGGTTTCAATTATTTTAATTTGCATAAATAGCAGATAAATACTTTTATGTCACCCACACATCTATGATGTGAACGGGTAGGTACGTGTAAATTGGGTCCCGAGCAAATCGACATTCAAAAATATCATGTAAATTTGGTCCCATAACTTTGCGTTGCCTGATAGTGCATGGGTAAATTCGGTCCCGAATATACATTTAATGAACTGCAAAGTAAATTACAAAAACATTAAAATTAAATCTAAAAATTTACAATTACCTAATTTTTAACGCCACAATAAAAGGATATACATTTAATGAAATGCAACGGCTTATTTCCTGTTTTCTGTAAACTTAAATCATTTTCGTGATAAACTTTTGACGGTTTTTAACTTTACTGTTATGTAGTTTAGAAATAAAATGTACACTTCATAATTTTACACAGGCATCCATTTGAAATTCTTTAAGTTTTTGTTAAAAAATTAATATGTTAGGGCGAGATTTATAAAAGAAATCATTGAAATGTTGGGACCGAATTTACCTATCGATAAAGAGGCTTTAAATTTACATATTTTATTTATGGCCTACCCCCATAGGGTTAAAGTAAGGAACAGTTTACATCGGTGTAGGTTAATTGGGTCCCGACCCAATTAACCTACACCGATGTGAACTGTTCCTTACTTTAATAGCCAGAGTGGTACTAAATAAATTGCGTCTAAGTAAGCGAATTTGATTTGCTCATTTATATTAATTCTGGTAATTAAATTTAACAGTCATTGCTAGAGACCGACCGCATCAGGTTGAAATTAATTTATATTGACGACTGGATACTGACGAAGATGCATCTTACCGTAAAAAATTGGCATGGAATTTCAGCATTAATATTGTCTACATTGAAAATTCGTTTAACTTTCTGCGACGTGCTGGAAATACGTGCTTGTACTAGAAAAATGAGCTCTCTACATCTAGTGAAGTAACATTTGCGAATTTAAAATACTTCTCATAGCTTTCACATTTGGGTTCACATTATTAGAGACCAGACGCATTTGGCTGAAATTACGATGGACCATATATATAGTCTATAACATCGCTAAGTACAACACGCAGTTATTGAATAGCACTATTGATTCGGTTAACGGCGCATCTGTTTTTTATCGTTTTACAGTGAAGTTCCTTTCTTCATAGGCGTAAATAAAATATATTTTATTTATTAGTTTATATTTCGTAAGATAAATAAAGTACGGTGAGTTCGTTTCTTTTTTTCATATTTTCAACTGTTAATTACATACTTCGAAATTTTTGTAATAGATCCTGTTTAATATCGTTTCTTTGAATCTACTTTTCCCAATTATTTTGACGTAAGTGAATTTCGTTAAGTTGCAATAACTTACGCATACATTTTTAATTTTCATTTATTTAGATCTAGAACATTGTTTAAGTTACTTTTTCAGGTATGATATGGGACAACGTCGAGAATGGCATCGTGAAGCAATGGCGAGTTGGATTAAGGGTCAAACTGATTGTATGTCCATTGCCAGTTATTCCGAAATTCATTGCAAAGTCTGTAAAATATCTTTAAAAAATTCCAAGAAACCGCACGTAAAACGCCACTTAGCATCGCAAACACATACTCAAAAATTAGACCCGTTGGAATCTGAAAATTTTAACGAAGAACTCAGTGAAACTTTAATAGCGGTAAATATTCCATTTAATAAACTTGACAATCCCACCTTCAAAACATTTCTCCAAAAATATACTGCTCGAAATGTTCCTGATGAATCCACCTTACGCAAATATTATGTTTCTAAGTGCTAAACGAAAGCAGTAGAACGCATTAGAAGCCATCTTTCAAATCAGTACCTATGGATTGGATAAGTGCCGATGGAATTGTCGATATATTAGGACTCCTTTGTCCTGTAGTGGTAAATGTTGTAGCTGGTGTACTACATCCAACTAATCTATATAACACATATGTAATAGCAACAAAAGTTATAAATACAGTTGATGCAGAAACAGTAGCTAAAACCATTTACGAGAATATGCACCAAATGCTTCATTCGGGCGACAGATACAAAGAAAAAATACTTTTATTGGTCAGTAACAGTGCTGCATATATGTTAAAAACAGGCAGACTATTCAAGGAAACATATCCTAATACGCTGCATATTACTTGTGTAGCACATGCTCTCCACAGAATCTGTGGAATACGAGGTGCATTCAAGTTCTAAGGCCTCCGATTTTTTTTCTAACAAACTACTCACTCGAAAACTATGAAACTGGTGTTACTTCTCGACGTAATCTCCCTGCAGACATACACATTTTTCACAATGTCGACGCCATGATTCCATGGCCGCGGCGAAGGCTTCTTTAGGAGTCTGTTTCGAACACTGGAAAATCGCTGAAGCAATAGCAGCACGGCTGGTGTATGTGCGGCCACGGACAGTGTCTTTCATTGTTGGAAACAGCCAAAAGTCACTAGGAGCCAGGTCAGGTGAGTAGGGAACATGAGAAATCACTTCAAAGTTGTTTTCACGAAGAAACTGTTGCGTAACGTTAGCCCGATGTGCGGGTGCGTTGTCTTGGTGACACAGCTTTCCCAGACGTTTTTGTTGCAGTGCAGGAAGGAACTTGTTCTTCAAAACATTTTCGTAGGATGCACCTGTCCCCGTAGTGCCCTTTGGAACACAATGGGTAAGGATTACGCCCTCACTGACCCAGAACATGGACAACATCATTTTTTCAGCACTGGCGGTTACCCGAAATTTTTTTGGTGGCGGTGAATCTGTGTGCTTCCATTGAGCTGACTGGCGCTTTGTTTCTTGATTGAAAAATGGCATCTACGTCTCATCCATTGTCACAATCGACGAAAAGAAAGTCCTATTCGTGCCTTGGTTGCGCGTCAACATTGCTTGGCAACATGCCACACGAGCAGCCTTGTGGTCGTCCGTCAGCATTCGTGGCAGCCAACTGGAGGACACTTTTCGCATTTTCAGGTCGCCATGCAGGATTGTGTGCACAGAACCCACGGAAATGCTAACACTGGCGGCGATCTGTTCAACTGTCATTCGGCGATCCCCCAAAACAAGTCTCTCCACTTTCTCGATCATGTCGTCAGACCGGCTTGTGCGAGCCCGCGGTTGTTTCGGTTTGTTGTCACACGATGTTCTGCCTTCATTAAACTGTCGCACCCACGAACGCACTTTCGACACATCCATAACTCCATCACCACATGTCTCCTTCAACTGTCGATGAATTTCAATTGGTCACACCACGCAAATTCAGAAAACGAATGATTGCACGCAGATCAAGTAAGGAAAACGTAGCCATTTTAAGTATCTAAAAGAGTTCTCATTCTCGACGCTGCCGCTACAATTCCATCTGCCGTACAGTGCTGCCATCTATGTGACGTATTGACAACGAACGCACGCTCATTTTAAAACAATGCACATGCTTCTATCTCTTTCCAGTCTGAAGAAAAAAAAGCGGAGGCCTTAGAACTTGAATGCACCTTGTATATCCGAGACACCTTTCCGGAAGTTAGTAGACTTCATCAAACAAAAGCTGAAACAATCCCATATTATAGACTTGTTGAAGTTGATAGACTTGTATCCGATTTTAAAAAATGTTTTCAAAAAAGCGCCATTGAGAGTAGCTCTTTTCGGGGAAAAACTTCCATCCTTGTCACTGCCTCCCTCTCCAGTAATAACTAAATGGGGAACATGGTTGGAAGCTACTAGTTTTTTTTGCAGAGAATTTCGATAGTTTACAAAATTTCGTTAAACTTTTTCCATATCTAGAAAAGGTCTACTGTTCTGCGTGCGTTCAAATTGAAAGTATAATTTTTAAATATTCAATATGGTGGCGAGATCCAAGTGGAAACTTGTCAAGCAATCATAGCAAATTTTACAGACATAGTTGCATACCAGCGCAGTAGAGGTACTCATATGCCAGACATCATTTTGCATACTTGAAATAGAAACGTATTTTGTTAATGTGTTTTGGAAAAATAAAGTTCATAAATTGATATGCGCTTTTTGAATGACCTTTACAACAATTCACTCCAAATCAAGAACAAAAAAACATATCTTCGATAGTATTTTATCAATTCCTAATTAATTACAACCTAAAAGTGATTAATAAATTCATGGAAACGTTCATTATATTGCACGTAAACTATAAGCAGGGAATTAACTATCAGTATAGTTTATTTCAAATTATAAGAATAGAACTTTGAACGACTCTAATGCTTTTATTTCACCACCTGCGGCAATAACTATCTGGCCGGCTCAATACGATTATCTTTTACGCAAACAAACTGCTGAGGTCCGTAATGACAAAATTTAAGTAAATTGTAATTACTGCAATTTAGATGAAATAAAATTTAATAATAATATAAGTACCAACACTTGTTAATTTGAATATACTCGTATAGTTCTTATATATAGTTAAATAGTCATTAAATTACAATTTAGATGAAATAAGTGCTTATATTTATTAAACAAAATTTAAGTAAATATAGTTAGGAGAGTTGGTATACAGTACATCTAATATTCAGTCTATTTATCATTTATTGTTAATCTTTACTGCTTTATACATATTTGATTTTTCCCTCTTTATTTAACAAACATGTGGCGACCTTTTGCTGAAAGTGTTAGTGATTATGATGTGGATAGTGATAATACTGTTGGAGCACGACAGAGAAAGCATATAGCAGAAGATGCAAAACAGATAATTTTCAATGTCTATCATACCCTGATGGAAGAAAATAACGAACTACAAACCCAGAACATTCAACGAACGTCGCAATTAACCAAGGTGCCTTTTGGAACAATATATAAAATAATTAAGAATAACGCAGGGCCTCGAAAGCAAAGAAGTGACAAAGGAGCACCGAGAAAAATTGAATAGTATGAAATTGATACTATTAGGCAGCAAGTATACTCCTTCCACAGAGGAAATGTTGTATCTACACTTGACTGCTTACATAATAGAATCAGTGATGAGCTTATAAATATTCAGTATGATAATATTCAATATGAAATTGATACTATTAGGCAGCAAGTATACTCCTTCCACAGAGGAAATGTTGTATCTACACTTGACTGCTTACATAATAGAATCAGTGATGAGCTTATAAATATTCAGTGTTCTAAAGCAACCTTGTGGCGGACGCTAAAGAAAGCTGGTTTTAAGTTTGGCACTATAGACAAACGTCGCACAATTATGGAAAGCCCGAGGTTACAGAAACTTCGATATGAATACTTAACGTCAATTAGAAGGTATAGACAGGAAGGACGATTAATATGTTATTTAGACGAGACATGGTATGACACCCATGACACAATTTGCAAAGGTTGGGTGGATAGTTCAAGTATGTGTCAGCTGGACGCGCCGGTTTCGAGAGGAAAGAGAATAATCATTCTTCATGCTGGGTCAGAAAAAGGATGGATCGGCCAGCAGCTATTATCTGCTAAAAATGTTAAATCCTCAAGTTTAGATTACCATGAAGATATGACCTCATCTTTACTTGAAGAATGGTTTTGTGACACTTTGCTGCCAAATTTACCAAAAGATAGTGTGATAGTGATGGACAACGCTCCGTATTATTCTCGACAGCAAACCAAAGTTCCTACAAAATGTAATAATAAGAAAGATATTAAAACATTTTTAGAAGCAAATGATTTATATTTTGAGGATCATTATACAATTAATAGCGGTGATGAAGACAAAAGAATATTTAGAGGATTATTATGTGGATAAGAGAGCCAAAGAAGCAGGACATACAATTTTGCGTTTACCACCATACCATTGCATTTTCAATTCCATTGAATTGATATGGGCCCAACTGAAAAATACCATAAGACGAACAAATCAAACACCGAAATTTAGTGAAAGAAGTGTAACACACATAAAAAATGCTATGGAACATATAACTGCTCTAAATTGGAAAAATGCTGTTAAACACGCAATAGCAAAAGAGGACGAATATATGCGCATGTACAAAATAGTAGCACCTTTGATTATAAATTTGCAATACGATTCAGACACAGACGCCGATTTGCAAGACGACTCAATCACAGAAGGTGGTGCAATAAAAGCATTACAGCCGTTTAAAGTTATATTCTTATAATTTGAAATAAACTATACATATACAGAATTCGGTTATGCATGTCCTAAATAATAAACCTCAAAATATGTTTGGTATTTGTATATTAAGTACTCCTTCTTAGTTAGACATGTATTTGTTGGTTTTATTAACAGATTAATGAATGTTAGCATTTACACAACGTTTTAACAAAGCACTTACGTATCTATTTCACTTCGGAAACAAGTGGTCCTAATTGATGGTATACATTTTTATTGTTTACTAGAACACTTACCAGAACTGTGAATGGAATTCAATATAACAGATGATATGTATAATATAATTAACAACAATACTTTGCATTTTATTACATAATTATTGGATACAATTCATATTCAATAAGATTTTTGTTGAACTTGTCAAATTAATTAGAATATTTAATATATTAACAAATAATATGCCACAACTACAGCAACCACAAAGCTTTTTCGATATTTTTATTTTTTTGAAAATTATAACACGAATATATTTATTTTATATTCAAATTAAAGAGTTCTCAAATAACTTGAATTTACTTTCAAAATTATAGTAAACGTTTGTGTTAATAGATGTAGATCTCGGTTTCCGGGTTGGAACCGCGTCGAGTTAGGCGTAGTTGCCAACGTTTCGTCCACTGTTTCAAGGGACATCTTCAGGGCTGTACATGATGTTCGGATCGGGTTCATTCCGAGGTTTGAGGTTACGATGTCTCACTATATTCCCATATATTCGCATTATCACCCGGCACACAAACAAGCGGTCATCAATACTCTTGTACATCGTGCGTTTTCTATCTCAGCACCTAGGGCACTACCCTCCGAACTTAAGCATGTTTCTAACACCCTACTTCAGAATAATTAAAACGTCAACGACATACACCGTACAGCAGACCGATTTTCATGTGGCCGGTGGGAGAATTTGTACGTGCGTCAAGTAAGGGTCAGTGTTAGATAGAGACAGTATTCGGAAAAATGAAATGCAAACTCTTTGTGCGAGTCGTGCATTGGGACGTAGTAAGGGATAAATTCAGAAAATCACATTGTTGAACATGTTTATAATGGTTTGTATTTCACTAAATTAAGGCAAATAGAAGTAAAATAAAACGCATAGTTTCATGTAACATGTTTAATTAAAATGTCTTACCTTACCTACTAGCTAATAGCTACCTTACCTACTAGCTAATAGCGTACTAACATCACATTAAGGGGATGACTGAATAAGATTGTTAGCTACACTTAACGGTAGAAAGGCTTAGGATTAAGTAAAACTAATTTGGATAATTAACTGAATTATTGGCAAATAATGTTTATGCTAATCTCTTTCTCATTATAATCACATTGTAAACTTTCTATATGTACAAAAGAACAGTATATTCTTCAACGAGCGTAGGCGAGTGTTGTAATAACATTATTTAATAGTCGTGGAGAAAAGAATATTATTAATATGTACTAATATTATTGGAAATAACAATGAAAATAATAATTACAATAAGAAATAATACATAAATACTCAAAAATAATTATAGGAGAAAACAATAATGAACAATAACTAAGTTTCCAAAAAATTACGGTAAATTATACATATAATTATATAAAAAGTTATGCAGAATCACTATCACTGACTTCCTCTTCGCTCTCCGATTCAGAGTCTTCACCCAAATTAATAATGAACTGGTCTGTATCTTCGTCTATGAGAGATTCCGCTTCCAAAAACTTTTGCTGACACTTTATCGCGTGGTCACAACATTTATTCCATTCAGCAGCACTAAATTCATGAAAAAAGTTATCACATAACTGTTGAACATATCTAATAGTGAATGATACATTTTTTTGTGCCACATATTGTTTAAGAGATGCCCGTACTAACTCAATCGGATTTAAATCTGGGTGGTATGGCGGTAATCGCAAAACACTATGGCCACGTTGTGTTAACATTTCATCTATCTCGAACGTTTTAAATGTTGGCTTATGTACTTTAATAATATTATATAAATCGGGCTTGAGCATGTTATTGTCGAAGTAAATATTTTTAGACCTTAACCAGTCTATCATAACAGATTTCCTGCTATTAGAATTCGGTGGTTTATCTTTTTGGACATTATGATAAGGAGCATTGTCAATTACTAGGACAGACTTTGGAGGCAGGTTTGGAATTAATTTTTCTAACAACCATTTTTTGTCATTTTCATAATTCATCTCGTGATGATAATCTCCCGTTGTGGTATTAGACTTAAAAATCAATTTAGCATTCGGAATGAATCCCGTCTCGCAGCCAGCATGAACAATAATTAGTCTTAGACCTTTTGATATAGGCCTTGCTAATCCTTCATTGGAATTGTCACTCCAACAAGTAGCCACGGTATGAGAACTGTGGATGTAAGTTTCATCCATATATATATAATCCGTCTTTTTTCATTTCTGTAGCTTTGAATGGTACGCAAATAAGACACTCTTAATTGACGAATGTCGTGTTTTTCCATTAACAACTTTCTGTTGGTTTTTGTTTTTCTCCAACGAAAGCCCATATCTTTTACTACTTTCCGAAGAGAATCTATTCCTCCAGTGTATCCTGTTTCTTTAAATTTTCTTAGAATGTTTGGCATTGTAGGCACAATTTTGTCAACAGTAAAGGTATTTAAAATTGTTCTACGCGCAGCACACCTTTATCTGCATCGTCTTTTTCGGTTTTGGGCTTGGTTTTTTTTTTATTTTTCTTTGGCGATGTAAAAGATGAACCGGCACCTGCGTTTATTTCACTTTTTTCTTTAACAATCCGTCTAATACTTCTCTCAGAAACACCCGTTGCGGCAATAACGCGTTCATATAACTGATCCAGTGGAATTTTGAGTACCCCTGAAGTTTTTTCTTCTTGCATATATTTAAATACATTTGAGATCACTTCACGAGTTTGACTGTGTAAAACACATTTATTTAATTTACTTTTAAACTCCATTACTCACTACCTTAATACGGCACTTCACTACTGTGTTTATCGCTTAAAACGATGTAAAACACTGAATGCCAGTGGTTCCCCTACCTATGAATTTCGTGCGCATCTCGAGGGCGGTACTTCTAACCGGCCACATGAAAATCGGTCTGCTGTACTATAGTGAGACATCGTAACCCCAAACCTCGGAATGAACCCGATCCGAACATCAGCACCGCTTTCTTACCGTATATTCAAGGTATCACCGATCATATAGGAAAGGTTCTACATAGAAATAAAATCAAAACTGTCTTCAGACCCCATTCTAAAGTTTCAGACCTCTTACCCTCGGTTAAAGACAAAATATCTCCGTTCCAAGCACAAGGAGTGTATCGCATTCCGTGTTCGTGTGGCAGTGTGTACATTGGCGAAACTAAGCGGCCAGTCGGTGTGCGTGTGTCCGAACATGAACGTTGTACTAGACTGTTACATATAGCCGGTTCAGCGCTGGCAGAATACAAACTCAACTCCGGTCATCAAATTCTATTCAAAGATGTCAAGCTTCTATCCCGTGAATCGCATTACATACTTCCCTAGGAAAATCCGTAAATCTATTTAAATTTACAAACATCCCCGCAATCTCAATAGAGACGATGGCTACACTTTACATCCGACGTGGCAAACTCTACTGAACTCTAGTAAGAATTACAACGCCCATACGACGCATACCATTGGCTCATTGTCCCCAGCCAATAGCAGGCCACCATCTGACCCGGTCCCCCTTATATAAGTTGTGCCGGTCTCTGTCATAGCATTCTTCAAGCTACTGCGAAACGACGAACATCTACGTACAGCCCTGAAGATGTCCCTTGAAACAGTGGACGAAACGTTGGCAACTACGCCTAACTCGACCCGGTTCCAACCCGAAAACCGAGATCTTCATCTAGAGAACGACCGTGGAAACCTACACCTACGTTTGTGTTAATAATTAAGAAATATTCTTTTATCAGACTTTGTTCGCACCATATGAAAAAAAAATTTGTCCTTGATTTATTTAAAAATCTAAATCCGCCAAGAGTTTGTGAATATAAAAAAAGGCAAAATGGACTACTCGAATTCTGTAAGCGATTTTTGGTCAAAGAAACAACTCAACATCGATTTGACGCTGCTCCGAACTTTTTTCGGTGATGACGTGATGACGATGACATCTTCCACTGGGATGATTATTCACTAACGATTCTGGTACTGCAGTTCACATCCCTCTCGGCAGCTTCTTGCAGCTCTGTGCACACATGAACACGGTTCTATTTTTGTTCAATGCTGAGAAACCTTGGCGCAAACTTCACAGGAATAAGCCGCATTTTGAGTTCACCAGACAGAGTTCGCTGACAAACACCATACGACAAGCCGACAATGTTACAAATGTCATGGATTGTTCTTCTTCGGTCTTGCAGGATAGCATCACGCACTCTTGTCACATTTTTTGACGTGTTTTCCGACGATGGACGATCGGAACTCTTATCATCATCAATCGACAAACGCTCATTTTTAAAACAGTTTGTGTCTGGTCTAAAGCATCCTCATCAAACGCTTGTTTAAGCAGAATTTAATGCACGTTATTTGCTCTTTCACATCAGGCATTGTAGTGTCGCACAATAACACAACTCAACATATACAGAGTGATTCTAAATACATGCGACAAATTTTATGGGCTGATTCATAGGGTCATTATGATCATAAAAGTTCATATGAATGTATGTCTAAAATGGCTTACTTTTGAAGTTACGGGATGTTTCTTACAAGAAAACCTACTAATGCAACAAAATTAACTTAATAATAAAAATTCTTAGAAACGACCGCCTTTAACTGCAATATAAGTTCCTATCCTCCGTTGCAATGATTGGTGAGTGCGTTCAAAAATACCGGGAGGTGTTTCGAATTGTCTCAAATGCTGCAACAATACGATTTCTGAGTTCACCAACATTTTCAATGGGTGTCGTATAAACTAGTGATTTAAGGTGACCTCAGAGAAAAGAATCTAGAAAATTCAAGCCTGGATTTCGCGGAGGCCACAGTTGTGGACCTCCTCGCACTATCCACCGATTTGGATATGCACCGTCCAAAAACTAACGATCAACTAAACTGAAATATGCTGGACATTATCGTGCATAAAATACATTTGTAATTTTACTTGCAACGGGACTTATTCCAACATTAGTGTTCCAACAGAGTTCTCTTCAATAAAGCGGCGATACACTTCTCCATTTAACCTCATCGGCAATGAATATGGACCTATCAAGTGATCTGCAACAAACCCGGCTCATAAATTACCAGAGAATTAATGTTGATGACGGGTTTCCAATGTTTCATGTGGGTTTTCTTCGGCTCATGTGTGATTATTATGAAAATTAATAATAGCATGTCTGGTGAAACTAGCTTCGTCAATGCAGAATACTTGAGCCAAAAACTGAGGATTTAGTGAGATTTTCTGTTGTATCCATTAACAAAAAGTCGATCTTTTTCGGGAAATCTGCGTGAAAGAGTACCTGTACCTGTTGTATGTGATACGGAGACAATAGTTGATTGTTCAATATTCACCAAAGTATGGGCTGATTTATATTTAGGTCAGAGGCAATTATTCTAGTGCTTGTAGTAGAATGTTCTTCTATTTCATGTAGCACCATTTCTTCAACTTGTGGAGTTCTAACTGTACATGGGTGTCCGCTATCAGCCGTATGTTTTTTAAAACTTCCCATTTCACTAAGACGTTGGTGAGGACGGGCAAATATCGAATGATGCGGGATGACACGGTTCTGGTATCGTTCTTCATAAACAAGTCTAGCTGCACGTGAATTACCATTAGCAAAACCGTAAACAAAATGCAAATCGCACAACTTAGGATTTGTGTAATTCATTTTAGAAAACTTTGACAGTCAAAACGAATGTTTTTGCAAAGTTATACTATAACAAATATAACAAATGCATCTTATTGTTGCAGCATTTTAGATAATTCGAAACACCCCCGGTATTAAGTTAATTTTGTTGTATTAATACGTTTCATTGTATAAACTTTTAATTTACTATTAAACACCTCGTAACTTTAAAACTAAGCCGTTTAAGACATATATTCATATAAACTTTTATGATCATAATAACCCTAGAAATCAGCTCATAAAATTTTTCGCATATATGTAGAATCACCCTGTATAAATATTACAAATAAAACAGATATGTAGGTATTACACACATGTGTATCTGTAGACATGAACATACACCTCGTATTTTCCAGCGTTCACTTCAATTAAAGACGCGTGTTTCTGTCTTAACCCTTGTCTGCATGACCTGGGTCCTTTGGCGACCCCAGCACCACATTTTTCTTCACAGTTGCCTACCCTGAATTAGTAGGCGTTTGGCCGTACATCTATTTGTCATTTGCAGTTTGAGGTTATGTTGTGCAGTGGTAGTTTGACTATAAGTTTTTCCCTGTTCTAATTAAAGTTAAATTAGGTAAGTAGGGTCTGTAAAGGACCCCATCTGTGCTTTTGCGTACTAAATATAACATTTTAATACACCTGTTTCTTCTAGTTTTTGAAAAGAATGAGTCGTTTAGATCGTCGCCGTCCATTGACTAGCACAGAGTTGACCCATCTTGCTGAAAATATCGAAGATTTGTCGGATATAGAAGATGAATATGATGTCGATTTTCAAGAAATTATTTCTCAGTCCGAAGATAACCTCGAAAGTCAGAGCGAAGAAGATTCCGATGAATTACCAGATGAAAGTAATACTGAAGAATTTCATTGTACTCAGTACGTTGCCAAGTCAGGTTTGAAGTGGAATAGTTTACCTTTTCGCAGTAGTAAAACGCCACTGCGAAATTTAGTAAATGCACGTCCTGGGCCGACGCCGTTTACCGAAGAAGCGAATGATTCTATAGATATTTTCAATTTATTCATTACAAATGAAATGAAAGATATGTCGTTATACAAATGAAGAAGCAAAGAAGAATTATGCAGAATGGAATAAAAAAAAAACCTAATTCACCAATGAATTGGATAGATTTAGAAAAGGGTGAACTAGATTGCTTCTTCGGTGTACTTTTAAAAGCAGGTGGATTGAGATGCAGGAAAGAATCCACGCGTGAAATGTGGACAAGAGATTTCTCTATACGCCGCCCATTTTTTTGTGCAGCTATGTCTGTCAACAGATTTGAAGAAATATCAAGATTCTTAAGATTTGACGATAAGACTACAAGAATTGACAGAAAGAAGGAAGATAAACTGGCGGCTATTAGAGAGATTTGGGACTTATTTGTAAGAAATTTCAAAATAATGTTTGAACCTTACGAATCTCTTACAGTGGATGAACAACTAGTATGTTTTAGGGGCAGATGTCCCTTTAGACAATACATAAAATCAAAGCCTGGTCGTTACGGCATAAAAGTCTGGGCACTTGCTGACGTAAAGACTTCCTATTTATGTAATCTTCAGGTTTTCTGTGGTCGTCTTCTAAGTGGAGTGAGGGAAAAAGAACAAGGAATGCGTGTAGTAAAAGATATGGTTGAACCATATTTCGGTAGCTGGAGAGGCATAACTACAGATAATTTCTTTACAAGTATACCTTTAGCGAATTATTTGTTGAGCAAAGGACTTACATTGCTTGTGACGGTTCGAAAAAATAAAACTGATACGCCACCTCAACTCAATGTAATCTCAAGGCCAGTTCATTCATCCATGTTCGCTTTCACAATGGATGTAAGCATGGTATCGTACATTCCAAAAAAGGGCAGAATGGTTCATTTGTTGTCTACACAACATCAAGACGATAACGTATCTCCTGAAAGCGAAAATAAGACTATTATGATACTAGACTACAACGAAACTAAAGATGCAGTTGACAACGCAGATAAATTGATTCGCGAATTTTCATGCGCTCGTAGAACACTACGATGGCCTTATAGACTATTCATGAATATTCTAGATATATGTGCCATTAATACATTTGTAATATTCAATGAAAAACACCCCGAATGGAAAAAACAAAATAAAGCCAGACGTAGGTTGTTCTTGTTACAACTGGGAGACAAATTAACTCGTGGAAACATGGAAAAACGGGCTCAAAATAGAAAACTTCCAATATTTAAAACAGCACTCCAGGATTGTGGTATTGCCTTAGCAGAAACAAATTTAGATTCACAGAGAGATGAAGAAAGAGCCACTTCGACAAAAAGGGGTAGATGCTATAAATGTCCAAGAGAACAAGACAAGAGGGTTAACATAAAATGTAAGGACTGTCACAAATTTGTTTGTGACGCACATAGAAAAAAAGGGACAGTGACTGTTTGTCTTCCATGCCTTTCATTAAAATAATGTTTTCCATTAAATTTTCTTTTTTAAAGTTATATGTAATTTCAAAGCATTGTCAAATCTAATGTTTAACACATTTTTGTTTTGTTTTATTCTAATATAAAAATAATTGTACAACCATCATATTATATGTAACTTCGATCAAATTCAATTTTAAGACTTTTTTAAATTTTAATTTGTCTTAAAGTACCTTAAATCTAAAAAAAAATGGGGTCTCGACAGGACCCCACGTATGTGGTTACGTACGCATTAGTCTGTCATGCACACAAGGGTTAATAAACGTCATCAGCTTAGCTAATCAAAGTAAAGTTTGATAAACATACAAGTTTTGACTTGACCCTAAAATTCATCGAACTTATATCCAATAGAAAATGCATTGAATGCATTAATTAGAAATGCATTAATTAGAAAGAAAAGTTTATTCAAAAGTAAATGCCAATAGAGTTGAATTACTAAAAAATATTGAAGAAGCCTAGAGGAACAGCGAAAGAATTAAAAACTTTATTAAACATTGCCTAGTCAACATAAACGCAGTAATTACGAATGTAATTGAGATAGAGAATTGAATTACCAAATACTAATGTCTTTAAAATGTTTCTAAGTATTCATTTAAACAAGAATTAAATCAAGTTTTCACGCTAAGAAATAAGTAATTAAACTTCTAGTTTCAAAAATTATTTTATTGTAAATACCACTACAATATTGTATGGCGAAACAATTTTGTAGTGGTATTTACAAAAAAAGAATTTTTGAAACTAGAAGTTTAATTACTTATTTCTTAGCGTTATAATGAAGTTTCAACAAGTATCTCCTTCGTCAATTAACTATAAAGTTTTCATATAAATTTATCGGTTATGTTTCTTCTTAAGCAGTAAAATTCAACCGCGTTTCTAATATTTTGGGCACCGATTATATCTCTTGTTTGTCATACATCATACAACAAAATTTTATAACGGTCTAGAATTAAAAACCAATATCGAAGTATGAAATTTTTATCTGAAATTAAAAGCAGGAAAATTAAAATGTTTCCTTATAACGATTAATTTTTTATGACCGATATACTTAATATCATAAATGAAACATCTAAACAAACAAAAAATAATTTTATTTATTAAAACGAGTACATAATATGATACTCACATTGACTATGCTGACTCCTATGACTGCCACCCAACCCCATCCTCCATCTGGAGGTACCATCTTCGGTTTTTCGACAAGCATCTTGCTATCTCACCTGCTGGAATCAGAATCAGACATTAGTCAGAAAATGGAACGGGAATATGATGAACGTTGTCTGGTGCCAGGCACGCCATATCAAAAAGAGTACGTATAGGGTATTAATTAAAATTATAACTAGATAGGTTATTTTCGTTGGGTAAATCATTTATTTTATCGATATTTCACGGAACGAATAACCATAAAATTTTTCGAGAATTCCGTGACAAGGCGATTTGATAGATTGTTTGTATTCTTTCAGCTTTAATTGTTGTGTTATATAAGACTATTATTGTATTTAATTTGCGTAGGTAATGGTACGATTTTTCAAGGTATTTAATTTAAAAGTCATTGCCGTAAATTAAATAGTAATCTAGATCCGTTGCAAGTAATATTTTCGTGTATTTTATAAAAGTAATTTCTATTTGTTTAAAACAAAACCTTTAATTCAGTAAAAAAAGATTGAAATGCGTACTTATACCTACATACACCAATCAATTATTACACATTTTATTAATTTAATTCGGAAAACATTTACTCGATTTATCCCGTAATAAGATGGATTTCGTTAAAAAATCCTCATATGCAAACAGAGAAGTAAATAATTTTTACAAAATCCGGGAAGAAAACAAAATTTTTGGGAACAAACTTTTTCAAAATATTCGCCTTTATGGTCTATACACTATTTATACGTACGAACCAGTTCTCAAAAGATTTTTTTAATTCTGAAGGTTTTATCTCAGAAACATGGTTTTCAAAGGCTTCGACTGCTTGAGGTGGGTGAGAATGTCCACGCATTTTTTGTTTCACAGTTGGGAACAAAAAGGAATCATTCGGCGACAAGTCAGGTGAATATGGACAATGAGACATTATTTCAACACTTTTCTCCTTCAAATAGTCAACTGTTAGACGTGCTGTATGGGAACTCGCATTGTCGCGATGAAGAATAATCCAACGTTTTCGGTTGTTCTTCCTGATTTCGTCTATAAATTTGGGCAAACAAATTACTGTATACCAATCAGCGTTAACAGTGTTTCGATCATCTAAAGGAATTGTTGCGATATGTCCTGTACAGCCGAAGAAACAAGCGATCATTTTCTTGGAAGTGCTCCTTGCACGAACAACTTTTGTGGGGTTCGGTTCGTCTTGGAACACCCATACAGTAGATTGTTTCTTGGTTTCCGGCTCATACGCATATGTTCATGTTTCGTCACCTGTGACGATGTTGTATACGGATTTTGCGGTTCCTACGTCGAATTTTTTGCCCATTTCTTTACATCAATTGACACGAGCTGCTTTCTGTGCTTCGGTGAAGTTATGTGGAATCCATCTGGAACATATCTTTTTTATAAATAGATGTTCATGCAAAATCGAATGAATTGCAATCTGCGATATGCCAAGAGATGCCTCTACCGCACTGTAAGTCACATGGCGATCGTGTTTATCATTTTCCGCACAGTATCGATATTTTTTGGAATCGCAACAGTTTTTGGTCGACCTTTACGTGATTCATCACTCACTGAGGCACGACCATGACAAAATTCTGCAAACCAATTGTAAACTGTCTTCCTCATTACCAAAAGTTGACCGAAGCGATATAATGCATTCTTGTGGAGTTAGGCCTGTTTTATAATCGTGAAAAATCATCCAACGAAAACTTTCACGAGTAATCTTCATTATTTTACAAACTCACTGTCTTAAAACTGTCACTATCAACAAACTACTGACTCAATTTCTAAACTATCGCGGATTTCTCATTGACAAATGTCAAACTTTAAAAATATAGTGATTACATATTGTCATGAATTTTTCCCCGTAGAAAAATTAAAGAAACAGGAGAAGACTATATATATTTATGTACATTTTATTCGAGGAAAATAATTAAAGATATTATATATTTTATTTAAAATTTGATTATAATGTGTATTTTTGCCCACGTCTGTAGAATGTTCGAGCGTGGTCTTGATGTTTGAGGTTCCCGCCACTTCGGAAGTATATTGTCGTAGTAGCTCCATTGATTTTGTTTTAGGGATGGATAGATCCATTTCCGTAGTGCAGCGCTAGAGATTTTTGATCCGTTAAACAGATAGGTTGTATTAATTTTTTCTGAATAAAGACTTCCTTTTTATTCAGTATATTATAGTTAATTTCGGTTTATGTTTGTAGTTGAGTGATACTGATGTGTTTAAAATAATTCTCGATTTATTACGAGTCTCTGATACTTGTAATTTTTGATTTGTGCGACCTATCTGAAATCTCTCTTTTAGAATTTTTTTTAGTGAAGTGTGACAACTACATTAATTAATGTACGTGTATATTTGCAAGTATAATTATATATATATATATTAATTTATTTATGTGATTTGTATATTGATTGAGCTCGTAAATTCAGTAAATTTTAGTTTAATATATATTTTATAGTCAAATAAATATCAAGGAAAATTTTCATACTTCTTTTGAGGTATTATTTTTTATGAGTAATATATATTTTAGAAAGTAGGAATTTGTGGGAAAATTATATTTTACCATGTTGAATGTGCGCATGGGTTAGTTTTGATGCGCGCGCTTACAGTTATTTTTCTGTTTGACGTTTGAATTTGGGAATAACGTAATTATTGAAGTCTGATAGTTTTCTTGAATATTTAATTAGTTGTAATTTTGTTCGCGGTCAAAGTGAGGTTTTTCATCTTATATATGTCAATATTTATAAAAGTTTTCCTCACGCTGTAGCATAATTATTGCTACAGCACTTCCTTATACTCTATAAAGTCCTTTTTTTTTCATTTTTTTTGATTATACGTTTGTGCTGTTAATGTTTGTTTTCTTTGCTAATACCTTTTGTTTTATTATACACGTACCCTTTGAGGGTAACCCTGAAGATACAAGAGCTCATGGAAGGCTAACCCAACTAGAGTGACACTGAGCAAGCTATTGTGTATTGTGGGACAATTCTAATAATTAATCAACACCATAATACATAGCAATATGTCAAAAGCGCCATCTAGTGGTCGACTGTAAAAATATAAAAAGATTTTTGTGTATAGAGAGCGCTATAAATAAATGAACACCCAATATGTATATTTTAATAGAATTTTCAGAAAATATATATTTTAATTGTAATAAGAAACGACGAAAATTTCAACAAGATACTATAGCAAAAACAAATTGCATATCGATGCGACAATTCACATCAAGCTTTGATACAAAATAATACAAATCTGTATAAAAACAAATTTGTATCTGTATATATATGCACACAGCACGTACACAGCACCAGCGTTTGCTTCAACAACCATACGCATGCGTTTCTGTCTAACGACTTTGTCAATGACGGTCTTCGTAAATCCGTCATTGACAAAGTCGTTAGACAGAAACGCATGCGTCTGCTGGTTGAAGCAAACGCTGGTAAATACGTGCTGTGTGTCCATGTATATACAGATACAAATTTGTTTTTATACAGATTTGTATTATTTTGTATCAAGATACTATAGTAATAATTAATATAAACACTAATAATATATCGATCCTCCTAATCTATTAATACTTGAAATTAGCGAACCAATGGTATCTTGTCGTATGCTATCCAAAGCTTCTAAAATCCTTTGTTGAAGAACGTTATTTGGAGGTGGTTGTAAATTATTTATCCTCTGTACTACCATATCCCGCACGTATTCTATTGATGATACATCTGACGAACGAGAAGGTTATGGTAACACTGACTAACAATGAAAAGTTTCGGGCTCAATAGCCGATTCTTATATTTCTTATTCCTGGTTAATTAAAAAATCACAATAGAAATGACCGATTAGCTCTTGCTCTGAAACGACATGTCATTTTTTAAGTCTACATTTTCAATCTGGAGGATATTTTGTTTTTGGGAGTTGTCACACCTGTCAACTAACAAAATACAACGTTTTCGATCTGTTTGTAGGTTGTAAACACAATGAGTGCTACTGTGACTATGAATTTCATAGTGACATTTGCAACTCTTGTTCAGTTATACTACGAGAATGGCTGAAAAATAAGAAACGATCTATGTCTTTTACACCGCATATGGCTTGGTGGTAGCCTGTAAACCATATAGACGACTGCTATTTCTGCTTGATTCCACGTATAGAGGCAGGATTGTCAATGAAGAAACGAGGAACAGTTCAATACCCGAATCTTCCATCTGCGATTGGACCCATTTCACGTTCAGATAGTTGACCAGTTCCTGCTTATGAAGAACCCAACAAGCCTACAGATCCCATTTTGAGGAAAAATATGTTAAACCGCACAGACTGAGTCAAATGGAATTGAGTGTTTTTATTTGAGACCTTGACTTGTCGAAGAAAAATACAGAACTTCTAATATCAGCATAACAGCAATAGAATATTCTTGATATCAGGGTCTCGCACTATAAACAACACTAAACAACATCAGAGCTTCCTTTCTTTGAGAAGAAAAACAATCTTGTCGTTAATGACTTGATGAAATTTTTGAATTTGAACTATAATCCAACTAAATGGGTGCTATTCATAGACTCCTCCAAGCTTGGCAGCTATATTACAGCTGCATTTGACTTCACAGCTGCATTACTTCGCAACACCAACCGTCTTCCTTCTATTCCTGTTGGTCATGTAGTTCACATGAAACATACGCAAACATAACAGCTGTCCTCGTCTCAATTAAATATGCTGAGCACAAGTAGAAAATCTGTGATGATCTAAAATTCATTGCTGTACTCTTAGAAATGCAACTGGGGTACAGTAAATAACGCTGCTTTTTATGTATGTGGGGCAGTGGGGATAGGAAATAACATATTCAAGCAGCCTGGCCTGAAAGAAATGTTAATTCCAGCGAGAAAAATGTCTTTGCCGAACCTTTAGTGAGCCAAAAAGATGTTCTTCTTTCACCCCCTCCATATAAAGATGGATTTGATGAAAAAATTTGTCAAAGGTATGACCAAGGACGGACCTTTAAGTGCTTAAGAGAGAAATTACTTATGTTAAGTGATGTGCAAAAGTTAAGGAAGGTATTATTGTTGGGACACAAATTCGACAACTTAAGGATCCTGCGTTAACTGTATTTTGAAACGTTCGACTAATTGCTGATTGCCTAACTTTTTAGAAGTTAGTTATACCGATAGGTCCAACTCGCAACGGGCCATAGGCAACAATATACGTATGGAACGTAATGCGATGTGGCAACGTGTGTACGATGCCTATATTGAGTGACTTTCTTAAAATTTAAATTTATTTTGCAGAATTATTGATTTTTTTACTTTTATCTTTTAGAAAACGTTATTGTTTTTTTATTACTTAAAATTACTTTATATGAAAAATAGTATACCATAAAAGTGTAAACAAAGACAGTATACATTGAAACGAATATTCATTCAATTGTATTGTCATGAAATTGAATTTGTCAATCTTTGTTAAATTTGTTAGAATGAATAGATATTTATATTTATCGGAAAATACTAATACTTAAAGCAAACAAATAAGGTGTAGTGTTTTGTTATAGGAATGTATAATATCCATTTCTTCCTACATATTGATTATGCAGCTGATGCTTCGTAATATGCTCATATTTGTATTATTTCAACTTATACTTCGGTCGATACATACCGACTTCCTTCAAACCAGGAGGAAGCTACAGTTGTAATTAAACTATACTTCCTTTTTTTTATTACCTACGGATATTCACAATTCCAAAATACGTTACAATGTTGCTTATTTAAGATTGTAATTAGCTGAATGCTGTCGCAAAACTGATCTCTGCATTTTTAAAAATGCCAGAATAAAATTAACCCCTGCCCTTATTATAATTTTACAAAGGAACAGACACGTACTTCAATTTCTACGAAAAACTAAGCCTACAGTTCATGTATAATACAGTGATAATGAAGACTGGAGCGTTTGTCGACCTACGAAGTTGTACTTTACTTGTTTATTGAACTTGTATATAAAAGGCTGATGGAAATATTACGTGAGATTTTGGTATCTGTATTATAATAACATCACGATAATAGTAGAAATACAAATATGAGCATATTACGAAAGCATCAGCTGCATAATCAATATGCAGGAAGAAATGGATATTATACATTCCTATAACAAAACACTACACCTTATTTGTTTGCTTTAAGTATTAGTATTTTCCGATAAATATAAATATCTATTCATTCTAACAAATTTAACAACGATTGACAAATTCAATTTCATGACAATACAATTGAATGAATATTCGTTTCAATGTATACTGTCTTTGTTTACACTTTTATGGTATACTATTTTTCATATAAAGTAATTTTAAGTAATAAAAAAACAATAACGTTTTCTAAAAGATAAAAGCAAAAAAAATCAATAATTCTGCAAAATAAATTTAAATTTTAAGAAAGTCACTCAATATAGGCATCGTACACACGTTGCCACATCGCATTACGTTCCATACGTATATTGTTGCCTATGGCCCGTTGCGAGTTGGACCTATCGGTACCATATCGCTGGCTACATCCATCGTTAACTAAAGTTACAGATTGCACTGCTTGTTCTTCTCTCAAATTGCGTAAACATTCTTTTTATGAAAGTATCGTTAATTGTCCTCGTAAACTCGAAAACATGTGAAGCATTTGATGTTTATTACTCTACTATTATACAATAAATCTAAATGATTTATTGCTTAGCTCAGCAAATAAAATCAAAACAACCGCAACAACATATCTTCGTACCAGTATATAATATAGCAAGTATAGCAGGCAGTGAAAAATATTTATCACTTAACCTTGACTTGTGTACGCAGAGTAAAAATTTAACGGAAGGAAATAGTGATTACGATTACTTAATTTCTGTGGTGTTTGCGAGATTCAGTGTATGTAAGATGAGACATAGACTTCTAGGCAGTAGACTTCTCCCCCTTTTTAAATATATATTGGATTTAATTTGATGTTATCGATAGGTACGTATATAGATAATTTAAAATGTGTTTACAGAATATTTACATGAGCAGGAAGAAATAATCCAATAAGTCAGAAATCAATAAGTTTTAAAAAAAATCCAGGAACAGATCGATTTGTTAAATTAAATTAATATATTTTAAAGCAATCTTTGTGTACAGAGTGTTTCATATTAGAGGAATTACGTGACCAACTATTATATTTAATAGCAACATGAGTTATTACTAAGCAAAGAAAAAACTACAATATGTATAAATGTAACCATCCAAACAAATATATATTTTTCCCACAAACAAAAATTTCTGTAGAATACCGCTTTTAAATTGAATGCTTCTATTGTGTTGTAATATATCAATATTCGGACACATAATCTGAATTGAATGGTTCTATGGTGCTCTGGATTACGAGTCGGAATATTAATAAATAACAACACAATAAAGCATTATTTTACAGAAATTCCATTTGTGAGAAAAATCCAAAATTTTTCCAAATACTACAGGTACATAAGTCGGCTACAATAATGTCGTATATCCTTTCGTTTATCAAGGCTTAGTTATTACTAGAGCTGAGGATGTTTGCGGTACGGCAGGACCGTATGTAGTGCATCCCCACATTTAACTATTTATCTAAATATTCTCTGAAATGATGTGCCGGATCTCATAAATTAATAGAGTGATATTTTAGTATGCACTGGATATTGTTACTATACAAAATCATAATAGCCATTTGTATTTATGGATCATAAATAATAATACGCATGTATTTGTATTTGGTTGTGAATTCAATTTAAACTTAAAACGAATCGTAATATTTTAACGACAAGCCGTCCTTACAATACATGCATTCGAGACAAAGTGTGCAACTCTACGAATAACTTCCATAATTGATCGAAAATGGACATTTTGGAGCTGAAGTAAAGCCCCTATTCTTAGAAAATTTTATTACTGTCGTTAAGAACTATTATTATAAACAACAAAGGCCTTTTATTAGTGTTGAAGTTTTAGTTTCATCGAATTTCCATGTTGTAAGTAGTCAATTGTAAAGTGTTCATTCACAATATTCTAAAACAAGGTGTAAATTTAACTAAAATCCAGAAAAACACATTCTGATAATATATTACTAGATTAGAAGCTGTGTTTATTACTATTTAGTATATTATTTTTATAACCAAATGCAATAAAAGCTACGAAAACAAAAGAAACCTCGATTTATTAAAATCTTGTCGCACAGCCTTTCAAAGCCTGGCAGCACATATTTTGCATATATTTTATATATACTACCTACTTGAACTAGGGGAATGAAGTTAGAGGTTATAAGTTATAACTTCTAACTTCATTATTTTTTCTGGATTTTAGTTAAATTTACACCTTGTTTTAGAATATTGTGAATGAACACTTTACAATTGACTACTTACAACATGGAAATTCAATGAAACTAAAACTTCAACACTAATAAAAGGCCTTTGTTGTTTATAATAATAGTTCTTAACGACAGTAATAAAATTTTCTAAGAATAGGGGCTTTACTTCAGCTCCAAAATGTCCATTTTCGATCAATTATGGAAGTTATTCGTAGAGTTGCACACTTTGTCTCGAATGCATGTATTGCAAGGACGGCTTGTCGTTAAAATATTACGATTCGTTTTAAGTTTAAATTGAATTCACAACCAAATACAAATACATGCGTATTATTATTTATGATCCATAAATACAAATGGCTATTATGATTTTGTATAATAACAATATCCAGTGCATACTAAAATATCACTCTATTAATTTATGAGATCCGGCAAATCATTTCAGAGAATATTTAGATAAATAGTTAAATGTGGGGATGCACTACATACGGTCCTGCCGTACCGCAAACATCCTCAGCTCTAGTTATTACATTGTCTTCCTGCCCGATTTCTTTCTTCATACAAACTCTATTGCTAATTTCGCAAAGAATAATCAAAGAATATGAAATCGTATAATTCAGCAAGACCCCTCCTTTCAGTGCAGTAGCCCTTAAAATATCCCTTGCAACAGCGGACAAAACGTCGGAAAACCGCGTCGAAAACGCGGTTCTACCCCAGAAACCCAAAAACAATCAAGATCAATTTTTGAACATGCTCCAACTTCACAATCTTTCAAGATCTAGTATCAGGCAGCGAAAATTGATCAACATACGTTTTATTTTTGATGTTTGAAAATAAATAGAAATAAAAGATGAATATAGACAATGAGTTATTACTTTAACATTTACAAGCTCTAAATTAACAGTTTGACGTGTTAAGTTAGAGCTGGCGTATTCACAATGAAAAATATTTCATCGATTTCGATTATTTCTGGGTGAACGAACAACTTTCGTAGGTTTTGACTCGCTTTGAAGAGCCCGAACGATAGATTCTTATTTATTTTCAGAGTAGTAAGAAGAAATTCAAGTTTAGCCATCGAAAACGATGTAGATTAAATTTAAACATCTGTGGATCTTTTTTAGTATTTCTTTTCACCATTTGATACGACCTTGTATTTCAGCTTCTCTCAAATTTTGTGATTTTGTTGTTTTATAAAAAAAAATTCCCTTTTATCAATACATTTTTACATTCGGTGAAACCAGTCCTTAAAGCAATGATGCTACTCTTCCTAAGACAGGACCGCTTCAGAAACCAGGCTTTTATAATGTTCCACTGCTTTATCTGATGACGTAGAAATGATTCGACGCATTTTATCTTTAAGTTTTGGAAACAAAAAAAATCGTAAGGTGCTAGGTTAGGACTGTATGGTGAAAAGGATCCTTGGTGCTGAGGTTTAGGGCATCCAGATACTCAGTTGTTGGTTTTACTTTATGCGACAATGCATTGTAATCATTTAGATTTGACTCATACCAATGCCCAATGTCTCCCGAATAAGTTCATATGATGTCCGTCAATCTTCCTCAGGTATTGCTCGAACAGCGGAAATATTCAAATTAGTAAATGTAGTTCTTGGGGGTCCGGTCCTTCATGAAATTTATCACTAAGAAAAAGCTAATCTCTTTCGAATTCGTTGTACCAATTGTAAATTGTTGCTTTAGAAGGGGCTTCTCCGCCAAACGTATTTCCACATTGTTTAGGCGTTAATGACTATTTCAAATCGGAAAAAGTTAAAGCCGGGAATTTTTTTCTAGTCAAATCCATTTTTGAGTGAACGCAAAATGTTTAAGTTATGATAACCAACAAACTATTAGAACAACTCGCCAAACATTAAAAAGTAGCTGTCAAATAAAAACGAATTTAATTTTTTTTAGAAACATGGCCATTCTAGATTTTTCAGTATTCCCCTCGTATTAGCCAAATAATGTTGGTGTCGCAAAAGTTTTTTGAAAAATATTAATAAGGAATTTTCATTCCTAATAAAATTATCTTAAGGCAATATTCATATTCAAAACATGGAATAGATCTTATTAAAATATTTTGATATTATATTAGTATGTTGTATAATATTTTATTGGAAATACGAAGCTAGTTGTGAAAAGAGGTGTCTAGATGTGTCCATTTATCCTGTTCAAATTTACAAAATTCACTTTATAAATACAAAGTATTCGCTGTCAAAAACAAAAAACACATTTCTTTAAAATGCGTAGTCGTAAGCAGTTAATTACATCTGTCAATATTAATCCATCAAACAAACGTTGTATTTTATAAAGGAAATATTCATGCCAAGTAATAGATGCTTGCACAACTTTTGAGAGAGATGGCTAATTAAGAAATATTCTAAAATACAACGACGAAATAATTGTTTTTTTTTAATAAGTATTTAACCGCGGCGAAATACGGAATTAAAAGGTCTGAACGGATGTTTGCAATGTTTTGTCTGCATCATCCTATTAATGTTTCCACATAAATTGACAGCAACGGCCTTAAACACGTGTTACTTAATTAGGACTTAACGATCATATGTTTAATACGTTGAACAACCATAACAAAGTTTAATCATATTATAAAGCTTAACTTTAGCATTAATATTAATACGATAATGAAAGAGACCATTTACTACTAACATATAATTAATTAGTCCGTCACTATAAAAAATCGAAAATCACTTGAATTATCGCTCAAAATTTCACAATATAGAGTGAAAATGTATTAGCAAGTCGATCTTTAAAACTATGAATACTGAAAAGCCACATCTATCCCGGAAGGTGTGGATGGATTTCGCTCTTATTAGAACTCGTCAGCACAAAAATATCCTGGAGACGCAAATAGAAATAAAATTTTATTTGATTTGTCTTCCTTTTCAATGTTTTTTTTTTGGTATTTTCTGGAAATATAAGCATAGTAAAGAGTTTTTAATGTACTCTATTTAAAAACTATTGACGAAGCCATAACGAGAAGTTGTTTACGATTAATTGAGAAGTCGTTTGGACTACTTCCATTATTTGTAGGATTTGAATATGATGAATGATCTACTGTCGTCTTCAGGGTAGCCCTAAGAAGGGTCAGTTCTTACCAAACTCACTCATGCCTGACATACACTCCGAGTAAACTGATTAGCCTCACAAAAAAAGATACAATTTACAAAATTATTTTAGGAATAAAGGCAACTATAGTATTTTTATCGTAAGTATTAAATACAATTTTTAACATCAATCGCACTTCAATTAAAAGAGTTGGTGTAGCTGCCGCGACATCTGAATAGCCTCACACGAAAAAAAGGACAACTCAGGTTGTGTATATGGAAATAGGACCACAAAATTGAAAGCTGTAGAACTAAGGAATTAACGTAACAATATTAAAAATGAGTGTAACTTTCCCCTTGCGAATAACTTCAAATATTCGATTTGGTAACGAATTGCACAAAGTGTTTAAATATTATTTGGCTATGACGTTCCAAGCAGCCTCTATTGCGTTGCTTAGTTTATAGTGTTATGATACTGTTGACCATCACCATATAATCGTCTCATAAGCCATTCCCATACATTTTCAATAATATTTAAATCGGGTGATAAACTAGCCCACTCTAGGACTTCTATAATTTGGTCTTCAAACCAGGTACTAATAATAATCGGTGCGGTGTGAATCGCAGCGTGATCATGTTGAAAAATCCATGGTAAACCTCCCATGGTCCTGTTTATGTTGAGTTTCACTCTTATTAATACGTACGTTCGGGCATTTCGAATACCACTTGAAACTTCTAGATGCACCACACCATTATTAGAAATAGCACGCCATTCCATTACTCCGGCTTGCCTGTTATGATATCGAGCCGCAAACTTTTCTTCTTTTCGCAAGTCATGAAGATGATACAAATATCCGTCAGGACCATCAAAACAGAATCGTTTTTCGTCAGTGAAAATAACTTTTTGCCAGTGATCAATCCAGCTCATATGGTTTCTTGCAAAGTTTAGTCTATTTCCTTTATGTCTTTGCGTTAAAACCGGCTTAGATGTACACACTTTTTAATTATTATTTGTACAGTCCTTGAACACACCACAGATTGCACGGCTTGCTTGATTTTTCTGGCAGTACAACAGGATTAGAAACGTCTCTGTTACATTTTAATTTCTTCTTATATATTTATTCGACTGGTATACTATTTTTCATTTGCGAGTTATGTAATTTAGTTCGTCGCGTATTGGTATCGCCCTCTGTCTTTAATATTTTGTAACCATATCGCCCCCCCCCCCCTACCGTATCCTATTTGATCCCGTGTATAGGGGATTCGAACGCAGGCCGTCTACGAATACAGTTAAGTTGATAGAGTGCACCTTTGTTTCAAAGAAAGTTTAATCACGTATCCTACGACATTGGGAATTATAATCGCTTAGGCGGATCAAGTCGTAGAACGTGGTAGTTAATTGGAATCGCCGATACCGTTTAAGAAGTTTGAGAAGTCTGGAAAGGCTTATAAAACCATTCTTTGCAAGTATCGTACTTTTTAGCGGCGTTTCCTACATGAACTTCGGTTATAGTTAAACTGCTCTGGCGAATACATCAAGCTTAGACACCTTTCACCTGAGTCTACAACTACCGACGGCTCTCAACGTGTTATTATTGGGCGTTTTGTTTGACCTATTTATTTCAAATTACAGTCGCCGCAATTAATTTCGTATATACCTGATTTTAAATTCAAATTAACGTTATCTTTAGTACAAAATAATACAAATATGTATAAAAACAAATCTGTATCTGTATACATGGACAGACAGTACGTATTTACCAGCGTTTGCTTCAACCGCCAGACGCATGCGTTTCTATCTAACGACTTTGTCAATGGAGGGTTTACGATGACGAACGACTGTAGTACACTTCTGGGTCTTAGTAGCAAATTTTGTTTTATGAGATGACGCCAGATAACCTCGTGACATCTGACGGACAAAACCGACTACGCCGATGAAAGTGATTTCTCCTCGAATAGATAAGCTATTACAGGAAAAGAAAAAGTCCATTAACTCGTCGCCAGGTGGCGTAATATACCAAAAACAAATTAGCATATGTGTTCTTTAAAAGGGATTATTATTGAGCCTTTTGTTTGACCTACATATTTTAAATTACAATCGCCGCATTAATTTCGTGTATACCTGATTTCAAATTCAAATTAAATTTATCTTCGGTATTACCTAGGAGACTTTTGATTGTGTTTTCGGACCGAAAAGCAACTTGGAGACCTGGTTGTAAACAATGCATTAGTCACGGATCATAACGTCACGGTAAAATTGTTAAAACTTGTCAAAAACATCAACGACCACAGAGATCTCAACGCATACGAAGGCAATCATATCATTAAAAACAAAATTAGTACGTTTAACTCAGACAACGGTCCTATCCCATACAGTTGTTTTTTTCATGCTTAGAAAAGAGGTAGAAAAGGTTGAGGACGTGAAAATAAATACATGGTGTTGTCGTTTTTTTAAGAGGAGTAAGTTGAAGAGGAGTAAGTAACTCCGCCTGGGGCGGCTTGTGGGTGGATTGAGTAGCTCACAGCCGCCACTGCCGGTCCCAACCCCGAATAAAGGAGGAGGGTTCTTAGGTAAGGTTAGCAACCTGCCTAGGGGAAAAACAATTACATGCTCAAAGCACCGGTAGCTTAGCTTCGGAACATGGACGGATTTCACGGAGCACGACCCACGCGCGAATAAGGAACAAACTCTATATGAAGAAACAGCAAATGAGAATTGCATGCTGGAACATAAAGACTCTGTATTCAAAAGATCATGAACTAATTCCCGAACTCAATGAACATAAGATAGACATATGTGCACTCTCTGAAACGAAAAAGAAAGGTAGAGGAAC
Organism: Melolontha melolontha; assembly: GCA_935421215.2. NCBI lineage: Eukaryota > Metazoa > Arthropoda > Insecta > Coleoptera > Scarabaeidae > Melolontha > Melolontha melolontha. The sequence goes on along the minus strand of OW285238.1, from coordinate 165,074,067 downwards.
AACAAGACTTAGCAACTACATCTTACTGTACTCAGGAGTAGCAAAAGACCAAAGAGCCACATCAGGGGTTGGTATGGCAGTAAACGAGAAATATGAAAAGAATATAGAAAGCACAGAGTATGTTAACGACAGAATTCTAAGAGTAAAAATGATGTTCAATCATCCCCTGCACATTATATCAGTATATGCACCTGACATTGGCAAACCCGAAGAAATGTCAATAGATTTCTACGAGATCCTACAATCAGAACTGGACAAAATCCCAAAAAATGAAAAGATAAACCTATTAGGAGATCTAAATGCTAGAATAGGAAATAAAGCAGTAGATGGAGTAAAACAAAAATACAACGAAGAAGTAACTAACAGAAATGGCGAAATGTTGACAGAATTTTGTGCACAGAATGAATTACGAATAAACAACACATACTTCCCTCATAAAGACCAACACAAATACACCTTTTACGACAATAGACAAAATAAATCCATAATCGATTACATCATCATAAACAGAATGTTCATGCCCCAACAAATAGTAGATATAAGAGTCCTGTCCTCAGCCAACATTGGAACAGACCACAAATTAGTGCTAGGAAAACTACGAATAGCAATGTCACCGAGGAAACAAAAGCCAACAACAAGAGCTGAAAAATTCAACATAGAATTGCTCAACCAGGAAAATACGAAACAACTATACGCAGACCGATGCAAACAATACATTACTCTTAACCCAATAATACAACCCGACACTCCCCAAACAGCATGGGATAAACTGAAACAAAACATCTATAAAGCCGCCGAAGAAACCCTAGGCACACGCACGGTATCGCAGAACAGTAGACCGAACAATAAACCTTGGTTTACAACGGAAGTCAAGGATATCACAAGGGAAAAGAAGAAAAATTATTTGCAATACAGGGAATCTCCAACTCAAGAAAACCGAAATAAGTATATTGAAACTAGGAACAAGGTCAATAATAGGGTTAGAGAGATCAAGGAAGAATACTGGCAGGAATTCAGTAACGAAATGGAAGCTGACATGTATGGAGCACAAAAACGAATTTGGAAACTACTAAGAGGCATGAAACGGGAAACGAATGAAACAATACAACTCAGAACAATTACCGAAGAAACTTGGGAGAAATATTTCAGAAATCTTTACGCAGACATAGAGAACCCTGTAGAAACACAAGAAGAAGACATACAAAACGACCCACCAGAAGAGTGCACGCAAATCACCGAAGAGCAAGTAAGAGAGACAACGAGGAAACTTAAGAACAGGAAAACTCCAAACCAAGACAAAATACCAAATGAGCTAATAAAAAATGGAGGAACTGCCACCATAAAAGAATACACAAAATTGTTTAATATCATACTACAACATAGAAGAATACCTGAAGAATGGAAGAACAGCGTAACAATACCCATCTTCAAAAAAGGAGACAAAACCGATCCAGCTAACTACCGTGGGATAACATTGTTGAGCACCTCGCTAAAACTCCTAACCAAGATCATTGCGGACAAAATAACCCCAACAATGCCAATAAGCGAAGAACAACAAGGATTTCGAAGAAGTCGATCCACCACTGACGCTCTATTCATACTCAGACAACTGATAGAAAAATCATTAGAGTACAACACCCCTGCCTATCTTTGCTTTGTAGATCTAACTAAGGCGTTCGACAGAGTACAACTAAAAGACGTCATCACGATCCTGGAAAACAATAACACGAAGAAAGAATATGTAGAACTCATTAAGGACCTAAACACAAACACAAGAACGCAAATACGCACCAACCTCACCCTAACACAACACCTACGAACCACAACAGGCATCCGTCAAGGCGATAGTCTCAGTCCTTTATTATTCAACGCAATCATGGATGAGCTGGTGAAAGCTGTAAAGAACACCGGATTAGGATATCGGATGGGCATACACAACATAAATATAATATGCTATGCTGATGACGCAGTACTTATTGCGGAATCAGAGGACGACCTACAAAGAATGTTACATGCTTTCAACAAACAGGCAGGAAAACACAACATGGAAATTTCCATAGACAAGACCAAATGCATGACCATAGCAAAAGAACCTGTACGCTGCAAATTGGTAATAGAAAATAAGACCGTCGACCAAACCATGTCAATCGAATACCTTGGGTGCAAAATTACAAGCGCAGGGTTTTTGGGTGATGAGGTGAGGAAACAAGTAAACAAAGCAGCAGCAATATCGGGACATCTTAGGTATCCAATCTGGAGAAACAAACACCTAAGTACGGAATGCAAATCAAGGATATACAAAACATGCGTACGACCGGTGATGACATATGGTGCGGAGACGAGAGCGGAAACGACGATAACAAAGAGGATACTAAGAACAACCGAAATGAAGACTCTAAGAACGATAACAGGATACACATTACATGATAGGCAAAGAAATACAGATATAAGGGAGAAGTGTCAAACGGATGACGTAGTCAGATGGATACGGAAAAGAAGAAGAGAATGGAACCACCATGTCAGCCGAATGAATCCCGACAGAATGGCCAGAATAGTACGAAACAACATACCTCACGGAAGAAGACCCATAGGACGACCACCAAAACGCTGGCGAGACAGCTGGCAATCAAATTCACAAGAACTGACGCCACAAAGAAACCGGAACTAAACAGGCGATACGCCTATCGAAAGAAGAAGAAGAAGAAGTTGACGTAATTTTAGTTTGTGTATTCGTTTTAAAATTCAGTGTATATGTGGACGCCGTGTAAAGTTGTGCGTGATTCTATGTGTTAGCTTTACTGTGCCCCATATCCAACACTTTGTTTAGTGGTTTTACCTACTGATGATGACAACTTAGTTGTCGAAATCGTATTTAAGATACGATTAATTGTAAGGGTTTTTATGCCTTTTTTGAGTTTTTACTTAACCACGATCTCCAAAAAAATACTTTTTTATATATTTTTACCCGAAAATAAGTATTTCACTGAAATGTCACTCTCCCGTCGAACCACCCTCGTATATAGACAATCACACATTATTCTGTAAAATTTTGCCGCATCCGATCTTCCATAAATACGTATTTCTGGCGAATAACGATTAGAATGTTCCTACGTCATTGTTTAAACTCCCACTACACACCTTAAGAAAGTCGCATGGAAAAGTACTGAAGTATTTGCACGTGTAAATAAGGAATACGTACAAATGCGAAGTCGCTGATTTATGCAATTTTAGACGCATACACATTTTACATTGTATGCGAAAATTGACTGTCAGTCTCGAAATGTTCTTGATATTTTCGCGCTGATAACGTGTTTACAACCTTAAAACAACTTTACTCCGTTCGTAATTCATATAAACACTTCCATAACTAGTGAGACATCAATATTAGTAGAAGATCGAATTTAATTTGTATAAATAATATTGCAATGGATTGAAAGCACGCCCACGTGTCTGTTGCGGCATAACCAAACCAAGCATTTATGTATAATACAAAAATGTTTTAAATATGTCTACACGTTATATGCACGTATAAAGCTTTTGTTTCATTATGAAACAGACATGTAAATAAATTTACATGTCTGTAACTGTATACTTAGACAATACCTCGTATTTTCGGCATTTACTTCTGCTTAAGACATATGTTTCTGCCATTTATAGGCGTCGTCAGCTAAGCTAATGAAACAATGTATACAAATGATACAAATCTTTATAAATAAAATCTGTATCTGTATATGACATTAAGCCGAACCGCTCATTAGATATAGCAAGTTTCATTCTATAAGGTGACACTTATTTACGAGTGACATCTTACGGACGAAAGAGACTATACCAAAGAAAGCGATCTTTCGATTGACAAGCTATGCTCATACGAACCGAAAGGAAGACGGGTATACAGTATACAAGTATACAAGTATACAGTTACAGATATGTAAATTTATTTACATGTCTGTTTCATAATGAAATTTATGTATAACATTAAACAAATTACCACACCTCATTGAAACATTTAACATTATGTAAAAGTCTTAAACCATCAAAATAATTAAAAAATGAATTGATGAGGGACACACGAACTATAAATGAAATACACTGATTTAAAATTTCTATTGTAGATTTCCATTACAACGTTGTTCCAGCTCATTGCAGCTATGAATAATTATAAATTTATAATACTACAAGTTATTATACAGTGCGTCCATAAAGTATGGACACAAGCCCGTAGTAACGTTATTGTACATTATTTGATAAAATGCAAAGATATGTCGATTATTGTTTTTTATCAGCTATATTTAGATAGTACCATTTTGTTTTTTCCGTCGACCTTGAATAAGTTATGACGTCATTGATAATTTTTTTAAATGTCAACTCCATTTTTTTTTATTGGTTTTGAAAGCTTTTACAATTCTTATTCGATGATGTGAAAATTTTGTTTTTACATTAGAAAATTTTTGAGTAAATTGTGTTCTAATTCTAAGTTTTATTTTTGACATTTTCATTATCAAATTTATAACAAATGCTCAAAATGTTTTCCTTCATTTTGTTGACAAAATCCTAAGCGATGATAAATTCCATATCGCACATTCTGTAATACTTCGGGAGTGATTAGTCTGGTTTCGTAGATGATGCGTTGTCGTAAAACGTCCAAATTTTCCGGTTGTGTCGCATAGACTTTTGATTTTAAATAACCCCACAAGAAGAAGTCCAATGGGATTAAATCTGGCGATCTAGCTGGCCATTCAATTACCCCTCTTCTTCCAATCGATCTGTTAGGAAATGTATTATTGAGGTATTGCCTTACTAGTAGCGTATAGTGCGGAGAGGCACCATCCTGTTGATACCAAATTCTACGATCTGGCAAATGTGGATCCTCATTATTTGGAAAAAGAACCGCTAAATCGGGTATCAATTCATTCCTCAAAAAATTCAAGTATATTTCCCCAGTCAAGTTTACATAAAAGAAAAACGGACCCACAATGCGATCGCCGATAATCCCTACCCATACATTTAGTTTTTGCGGGTATTGTGTATATGTCTTTTACATCCAATGAGGATTATCAGTCGATCAAAATCGGCAATTTTGTCTATTCACAGTGCCATTCAATGTGAAGGTTGCTTCGTCAGAAAACAAAATGTTGAAGAGAAATAGAGGGTCATTATCACAAATTTGCATCAACCGTTCACAATATTCCAAACGCCGATCAAAATCATCCCCAGACAACTCTTGAACTAAATTCATTTTATAGGGATGATACTTTGATTTATGCAAAAGTTTCCCGACTCTACCCCCTTGCTACGTCAAATTCTCGACTAAGCTGCCATGTGCTTGTGTGAGGACGTTCTTGAACTGTTAACAAAATGTCAACTTGAGTGTCTAGGGCCGTTGATGGACGTCCACTTTCCTAACATTTCGACGTCTATCTCCAAACCCAATAATCATGAGCACCTGAATGCGTTCCCGTTCAGATAAATGCATCTCAGAGAATGAATAATTAAAACACTTAACACCAACAATTAAGAATAAATAAAAATGTTGTGATTCGGATTATTTACAATCTGTCAAAAAAATTACCTCGTCACTTTGGGAATGACAGAAAGTTAAAAATGATTACTCAAAAATTTCTAATGTAACATACCAAAATTTTTACATCATTGATTAAAGAATTGTAAAAGCTTTCAAAATGCACAAAAAAAATGGGGTTGACATTTAAAAAAATTATCAATGACGTCATAACTTATTCAAGGTCGACGAAAAAAACAAAATGGTAGCATCCAAATATAGCTAATAAAAAACATTAATCGACATATCTTTGCATTTCGTCAAATAATGCACAATAACGTTATTACGGGCTTGTGTCCATACTTTATGGACGCACTGTATACTTAACCTAATAGATTACAAGTTTAATTACAATCGTGGGAAGTTGCGTAGTTCAGTTTGATCGTTTAAAGCTAACCCTAACTTTGTATCTTTAGAAATTTCTAACGATTCTTACAGATAAAGTTATGATCTTTTTGATTTGAGTTTCACTGGCTACATTTTATGTTACCATTCACTACTGGATACTGACAACAATATTTAAACTTGTATATTTGGATGTGAAGTATTTTAAAGTGATTATCGTAATTGTGGTTATGTTCTATACAATGATTAGCAAAGGTAGAATCTGATTTTTTTATCTCTACAACTTTTTTGATAGTCGGGTACATGCTGAGCAAAGGTTCTTCTGGTTTGACCAATATAAGACATATTACACTCGCAGGTCAAGCCATAGACACTCGAATTCTTGTTCGTTTTGTCCTTAGTGTTTTTTAAAAAACGTTCAATCTATTCAAGCTATGGTACCACCGTTAGTAGCTTTTTTGATTAACTTACTAATTTTGTCTGAAGTTTTACCAATTTAAACATGGTTTTTCACGTAACCCATTCGTTGGGTTATGTTAACGCCTTAGCACACTTTTGAAAATTGAAATTTTCTAGCATATAATCTTGATACTTGGTGAGTTAAAATAAAATATTTACACTCCTAAACCACTTTCAGTTATACCGGATATCATAGCCAACTTTGATATTTTAAATGGAATGTCATTTCTTTTACTGCTTTTTTAGATTCCTTGTGAAGTGTTATAACACCTTATATTGAGGTTTCTTTTGTAAAAAATTAACCGTTTCTTTATTTTTTCAACACTTTTTAAAACCACATATCTAAGGCGTATTTGAACCCAACTACGTCATATTTCTACGGGACACAGCCAAAGGTATAAGATTCTGAGTAATCTCTAGACATTTAATAAATCTCGTACAGGGTGTTCGAAACTTATTGATTATTTAAGTAATCTTTAATTAAAGAAAAATCTTTTTTTTTTTAATGGAACAACTGTAGATGAGCACGCCATAGTAAGTAGATGAACATTTTGCATCGTACAGGTATAGATTTCCCTATGCCTATCTCTCATAGTTTTAGAGTTATTAATGATTATTTTCTAAATTGAGTATTATCAAGAAAAATCGTAGCAGTAGCTTTGAAAACTAAATTTGAATCAAAATTGTCACAATAGTTATTTATACAGCAAAGGCGTTATGGGTATTATATTGTTCTGAGGTGGTCGACGTTAATTCCGCCCTAGGGCCTCTGGCCCGAGGGATGAACGTCGACCGAGAGCAATATAATTGCCATAAATATCCAGTAATATATAGGACTATCCTTAGTGACAGTGATAGTTAAACAATAGCTTGAAAAATTTTACTGAAGAGTACGTTCACTAAACTGGTGGAATAGTTGTATGGAGTATCAGTACCCATGGTCGTAGATCTCCTGTGGTATTCATAAAAGCTACTCTGACTGCCTAAGGTTGCTTAGAAGAAATTATTGAATGTGATTGTTTCCCTTACCTTCAGACCATGAAGAATTCTGTTTTTTTAACAGGACAATACATGTCCCCTGATGATAAGTCTTACTCCAAACTTCTTTTGAGAGGCTTATATCAATATAGCCTCCGAAATCTCGCGTATTTCGCCAATAGAACATATATAAGAGTTCATTAGTCGATAGTTAGGCAAATTGCCTCATCTACTACAGACCATAAAGGTTGGTCGGCATGAGATACAGGTAATCTGGGATGCAATACCACAAGAAGTCATTAAGCATTATTAGAATCCATGCAGTGATGCGTCAAGAGGTGGAACAACACATAATTAATAGAAAACACAAGACTTTTCTTTTCTTACAAGCTTTTATTATTTGTTACTTACCAATATATCTATCTGTTATCAAATAATTATCAAAACATAATAATCCTTATTAAGTGCTGCAATTTCAACGTTACGTTACAAATATATATATATATATATATATATATATATATATATATATATATATTAAAAATAATAGATTTTTATAGGTTTTAGCGACCTTTTATTGAATTTAGATGTTTGTTTGCGACGTTTCGACTTTTTTCAATTCAGTCTTCAGTCTAAAACCAATAAAAATCTATTATTTTTAATATTAAAACACGGCCAATAAAATAAAAAAGAAAAACAAAATTCTTTAAACACTAAATATATATATATATATATATATATATATAAAACAAGTGTTCATTTGAAAAGTCAATCTAGGTTACTTTGAAATTTTGATAGAATAAGACGCAAACATATTAGTATGTGTTTGTTGTTCCGTAAACGTAAATCCAAATGACATTTGATAATGTCAATCACAAATATCAGTTAGTGCATAAAATAATCGTGCGTCGATTCTGGTTTAAATAAATTGCTACTCAGTTTTCAAATGGCTTTCACTTTAGAACATAAAATTTTTTTAGTCCAGGCTTATTTTCGAAGTGGTAATAAAATTGATGGTTTATGGGTTTATTCAGTTCAAGATTGCATGGTAGAATTTCAAGTTGAGTTTCCACATTTTGTAATAGATTATATACAATTTAAGAATACTTTGGATAGAACTTTCAAACTTTAAAACAGCGGAGCAGTTAAGAAACGTACACCTCAAGTTGTCAATCGTGTTGAAGAAATAATGGAAAATGAACCACAAACATCTGTTCGACATTTGAGTCAACAAATAAACCTTTCTGTTGGTACAACTCACAAGTTATTAAAAAAAGATATGCAACTTTATCCATACCGTGTCACAGCAGTACAAGAATTGTTAGTAATTGATTACCCACGTAGACTACAGTTTTGTAATTAGTTTGTAAATATGAACAATAATGGAGTACTTTCGCAAAGAGTAATCTTTACTGATGAAGCATGGTTTTATAAAACGGGATACCTAAATTCACAAAATACAAGAATTTGGAGTAGTGAAAATCCACATGTAATTAATGAAGAATCGCTACATCCAGAGAAAATTGCTGATTGGGCAGCGATAAGCCAAAGGCGGAACCATTGGACCAATATTTTTTCAGGGAACGTTAAATGCTCAAAGGTACCGTACGGAAATTTTACAACCATTTGTCAATCAGTTGCATGATGATGAACTTCAAAATGCATATTTCCAACAAGACGGAGCACCTTGTCACTGTACTGCAGAATCTTCGGATTATTTAAGAGAATTTTTTGATGAGCGTATACTTAGTCGAAATACTGAAATTGCCTGGCCTGCACGTTCATGCGATTTAACACCTTGCGACTTCTTTTTGTGGCCTTATCTAAAAAATAACATATTTCGAACACCTATATTGAATTTGAATGATATGCTACAGAGAATCGAACAGAAATGCATGGAAATTAATAACAATCCAGATGTTGCAGGTTCCAGATTCCATGTTGCAGAATATTATCAGAAATTTTGAACAGAGGATTTTAAAGTGCATTGATCTTGAAGGACAACATTTTCAACATTTGTTATAGTTTTCAATAAATACCTATTATTTGTTATTTATTTGTATGTATGAAACTGTCAAAATATACGACTTGTAGGTTAAGTAGTAAATTTTAATTTACGACATACTTCAAAATGTTCTCAGTAAATCACATGCTACTAGATTGACTTTTCAAATGAACACTTGTTATATACACAATGAAAAGGGAAATTAAAGAAATGATTAGTATTAAACAGGAAAAAAAATTCAATTAACAACAGAAGTGATATACAAAATTTAAGCATTACAAGCTACTACAACCTAATTATGTAACGATCTGTAATTTACCATCATAATATATGTTGCTGTTCTATAAATATATATCTTATGTTTTATTTAAATATCTGTACATTTGCTTATCATGCTGATAGTTCCGTGTTTGGATCACCGACTGGCTGTCCGAGTAGGTTTTCGTGCTTTTCCTTCTCGTTTAAGGCGAATGCCGAAATATATATAATAATATAAATATTTATATTTTATATGCTTGATAAAGGCATCATTGCCGAAACATGTAGGGTTGTTTTAAATATACTTTAAAGTAAAGCCAGACCTTAAATCGCCAACTGATTGAATTTACCATATCATACCAAGGTCACGAAATAATTATATATATATATATATATATATGCATTATTTAACTAACATTAATATCAATTTTTATTTAAGATAAAAATGCTTGGGCTTTCGTTCAGCAACGGTCTGTTATTGCCCGTAATATGTACCTTCTTCTAATCTATCTAAGTTAATCTATCAAATTATTGACGATATATTGGTAATAAGTGTTAGTTAAGTGTTTAAAAATAAAGCAAATCTGTGTAAGTAGCACATTTCTGTTTGCAGAAAGTTTATTTTCCATTAATTGTTTGTTTTGGTAATTGAGGTTAATGCTACAATAAATCACATATCTGTACACCAAGTTCTAATAGTTTAATAAAGCATTTTGTATAAGTTTAATTTTATTTCAATATTAGAGCAACCTTTAATTCATTATGACAAACTTTTAGAGTTTTAAAAAGTATTACATTGGTTGACTTCGCAGATATTTCTTGGTGAAACATTCTTGTAATAACTTGATTAATTAATAGAAAATAAAACACTTGGCTTAGTTTCACGACTTCTTTAATTAGATATACTAACAATTGTTTCGGCTATTAGGCCATTATCAAAGAGCTATCTAAAACTAAACTTACTCTACTTAAGGTTAACTTTAGTTAACTAAACTTACTCTACTTAAGGTTAACTTTAGTTAACCTTAAGTAGAGTAAGTTTAGTTTTAGATAGCTCTTTGATAATGGCCTAATAGCCGAAACAATTGTTAGTATATCTAATTAAAGAAGTCGTGAAACTAAGCCAAGTGTTTTATTTTCTATTAATTAATCAAGTTAAAAAGTATTATTTCAATATAATAATGTCAAGTAAATTACATTTTAAAGATTCAAACAATAAAGGTTATTTCCTAGTAATAAAAATGTTTTAACTTTCACCAGTGTTGTACACCTATTTCTTTTCCATCTAGATACTTCCAATTACACATATCAAAGAAATTTTGATGTTGTTAATATACATTTAAAACCCAAACTCTATTAAAGAAAGTTAGAAAGCTAAACATTCAATTTCCGTTAATACGAGGTGCATTCAAGTTCTAAGGCCTCCGATTTTTTTTCTCCAGACTGGAAAAAGATAGAAGCATGTGCATTGTTTTAAAATGAGCGTGCGTTCGTTGTCAATACGTCACAGAGATGACAGCACTGTACGGCAGATGGAATTGTAGCGGCAGCGTCGAGAATGAGAACTGCTTTAGATACTTAAAATGGCTACGTTTTCATTACTTGAACAGCGTGCAATCATTCGTTTTCTGAATTTTCGTGGTGTGACACCAATTGAAATTCATCGACAGTTGAAGGAGACATGTGGTGATGGAGTTATGGATGTGTCGAAAGTGCGTTCGTGGGTGCGACAGTTTAATGAAGGCAGAACATCGTGTGACAACAAACCGAAACAACCTCGGGCTCGCACAAGCCGGTCTGACGACATGATCGAGAAAGTGGAGAGACTTGTTTGAGGAGTCGCCGAATGACAGTTGAACAGATCGCCTCCAGTGTTAGCATTTCCGTGGGTTCTGTGCACACAATCCTGCATGACGACCTGAAAATGCGAAAAGTGTCCTCCAGGTGGGTGCCACGAATGCTGACGGACGACCACAAGGCTGCTCGTGTGGCATGTTGCCAAGCAATGTTGACGCGCAACCAAGGCATGAATGGGACTTTCTTTTCGTCGATTGTGACAATGGATGAGACGTGGATGCCATTTTTCAATCCAGAAACAAAGCGCCAGTCAGCTCAATTGAAGCGCACAGATTCACCGCCACCAAAAAAATTTCGGATAACCGCCAGTGCTGAAAAAATTATGGTGTCCATGTTCTGGGACAGTGAGGGCGTCATCCTTACCCATTGTGTTCCAAAGGGCACTACGGTGACAGGTGCATCCTAAGAAAATGTTTTGAAGAACAAGTTCCTTCCTGCACTGCAACGAAAACGTCCGGGAAAGGCTGCGCGTGTGCTGTTTCACCAAGACAACGCACCCGCACATCGGGCTAACGTTACGCAACAGTTTCTTCGTGAAAACAACTTTGAAGTGATTTCTCATGCTCCCTACTTACCTGACCTGGCTCCTAGTGACTTTTGGCTGTTTCCAACAATGAAAGACACTGTCCGTGGCCGCACATTCACCAGCCGTGCTGCTATTGCTTCAGCCTTCGCCGCGGCCATGGAATCATGGCGTCGACGTTGTGAAAAATATGTACGTCCGCAGGGAGATTACGTCTAGAAGTAACACCAGTTTCATGTTTTCGGGTGAGTAGTTAGTTAGAAAAAAAAATCGGAGGCCTTAGAACTTGAATGCACCTCGTAATTATATGTACTCTACAGTATATGCGCAATTCATGTGAATTGTGTATCTATGCCATCATTAGATGGCACACTGCAAATTTATTTCTAAGCATATTATTGTGAAGGAAATATATATTAAGGTATATGAAAACTGCACAAATTAGAGAAACCCAGTGACCTTTCCAAATCTTTTAAATAAACTCATTCAGTACGAACCCATTTTTTGAGACGAATGTTCCATAGATGTAAAACATGCCGCTAGTACTCCGTAATGGAAATAAATTCTTTAATAGCTGCACCAATCTTCTCTTTTTGGAATAAAACGGCGATAAATTATTTTAGAAGTTAAAGATAAAATAGAAACCACACATTACGATACGAAGGATGTATTTATGTTTTGCATACTGGTACATAGAGGACGCCACTAATCAAATGTCAGTACCAAAAATTAACCTCCATCTTTAGTTGGCCTAAATCCGAAGTTTCAGTGCGATATGTAGTGTTGTAGCTACAACGAACTGTCAAAGTTGACAAATTAGTCGAAAAATGAAATTAAAACGTAAAAATTTTCGCGCGATAATTTTTTCTAACTTTCAAAGACAATTATCTCAACAAGAATGCCTCACCGATTTGAGCAGGTACACAAAAAACGGTAGTTACTCAATAAACCGTCGATGCTGTGTGCAAGCTCATCAAAGAAGATCAACATGTGACATATCGCGAAATTGAGGCATCATGTGGATTTCATAGATCTCAATTGAAAAAATTTTGCATGAAGAATTGTGTGTAAAAAAATTAGTTTCCCGTTGGATACTACATCTGTTGACCAAAGAACAGAAAACAGCTAGGGTGAATTGGTGTCAAAAGACCACGACAACACAGGAAACTCTAAAAACGTGTACAACATCGTGAGTGGTGATGAATCTTGGATTTATTCGAACGAAGCAGAAAATAAACGTCTGGATATTCCATGGTGAGGAAAAGCCGATAAAAGTCATCCGTTCTCGAAGTGTGAAAGCAGTACGAGGAATGCCAAGGAATTGTTGCAGACTCGACTGGTTACGACCAACAATTAGTATTGAAAATTAAAAACAAACCAGAAAAGAAAAGGCTCAAAACTTCAAAAATCACTTTAGCACCAGGCACTTTGAACAACAATAAAAAGTAATGTAAGATATCATTTCGTAAAAATTAAAATAACAGCGTAATAAAACTGTTTAAAAAATACAATTTAATTGCAGCTTTCTCCAGCAATAATAATGTTACAACAGTATCTACAAACAAAAATTGTTAACACAGATCCATTGAAAAAGTCCATTTACAAAATAAGTTGTAATTCTTGTCCAAAATTATACATCGGGCAAACCAGAAGAAATGTTCAAACACGATACAAAGAACACATGGCTCATGTTAAATTACGCAACATAGAAAAGTCAGCATTAGCTCTACATCATACAGATACAGGTCACAACTTCAATTTAGAAAATGTTAGTTTAGTTAAAAAAAGCAGTAATAGAAATTTAGACATGTGGGAAGCCATTTAAATGAAAAAACGCAAAAATTATCTTCTAAATAATGATATTTCACCCCTCAATAATAAACTGTTAGCATGTATACCGACATCATTAAATACTTAAGACATCTTGTAAACAGGTACTAAATTCTTCATTCACATTAATATTTTATATTGTAATCCCTAATCCTTTTGCCGTTAGTCCAACCCGATGCCCCCCTTTGTTTCATAGATATTTTTGGCATTTCCCCATGAACTCATTCTCAGAAATTGTATTAGTTTCAAAATTCATTGTAATTTTTCATTAATTTGTTGTCACCCTACCTGTAATTTTTCTGTATATGATATATTTTCATATTACAATTGTCTCGTAGATATTATGTTTAAACAGTACTACTGATGATGTGTGCAGAACACACGAAATGTACATTTAGTTTATTAAAACTATTTTTGTGAAAAAAGTGTTTTGTTTTATTTCGTTATTTCAATATGTCACAAGTGCTCAACATATAATACTGACCCATATTCTGTTTTATTCCAACTCTATATGAAAATATAAAATACAACCCTTGTATACCTATATATACACTATATACTATATATACTACTATATACTTATGTATACACTTGGTATTTATTTACAACACATTAACAAATTTACATATTCGAGATGATAATACCATAAAAGTACGACAAAAAATCTGAATCATATGACTTAAAAATGTTTTGACGCCTAAAATATTATCATTATTATTACCAAATTAATGTACTATTTAGAATAAAATTATTGCAGGTCAAGGCAGAAAGCAAATAATGGTATTTATCTTATGTCCTCTATAGTTCGTTGAATTTCAGAAATGTAAATATCGTACAAAAAAAAAGAAATTGCCAAATAACTGTCATACTTTAAATTACAACAAAAAATAAATCAAATGCAGATAATATTATCTACATTCGTGTACCACAAGAATATGACGTTATTCTTCAGATAAGTAAATATATAATGATAACACGTATGGCCTCGCAGCATATCAGTTCATAAATAAACATAAATATAGGAGTTTAAAAAATTTCTTATTAGGGAATTTAAAAAAGACATTTACAATTTGTTATGTAATGTGTAGTCAATGCCAGAATGATCTAGTTATGGCATCCAGACGACACTAAGTTCAAATATTAGATCATTTAGACAATAAACTACACTGTGTCGTGTCACTTGATAATCTACAACGTTTTTAATAACGAAGCCTTAGACTATTTCAAATGTTTGTTTAGTTAATAAATTTCAAAGTACATATACGTATCATGGATAGGGGATCGATACCCATTTTATTAACACAAGGAGTACCTCAAGGTACCATACTTAGCCCAATCGTTTTCTTCATATTTCTAAGATATTGACATATATATCTTTTTATTTGTAAATGACATATACAGGCTGATTCAAATTAAGTGCGCACCATTGCTATCTCTGTTATTATTGATTCTAGAAAGTAGGTTAAATTAGCAAAGTATTAGTGTTTTTAACATTGATTAGCATGCAGTTCATGAAAAAAAATTGAATAACGCATTTTCGAGAAATTTTGAAATTTATAATTTTTTTAAACGGAACAGCCTGTATATTTTTAAAAATTCTGAATGCTAATGTTCTTTGTAATATAAAAGTTTCAATACATTATTGTCCTAAAACGAATAATAAAGTAGTTATAGCAGTTTCTATTTCCTTCTAAATGTTGTCATTGCTCCGCTAACTTTTGACAAAACAGATACATATTTTGTGTTTAATGTTTATTTTAACATATTACAGCCTACAAAATTAAATTAAAAAGAAGAAAGTACATGCATAATTTGTAAATACTGTTCAAATGTGTCACCTTCCTGCTCAATACATTTTCGTGCCCGCTTCAGTACACTCTGGGTGGCTCTTGAGATTGTCCTTCTATCTAATTGGCGAAAAACTTCTCTGACCTTGTCTTGCAATTCGCGCACGTTGTCGTATCGCGTTTTGTACACCTCATTTTTTAAGTATCCCCAAAGAAAAAAGTCTAAAGGTGAGAGGTCAGGGGAGCGTGCTGGCCATTGAATTGGACCGAGAAAGGTCGTAAATTAAATCTTTTAGAGGCCCTAGAAATTTTTAAAAGCCGAAACAACACATGGATATCGTTTTAAACGACCAGTTGGATCTTATATATACACCTCTTTTCCAATGTTGTATATAATAGTTAAGTATATAGTAGTAATTTTAAATAACATCATATACCACCCCCATATATTTTTGTGTCATTTATAAGTTCTATGTAGGCCTGTAACTTTTGCAGTTTGATAATGACATTGTATGTCGAAACCGCGGACACGATTATATGTGAATAAAGTGGTATAACAAAGTGATTGTTTTATTTTATTTTATTATTTTCAAAATGAATTACCACAAAGTTACGGCTACCAGTATTAATTTTCTTATATTCAGTACGTTATTGACATTTACAAAGGGCATACTATTTGTTCTGTTTAAAGTGAAAGAAGCCTTACTACTGATTTTACAGAATGAAAGAGTATCTTTGACATCAACTAAATTCCACCGTAAATACTTTATTATTCGTTTTAGGACAATAGTGTATTGAAGCTTTTATATTACAAAGAACATTATCATTCAGAATTTTAAAAAATATACAGGCTGTTCGATTTGAAAAAATTATAAATTTCAAAATTTCTCGAAAATGCGTTCAATTTTTTTTCATGAACTGCATGCTAATCAATGTTAAAAACACTAATACTCGTACTTTGCTAATTTAACCTACTTTCTAGAATCAATAATAACAGAGATAGCAATAGTGCGCTCTTAATTTGAATCAGCCTGTATAGCAGGTGTAGTACTATAAGACTACATATGGAGTTTGCGATATGATCAATTTCTTGACTTTTCTACAATTCTTTTATCCACAGTGATAAACCTGGTAATAACACTGATTTCTTTCCAGAAAATATCAATTCTATTTAATGCTTATTTCTAATTAATAATGGATCTGAGATTGGTATCCTATCATTGTTATATTTTTCTGTGAATTTAATAGTCAGAAACTTCAAATTTAGCTGTTTTACGAACATATCCAATTCGTATTTCCGTGTATTAAAACTTTAAAAAACCTGGTAACTAATCCAAACTCTTGGAAAATTTTAAATTCTACTTCGAAGTGACTCATAAATAAATTAGCTATGAAAGAAGATAGGCAATTATCCATTGTTATGCCTTCTTTCTGTTCATAAGATTTCTCTCCACTTGGAAAAAAACTTGCGCCATGCAAAGAGATGTCAATCACAAATATTCCTAGACTTTTAACAGTTCGACGTTGTCCTTATAAAGCCAATCCTAGAAATATTTCAAAGTTTCTGGAATAGGCACGGAAGGAAACAATGACGTTACATTCAATGAAGCCAAAATCTCCCCGTCTTCCAGTTCACAATATTTAATTTTTTGAAAACATTCTAAGGAATTTCCAACTAACAAAACTTTTTCAAAGTGTATGAATATTTGATGAACAAAAAATTAATATATTTTCTAATTAGAAATAACATACTAAATGAGACACAACATGGCTTCATGCTTGGTAAAAACACCGATACTGATCTATATACCTTATTTGCAGCTATATATAAAAAAATGGATAGTCCTAAGCCTACATTGGATATTAGAGGGATTGCTCACGACTGTCTTCTATCATATTTAAGTAATCAAACACAAAGAGTTCGTTGTGCAGGCAATACATCTGAGGATGTAAGTATTGATATCGGGGTTCCACAGGGTTCAATCCTTGGCCCAACACTATTTTTGGTCTATATTAATGACATCTCTTCATGTCTTAGGGGAATTAACTGTACAGTCGTTAATTACGCCGACAATGTAAGCGTAGTTATTACGGGAAATACGATAAATGAGCTATATCATTTAACTGACCTTGCATATGACAATTTATGTCTATGGTTTGAAGCTAACAGACTTTCTGTTAATAAAGAAAAAACAGCTTGTGTTATATTCCAAAATATAAAATCGAATTTGGTAATAGATTCAGAAATTTGATTAAATTGTCACAGGTTTTCCATCAATGATCGGACTAGGGTGTTGGGTTTAGTGATAGACAGTAATTTGAAATGGGAAAATAATATTCAAAATTTATGTCAACGATTGGGGAAAATATGTTTTGCTTTGAGATCCCTGAAAAGGACATGCAGTCCGGATATATTAAAAACTTTTTATCACTCAAACTTCTTATCAGTTCTGCGATATGGCATAATACATTGGCGATGTTCGTCGTGTATTAACATTAACAGATGTTAAAATATTAACATTAATACATTAACGTTAATATTTTAACATTAATGTTAAAATATTAACATATGTTTCCTTAATGTAACTTAAGGCTTCCCGATGTATTCGGAACCACAGCCCTTAATAGCTTAGCGGCAGAGCAATGGTCCGGCAAACTATGGACGTGGGTTCGAATCCTGCTTAAGGGCGAATTTTTTCAATAGAAAATATTCGAATAATTAGCATCGTAATACGTAGAAATCAATATTTAATTTATTCACATTACTTCGCAAACAACGCAATTAATTTGCATTTATGAAAATGCTTTCAAGATTCGTTTTCACGGATGTAAAAAATGCACTGCCTGTAGAGGAGAATACTTTTTAAAATTATAAATAAATGTTTTTTTGTAAATAAATTGTGTTTTACTTTACCAGGCGTAGCGGAAAGAGAATAGCCTTCGTATTTACGGTATTTTTCTTCTTATTCAAAAACGGATATTATTTAAACATATCCCCCGTATTTCCTTGCGTGACGACCAAACATTGTTAAATTTAAAAATCCATTAAGTCATATTGAAATCAACAATTTATGATGAGTTACAGAAAATTCCCATTATTGATTTTTAGTGACCTACATTTTTTACGCACGGTAGCAATAGAATCAAGCTATAGAAACATACTACATATTTTGTTACAAATTTATACACAAATTCAGAATCGCGGTTTCAATTCATTGATAATCCATTGATATTTTAATAATTCATTAGTGATTATAAGGGTATAATAATTTATCTATAAATACATCCCCTGAACTTAAAATAGGAGAAAATAAATGTCCTCGTTTTTGCTATCGCTTGATACAATAAATATACTTTTATCTCAATTTACATAAAATCTGCTAGGTTTGCATTAGATCAATAACTGGCTATAAATAAGTAACCCCAACCAGTCTCTAATTTGCATAAAATTCTTACAAACGAATCTTCACGCAATTTCATTTCATTTCACATATAAACAATATCTAAGGTTGATATTATAAATAATATATATAATATATAAGTAACTATGTATTATTATAACGGGTGTTCATTTGAAAAGTCAATCTAGTAGCATGTGATTTACTGAGAACATTTTGAAGTATGTCGTAAATTAAAATTTACTACTTAACCTATGAAGTCGTATATTTAGACAGTTTCATACATACAAATAAATAACAAATGTGATTGACATTATCAAATGTCATTTGGATTTACGTTTACGGAACAACAAACACATACTAATATATATGCGTCTTATTCTATCAAAATTTCAAAGTAACCTAGATTGACCTTTCAAATGAACACACGTTACAAGTAGGAATATAATATAGAAGTAAATAATTGAATGGATAAGCGGTCTGTCAAATAAAAAACTTATTTTTCTCGCTCTCTATTTCATAATCATTCGTTACTTCTTCAGAAGATCGATTACATAGATAAAATTTAGCAAAGACACCACTAAACATGTTAAAATTTATTGTCTACCTTAAAACATTAAATTAACCAGATATTGTTTTGTTTTTATGTATATTTGTTTTTAAAACGTTGACGTGAAACCAATATCTGGTTAATTTAATGTTTTAATGTAGACAAACAATTTTAACATGTTTGGTGGCGTCTTTGCTAAATTATAACTATGTAATTGATCTCCTGAAGAAGTAACGAATGGTTATGAAATATAGAGAGTGAAATAAATGAGTTTTTTTATTTGATAAACCGCTTACCCGTTCAGTTAATTATTTACTAATATAGTACGGTCGATAATACTTACAAGTTTATATATATATATATATATATATATATATATATCAATTGATAAATGCTTGGAGTCTTTCGGCTTTTATATGAAATATTTACAAATATTATCAAATTAGTATGTAATCGCGAAGTAAATGTGAATACAAATTACAAAGCAAATCATAAATTTTGTCTACGTTAGGACTTGAACCCAAGTCTACGGTTTTTCGAGCCGTTGCTTTACCAATTGATCATATTTGTAAATATTTCATATAAAAGCCGAAAAACTCCAAGAATTTATCAATTCTTATATTAAATGAACGGCTAAGAAATTATCAAACACACACACACACACACACACACACACACACACACACACACACACACACATAAATATATATATATATATATATATATAAGTAGACAAAGAGTCTTTGCCGTTAAAACAAGTATGTAGAACCGGTAGATAACAAGAACTTCACGTAATACAAACAATTAATTAATATGACGTTTTGTTTGTATTACGTGGAGTTCTTGTTATCTACCGGTTTTGTTTTTTGAAAATGTATATATCTCTCACAAAAAATAGTTCGCTTTTGTAAGTATTGATCTTTTTTATAATTAGTAGACTAAATTAGCTAAGGTTGTATTTTCTTTTGATTAAGTGACCTCTGATGAAGCTCTAAATCTACAGAGCGAAATATAAGGTATAAAATAAAGGACTCTAATTGACTAATTAAAGGTTTTTATTGCCGGATTCCCCAACAAAATTTTTTATTTTATATATATATATGGTTAATTATTTCATGGAATTTAGCTCGATAACTATTCATTGTCTTCTTCAGAAAAATTTGATTACAATTACTAGATGTTTCTCTATATATCTCTATATTCTCTATATATATTATTATGTTTAAATTTACCTTTGCAGGAAAACATCTAG
This sequence comes from Melolontha melolontha, assembly GCA_935421215.2. Classification (NCBI taxonomy): domain Eukaryota; kingdom Metazoa; phylum Arthropoda; class Insecta; order Coleoptera; family Scarabaeidae; genus Melolontha; species Melolontha melolontha. Next base: position 165,053,268 of record OW285238.1, on the reverse strand, counting down.
TAATTGTAATTCTGTTTTCAATATTTTATACATATATATATATATATATATATATATATATATATATATAATTTGATAAATTCTTGAAATTTTCGACTTTTATATTAAATATGTTTAAAATAGTATGTTATTTTGCGAAGTAAATGTAAATGTAAACATTGTTGCCTACAAATATTAATAGCTAAGGATGAAAAATTAGCAATTTCAAACCTTCAAACTTTCAAACTGACATCTGAATATTAACATCGGTGCCCTATAAGGCGTTTCCAAAAAGACTTCACACCAAGGTCCTCGTGGAGCAGTTGGTTAGAGCGACAGTCCGGTAAACCGTAGACTTGGGTTCAAGTCCCAATAAAATTTCGTAAAATTTGGGTTGTAATTTGTAGGCAGCAATGTTTACATTTACATTTACTTCGCAAAATAACATACTATTTTAAAAATATTTAATATAAAAGCCGAAAATTCCAAGAATTTACCAATTATATATATTATATATTATTATATATTATATATATATTATATATATATATATATATATACATTATATATATATTATATATATATATATATATATTATATATATATATATATATAATGCAATAATAATAACAGAATTTGGGTCAATGTATCAACTAAAACAATTTATTGCTACGTAACGTTTCGAAACTATATTTGTTTCTTCATCAGAGCTGTTAAATTAATCACTAATTAACCACAAACAATTTGTTATTAATTTAACTGATGAAATAAATATAGTTTCGAAACGTTACGTAGCAATAAATCATTTTATTTAATACATTGACACAAATTCTGTTTTTATAAATTTAATCCAGCATTGTAAACTCAAAGGAATTTGACCTGTATATATATATATATATATATATATATATATATATATATATATATATATAAAGCAATCAATACGTATTGAAAACAGTTAGAAATATATAATTATTCCTATAATTTTAATATGTTATTAACATTAGAATCTCCAAGACTGATAAAATACGTAACGAGTGTTCAGAAACATTCGAAGTTAAGTGGGCTCTGAACAAAAAATCGTATATCTTTACTTAAGTATCTGATTTGTAATAATTATTAAATGTCAACTGTTGTCTGTCAAAAATTGTCAGAATCTAATATCGAAGATACTAATTTGATAACCTATAAAATTGTATTAAGTAAATGTATCAATCTATCTCAGACATGACTTCATACCTGTTATATACCTAAGTAGTTTTCTAGAAAGATGAACGGTTCTCAAACAAAGCGCACATCAAAACGAACCGATTTAGAATATAAAACCAAAAGACATGCTTTAGCCCCACCCACCAAAAATTTTCGTCTAACGGGTGCAGTGACCTTTCTTACAAATGATTTGAAGAGTGCGAAAAACATATATGTTTAACAATTCTGTTATACGTTTCCTAATGCTATTATTCACTCTTAGGTTCATGCAATTTTTATTTAAAAAAAAATGAACAATGTCTTATTAAAATAGGACATGCGAATAAAAACAAAAAAAAATAACAAAACAAAAACACGTTTAAATTGAAACAATATAAATACATATAAACATGATTTTATACCGTTACTAAATTTCAGTAAAACATATACAAGGTCAAGGTTTGAACCTGCGCAATTTGAAACTTAAGCGTCCGGCATAGTTGATATTTGGGGATTTTCCACTATATTTTGTGTCAATCGCTTTTCTTTTTGATGCATTCGAATTCGATACGCACGGTTAATCTAAAAACGAAATCGATGGCACGTCTAATTTGCCAATGCATGATGCAACAACAATCTCTGTTCTGTATGCTTGTGCATAATGCGGCATTTGTGTTATTGACCTCAAAATGCAGCATCCAATGAATTCTCGTATGTCTGTTACGTTACGGTTTAAAAAAACCGGAATCTCTGTCGCGTGAATTTAATATTTAAAGCACGACAACATAGAAGGAACAAAACATAAACAATGACATATTTCTGCCTTAGAGCTATTACACAAACAGAAAGAAAATGCATTCATTTCTCTGGCGGAGAAATAAAATTAAAAAAAAATTTAGACGTGGTCTGAAAACAATTAAAATGCATAATGGCACAATCAACAAAAGCAATAGCAGTACTTTTAATTAATTAAATATACATACACATCTCACGTATGACGTGATGCAGTCAGTCAAACCGTTTTAACAACTGAAGCGTATAGGTAAGATACACAGTCTTCTGTACGCTATCATCGATCCCACAGGCATGGTCACGTGATGTTCACGCGCATACCACGTGGTTTAGTACCAGCTGACTATCGTCGAGAAATCCGGGACTTTTATTCCAGCTGTTTTATGTTACCACCGTGGTTACCATACAAGATACAAACGATTAATAATATTACCTAGTCAATACACCCCCACAAATTGGCCCATTATTCATATGTACATATCATATATACATATTCATTCTGTGTCTGGTTATCTTCGTTGCCATTGGCTTGAAGAATTTCACGAAATTATTGATTATTGTTTGCCTTTTACAAATAAGAAAGACAAAACGTAATCGAGTTTGACTACGTTGAACCCATGGAAATTCTTTCTGGAATTCTGAAAACTCGCTTACATTACCCCGACAACAGTACTACACTATCGAAAATGAAATAAATTGCAAAACTGTCTGGGAAAATGAAAGAATTCTTAGACGTTTCTTAAGATTTATTGGTGTATCAACTTTTATTTTTAAATTTTTAGTAAAACTTATATATCAGAACTGGAAATAATTAATGTGTTTTTTTTTTGTAGCATTTCATTTGTAAATTTATTTGCCAATAACCTATGCAACATAACCTAAAAACATCGTATATGCACAAAAAATATAGAGTTTAGTAAACACGTCTTGATCGTAAAAAATATATTCTGATTAACACTTTAAAAATTCGGCAACAAGGAAATAACAGATTAAAAACATTAATACTGCATGTTCTACTATGAGTTCTAATTAGGAAGGAGTTAGCAAGGGAAGCAAGTGATGGTATAAGTTGACTATCGAAAATGTCAACGTTGGCTTCAAATTTCCATTAGGTGATGAAAGGGGTCATCGCCGTGTAACTAATTTTGATCAAGAACCGCTAACAAATTTAAATGCGCAACAAGAACTCGTTGCATTATTAAATTGTCCTTTAAAAATCATTTAGAACCAGTTGGGGGTCACTTGGCAAAGTTCAAGAGCTTGGAAAATTAATTCCAGGCGAATTAGCCAAAAACCAGAGTTTCCATTTGCAATTCTTCCTTGGCGTCAGGTCAAAACCGTTTGAACAAATTATGGCCAGCGATGAAAAAATATGTACTTTACACAACCCAATAGTTAGTCAAAAGTTAGATTCAGTAACCATCACTTGTTTTTATTAATACTGGTCAATTTTCGGGTTCTCAGCCTAACCTAAACGTTTTTGTTTGTCTATTGGTGAAATAGATTGCTCTTTTTTATAGAAACACAACTCCTTAGTTTAATTCTTCTTAACCGTTCATAAATCGTAGTAACAGAAAGTATTTTTCCTCTGTTTGCACCACACTATTTCTTCCGCGAAAATGGTGGAACTTTAAAGGAATAATTAATTTCGCCCTGATGTCCATATCAATTGAGTACGCCTGCTGCTTCTGAACGGGAAGTAAGGAAAGTCATTCATCTACAAATAAATTCAAGAAACACTTGTGATATTTTAATTACTGGAAAATATGCAGCAACTACCAGTATAATGGTGTGCTAGTTCAGCCTGATCTCCACCTGGTGATTGTATTTTTATATGGGTGCAATCTATCGCAGTAACATATCTTAGAACTCTTACGAAAATGACCAAACTATTACGACGATTTTGTGTAGTAGTCGAACGTAAAAAGTTTTTAATTAATTTTAACTTAGATAAACTCATTTCGCCACATGCTACAGTTATCAGTTATCATATCAGTATCGTTAGCAATATTCTTAAAGCAATAGTAAAGTCTGATTTCATTAAAAACATCGCTAGGTATAATGGCTTTAACATAGAAATAATTAATAAATTATCAGTTCTGGACTGTGATAGCAATAGTAATATTTGAGTCACTCAACTATTCCGCTATAAACTACTAGGGAACATTTTCAATGTCCCCCTGGTGTTGACATCAGATTAATTAGAAAAACGAATTTAGAAAAGACAATCCGCGAATCCACAAGTTTGATATCTCAACGTAACCAGGAGAAAAAGTACATGTGTTTATCATACCATCCAATCACGAAAAATATTAATAGAGTTGTTAAAGAACAATGTCTCCAAGTTGCATTTCAGTCCGAAATCACCATCAAAAGTCTCCTAGGTAAGACCAAAGATAAAAACTAAAAAAAGTATAAAACCTCTTACCACAATTAATAATAGTATCCTAAGTTGTCATTATCAGTAGGTAAAGCCACTAATGGTGTCGCACATGAGGCACAGTAAAGCTAACACATATAATAACGCAACAACTTTACATGGCGTCCACGTATACACTGATACACAGTGTATACGTGGACGCCATGTAAAGTTGTTGCGTTATTATATGTGTTACTTTACACCATTGGCGTTCGATTATTTACAGACAATCTTGGATACAATAGAAATATTCTTATAATTTTAATTAACGTTTTATGATATCATAAAAAAATACTTACAAAAAATTTACTGGAGACAAAGAACAAAGAAGGTGTTATATTCAATTTAATATAATTAATTATATCACACCAAGCTACCTTCTAGTACGAGTTATCAAACTGGTCTCCTAGAATTTATCTCTAGCCCTCTCGAACACATTGGCCTCGGAAAAAAACAGTTTTTATATTCGCACATTAAATTTAAATACATTCAAGATACAGTGAAAGTCAAAAAATATGTACATTTATTTTAAATTATTTTTAAATATTATTTAAAGAAAAATCCATAACAATACGTTATGAGTTTTCAAAGAAACATGTTTCTGCACATTACACTTTTGTGTACGCCTTAAACATAATGAACAGGCACTGCAAAATATCTCGGTATCATTACGACTATGCAACCAATCTGTATGGCCTCTAACCATCCTACCATGGTGGCCCTGCGAGAGTTCTCCATAGTTAATGAAGGTAGTAAGTTAAGCTTAATATTTATAAAAAATTATAGGACAAATATACAATATAACAATATAAAACGGATTTTTTAAAATGCTAAAAGTTGTAACCAGATAACACTGAAATAAACGAAACCAAAAGCACACCACTGTAAAATATAATTTAGGAATGAATAGATACAATAACGACGGAAATAACAACATCTGCTCGACGTATGCAATCGAACAAGCAAATAGTGGGCTGTTGTAATATGTATACTATAGATGATACCGCCACAACGTTTTATCGAAGCAATTGGTCATTTAATCGCTTCAGTCCGCCTTTTGGTGATGACAAATATTAAAATTATAAATTTTAATTTTATTTCGTCATTGGAAAATTCCAGTTCCCTTAATTTATGTGTGTCATGGTAGAGTTATATCACTTCTTTGATAATAACTATATTGTAGGTGAAGGTAATAAGAAGGGACCTTCCAAAAACAATTTATACTCTAAAAATAATATATCGTTATTTGACTGCGAACAATTCGATCAAATTTCTTCCTGGCACAAAATTGAAACTAACCTGCGTTTGTGAAAAAGATCAATAAACAGCTATTATAGCTGCGTACTCGTTGTACCAGTACAAATGACCTAAATTAATTTCACCGCAACAATAAAATTACATACGACATTGAAGCATACGAAAACAAAAATAATTCAATTAATGTACTTGCATATGTAATGTACGGTATTAATTAGTGTTTTCTGAAAATAAATTCATTAACACCAAATACGTACGAAAATTATGTTTAGCGAACATTCTATTATTGCAAGTGTAAATATGAAACTCTTTTTACTTCAGAGAAACGAGTTTTAAGTATAAGTGACAGACTTTATATATGAAGTGTGAGTATAAAATAACTAGACAGATGCTACTATAGATGAAGAAATACGCATGCGTCAAAGACGTACGAGGGACAGTTGTGTAGCGTGTCTCTAGACAGTGTTGTTCCGTCTACCGATTTTTCGGTAGATCTACCGATTTTTCTACACTTCTACCGATCTACCGATGAAGCCATCATATCTACCGATTTTTAAACGAATGAGAAAAAATAAATAAAATTGTGCTAAAACTGTTTATATTCATGTAAATAATACGTGTTAATGTAAATATTTATAGGGGTATTTTTTTTAATGTATAATAAAGAATAAAAATACAATATAATAAATTACTACTCGTACTATAATGGCATTCATCTTTAATCTATGACTATAATAAATAGAAAATTAAAACAGGCAAGCAATTTTATGAGTAGGAACAGTAATAAAAGCTACTGTGGATTGTAGTCGATATAATGCTTGAATTCAAAGGCAACAATTATGTATGTCGGTAGGTATTTATTTGCACGCTTCTTAAGCGCTCTTTATTCTAAATAAAGGGACTATTCTAGTTAAAAATTATCTTAAAGAAACATTGTTTTTCAAATAAAAATAAATATTTCCCCGAAAATAATTATTTCAAAATACTACAACAATGAAATAATCCTTTTCATTCGAACAAATGAATGAATGAAATAAACATATCATTCAATAATGAATAAAAGCGATATCTATTTGGTTATTTGCTTATTTCTATGAGTTTAAAACAGTGGGGCATCTTGAGTGAAGGGTTTGTTTCTGTTTTTGCATTTAAAATTTGAAATCAGTATCCTACATCGGTTCTAGAAGAACACATACATAGGTGTCACTTGTTTTTTTTTTAAATTAATATACCTAGTGTTAAAATATGGGTAGTGACAGTGACTTTGAACAAGCTGGCCCAAGTGATATAGCAAAAAAAATAAAATATTCCCAAAATTATAAGGAAGATTGGTAAAAGCAGGAAGACTTTGAGAGATGGCTTTCTAGAAGTAAAAAGGAAAAAAATTTTGCAAGATGTAAGATCTGCAGTAAAGACATTAATATTTCTAGCGGAAAAGATTCTCTAATGAAACACAGTCTTTCGATAATTCATAAACAAACAGCAAGGATGATACGCAAACAGCCGCGTTTAACCGAATTTTCAGCAGGTATGGCAGAATCGGCGCAAATAAAGAATAATATTGCCGGAAGGTATGATTATTTAAATTATTTCATGTTTACAATCATTTTAATTATCTTGGTTTTAGCCGAGATCCGCTTGTCTGCATTTATTGCAGAACATAATTTGCCATTTTTGGTAATGGATCATTTGCCATCATTAATAGCTAACATTTGTCCCGATTCAAAGATTGCTCAAGGCATATCGTGCGCCAGAAAGAAAACCACAGCTATTGTTCGAAATGTCATAGGTGCTGAATGTTTCGAAAAAATATGTGAGGATATTAAATATAATAAATTTTCCCTTATTATAGACGAGTCTACAGATCGCTCAACGATAAAACATCTTTGTCTCGGCGTCAGGTATGCAAAAGACAATTTAATCAGAGACTGTTTTTTTGCTCTTGTGAAATTAGATAGTGCGAATGCGGAAACTTTATATAATCATGTTATAAGTACATTTGTCTCAAATTCTGTTCCTTATAAAGATAATATGATTGGCTTTGCTTCTGATGGAGCAAATGTAATGATGGGAAGACATCATTCCGTTACAACATTACTAAAAAAAGATATACCGAATTTATTTATCATGAAGTGCATCTGCCACTCATTGCACTTAGTTGCTTCATACGCATGCGAAAAATTGCCAAATTTCCTTGAAAACTTAACAAGAAATATTTTTAATTACTTCAACTCTAGTCCAAAAAGAATCAGCGAATTCCAAGAGTATCAATTATTTTGCAATGTTAAAATCCACAAAATTTTATACCCGTCCCAAACCAGATGGTTATCGGTTGATTCATCTATTAAACGAATTCTAGAACAATACAATCCGCTCAGATTATATTTTACAACTGCTGTTGCAGATGGCGATGTCTCAACAGCTGAAAACATACTCGATCATTTAAATAATCCGCTAACCAAAGTCTTTCTATTATTTCTAGATTATGTTTTGCCACTCTTTAATAGTCTAAATCGTGAAATGCAATCAGAATCGCCAAAACTTTACACTTTATATAATAGTGTATCCAATATTTTTCGAACAATTTGTGACTGTTTCCTAAAACGTAACTATTTATTATCTACAGCATTAGAAAACATTGAATTTAAAAATCCACATAATTATCAAGCATTAGAAGATCTGTATTTAGGAGCAAATGTTAGAATTTATCTACAAGAAGGTAAATTGAGTTCAGAACAAATAAAATATTTGCGACTACGTTGTTTGGATTTTTATGTTGAAAGTTGTTCACAAATCACGACTAGATTTCCACTAAAAAACAACCCACTTAAAAAATTTAATTTCATTGACCCCGAGATAGTAAAAAGCGGAACTATAAGTTCAATAGCAGATATAGCTTTACTTTTTCCGAATTTAATACCACAAAGCGAACTTGAAAATTTAGATAGCTAATGGAGGCAATTACGAAATTACACAGAATGCCAAAATTTCAGCACAGATATGTTGGAATTCTGGGCTAGTGTCAGGGCAATAAAACGTGGTGATGAATCGAATGTCTTTCCATTACACATTATGTAATTTTATTCAAAGTTTGTTGTGTTTACCACATTCTTCCGCAAATGTGGAACGAATTTTCTTCCTCCATCAATTTAATGAAAACTAAACAACGTACTAAATTAAGCACGGAAACAGTCACAGGACTTCTTCATAGTAAGACATATATAAATGAAAATAGCTGTTTCGATTTTAAAATAGACAAAAAATTGATATAGAAAATAAATGAAGAAACATTAAAAAATATACGTGATGATGAGTAGAGTTTATTAACTATTATTATTATTAACGTCATTAGTTTTATAAAACATCATGTATATAATAATATAAGTTATTGTTAGTGTGCTTCATATATAATTACATTTTTATTATATTTACTAGTTATATGATACTATTAAAAACTATTATTATATGTATTTTAGAAATTAAAATTGTTTTCATATAATTGTTTGATTTTAAACTAAGGATAAAAAATCTACCGAATTCTACCGAATTTTCACGAACCATTCTACCGATTATCTCAACAGGTCACGGAACAACACTGTCTGTAGACATAATAGTCTCGTCGTAACCTTCATTTGTATAAGATCTATTTTTTTTGTTTTGTCCGAAAAATGAAGTGTTTTAATAGAGCAACGAATTCTCGTGAAATTTCTTATTAAATTTGGAAAAACCGCAACTGAGACTTGTCTTTTATTAAAAGAAGTATATGGCAATAAATGTTAAGCATTTTCGCGGGTATTTGAGTGGTTTAAGCGTTTCGTAGATGGTCGAGAAAACATCAAAGATGACGCATACCCAGGACGTTCTTTCACGTTAAAAACGGACAAAACTATTGAAGAAATCGGTAATCCGATCCGACCTGACCATCGGCTAATTATTCACGCGATTGCTGAAGCTGTAGGAATTAGCAAAGAATGCGCAAGGGAAATTTCACTTCAAAATTTAAACATGCAAAACTTCTTGGAAAAGTGATACCATGAGTTGAATATTGGTTTTTCACCTATGATCCAGAAACTAAGTGTCAGTCAATGCATTCAAAGAGCCCAACTTCACCAAAATAAAAAACCTGAAAAAGCGCTAATGAGCAAACCAAAATTCAAAGCTATGATTATACTTTTTTTTCGATATTCATGGGATTATGTACCTGAATTGGGTTCCTGAAGGTCAAACTATTAATCAGCATTACTACTTTGAGGTACTTGCTCAACTCCGTGAGAATATCAAAAGAAAAGAGACCCGAATTCTGGGAAAAAAATTTATGGGTTCTTCATCTGGACAACGCACTGGCGTACACTGCATTGGTAGTCAAGGCGTTTCTAGTATAACATCCAAGTGTTAGATCATCCGCCTTATTCGCCTGATCTGGCACCATGTGACTTTTATCTGTTCCCCAAGGTCAAATCTGCATTAAAAAGAACAAAGCGGCGTGGATCATGAACGAGCTCACAGAAAAAGACTTACAACACTGTCTTGCTTAATGGAAAATTGGAATGGACCGGTGTAGAGATAGAGGAGGGGTGCTTATTAAAAGGAATAATAATTAAATATGTATAAATTTAAAATAAAAAGCTTCACAGCATCGGGCTCGTTATTTTATAGTCAGACCTCGTATGTATGTCTGCATTTTATATTCATTACAATTATTAGAAAACTATGCTTATTCTAGTTGAATTTATGGTTATTTACGAGATTCTTGTCGATTTGAATGAAATTTGATAATGCGTAAAGTTACTATGTTTTTGTACACAAATAAATCGTTCTCTATTCAAACGCGCGACGAATTGAGTAAAGTACAGTGGCGGCTCTTAGTCAAATTTACAGGGAGATCATATGGAAGAATTTGATTTAAATATATCGTAGATTAAAAAATTGTCACGTGGCATATTTTGGAAATGCTAGCGGTGTCAACGCAAAAATAGAGCGCTTTACTAGTGAGAAATCTTCTAAACATCAACGTCGTTATTTGTAAGCACAAATTTATTAGTTTAATTCGTTTCAACTTATTTTAATTTGACTAAATAGCAGATAGGTACTTTTATAGCAACCCCTGCGTTAAGTATTTAATGAAATATAAGCACATCTAACACGTGTACTGTTCCTTACTTTAATAGCTAGAGTGAAATTAAATAAATTGTGCCTAAGTAAATAGATCAAGTTTGCTTACTTAGACACGATTTATTTAATATCACTCTGGCTACTGAAGTAAAGAACAGCTCATATCTTAGATATGTTTATGTTTCATTAAGTAAGGGCTTAATGAAACGTAAGTGCTTTCGGTTTCAGCCCATCTGCGTTACAACTTATTGCCTCACACGTTGGTGAATAGAGTAAATTATGTATTTTATAATGGATTTTACCCTTACAAATTCCTTTCAATATCTGGTATGCCTCAAGGCTCTAATCTTGAACCTCTGCTTTTTATTGATGATCTACTCACGTCTTTCAATTGTTTTGTGATGGCCTACGCTGATGACACTAAATGATATTTATCCACCGAATCACATGTCTTACAAGATAATATTAATGTGATTGCGGATTGGTATAGTAAAAATAAGATAAAGATTAATGTGAACAAATGCTGTGTCATATCTTATACTCATAAAATTAATCAAATGTAGTCATCATTAGAGCAGACCAATTTCCGTGCGCGCCATGTGCGTATTGCATCAGAACTAATAAAAAGCATTCAGTATGTGTTTGGTACTTGCTTAGATTGCATGTAAGTGTAAGCATACGTAATAAAATGTCGTCGACACATAAAACGAGAAAACGACCGTTGTCAAACGAAGTGAATAAGTTTATTATGGATTTCCCGGACTTAATATACGATTGCTCAAAAATTAAATGTTTAGTGTGCAATACATATCTAATGTGTTGGTCAAAAACACATTGTAAAGAACACATAAGCAGTTCGAAGCACAATAATAACAAAATTAATCAACAGCAGTTTATACATGAATTATGTGTAACTATGATTGTGTGTACACTGCCGCTTACCTTGTTAAGTAATGATTCATTTATTTCATTTTGGAATAAATACGCGAATCAAACATTACTGAGCACGACAACGTTACGAAAGAATTTACCATCGGTGCGTAAACAAATAAAATCAAAGCCGAACTGAAAAATAAAAAACTGTGGTTATGTGTGGACGAAACAACTGACAGCAAAAAACAATCTGTAGCTAATGTGATGGCGCGTAATATAGAACCACATCAACCAACGTCTTCAATTTTATTAGCATCCAGACGACTAGAACAATGTAATACCGAAAAAATTTCAGAGGTGCTATTATTGGAAAAGTTAAACTTTCGAAAGATCAAGTATTAATGTTTATGACCGATGGTGCCGCAACCATGTGTTCTGTAGGCCGGTCTCTTAGAAAATATTGTCCTAACTTGTTACATATTACTTGTAAACTCCATGCTCTACACCTTGTGGCAGAACTGGTTCGTAGATGTTATCCAGAGGTAGATGCTTTAATATCGAGTACAAAGTCAGTATTCCTGAAATCTTCAAAACGTATTCGGAAATTTCATGAATTATGTCCCCATACCCCTGAGCCACCACAGCCGATTCTGACACGTTGGGGTACATGGCTACAGGCGGGGTTTTACTATCATGAACATTTTGAAAAAATGAAGGACGTGGATTTATCATTCGATTCGAAAGAAAGTGCAGCTATCAATACAAGCCAGAAAAAATTACAAGATGCCCAGATTAAAATGGATTTACAAAGTATTCGTGAGAATTACTTGTGACTAGAAGAAGCAATAACAAAATTAGAAAATTCGTCGGTGTCGTTAGAGGAATCACTGCAAATCGTTAAAGATGTTCACGCACAACTGTGTGCTGTAGAAGACGCAAAAAATAAAAGTGTTCTAATTAAACTTGAAAGTGTTTTAGACAGAAATGCAGATTTTGACACCTTAACACGTATTTGTGAAGGCACGTCTACAGATGCGTTAAGTTGCTTAAAAAAGTATTTTGATTATGCGAATATAACATCACTAGATGTAGAACGCTCGTTTTCCAAATATAAACATATTTTTTCCTCACGGCCGACATGTTTTTCAGAAGTAACCTTAGAAACGCACCTGATGTTGAAAATATACAATCGAGTTTCTCCAGTTTGTCAATCATTGGAAGACGCTTAAAACGGAAAGTGTTATTTAAATCCTCTGTCGTGCACACAATCACTGATTTCATACATTTTCCATTTTATTTATAGGTACATATAACGCTGCTACAATATGTACTATTCTTATTTTTCGTGTGTTTATGCATATTACTTTAATAGCAGAAGACCAAATGCATTTAATTATTTCTGATAGAGTAAATGTCTCTACTTCTATACTTATATCGGTAACAAGCTCATGTTGCGTCGTTATTCTATCGCATATTCTAATATATTACGAATTACACTCCCATACCGGCGCTCATGGCGCGCACGGATATTGGTCTGCTCTAGTCATCATACAGTATTAATAGCCAAAAGTTTGTGAAAACCAATTCCACCAATAATCTTGGCGTTCAATTGGTCTAGAAGATGGCCAAAACGTGTAAGTTAAAGGACATCTTCCAATGTCCTTTAACTTACACATCTCACATCTTGGACATCATCTCATCTGCTTCTAGGATGTTGAACTTTATTGTGAAACCAACCAGTCAGTTTCAGGATATAGCTATTCTAAAAATATTGTACCAAGCTTTTGTTTTAAGTAGATTGCGTTACTACTCGACGCATGACGCCTAACTTGAACGAGTTCAGAGAAGATTTCTGAAATACGTTTCGTTTAAATGTGATGATAGATATCCAGAAAGAAATATTGACTACAACCGCCTTCTAGACAGGCATGACTTCAAATCCTTAAAATATCGTCGAGAGGTTTAATGCTGCACGATTAATGTGTAGATTAATTGATTCGCCTGAGATATTGAACTTTTCATGTCCCTCAAATGACGTCAAAATCTAATCCCACTTTTTACCCACCAAGAGAACTAACGCGTTATTAAGAGCTCCAATTAATTGTATGTACCGTTGTGTGGACAATCTTTATAGTGACATTTTTACGCGAGGTACTTAGATTAAGTTTTTATTTTAGTTTATTAGTGTACCTACGCATTTTATTTCATATATTTATATTCTGTCTTTTTATATAATTCAGCAAACATCTGTTTCTTTTTATTCTTTATTGTGTATTTGTCCTAGAAATGGAATTATTCTTCGGGTAATAATAATAATTATTATTTCTTATTGTGTTTGATAAATATATTGTTATTGTTATACAATAGACAAACTGTTATATGAAAATGTTGTATGCAATTGGTAATTTGACGATAAGATAAAATAACATCACAAGCTATTTACTTATGTTGTCAATATTTTTCAATAGATAAATACATTCTTTAGGATATCAATTCTTTTCAACATGAATGTTAATTTTAAATTCATTGTCTTATTTTGATTTATACGAAAAATATATTAATCCTCAAGTTTTAGAAATCCATTCCAACTCTCAATCAAATATTTTGTATTAATTATCAGGGGATTTCTTTTATATCTTACTTATTTGATCATGTATTAAAAGAGTGAACACATACTTGTACGATGAAAAAATATTATAAACACAATCCTAATCGAAATGGAGATTAATGAATTAATCAAATTTATAAATACGTAATTTTTATATTTATTAATATAATATGACAATACTAATTTTTAAAAAAAAATAGAAGCAAAAAATAGTTATCAACTGTTTCTGCGCATTTTGATAATTTTTATTTAAGAACATACATATTGCTATTATATTTTATATTAACAAAACGAATAGATAAAGAAAAATTAATGAACGAGTTAAATACATAATTAGGACGGTTTGTATACAGGATATCCTTGAAATAAACTGACAACGTATAAAAAAATGGAAAGATGCAATTATATAGAATATATATTCAAGAAATTGTGAGTGAACCCCCAAAATTAAAAACCTCCCGAAAATTCAATTATGTATCTGAATGTCTATTAGAAATACCTGCTTTGAATTTACACATACGCTACAATGTTTATAACAAGTGTTCATTTGAAAAGTCAATCTAGTAGCATGTGATTTACTGAGAACATTTTGAAGTATGTCGTAAATTAAAATTTACTACTTAACCTACGAAGTCGTATATTTTGACAGTTTCATACATACAAATAAATAATAAATAATAGGTATTTATTGAAAACTATAACAAATGTTGAAAATGTTGTCCTTCAAGATTAACGCACTTTAAAATCCTCCGTTCAAAATTTCTGATGATATTCTGCAACATTACTGGATTGTTATTAATTTCCATGCATTTCTGTTCGATTCTCTGTGGCATATCATTCAAATTCAATATAGGTGTTCGAAATATGTTATTTTTTAGATAAGGCCACAAAAAGAAGTCGCAAGGTGTTAAATCGCATGAACGTGCAGGCCAGGCAATTTCAGTATTTCGACTAATTATACGCTCATCAAAAATTCTCTTAAATAATCCAAAGATTCTGCAGTACAGTGACAAGGTGCTCCGTCTTGTTGGAAATATGTATTTTGAAGTTCATCATCATGCAACTGATTGGCAAATGGTTATAAAATTTCCGTACGGTACCTTTGAGCAGTTAACGTTCCCTGAAAAAATATTGGTCTAATGATTCACCTTTAGCTTATCGCTGCCCAAACCAATTTTCTCTGGATGCAGCGATTCTTCATTAATTACATGTGGATTTTCACTACTCCAAATTCTTGTATTTTGTGAATTTAGGTATCCCGTTTTATAAAACCATGCTTCATCAGTAAAGATGACTCTTTGTGAAAGTTCTCCATTATTGTTCATATTTACAAACCAATTACAAAACTGTAGTCTACGTGGGTAATCAATTTCTAACAATTCTTGTACTGCTGTGACACGGTATGGATAAAGTTGCATATCTTTTATTAATAACTTGTGAGTTGTAGCAACAGAAAGGTTTATTTATTGACTCAAATGTCGAACAAATGTTTGTGGTTCATTTTCCATTATTTCTTCAACACGATTGACAACTTGAGGTGTACGTTTCTTAACTGCTCCGCTGCCTGATTTTCTTAAGAGACTACCAGTTTCAGAAAAAAGTTTTAAAGTTCTATCCAAAGTATTCTTAAATTGTATATAATCTATTACAAAATATGTAAACTCAACTTGAAATTCTACCATGCAATCTTGAACTGAATAAACCCATAAACCATCAATTTTATTACCACTTCGAAAATAAGACTGGACTAAAAAAAATTTATGTTCTAAAGTGAAAGCCATTTTAAAACTGAGAAGCAATTTATTTAAACCAGAATCGACGCACGATTATTTTATGCACTAACTGATATTTGTGATTGACATTATCAAATGTCATTTGGATTTACGTTTACGGAACAACAAACACATACTAATATATTTGCGTTTTATTCTATAAAAATTTCAAAGTAACCTAGATTGTCTTTTCAAATGAACACACGTTACTCTTTTTGTTATTATCTGTTAGCTTTAAGATATCGTCTCCAATACTGTATTATTGGAGTGACAAAATTTTTTTAAATATCTTCGTCATTTGTTTTCTCGCTTATGAGAGGTAATTTTAGGAAAATATTTTGGATTATATATTCTATCTAATTGCATATTTCCATTTTTCATAGGTTGTCTCTTTATTTCAAAGACAGGCTATATAACGCAAACTTGCCAAAATACATGTCGTTTGTGTAGTAATTTTATATGTTAAGTCATTAGTCATTATCTAAATTATCTTAACTTACATATACCAGATACGATTATAAAAAGAATTATATAAAAAGAATATGTCATTAATTAGTTAAAGAACCCACAAACTACAAGAGTGAGTATTCGCAGCATTTTTTAACATTCCTGAATTCCCAAACTTTGTAAAAAGCAAAAAACAGAGTTTCAACATTCTCACACGTGAAATATCGTTAGCGTTCCAGCCTTATCTACCAAAACAAAGGTCAAGAATAAGAAGAAAATAAACATAATACTGAAGGATAGAAAAATAATAAGAGTAACTTTACACTCTGCCATCAATCAAATTATATGCAAGTAAATAAATTCCAATATTATGATATAATATAAAAAGGGGTGGAGATGTTAAAAGGATTGTCTCATAATTAAACAAGTTTTTTATTAAAGTAGTTTTAAGTATAGATTTGTGTAATTATCTGTAAATCCTCTAGAGTTTCCATAAATAAAATTTTCGTAATAAGTTTATACTAGAATAAAAACAAATAATGTAAGATATTTTGTATCAGTGCTATTTATAGCAATATCTTACAAATTAACATATTCAAGGAACCGACAAATTGGTTAAACGACTACATTAAAGAATTAATTCCAGAAAACTATACAGACTATTAACAAATCTACATATGACAATCGTCATAGAAAAATCAGTGATTTTAGACATTTTTACGGTGAGCGATAAATCAAAAGAAAAAAGTCAAACTAAATACACACACAAAATACACTGAAACGAACGTTAAATTGAGCAGTAAATTAAATGTTAATTAATATATATATATATATAATAACTAGAGAACGGATGCGATTTCCATAAAACGCAATCGGCAATTGGAATTGTGTATAACGTCGCTCAGTACATCCCGGCGTAATTCAATGAAGTATTTGTTTGACTTACTCGGCCACCTGGTCTCGCAGCGATAACAATGGACAACCCAGCTATTGTATTCGGAGAATATAGTGTTTATAGTGGTGTCGTGTACGTAGATAAAATAAATAAGTTTTTCGTATTTCGTAAGAGAAATAGCTCGTACATTCATTTTCTTTTCATTTAAGCAACATCTTCCAATTATTTTCACGTAAGTGTGCATAAAATTTCGTTATTTAATTTCGTTTATTTGGATCTAGAATATTCTTACTTTTTCAGACAATGGAAGAGCGTCGAGAATAGCATCGTGAAACAATGGCGAGTTGGATTAAGGGCCATACTGATTGTATGTACATTGCCAGTAATTCCGAAATTTATTGTGAAGTGTGTGAAACGTTATTGAAAAATTGCAATAAATCAACCGTAAAACGTCACGTTGGATCGTTAAAGCACGAAAAAAAATTGAACCCGTTGGAATCTGACAATAAAATTTTAACGAAGAACTCTGTGAAACTTTTATGGCAGCTAATATTCCATTATTTAAATTGAACAATCCAATTTTGAAGACATTTCTGAAAAAATATACTGGTCGAAATGTTCCTGATGAATCAACTTTACGCAAATATTATGTTTCTAGGTGCTATACGAGAACAGTAGAACGCATTAGAAGCCATCTTTTAAATCAATACATATGGATAAGCGCTGACGAAACGGTGGATATGTTAGGACGCTGTGTGGTAAATGTTGTAGCTGGTGTACTACGTCCAACTATTCCCTATAACTCATATGTAATAGCAACAAGTGTTATAAATAGAGTTGATGCGGAAACAGTTGCTGAAACCATTAAGGAGAATATGCAAAAAATGCTTCATTCGGACGCCACGTACAAAGAAAAAATACTTTTATTTGTCAGTGATAGTGCTGCGTATATGTTAAAAACAGGCAGACTATTGAAGAAAACATATCCTAATATGCTGCATATTACTTGTGTAGCACATGCTCTCCACAGAATCTGTGAATATATCAGAGACACTTTTCCGGAAGTTGATAGACTTGTATCAGCTTTGAAAAAAGTTTTCAGAAAACCACCATTGAGAGTAGTTCTTTTCAGGGAAAAATTTCCATCTCTGTCACTGCCTCCCACTCCAGTAATAACTAGATGGGGAACATGGCTGGAAGCTACTAGTTATTATGCTGATAATTTCGATAGTCTAAAACATTTCGTAACACTGCTAAAGGAGGATGCTAGAAGTTTTAGTGAGTGCAAGGAGCTCACACAAATCCCAAATTTAAAAAATCAGTTGTACTTTCTTCACGAACACTTTGGAAAATTGCCAAAACTAATCACTTATTTTGAAAATCGAAATCTCAAATTAAATGACGGATTAACCACATTAGATGTGTCTGTTAATAATTTGAAAAGTATTCCAAGTGAATTCGGATGTGGCCTTCGGCAAAAGTTTGAAGCAATTCTTAATAGAAATCCAGATTTAATTACATTGCAGCAATTATGTATGGAGACAATTCCACAAAATCTAACGGCTAAATATGAAGAAATAAAAGAATATTTCCAGTATGCACCTATAACCAGTTGCGATGTAGAAAGGAAGTTTTCTATTTATAAGGATGTACTTAATTCAAAGAGAACAAAATTGACAGAAGAAAACCTTGAGAAGCTATTGCTAGTCAATATTAATACTCCTTTACTCAACTTGAACGACAAAATGAACACATAAAAATGTTCCAATTATAGAAATAAAATTAAAAACTTTAAAAATACAACTTTTCAACAAATACATATGTATTTCGTAATTTTATAGATCACCACCCGTTTGCTTTCCAATTATATAAATAAAATTAATTAATAAATATGTATTTCGTAATTTTAGATAGATAGATCACCACCCGTATGTTTTCCAATTATATAAATAAAATTCAAAACTTTATAAATACAACTTTTCAACAAAGAAATATGTACATATTTCGTAATTTTATAGATCGCCACCCGTTCGTTTTCCAATTATATAAATAAAATTAAATATTTTAGAAATACAGCCTTTCGCCAGTACTGCACTGGGCTTTGCGTCAAGTGGTAAGCGTGTCCGTTCGCTAATAATAACCTCTGTATAGATCAATACAGAGCTACCTTTAAGTTGCGAAGATGGTCGGCCACGTGGTCTGCGAAGATATACTTGGTCAAGTATATGTAGAGCGATGTTTGACCGGAGGAACAAGAAATCAATTAATTAAATCAATGTGAATTAATATGGATTCGCTTAAAAGAATAATATATTTGAACAATGCAAGATTACCTTCTAATTGCAGAGATGTAAGGGCACGTGCATGATGCCAGTACTTGACCAGTACGGCGGGTAAGATGTTTCACTTACGAAGACTCTAACGAGAAGAAGACTGACAGTTTGTGTCGATAAAACACTAGTCTAGAAAAAGTCTCTTTTATGACCTACGTCGAAGAGAGGGTCGATATCTTGAATAATAATTAATAAGAAGCGCGACCTGAAGAGGTATTCTATCGATGGCATAAATATTATTAAAATATCCTTTGTGAAATAAGCTTTCTATTGATATGAAACACCATAGGAGATGTACGTAATTAAATTAAAACAATTTAATGAAATGTATATAGAAATTCCACCGTGAACGTTAGGTTTGTTGACGGGTCAGGTAGAAGACCAAGGGTCTCCTGGTTAGGGATATAACTAAAGACGGCAGACTATGTGCCCGGTGCATGGTGACATGAATCATGTCAGCATGTTTACTAAATATTATTTTGGATACTATAATATAAATATGTTTTGAAGGTGCATCTGTTATTGCCAATAATACCACTTTTTCTTTAGAATAAATGTTTCGTTCATTGTTAGAAATACAAAATAATGTTTTTTTTTTATTTTGATTTAGAACTGTAAAATATATGTTCAAATTCTGTTATCTCTTTGATAAATGCATGTACGGAAATATTTAGGAAACTACTAAATATATGTTTTTCTGCTCCGATATGTAAACAAAGCGAGAGGAATGAAAAATAATATTTAGTACACATGCCGTCTATAACAAAAGAAATGCTTTCTCTTTGCACAAGAATATGTAGAAAAATGTTTTAAGTTAATATTATTTTAAATCGAGATATTTAAAGAAGATATATGATTTAAAATTAAATTAAAATATTCTTATATACGAAGCGTAACAAAGGATTGGAAAAGATAATACAAACCACAGGTATGTCAAAACATGATGGAAAAAGTAGGGATACGGGTGATTCAACTTAAGACAAGTTAACTAACAATTCCAAACAGGAATCTGTCAGACAGAAATTTAAATATGCAAAATGGAAATCCTATGAACTAGAGAGGAGTTATAAAATTATAATGAAAAATTAAAATTTACTTTGTAAAATTATTTTAAATTATAAAATGTAATTAGTAAAATATAAAAATGTCACGATAAATACATACTGGTGCTGTAGTACAAAAATGAATAATTTATTTAAAAAGTTTCAACTTCATTTTGTGCAATGCACTTGTCCCATCGTTTTGTCCAATTGTCATAAACATAGGAGAAATCATTTTTTGAGAGTCTATGTCCAATTGTCATAAACATAGGAGAAATCATTTTTTGAGAGTCTATTTACTATACTATTTAGTACTATATTTAGTATACTATATAGTATTTTATATATTTAGTATATTTAGTAGTTGTTGAGCTCTAAATTCGACTCAAATTTTCTACCTATCAATTCCTTTTTGACTTCGGGAAACAAATGGAAGTCACATTTATGCAAGGTCAGGTTAGTAGAAACGTTGAATCATAACTTCCACCCCCAATCCTTGCAAGTGTTCATTGACAAATCACTGATATGTGGGCCGGAGCATTGTCGTGATGCAGAGTGCAACGTGAGTGTTCATGAATTTTCTTTTCGAAATTATCCATAGAAATTTCAGCTAGATGGGCGCTTAGTGAGTTACCCATTATTAAACCATTCTTTGACACATATTATTAGGCCTATTTTACAACTGATTCTTTTATTTATTTTGGTTTTCCCGTTGTATGTTTGTACTCGGTAAACTTTGGTCCCTTTGTGTAATAAAGTTTGAAGTTTCAATCTTGAATAGAAAGTGCCTATTATTTAACCACCCTTCTGAGTATACATACTTACTTTTTTCATTATAATAGTTTATTTAAGTTTAAATTTGTCAACATCTTTTAGGTTTAGTTTGCAATACAACTCATGCGAAGAAGACACTGTGTGTCGAAACAATTGTAATTTTACCTCAATAAAGTGGAAATTAAGTAATACTTTTTTCCATTTTTATTTCATTAATTATGAATTTTCATCAAGTAAAGACTATTTTGATTCAAAATAAAAAAATATTCTAAAAGTCTTTGCAGTTGTCAAAATCGTCATAGTCAGTGCTATTAATTTCGCGCTAAACTGCGCCAAAAGTAGATAAAGTACTTTTGCACATTTATATTTCGACCTTCCAAAACATATCTGGGCGCTGTGCTCAGGTACTCGCCGCTAATATACGAGGGCGTATTTTTATGTTATCTACCTAGCCATGAAAAAAAGCACATAAGAGAACCAAAAAAAAATATTTTTCTACATAACTCCCTTCAACACTAATAAAGTTATTCCATCTTTTTTCCAGTTGCCCCATACCCTCGGAAAAAAATTGCTTCGGTAACCCCGCAAAATATTCTTCAACAGCTTTCTTCATCAGAAGCAAAACGCTTTCCCCTGAGATGCTTTTTTTAATTTTTGAATAAGAGGAAATCTGACGGAGCTAGGCCGGGGCTATAAGGTGGATGCCTTAACTCTATAAACCCAGTCATTGATTATCTGCTGAACTTTGTTTGCCTTATGAACCCGACAATTGTCGTGCAGCAACAAGTTTTTTTGTGGATAAGAATGCGGGCGTTTTTCTTCCAGAGCAGTTTTAAAATTTTTAATTGTGTTTCCGCAGGCCTCTCCATTTATGATAGACCCTCTCGGCATATATTCAATAAGCAAGACTCCTTCAGCATCCCAGAAAACAGTTGCCATCAGTTTTTTTCCAGAAAATTGTGTCCTGGCGTTTTTTGGTGGTGGAGAGTCGTTATGAACCCACTGCATGGATTCTTGTTTAGTAGGAGGGTCCCAGTAATATACCCAAGTCTCATCCCCGGTGATAATTCGAGATAAAAATGTTTTGTCCCTCTCCAACTTGACCAAATTTTCTTGAGAAACTTCTTTTCTGTACAGTTTTTGTTCAGATGTAAGCAATCTGGGTATCCACCGTGCAGACACCTTCTTCATACCCAAATCGTCATGCAAAATTTTGAGGACACTTATTTCGGATGTACAGACTTCATTGGCAATGACAGAGATCTTTACACGGCGATCTTTCAGTACCAAATTTTCGACTTTTCGCACAATGTCTTCAGTTCGAGCTTCAACTGGTCGTCCGGACTTTGGCTCATCATTGATTGACTCTCGGCCCCATTGAAAGAGTTTAGACCAATATTTTACTTAGAAATAAAATGGTGTATCTTCCCCATACACAGCAACCATTCTTTCATGAATTGCTTTTAGACCATTGCCTTCCTTTGTCAGGAACTTTATTACGCTGCAATGTTCAACCTTAGTTTCACTCATTTTATCGAGAAATAGACCGTCTCAAATCTCTATAAACATCACAAACTAAACACAACTTAGCACATGTACTTCTAACAGTGACAGCAATTTTTCAATAATTTGACATCGTCACTCTTTTGTTTCATGGCTAGGTAGATAACATAAAAATACGCCCTCGTACTTTACAGTTTTAATCTTTTAGTCGGGTTGTTATATCTTGGAAATAAATATACATCAAATTATATTTACATCTCATATAAATACATAAATATATATACATATACTGCTTAGCGACAAAATACTAATAAAACTAACAGCAATTAGTAGCCACTGTTTTGACGTCAGTATATTTTTTATGAAAGAAACTTAAAAAATTTCCTTAAAATTATAAATTTAATGAATATTTTGAAAGGAATTTACTGCATTTCACGTATTTTTTTTTTTTATTGGAATGTCGCCAATGCGTTGATACCGTATAGACAAACAAATTACGCCTCCTCGTCTAACGGCAACGGAAAGCCAAGAGCGCGCGAATGATTCAAGAGTCCAAAGTACAAGCCGGGTATCGCCTCGAATAAAATAAACGCGACTAGAAGGCGACCGATACAAATGCCTGTGTACTATTTAATCAAAACCAGCACATCAATATTTGATACAATTTTCGTATAACACTGCACGTGATTGTTTTCGTTTATGGTGTAATGTATTACACGTGCACGTCACGTGTTACTATAGTATCTTCTTAATATACATATATACACGAGATAAGAGAAATTGAACCAGAAAACCGGAAAATTACGAAGCTGATGTACAATGCTCGGTTATTAAATTAAAGTGACTGCCTTGGCTTTCTAAAGTATATTCTAAGAAGTAAGAACTAAGGTATTTACGAAATACTAGTTGGTTGAATATACTGTAATGAATTACACTTTGGTTCGTCAAAAATATTATGAGCTGGAGAACCAAATGATTCTTTAAAATGTTAAATATGGTTAACATAATCTTAGGGTCGTAAATTCTTTAATATGAATTTGATTTTTAAATTTTTAAAGAATTTATTATAATTATCCTCTTTCTTAAGTATTTATAAAGTTATAAAATAAATACGAAATGCCTTTTGTTCATATAACGTGTGTTCATTTGAAAAGTCAATCTAGGTTACTTTGAAATTTTGATAGAATAAGACGCATATACAGGGTGAGTCGTGAGGAATCGACCAAACTGTAGGAGTGTATTCTACAGGTGAAAGTAATTTAAAAAAACTCAAATGTTGCTATCCGATTTTTATTTGTTTTCGAGTTATAGCGTAATTAAAAATAAACAAAATTTCATACATTGAAGTTTTTGTATTTTATTGGTATTATCGTTCTTTATAATATATTTTCAAAAATACCGCCATTCATTTCAAAACATTTTTTACATCGTCTACCAAGGGCGCTGGTTGCGTTCCTGATTGCGTCAGATTGATGTTTGATATTGTCAGCAGCATTCATAATCCGTTGAATTAGTGCATCACGAGTCTCCACTTTTACTTGATACACTTAATTCTTTAACCAGCCCCATAAACAATGATCGAGTGGCATGAGGTCTGGAGACCTAGGAGGCCAACTAATGTGACAACCACGTCCAATCCAACTCCCTGGAAACCTTTCAGTCAAATGTTGCCTGACTGCACGAGCGTAATGTGCAGGAGCTCCATCGTGCTGGTAGAAGATTTGGATTCTGATGTTTATGGGAACATCCTCTAGCAGTCCGCGCAGTTCATTTTCTAAAAAATGTAAATAGGTGTCTCCCGTGAGGTGATTCTCAAAAATGTAAGGACCAATTAAAAAACCATCGATCATACCATACCACACGTTTACTGAAAATTTATGTTGAAAGTTACTTTCGACTGTTGCGTGTGGATTTTCGTCTGACCATATATGCTGGTTATGACAATTATTAATACCGTCACGGGTGAATGTCGCTTCATCCGTAAACAGTATACGCGATACAAAACGAGGATTATCATTTATCCATCGACAAAATTCCATACGTCTACGATTATCATCTCGTTGTAGGTGCTGTACTCTTTGTACATGGTACGGACGTAAGCCATGCTCGTGGAGTGTTTTTATCACCCTTGTTTGTGGAATGCCCAATTGAATACTAATTCTCCGTGAGCTGGTAGTTGCGTCTTCTTCTACTACATCCAGAATATCTTCTACTTCTTGTAATTGTTGTCGACTGCCTCGTTCAGATATTATGTTTACACTGGGAAGCTTTCCGGTCGCGCACAATGTGTTGAATACACTAATAAATACAGTTTTATTAGAATGTCTGTGATGTGGAAACCGTTGATGATATTCATTAGCAGCAGCTGTAGCATTCCCATCACAAAATCCATAAACAAACACCATATTAGCATATAATAAATTAGAATAAGTGTGTGGCATTTTAGTTTGTTACACTATAGTCGTACAAACGTCAAGTCAATGTCACAATACCCGAACACAATGTTATAATTTACTCCAAGGTATAGGGAACATTTTTTATGATGGCAACGCCCTCACTATATCAACGATGAACTAGAGGTAGTGACATTAGACGCATTAGGCATACAAACCACTCTACACTATTTCTTGACTGCTTTCAATGTCACTACCGCTAGTTCGGAAAACCACGAACAGGTAGCGCTTCAGCTAGGAATCTATATGAATTGCTACCGGGGTTTCACTGTTTTTACGAATACATACATAAACATGGTATACTAAATCTACATTTTTAATTACGCTATAACTCGAAAACAAATAAAAATCGGATAACAACATTTGAGTTTTTTGACATTACTTTCACCAGTAGAATACACTACTTGAGTTTGGTCGATTCCTCACGACTCACCCTGTACATATATTAGTATGTGTTTGTTGTTCCGTAAACGTGAATCTAAATGACATTTGATAATGTCAATCACATTTATTATTTATTTGTATGTATGAAACTGTCAAAATATACGACTTCGTAGGTTAAGTAGTATATTTTAATTTACGACATACTTCAAAATGTTCTCAGTAAATCACATGCTACTAGATTGACTTTTCAAATGAACAGCCGTTATATATATATAGTATTTATTAAGTTAACCTTTATAATTATTTCCATTTAATATTTATATTTAATAAGAAAGACAAGTAGAAGTTTTGCAAGCAATCTTTTGTAATTATTTAGTAAGTTATTAAAGAAATGTCATACTGTATATTAAATTTGTAACCTGAATATAGCTATAATAATGTTGTATGATATATGTAAAAAAAATGCATCAACATGAACACGTATTTACTAGTAACACATATTATTTTCTATTTAAAATTTTCTCTAAAATAATTTATTCAATATTAACTTTTCTAGATTTCAATTTTCAATTGTATTAAAATCTGTTTCAAATATTTATAACCGTTTGAAACTATGTTCATGGCGTACACGCGAATATCTACGAAAAGAAGACGATCGCGATGAAAAGTTTTGCATTCGGGGGATACACGAAAATCGCCAGGGTTAGGAGTCATATTCGTGGACTCTACGTAAAATAAATTTATATTTGTGCGGAAGTAATAGTTGTGCGAGAATTAAAGTAGTGCTAAAAGATAGGTAGAATATATCTACGAATTTTAAAAGTTTCGGTGAGACAATATCTCGTCTATGAGTCGAGGTATTCCGACTTCAAAAAAAAAAATCTACCGACGCCGAACAAAAATACTTAGAAACAAATATAATAATATAAAATCTGCAACCAAATATCATTCCGAAGATAAATTCTTTCCAAGAGACTCATCCCATTCTGTAAATTGGGCCGTTTACAATTTGACGGGAAAAAAATTATTTGTTTCCGCGTGATTGTAAAAACAACCAACCAGGAGGCGGAAACCTAAACCAATAGAATTGCAGCGTGGGAATAAAAAGCGCCAATCAATTACAATAGAATTTTTGTAAGGTATTTGAAAGAAAAAGAAAATATCACATTTAATTTAAACTCGGCTATTAAAGCAGGTAGAAAACTATTTCAAAATAGAATATTCTTTAATTCACCAAACACATCAGAAAATAATAAAGTTATCATTATTAAATTATTATATTGTAAACAAAGATTGCGTATTCAATATTGGTATAACCATAAAAACGGTTACACATATGACGTGTTGCCATAACTTATTTGTTCTTTAGTTATGCATTTCCTCGTCATTTATCTAAAAGATATTCTAGTATAATTTTGCATTCTATTTGATGCTATTTCTACTGTTTAATTTTTTATGTATGGGCATTTTGTTGTTGTGAATTCTAATGGGTAATTTTTTTATTAAATCATAATTCAATTTAACAGCTTTGTGTTTGATTTCTCCCTGAACCACACTCTGTCAATAACTAAGCATATTAAATACCTTGTTCCGTACACCTGAGACGTCAGTAAGAAAGACCGGTAAGTACCAAGTAAGAATATAATATATATCTACTGTATGTGACATAAGATACGAGAACCCCCTTGTAGAAGATAGAGTACTAGTAAATTTCTATCTTTCTAATCATCATTATTATTATTTTTATTATCATCCGACACGAGAGGAAGTGGTTTATTATAATACATATATATACATATATATATATATATATATATATATATATATATATATATGTATATATATATATATATATGTATATATATATATATATATAATTATATGTATTATCTTTGTGACAATAACATGTGTTTGTGCGAGGACTGCTTTTGTTCGTCAAAACTGCACGCGTGCCTCTCTTTTAAATGTGTCTCTCCTGGCTTTTAAACTGTACTTCGAAGTAAACTATGTGTACGCCGTCGTTATTAGTCGGATTACTATAAAATATTGCAAACATTATGAATATTGAGACGGGTAATTTCGCCATACAAAAAACAGTTCACATTTTGACCCCCTGAGGAAGCATACGATTTTGATGCGAAATATTGGGATAAAAAAAAAGAACTGACTTAAGTTTAAGTCAAGTTTAATTTTGCTGGATTCTCCAAAAAACAATTATCCTTTATACGTGTTCTAACGGCAAAGACTCCTGGTCTACTTATATATATACAGGCTGATTCATTTTCGGCCCTCACCATGGGGATCTCTCTTATTATTGGAGATATAGTATA
The DNA here is from genome assembly GCA_935421215.2 of Melolontha melolontha. Taxonomy (NCBI): domain Eukaryota; kingdom Metazoa; phylum Arthropoda; class Insecta; order Coleoptera; family Scarabaeidae; genus Melolontha; species Melolontha melolontha. Next base: position 165,025,109 of record OW285238.1, on the reverse strand, counting down.
GGTTTAAATTTGGCAAAGTTGTTAAATTTTGTGTTTGTTATAAATCCGTAAAGAAAATAGACCTGTGACAAATGACCTTCGTTATTTAAAAAAAACGCGAAAACCCCATTTTCTTCTTTTACCTGTAGCACCGACATTTGGCCTTGTAGAGAAAAAATAAAAACACATCCTTGTGGCCATTTATAAACCTCTATCCAGTGGTGTACTCTAAATTTTTATACGACGTTTCGTTTCTTTCTGGCCATCATCAACTATCTAATTCCTTATAGGTGCCATATTGGATTTAGACATCTTCAGAAGGAGTTTTTTTTTCTGATTTCAACCATGTACCACATGCTGACTATAGTTTTTGACATTAGATTTTATTTGAAAGAATAAATTATAAGATTAAATAAGGTAGCCTTTGGAATTTCAATCTGTCAAACATTTCATTTATTGTTCATTAATAATACAAAAATGTCATACACTAACGACGAGAAACGAGATATGATAAGTATTTTTTATTCTTCGAAACGAAATTCAACAGTAGCGAGTACAAGATAACAAAAACATTAATAAAAATACATAGAAAAGTAAACAATAAACAATTACAGTAAATGTTCAATTATCTTCGGTAATGCACATTTGGGAACGCCTTCTGGCATTTTGTACTGCCCTTTGTATAGTTCTTCTAGGAACTGCATCGAAGGCATTCTGAAGTTTGTCTCGTAATTCTTCAATATTTTGTGGCGCATCTACTTTATAAATATTATTTTTAACATATCCCCATAAAAAAGAATCTAGCGGACTTAAATCAGGTGATCTCGCAGGCCATTCAACAACTCCCCTATTTCCAATCCAACGGTTTGCAAACTCTTGATTTAAGAAATTTCTAACAACAGCTGCATTGTGTGCTGGTGCGCCATCTTGTTGCCACCATAAATATTGTAATTGATTTAACGGGATATTGTCGTCAAGATAGTCAGATACGTATGTACGTAAAATGTTTAAATATCTTTCTCCATTTAAATGTTCTTCATACATAACTGGTCCTAAGAGACGATTTGCCAAAATACCCATCCAAACGTTTATTCCAAAACGATGTTGTGGTCTTCTAGCCCTGTTTTGTTGGGGATTTTGTACTGCCCAATAGTGCTTCGTATTTCTGTTGAACATTCCAGAATTTGTAAATTTTGTTTTATCTGACCAGATGATTTTGCTTAAAAAGTTTTCGTCATTTTCTATCCTTCCCATTAACCAATTACAATATTCTAGCCTTCTCAAATTATCTCCAGGCAGTAAAGAGTGACTAACATGGTTAGCTGTATGGTTTAAACCTACTTTTATGTAAAGTTCTCCAAACTCTGGACTAGCACAAATGTAATTCTGACGCTACTTCGCGTGTAGAAATTGATGGATTATTATTTATCTATAAAAATACAAGATTAACATGAAATTTGAAAATACGCTTTTAATTTACAATTTGTAAAATATCTTGTCGATTTTCATTTAAATTCCTGTTGTCTTGACCATTCCGCGGATTAGTAAACGATCCATTCTCGACCAAATTTCTGTCGAGATCTAGAAAAATGGTACGATGAGGCTGTTGTCGTTCTGGATATAATTGTAGATATCTTGTACTCGCTACTGTTGAATTTCGGTTCGAAGAATAAAAAATACTTATCATATCTCGTTTCTCTTCGTTAGTGTATGACATTTTGGTATTATTAATGACTAATGAACAATAAATGAAATGTTGACAAAAAACGAAACGTCGTATAAAAATTTAGAGTACACCACTGGATAGAGGTTTAGAAATGGCCACAGGGATGTGTTTTTATATTTTCTCTACAAGGCCAAATGTCGGTGCTACAGGTAAAAGAAGAAAATGGGGTTTTCGCGTTTTTTTTTAATAACGAAGGTCATTTGTCACAGGTCTATTTTCTTTACGGATTTATAACAAACACAAAATTTAACAACTTTGCCAAATTTAAACCTATACTCTATCTCCAATAATAAGCGAGATCCCCATGGTGAGGGCCGAAAATGAATCAGCCTGCATATATATATATATATATATATATATATATATATATATATGTATATATAAATCAAAAACATTTAATTTGTCATATATAGACTCACAAACTACATAATCGATTTTGATAAAATTGTGTGTGTTTATTATGTTGTGTGGAAGGTTATCATATTATTTTTCCGAATTTTATCGGCAAATATTAAAGAATTAACAATATATGAAATTACATGAATTTCTATAGGAAAAAATCGTAATGTAATTGTAAATCATTATATAAAAACCATGATAACGTCACATATAAAATATGGCAGTACAAAATATAATATACAGTCATTTTTTATAATTATATGTAATCGAATCTTCTTATTTAAAAAAAATCCTTTGAAAAATGCCATAAGTGCCAAAACATGTAAGAGCTAAAGTATTATACCAATTACTTTCGTCGATGCTTAACGATATTTTTCCACATTCGATTTATATATATATTTATTTTTCGTGAAAAATAAAATCTTGTATGAACCACTGGCGTTATAGCAATTATCCCTCGACTTTCATCCCTCGGACCAGAGGCCCTCGGGCTGAATTAGCATCGACCTGAAAGCAATATATGTAATACCCAGCCTTTTGGTGCATAAATAACTATTTCGAAATATACGTTATGAATCGACTTATTTTCTAATACTATCAAAAGATTGATGTCTTTTACACAAAGTATAACTATTTCAAGACTTGCCACATAACCTGTAAAACCATGGCATTACTGCGAGAACAATTCGGTGAACAGTTAATTTCACGCTTCGGACTTGTAAATTGAACGCCTAGATCAGGTGATATCACACCTCTAGACTTTTTCCTTTGGAGCTAAGTAAAGTTCAAATTCTACCTGGATAAGTTGGCCGCGATCGAGAAATTGCAATCCAACATTACTCGCTCATACACTCGAAATGCTGGAACGCGTCATCCAAAATTGAAACCTCAGAATGAGCCATGTTAGCCGCAATTATGACAAACATTAGAAAGAAATAATCTTTAAAAAATAAATGTAAAGAATCGTTCTTTTATATGACAATAAAGAAGACCCGATAAAATTGAGTTTTTCATTTTTTTTTATTTTTGAAAAATGTACATACTTCTAAGTTAATCACCCCATTTAATAGTACTTGTAATAATCTACCATTATAGATACTTAAATTATTTCAAATACATAAAGCAGATAATTTTAAATACCTAATTGATTTGTCTTAAATTTCATCTTTTTTTATTGTAAAGAAATTGTGTTTTATGTTCTGTAAAGCTATTACAAGTGGGCTCGTTTAAATACTTTTCTAATTTTCTACTGAAGATAATAAGGCAATTATTGAAATGCGCATTTAGTATAATTAAACTACATACATAATTGAAAAGACATAATTTTTTACGTTAAATTGTTAGAATTTATATATTATTTAATTTGAAGTAATTTTACAAAATAAAATACAAAAAATAATAATATCCAAATAATATCATCCAGTAATTAAGATTTCCGGTGAATATAAGTGAAAATTATAAAAAATATTAAATACATTTTCTTTCTCGACTGCCTTTCTAAAAAAAAAAAATAATTTATCCAAATACAATTCGCAAAACTTGAATAAAACTAATTCCCAAACACATCCAAGGAATTTCGAAAAATAACTTCGATTTATTTGTCAAAGTTCGCATCGCCCGATCACTCGTCGAAATAATACAAACAATGACCAATTAAACTTTCTAATTAAATTGTAAATTACATCAGCGCACAAGAGTTTGTTTTGATGTTACGATCACGTTGGCAACTGATGATACATAATTTCATTTGGGAATCGTATCTAATAACATAATTTATCGACAAATACAACATTCTATGTACATTTATTTATATTCTTGCAATGTACTAATTACTAAATTAAATAGCGTGATTAGAAATTAAAAAAATATTGGAACGTGTTCAGATTTATTTAGATATCATCGTAATAATTATGGAAAATGCAATTCTTTTCTTAATAGTCAAAAATTACAAGACAGTGGATACCTACTATACACACCATAAAATAAAATTTCACAGTCGCGTTAACATAAAATTACTTCTCACCTCCCGTAGAGAATTTTCAAATGATACTCTTTAGAAAGTTTACATGCATTTCGCTTAATTGCAATTTATTTTAGTTTTATAACATGTATTTAAAATGCACGTGATAAACATACCTACATCCTTATAAGTTGAAATATAGAATTTTATTCGCCGTTTACTTCAATTAGTATGCTATAATTACTTCGATAACTTTATAAACTATTAATATCTTGTTGGTAATAAATATCAATTTAATTTTCAAATTTTTATTACGAAATTACTCGACGCTCCAACATTAAAAGCAATTATTTTAATTAAACATTGAACAAAGAATATTAGATGGAATAAAAAACTTGCGAACAAAGAATTATTAACGAATGCGTAAAGAAGAAAGTATATAGAATAGAAACTAAGTTTAAATATAAAAAAGAATGTATTCCGAATCTCATAAAATATAATAAATGCATTATTATTAATTCAGAAAATGAAGTTTACTTACCGGACAATAACTAAAAGTGTGCCTAAATATTTCTCACTCTATAACAACGGTAACATTTTGCCCGAAGCTGATCACTCCGCTTTGTTTAGTAGTTCACTACTGCTTTAAAAGTATCAGTCATTCTCTTTAGCTTTTGTAGACCTGTGTATGGAGAACGCCAGCGCTCCTCAAAAGTTTTCGCACTAAATGCATTTAATTTTAATTCGGACTAGTTCCATTAATGTCTTGTGAAAAATTATTGATACGTAATCAATACACGTATCTCTCGATCATGCTTAGATGTTTACGCGAAAGCGGTATTTTATTAAAACTTTTATCGAAATATATAGGTGTGTGTGAAACAATAGTTTATGCTAAGCTTGATATTAAGTGTTTAAATCTCTGTTACTTTATGTTGTACAGAAATTTTTATAATTAACGCAATATGTACAGTACATTTTTGATTATCCGAATTCATTACTCCGTATAAGCGAAAATCCGTACACCCATACCTCGCTATAAGGCCGCTCTTTATAATAACGGCCTTTTTTAATTATGACATTTTTTCGATTTACGGCCTAAAATGTTTCATTATACGGCCAATAGCTTGGTTGGATTTGCTTATTTTTGGAGGTATGTATAGTTTATTTCAAATTATAAGAATATAATTTTGAACGGCTCTAATGCTTTTATTGCACCACCTTCTGTGATGATAATTATTGTACCTGGTCTCCTTATTGAACAGGTACGGTTTACCTATTTGCAACGTATGAATCTAGGGGCCGTATTGACAATAAATTAGGGCCCTATAATATAATAATAAAACGCTGTTAATTTCAAGTATATAATAAAAAATATCTGTACAATGGGTTTATATACAAAGAAAAAATTACAAATCGTGTGGCAACATGTGTAGTGGATACATATAGATATATAAAGCTAATTTATTTGTAATACACAATAAAATTTTTATGTGTCACCGTATTTCATAAATCATCTGTGATTGAGTCGTCTTGCAAATCGGTGTCTGTGTCTGAATCGTATTGCGAATTTATAATCAAAGGTGCTACTATTTTGTACATGCGCGTATATTCGTCCTCTTTTACTATTGCGTGTTTAACAGCATTTTTCCAATTTACAGCAGTTATATGTTCCATAGCATTTTTTATGTGTGTTACACTGCTTTCACTAAATTTCGGTGTTTGATTTGTTCGTCTTATGGTATTTTTCAGTTGGGCCCATATCAAATCAATGGGATTGAAAATGCAATGGTATGGTAGTAAACGCAAAACTATGTCCTGCTTCTTTGGCTCTGTTATCCACATAATAATCCTTTAAATATTCTTTTGTCTTGATCACCTCTATTAATTGGTTTTTTGTATAATGATCCTCAAAATATAAATCATTTGCTTCTAAAAATGTTTTAATATCTTTCTTATTATTTACATTTTGTAGGAACGTTGGTATGCTGTCGAGAATGATACGGAGCGTTGTCCATCACTATCACACTATCCTTTGGTAAATTTGGCAGCAAAGTGTCACAAAACCATTCTTCATGGTAATCTAAACTTGAGGATTTAACATTTTTAGCAGATAATAGCGGCTGTCCGATCCATCCTTTTTCTGACCCAGCATGAAGAATGATTATTCCCTTCCCTCTCGAAACCGGCGCGTCCAACTGACACATACTTGAACTATCCACCCAACCTTTGCAAATTGTGTCATTGGTGTCACACCACGTCTCGTCTAAATACCATATGAATCGTCCTTCCTGTCTATACCTTCTAATTGCCGTTAAGTATTCATATCGAAGTTTCTGTAACCTCGGGCTTTCCATAATTGTGCGACGTTTTTGTCTATAGTGCCAAACTTAAAACCAGCTTTCTTTAGCGTCCGCCACAAGGTTGCTTTAGAACACTGAATATTTTCATCACTGATTCTTTTATGTAAGCAGTCAAGTGTAGATACAACATTTCCTCTGTAGAAGGAGTATACTTGCATCAGGGTATGATAGACATTGAAAATGATGTATTTTACATCTTCTGATATATGCTTTCTCTGTCGTGCTCCAACAGTATTATCACTATCCACATCATAATCATTAACACTTTCAGCAAAAGGTGGCCACATGTTCGTTAAGTAAAGAGAGAAAATTCAAATATGTATGTATACAGCAGTAAAGATTAACAATAAATGATAAATACTCAATATTAGATGTAATATATACCAGCTCTCCTAACTATATTTACTTAAATTTTGTTTAATAAATATAAGCACTTATTTCATCTAAATTGTAATTTAATGACTATTTAACTACATATATATAATAACTATATATTCAAATTAACAACTGTTGGTACTTATATTATTATTAAATTTTATTTCATCTAAATTGCAGTAATTACAATTTACTTAGATTTTGTCATTACGGACCTAAGCAGTTTGTTTGCGTAAAAGATAATCGTATTGAGCGGCCAGGTAGTTATTGCCGCATGTGGTGAAATAAAAGCATTAGAGCCGTCCAAAGTTATATTCTTATAATTTGAAATAAACTATACATATTATTCGTAACTGAGCAAAACGTAGTGCGCACGACAAAAGAGACTAAACGTTCGTACACGTTCATAAAACGGGGAACCCCAAAAGCGCACAAGAACGTACGCATTTGATGGAAATTGCGCATGGTAGTGACCAACATAGTAATTAATTGCTGAATTAAAAACACAGTTAGTACGTTTTACAATTAATTCAATAATTCTTTTAAATATAATCGTTCCTTTTTTAGTAAAAATGCCACCGAAACGTTCATTCAATTTGGAGATTGATGCTGCTAACAATAAAAAGAGAAGCCGAAAATCTGTCACGCTAGAGACCAAATTAGAAGTTTTACGTCGTATTGAAACTGGTGAAAAAATTGTTCAAATTTGTAATGCAATGGGACTGGCGATGTCTACCGTTCAAACTATTCGTGATAGAAAAATAGAAATTGAAATACATTAGCTGTCCACTACACCTTCAAGTGTTTCAAAATGAACTCGCCAAAGAAGCAGTGTTGCAGAAAAAATGGAAAAATTATTAGTTATGTGGATTGAAGACAATAATGAACGAAAGATGCCAATGAGCCAAATGACGTGTCGGCACTTCAATCGCTCCAGTAACTCCTGTAGCATAATCTCAGGTGCCATACTGTCAGCGAACATTTGTAATACCGGCTCCTCCAGTACGGTTTCCTTGATATCCGTGTGTCCTCCAACCACATTGTTGGGACGTCATAAACCATTAGCCTCCGGCCTCAGAATCGCAGTCATGGCTTCTGCTTTCACGAGTAGTTCCAACGAAAGGAGACCTACAATGACAGTTTCCGTGCTGTTCATGGCTCTCGTGATTCACAACAGAGCCTATTGCTGAAGAGTCATAAGGAATCCCACGGCCAATGCCTAATATGCCCTATATATATATATATATATATATATATATATATATATATATATATATATATATATATATTATAATAAAAACATTAATTGAATATTTATTGAAGACACTAGTTTTAATTCGTTACATTTCTGTTATTGGAATTTCTTAGAAGGTTGGAAGTCTATTATATTTGTATTGTTTTTTTTAATTTAGAGTGTCAAATCTATAATCAAATTTCAAAAGTATATGACTTTCTTACATTAACCAAAATTATAAAACTATGTAAATTTATTTAATATTGTATACTATTGTTAATGTTTGGTAATATCAAAGGTTATGTGTGAAGGAAAATTTAATTGTAAACCAATAAGTTCATAATATTAATTAAGAATCAAAATTATTGTATAAATGTCAAATACTTTGGAAAATTCCGTATAACTAAAGCGACCAATGCTGTGGGGTTATTGAAACAATTAGAGAGAGAATTTTGGCATTTTTGAATAGTTCAAAGGTGTTTTTATTTGGAAAGAAGAATTTTTAAAAAAAACGTTTAAAACAAGTAATTTAAACGTCATATTCCTTTTACCATCTGTTATACGTTCTCATATATTCTGTTGTGATCAAAATAATTATTTTACGTTTTAATTTTGAGAGAATACAGCTACCCGTTCCTGTTTTAACCTTAACTGGTCACCCCGAGCCAAACAGGGATATTTATGGGATATTTCTAGGACCCGTATAACCTGAAAAATCAACTTTATCCATTATCCGAATGAGACTGTTTACTTTGCTGTACTGAAGAATTCATTATCTGAAGGTATTCGTTCAGTTTGTGACCATCATAGCCTGAATCTGGAAACATTTTAATCAGTATGTCAGGTGGACCAAGGCTGATCGCAGAGATTAGGAGTATTTAGTGGAAAATTAGAATAGTTTGAAGAAGGTTTTGTGCTAAATCTGTATTATTGGTATTATTAGGAGAACAGATGCATTTGCTTACCGGAAGTGGATAAAGATTAAACCAATGACCATTTTAGAACAATTGTAAGTAAGAAGGTTATATACATATACATTTATTAAGCGTGATTTGGAATTGCGAGAAGCAATTTTGGTTGTGCAGCCAAATATTTGGCCTATTTCCGTTATTTCAATTTATTTGTTTCACCTAAGAAGTTCCACATAATCTCTAAATTCTATTATGTTTTCAATAAATAAATTGTTAAGTCTTTGTTTAACCTGTATGATTTGTTAAACATTACCAAATATATTATACCAAATTTAATATTCATCTATAGAGATAAGATCTTTTCCTTTTAATAAACATTTTTTAAAGCAACCAAATCAAGTCGTTTCTGATGTTTCTTTGCCAGACAAGAATCTTCACGACCCTGGAGATGCTTAGTGAACTCATGCTAGATAATTTTCCAAATTATACTAAATATCAAATTTTCTTTTAAACCAAAACTCTATTTTGGCTGTTTCCAGCGTTTTGACGCTAAAATAATTATTATATTTGGCACTCCAACGTTTTCCCTTGACAATAACCTATCATATTTGGCGGTCCAGTGTCGGACTGTTAAATACACATTACATTTTGGCGCCCATAACGTTTGGCAAAGAAAGGTTCTTAAAAATTGTTAATTAAATACTGAAAAGGAATTATCTTAGAAAATATATCGGTATTTGTGAATAAAAATTTATTTTTCTTAGATATAGAATATTTAGGGAATAAATGTGGTAAGACAACAAATTATAACAATCAATAATAGATTATAACATATACCTAAGTATGGATACAAGAGGAACGAGACGTTCAAGGAGTCAAGGAAGAAATGTTGATAGGGGAGACGACGTACTCGAGTTATTATTACGGAAGATGGAGGATATGCAAACAAGCATTCACACTGATCTAAAAGATCAAAAAACAGAAATACAAAACATACAATCGCAGATAAAAGATCAAAAAACAGAAATACAGAACATACAATCACAATTATCAACAGAACTTCAAACTAATTTACAATTAATGCAAACAGAATTACAAATATATATCCACATATTAATTACAAACAGTTATTGATGCCATATTTCGAAAAAACTTGATATCACCATGTTTCTAATTATGTTTGTATTAAATATTTATGTAATCGATAGCACATAATTTACATTTTTGAAAATCAATCACTTTCATTTATTCTATTGCGTCAATAATTCGATGTTCTGTTTTATAATTTTTCAAAATTGTAATTGTTACAATGATTTTTTTTTTGTTTGAAGTTATTATTTCAAAAACAATATCTGATTATTATACCAAAATGGCACACCATTTATTTAATTACTTTTAATTTTTTTAATTTATATTTTGTTTATGCATTGATAACCATACAGCGGCGATAAAAAAATAGGGGAATTATTTGAAATATTAAGTACTTATATATAATTGAATTTATAGATTATAAAGTGCTAAATAAATATTATAAATTCAAACTTTTATAACAAATTCAGTACAGTCCTTAGCACTAGCTTAACATACTGTATTATTCTGTTGACCAGTTTTCTACGTACTCACCTATACCTCTTACATTTTGTCTGAAATTTAATTTACAAAAAAAAGTATTTACGTCCCCTAGACCCCTCTTTTAAAAGTAGGCAAAAAATTACTAAAGGTTTGTCTGAAAACTGACCAGTTTAGCACTTTATACCTGTTTTCAACAAACCGGTCTTTGCTGTATATTAGAACGTAGGGCACAAATTACTACCTTCAAAAAAAGATAAAAATTCTCTTTTCTATGCACTTGAAAGTAAGCCAAAGTTATGGGTACGGTAATATTTTGCGTCTTTTAGATACACATGCATTTGACCCTATTGCTCACACGACCTTGACATAGAAAGGATTTTTCCACCCCTAATTGTGAAATGATGTATGGCATTCTTATTCAATTATGCTGTCAACCCTATATTCAACTATAGGAAGTATACAATCATTGTTGTACGCGAATACATACGTTCTTTTAAAAGTGATTGCATTGTGCAAAATATAAAATACCGATAGGATAATATAATTAGAAAACGGATGCAATTTCCATAAAACGCAATCGGCAATTGGAATTGTGTATAACGTCGCTCAGTACATCCCGGCGTAATTCAATGAAGTATTTGTTTGACTTACTCGGCCACCTGGTCTCGCAGCGATAACAATGGACAACCCAGCTATTGTATTCGGAGAATATAGAATATATCGGAGAGTATACAGTGGTGTCGTGTACGTAAATAAAATAAATAAGTTTATCGTATTTCGTAAGAGAAATAGCACGTACATTCCTTTTCTTTTCATTTAAGCAACATCTTCCAATTATTTTCACGTAAGTGTGCATAAAATTTCGTTATTTAATTTCGTTTATTTGGATCTAGAATATTCTTACTTTTTCAGACAATGGAAGAGCGTCGAGAATGGCATCGTGAAACAATGGCGAGTTGGATTGAGGGCCAGACTGATTGCATGTACATTGCCAATGATTCCGAAATTTATTGTGAAGTGTGTGAAACGTTATTGAAAAATTGCAATAAATCAACCGTAAAACGTCACGTAGGATCGTTAAAGCACGAAAAAAAAATTGAACCCGTTGGAATCTGACAATTTTAACGAAGAACTCTGTGAAAGTTTTATGGCAGCTAATATTCCATTATTTAAATTGAACAATCCAATTTTGAAGACATTTCTGAAAAAATATACTGGTCGAAATGTTCCTGATGAATCAACTTTACGCAAATATTATGTTTCTAGGTGCTATACGAGAACAGTAGAACGCATTAGAAGCCATCTTTTAAATCAATACATATGGATAAGCGCCGACGAAACGGTGGATATGTTAGGACGCTGTGTGGTAAATGTTGTAGCTGGTGTACTACATCCAACTATTCCCTATAACTCATATGTAATAGCAACAAGTGTTATAAATAGAGTTGATGCGGAAACAGTTGCTGAAACCATTAAGGAGAATATGCAAAAAAATGCTTCATTCGGACGCCACGTACAAAGAAAAAATACTTTTATTTGTCAGTGATAGTGCTGCGTATATGTTAAAAACAGGCAGACTATTGAAGAAAACATATCCTAATATGCTGCATATTACTTGTGTAGCACATGCTCTCCACAGAATCTGTGAGTATATCAGAGACACTTTTCCGGAAGTTGATAGACTTGTATCAGCTTTTAAAAAAGTTTTCAGAAAAGCACCATTGAGAGTAGCTCTTTTCAGGGAAAAATTTCCATCTCTGTCACTGCCTCCCAGTCCAGTAATAACTAGATGGGGAACATGGCTGGAAGATACTGGTTATTATGCTGAGAATTTCGATAGTCTAAGACATTTCGTAACACTGCTAAAGGAGGATGCTAGAAGTATTGGTGAGTGCAAGGAGCTCACACAAATCCCAAATTTAAAAAATTAGTTGTACTTTCTTCACGAACACTTTGTAAAATTGCCAAAACTAATCACTTATTTTGAAAATCGAAATCTCAAATTAAATGATGGAATAACCACATTAGATGTGGCTGTTAATAATTTGAAAAGTATTCCAAGTGACTTCGGATGTGGCCTTCGGCAAAAGCTTGAAGCAATTCTTAATAGAAATCCAGATTTAATTACATTGCAGCAATTATGTATGGAGACAATTCCACAAAATCTAACGGCTAAATATGAAGAAATAAAAGAATATTTCCAGTATGCACCTGTACTTAATTCAAAGAGAACAAAATTGACAGAAGAAAACCTTGAGAAACTATTGCTAGTCAATATTAATACTCCTTTACTCAACTTGAACGACAAAATGAACAAATAAAAATGTTCCAATTATAGAAATAAAATTAAAAACCTTAAAAATACAACTTTTCAACAAATACATATGTATTTCGTAATTTTATAGATCGCCACCCGTTTGTTTTCCAATTATATAAATAAAATTAAATATTTTAGAAATACAGCCTTTCGCCAGTACTGCACTGGGTTTTGCGTCATGTGGTAAGCGTGTCCGTTCTATTATAACACATAATGTAATCCAAATATGCAAAGCCATATTTTCCATATATTGCATTTTTCTAAATAGTTGCATATATCCTTAACAAATAGTATATTCTGCATAATTGAAAGAATTTTGAATGATGTAGATCTTTGGCAGGCGTTTCAAGAGTTTAAAATAAACAATTTTATAAATCTTCCATAATGAAGTAATTTATTTTATTATGTTTGCAGTTCTCAAGAAAAACAAAATTTATGAAGTATAAGAGTATGGGTATTCCCTTAAATTAAATTCCGAGAATTAAAAATAGGCCGTTTTAAACCATTAACAAGGGTTTTATTGTACCTATAATTACATAAATAGATAAATAATAAATCGTTTTCTGAATTTTATTTCTGATTGTGTTTTTGAAGAGATAACATCGATTTGTGTTTTGTGGTGTTGTGGTATTTTATTTATTTTTATTAGTAAAATTCCCAAAGTCAGTAGAGCGTCAGTATGGGTTAAGCCATATAAAGAACTACGTATAGATATGGGAGAAGTCTACTGTTCTGCAAATTGTAAGTATAATTTTTGAATATTCAATACAGAGCGTGGCGAAAAATCGATCGATACCTGTTATATTTTGAGATACAAAAAAAAAATTAAGAGCGTTACATTCTTTTTGAGGGACATACACAATGAAAATACAGAGAAATATACAGGGCGTTTCAGTTTTGCCCTGTAAGTATTAAGTTAATTTTTTATACGGTACTCTAGGCATATCGACCGATTCCGGGCCATTTTGGATACCGGGGCGCTTTTGTTTAATATTTTGAACTTATTTGTTAAGGATTTAGATCTAAGTATTTATATTATTGATTTTCAATTTGATATTTCAATTTTTACTTTTTTGTTTTCATTGCAGATACCATACGATAAAAAATATCAAATAGACCAACACGTGAAAACTTCTGTTCATATTACTAAATTTGGTAAGATGAAATCTGGAGACGCGTCAGAACTCACATTAACGCAATGTTTCCAACCAATGTCCAAAAAGCTAAACGAACAAAACATCTTTATCCTAGACCTATGTCATGCAATGATGACGTCAAATATTTCCTTGTCAAAACTACGTAATCAAAACTTCACTTCTTTTCTCCAGAAATATTGCAAATTCAATGTCCCAGGTGAAACAGCACTACGAAGAAATGGCGTTTTCACCGATTCAAGAGGCCATTGTATTGCTCATTCATTGATTGGTGTTCTTAGCGACGAGATTCTGCCAAAATCTTACCTCAGTGCAGTGGCGGCTCGGGGTGGTTCACATAGGGAGTGCATAATTTCAAAATTAAAAAGTGTAATACAAAATCCTTATAAATTTCACCGACGTACTGTTCCAGACAGGTACTGTTCATTGTAGAGTTTGTTTTGAGGGAATAGTAAATATTACAGTACACAGTTTAATTACATCTGACGATAAACGAAGTCCATTTGACGTGTCTTTGACTTGCAGAACAGTTCTATCACTTTTTCATTAAAGTTTGGGAAATCATTTATACATTCTTTTTCACAAAATAACATAGTAAGGGCATTTAATCTCTCTTCTTTCATTGTATTTCTCAGGAAAGTTTTTATTCTCTTCAGCCGTGAAAACTGGCGTTCCGCTTCGGACATTGTCATTGGGATTGTAATGACAATTTTTAAAAGCGTAACAACTTCATTAAATGTGTCGCTTAATCCATCCAGCAGAAGACCTAGCAGACCTACAGCACCGACTTCTATATTTTGCCTAAATTCTTCTCTAGAATATAGAACGCTTAATTCAGTTCGTAGTCTGCTTTCATTGAGGCATGGATAAAATTTTACTGCTTCTTTAAGGCAATCTTCTGTTTAAAAGAAATTAAGTTTGCTAATATTAAGTGCCCTGTATACCGAAATCTAGTTTTTATTTCTAGCAAAATAATATCGCACACTTCAATAGTTTCCCTCCTTCTTTGGCTACCACCAGTAGCCAAAGAAGCCGCTTCGCCGCTTTGATAGTCGAGGAGTCAGTTCTGGGTCATTTTGTTTAACCAACTGATTATCTGTGTCAGCGATTTCGGTTCGAATTTTTCCAATAGCACGTTCAAAATTATCTAAATTATTCTTGATTTTTAATGCAAATGTATTGACATTTTGTAATTGATTAAACAATATGTCCACATGTGGCATAATTTTATGAAAGAAAGTTAACCAATAGATAAAATTTTCCTCCTCTAAAATTCGCAAATTGGCACTAGCTTGATGAATGGTAGTTTGTAAACTAGCTTCTCCCTCGATTTGTTCTAGAGCTTCAATTATTTCTTCTCGGTGCTCATATATTGTATTCACTGTCCTAGAATTGAAGTTCCACCTTATTTTTGAAGAACGAAGTAAGCTTTTTCTCTGAAGGAATTCTTCCAATCTTGCAGCTCGTTGTGGCGAAGTGGAGAAAAATGTACATAATCCCGCCAGATTGGCAAAAAAAAATCTGCAATTACTGCTGCTCGATGTAGCATGTGACATAATTAGATTTGTCTGATGTGCATAACAATGTACAAAATTAGCCCTTGGATACTGGTCTTGGACATGTCTTTGCACGCCGTTAATAGCACCACTCATGACTGGTGCCCCATCATAGCTCTGTGCAATCAGTTTTTCTGGGTCATCAACAAGCAAACTAATTTCGTTAAGGATGGAGGCAGATAAAGAATTAGCATCATATATCTTAAAACAACCACCAACTGAAACTGATTGGACACATCTGTGGTTTCATCAGCTATCACACATATGAAGTCGGTTGCTTTAATTTCACTGGCAACTTGTTAATGATACACGTTCAACATTGCATCAAGCAGCTCATTCTTATCGTTTTTGAAAATCCCTTAAAAACCGGTGCTACTTCGATGTGATCTCTGAGCGATTTATCAAATTCTGCCGTAAAATTGATCAATTCCCGAAAAATGCCCTTGTTATTCGACGTTTGCTGTTCATCATGACCCCGAAGTGCCAGTTTAAACGCGCCACAAAATCTAATGCAATTTATTAATAAATTTAACACATGCCTATTTTTTGTTACCTTAGCATTGTGTTGTTGAATTGCTTTTCTATATGATGAATCTAGAACATTCTGAATGTTATTTTTTCCTAACATTCTTAGACTAAATATATTTTTCAAATGCCCTTCGGAATTTTCATGTTTACTAATTTTAGCACTAAGATGAATTAAGTCTCTTATTCCGTTCTTTGACCAAGACGGTTCACCACCAAACAAAAGACACGGAAAACAAAACAAAGTATTTTTAATTTCACACCCACAAATCCAGTCATTTTTCTGATAAATATTCATTTTGAATTTTCTTATAACATCTTTACCTTTAACAGATTGTTTATTTTCTAAACTTAATTGAGGCATCGGTCGTTTAAGATTTTTTACTGCGATTTTTTCATTATACGTTAAACACGAAAACGCGTTGTTTTCTAAAAAAGACACGGAGTTCATCGAAATAACGCCCGAGAGCAGTCTGGTTTAGTTGCTCCAACGTTATGTATTATACGACATGGAAGTACGGCAAAATACAGTTCTCCCCACCATCAATGTAATGTTAATGCCTTAACAGAGAAACGGCAGGGCTTTGCTCAGTATATCTGTGACGACACTTGGTGTATGTACGTTGTTAGCGTGCCACGTTCCCCGTTCAATAACTATGAATACATAATATACATAATAAATAAATACTTTCAGTTAGTCGCCGCTTGGTTTGTTTTGTTTCATAATTCCAGGGGGTGCAATTGCTCACTTGCTCTCATTAAAGAGCCGCCACTGCCTCAGTGCTTCTAACGAGTTGAAACAAATAAATGCAATCAATGGCCAGATTTGTTCAAGAGAAATTATCAACATCTTTTCTTCCTACGCCTGTTTCTGGAGATAATTTTTTGCTCATTTTGTCAGATGCAGCACCGTACATGATAAATGCCGGTCAAACTTTGAAAAAACCGTTTACCGGATAGAATTTGGTCACGTGCTTCATTTTACCATACTATCAAACAATTCACTACTGATGGAAGTGTTCAACTGAAGAAAACACTGAAGAAAATAATAATGTTGGCGCAAGGGAAATAGCTCGCGATTTTAAATTGTCCCACAGTAGTGCTTGGAAAGTTTTAAAACGTCATAAATATTATCCATATCATGTGTCTTTACATCAAGATCTTTATGGCGTTGATTTCCAAAATCGGGTAACTTTTTGTCGGTGGGCATGTGAATAATTAAAAAAAAAACACAATTTAGTTTGCGTTACAGGTTGTTCCATGACGAGGCGTCTTTCAGAAACTACAAAACGGTTAATCAACGCTATATATTACTGGAGTGTTGAAAATCCACCAAGTTGGCCACCAGCGCCATTGACCTATCAACGTGTGGTGCGAGATAGTTTGGAATAATGTTGTCGGCCCCCACATTATTGAAGACCGCTTGAATGGCGAAATGTACCTAGACATTTTGGGAAATTAACTGTCACCACTACTTGGAGACGTTAGCTTAGAATTGCGACAGAACATGTGGTTTCAAATTATGGTTGTCCAGCATTCGGCAGCAGCACGTGAAATACTTAATCGTCATTTTAATGGTCGCTGGATCGGTAGAGCTGGTTCAGTAAATTGGCCTGCTAAATCATCAGATCTTAGTTCAGCAGATTTCTTTTTATGGAATTTTTTCAAATGCAAATTATACAATCAATTACCAACAACATGTGAAAATATGATTGAGCAAATCATAGATGCTTACAAAATAGTATATTATATACCGAGCGGGGAAGTGCTCTATTACAGCCGAGCGTCAAGGTAGCTTACCGAGGTGCAAAGCACCGAGGTAAGCTGCAGACGCGAGGCTGGAATGAGTTCTCCCGAGGTATGTATACGATTTTACTCACAATCTACTATAAGTAATTCTATATAAGTTTTATTTTAAATAACAATACATGAGTATCGGTATTTATTTTTATGATAATTTGATAAACTATTTTAAGGAAGATACTTGTAAAATCGTTGCTAGGCAATGTAATAAGTTTGTTGAATCTGACAGTTAGGTAATTATTTTGCCAGTTACAAAATATAGTACGGCATTTTTAATAATAAAAAATCTTTATACGTGTATACTAAGAAATATGTCCGACAGTGAACTTGAATGCAGAATAGAAATAAAACTACGGTTTTAATCTTCACTTTTAATCATTACTCGTAAAACGACAATTGTTTCGCCAACACAGTGGCTTCCTCAGGTGTTTACATCTAAACAGTAAACAGTTTGCAACGTACTGTTTAGATGTAAACACCTGAGGAAGCCACTGTGTTGGCGAAACAATTGTCGTTTTACGAGTAATGATTAAGAGTGAAGATTAAAACCGTAGTTTTATTTCTATTCTTAATTATGGATCTTCATCAAGTAAATGCCGAATCAATTCAACTTGAATGCACCCCACCAGAACTGTAAATAGGTTTATTATTGTTTCTTTACTAAATAAATACAGAGTTTGATTCCAATTTATTCTTAAAAACATGTTTTAATGCCAAAATGACAATGATGTCATATTTGTGACTAATGAACTGGCACTTGCTAGCTGGGAAAACACTTTTCCGGCTATAGCTGGGAAAGTGAAGTAGGTAAGTAATAAGTCGCTTCCCGACTGTTTCGAAGGGTACAAATCTACAGATTACTAACCGATTGTGAGTAAAATATTTTTCCAGATGTTCGTGACACGTGGGCAAAACAATAGCACAAGTATATTGGGCAGAATGGGGTCTCGTTATTTTCTGATATTTCCTTGTATTGTCAAGTCGATAGCATTGTATACTACAATGTTTTTGATTAAATTGAGTTCTGTTTCGTATCTGTCGTTTGTAAGCGGAAAACTTAACAACAGATGGATAAGAAAATTAAAGGACGCCATCTTTTGTTGTAAACTATTATTTAAATCTGCGGTTATAAACTCGTTAATCTTGGGACTTTTCGGAAAATATCTATTTCTAAATTATTATTATTGCTAATTATTAAAACATCTCAAAAATGATATTTGTTCTAGAGGAATTGGTCCAAACTGGACCAATTATGGAGTAATTATGTTTACTCACAATCGGTTAGTAATCTGTAGATTTGTACCCTTCGAAACAGTCGGGAAGCGACTTATTGCTTACCTACTTCACTTTCCCAGCTATAGCCGGAAAAATGTTTTCCCAGCTAGCAATTGTCAGTTCATTAGTCACAAATATGACATCATTGTCATTTTGGCATTAAAACATGTTTTTAAGAATAAATTGGAATCAAACTCTGTATTTATTTAGTAAAGAAACAATAATAAACCTATTTAGAGTTGTAAATATTAATGGTTACATTAGAATTATCACCACCATTTACTATATGCTTCGTAAGTCTTCTCGTACCTCTCCCTGCTTTTTTCCGGAACCATGCCTTCAGTAGCTTTTTCTGCAGCTACTCGCAGTTCTGGTGGGGTGCATTCAAGTTCACTGTGGGACATATTTCTTAGTATACACGTATAAAGATTTTTTATTATTAAAAATGCCGTACTATATTTTGTAACTGGCAAAATAATTACCTAACTGTCAGATTCAACAAACTTATTACATTGCCTA
The DNA here is from genome assembly GCA_935421215.2 of Melolontha melolontha. Classification (NCBI taxonomy): domain Eukaryota; kingdom Metazoa; phylum Arthropoda; class Insecta; order Coleoptera; family Scarabaeidae; genus Melolontha; species Melolontha melolontha. Next base: position 165,005,441 of record OW285238.1, on the reverse strand, counting down.
GCAACGATTTAGTATCTTCCTTAAAATAGTTTATCAAATTATCATAAAAATAAATACCGATACTCATGTATTATTATTATTATTATTTAAAATAAAACTTATATAGAATTACTAATAGTAGATTGTGAGTAAAATCGTATACATACCTCGGGAGAAGTCATTCCAGCCTCGCGTCTGCAGCTTACCTCGGTGCTTTGCACCTTGCAAGCTACCTTGACGCTCGGCTGTAATAGAGCACTTCCCCGCTCGGTATGTAATATACTATTACTCACGATCGGCTGGTAAACTGAACATTTCTAACCTTCAAACCGGCTAGAAAATGCGTTATTACATAATAGCACTTTACCGGCTAGCTTATGTGACTTTATCGGCTAGGTAATGTCATTTCAGTATTTATGAAACGTCAGTGTCATTTAAATAAGTAAATCAAATTATAATAAAACACAAATCACAAATATTTATTAAGTAAATAACAACACAATGTTTTTAGTAGAAAATTTATTCGCTTTTGGAGTTACATAATTCGAATTGCTAAATTAGAATTTCCAGGACTGTTTACTGTTAGAGGAAGACTATGTTTAAAATCGTTGGAAAATAATTTAGTAATCTGTCAGAAAATATCACTATTAATTGTTACGTTACCTAGCAATAGTACTTATCAAAAGCATATATTAAAATGTCATGAAATTTAATAAATATAGCCTCATAGAGAGCGCCAGTAATAAAACGCCGGATGTAAAAATTAATCTCAATCTTTCGTGAACCGAAATCTAAAGTTTCATCAAGATACGGCAAGTGATTTAATCATAGTAATTTCTTAATGTTTATAAGTTTCCCGAAAAATGGAATTGAATTGAGAAAATTTTCGTGCAATAATTTTTGATAACTTTCGGAAAGGATTAATTGAACAACGTTGTCTTGCTGAGTTGGTTCTTGTTTTTGAAGATGAAGCACCGCATCAATCGACAATTTCACATTGGTACTGTGAATTCCAAAGTGGACGCAAATTTATTATATTTTTGAAATTTAGTGGTTTAATAGTTTATACACTGCACCAAAAAATTATCGCAACACTTACTTATTTCTGTTCTATTTGCAAATGCTTCATGAGATTTTGGAGATAAAATACATAAATAAGATGCTATACACATTTCAACTAAAAAACTGTCACCACTGTATTACCATAACTGCTTTATTCTTTTTTTTTAACAATTAAAAAAAATTCTGACAAATTGCGTCGTTCTGTTAAATTCTGGGAAGTTGTGTGAAATTTTAGCAAAAAAAGACAAACTCGTCATTTGAGCAACGAGGAAGCTGCTCAAATAGTCGCTTTAATCAACAGTGGTCAAGGTGTTAGGAATGTTGCCAGAACTCAAAATGTTCACCTTTCAACTATCAGTAGACGTATTGAAAGGTTTGACAAAACGCATAGTTATAAAAGGAGACCTGGACAAGGCAGAAAGCGAAATATCGTGGATGATCGTCTTTTGACATTGTATACCCTGCGACAGCGGTTTGTTAATGCACGGAAACTCCAGATTGAGTTACCCAACGTACATAACTCACACCTTCACGTTCAGACTATTAGGAATAAGTTGAAAGAATATTAATTGACACCACAAGTGCCAGCCAAAGGTCCCTCTCCTTACCAGGGACCACTGTAGAGCACGTTTAGAATTTACCGAACGGCATGTTCCCCAGGGATTTAATGAATGGGGCGAAGTTATTTTTACAGATCCAAATTTTGTATATTTTCATCTGACAATCATGTAAAGGTTTACAGAAGACCAGAAGAAGGTTATACTCAGTGTAACATTCAATATAGTGTAAATTTTGGAGGTGGTTCGGTTATGGTATATAGGGCATAAACTTAGAGGCACGTACAGATTTACATGTAATCGTTAGGCAAGCGGTAAATGCGGATAGGTATGTAAAAAACATTTTAGAACCTAATGGTGTTCCTTTTGCCCCATTTATAGGAGAAGACTTTTTATTAATGCATGATAACACAAAACCACAAATAGCTAGTGTGGTTAGGAATTACCTTAATGAAGTGAACATTGTCATTTCAAACTGGCCTGCAGGAAGTCCCGACCTCAATCCCATTGACATGCATGGGACAGATTGGAACAGCTTGTTCGATCACTTATTCGGGGTCCTCAGACTTTAGAAGAATTTTTAGAAGCTTTGGAACAGCTGGATAATCGTTTATTAAGAAATTTAATTTCTAACATGTCAAAGCGTTGTCAAGCTATAATTGCAGCCAGAGGAGGTAACACGCATTTTTAATTCTTGGTATTTTCATTATTTTTTGTTTTTTTTGTGATTTATTACTTTCGCAATTTTTATTAAGTTTGGAAAAAAAATTAAAAAACAACTAAAATATCCAAATGACATTTTAATTTAAGTAATTTTAGAGGATGATGTAGTTTTTGTCCGAGTAAAGATTTTTTTCCGCGTTAAATGTGAGATTTGCTAAATTTCAAGTGTTGCGATAATTTTTTGGCGCTGTGTATAATAACACAGGCCTGCATTTTTCAACTCTTTGAATGTTGATTTAAAAATTTTAACTGTTTTCTAGTACTTGGGTAGCGCTGACTTCAAATCTGCTTTTATTTTTTTTGTATCACGTACGGTTATTTTTCAAACCAGTAAAATCAAAAAAAATAGAAAAAACACGATTAATTTCATTTATAAGCTAGTTTTATATTATATTAAAAAAAATACAAAAATATACACATAGAAACTATTAGAAATAGTTATTTATTCTTTATGCTTCTTAAAAAAACGTTTTCGTTTTTCAGAAAAGCTTAGTTTGGTTGTCTTTCTGTCATATTCAGCTAAAGGAAGATCTGAAGGTAGTTTCTGGGGCAAGCACATTTTTTTGTTTCAACCTAGACCCCAGTACATCAGAAAGATCTTTTGAAAGTCCCAAATCTCTTACTAAATCATTCAGTTCGGCTTGTGAAAATAGCTGAGGTTGGTTTTGACCTAAGGTTGATGGTTCAAAATCACTATCCATCTGTACGGAGCCGGAAGTTGAAGAGGTTTCAATATCTTCTTGTAGTACTTTGGGGGGTATAGATATAGGTACATGATCACTGTGAGGAACTGGTCTGATAGCTGATTTAATATTGTTTGGGTACAAAATATGTTTCAAAGTTTTTCTATTATGCCCCTTAATATCACAGTAGCAATCTTCATGATGATTTTGCGGTTCTCTCCAAACCGGTATTCTCGGTATTCCAAAAGGAAGGCTTTTTATATTCCCTTTGGTCCAATGTCTTAAACCTTCTTCAAATACATAACAAACAACGCGCGGTGCCCAATCTTTATCTTGATCTCCTAATTTGATTTTGAAATAAGCATAATATGCATTTTTCACAAATTCACCAATTGGTCTCTTAAACTTTTTCAAGACGAAATATCCACAAATATAACAGAAATCATCTGGTTTGTTTTTGCAACACCGGCTAGACATATTTTTAAGCAATGTTTATTTATCAAATACCACGCACAACACTAAAGACAAATTAATTTTACTTGATTACTGATCGACACTCAGAGCTATAATGAAGTAAATGACATTAAAATATACATTTTGTTTGTAGTGATAAACTTGAAATCCTTCTTCGCAGTACTAATAAAGTGAAAGCATAATAAATAGGATTTAGCAGGTAAAAATTCCCGAAAATCTTGTCCAAAATTAATACATGTAATAAAAGATTTACATCAGGTAATGAGAGCCTATTTAACAAATTTCTTTAAAACCACAACAGAAAATCATTTTTGGGTTAATACCTAGAATTTGAAGTAGTACATTCATTTTAAAATGTATTAAAACGCCTATTATAAGATTTTTTTTACTTTTTTTTTCTTTTTCTTTTGTGCAAAAAAATCTGTGGGTGGTAGAGACCAACTGTATTTTAATTAGTTATTGCTATATAAAAACTGAGCTTGACAAACAAAAATCATGTCATCACAAATTTTATGCAGGCCTGTGTAATTAATTATTAACCGATCGTGAATAAAATAATATACAAACCTCAGCGGAAAGATTTATTCCCGTCTCGAGATAGAGTTCACCTCGACGCTGAGCGTCTTGGTGAACTGGCTTATCTCTCGACGGTAATGAATCACTTTCCACCTCGGTATGTAATATACTATTACACTTCATATTTTTCCACGCTTCACGTTTAATTAATTTTAAAGTTAGGTTTAAATAGTATACAAGGGTTTGTTTTAATTTTATCCCACTACCGATTATTAAGTGAAGAACTTCTAAGGTTGTACCTTAACCAAAGACGCCACGTTTAACACTATTTTTCTCTTTTAGATTATTCTATTGAAGATAGCAACTTAGTTGCCGAAAATAGTATTTTGATTTTTATTGTAGTTAGGGATTTTTGTTGTTTGTTTTGGCTTCAAATATTTACAAGGAAAATATTTTTAAGACTGCCTTTTGCAGTTAGGGATTTTTGTTGTGTGGTTTGACTTCAAATATTTACAAGGAAACTATTTTTAAGACTGCTTTTTGCAGAAATAACAAAATCTTTTAACAATGCACGCGCAGTTTATACTTCAAATATTAATGCTAAATACTTATTCTAACAAATTTTAGTTAAAAATTTATATTATAACTAAGTACTATAAGTACACTGTAGAGATTTGCTTTTAATTTATATTATAGTAATGATTGCACTCCAGTCTGTTTGGAAAAGAATGTTTGGAAACCATTTATTGAAAAATAGAAGCTCGAGCATTTGATTGATTAGATACATAGCAAATATAAAACACACTAAAAGGTAGAGCATCTAAAAATAACACCACTTACGCTAAAAACGCCAGGATAAACATTTTTCTGAAATTGTTGTCTTTATTAGTGCTAAATGGTTTGTTTGTCGAATGTTATAGGATACCAACAGGTGTAGTTAATATTTTCGATAAGTAAATTACGTAATTGGAATTGGGACTAATTATTGCAATATTTGTCACATATTTAGATTTACATGTGTATTCTTGATAGATGCAAAGTTCGTTAAATTAACACACTTGATATCCTGTGTTTCCAATGATTCGATTTAAAAAGAAACAATTGAATGTATCGTTCTGTAACAATCGACTTATTGATTGGGTCATTGTAAAGCAAATAAAAACGAATTAATGAACAAAGTATTTTATTCAATCGATTATATAACTTCATTTGTTCTTAATAACGTTTCTCCAAGGCTCTCGTGACATTTAATTATTTTTCTTCTAACAATTAACTCATTTATTATGACGAAAAGAATTTAGGTAATGTTATCGGCTTTGAAAGACCATTTTTTTTTACAACTAAGCTGTTAGATCGATTAAGAATATTCTAGTTTAATTCCGTGAGTTATCGTTAGGTTTGCATTTCATGTATTCGTTTTCGTATTATGGCGACAAAACACTTCAATTTTCGATTAACCAAACTCGTATGTCTTACTTGAATTTTCTACTTTAGTTAATAATGCATCTCTAAGTTGATCATTTACTTGGGAGAAGATCATTTACAGGTGTGTCGAAAGTAATCTGAAATTTTATTGTCGGCGATTCGTCATTCAATTTTAAGACGAAAAGTTCCTATAAATGTGTGTTAAGTTTTGTCGTTAATGAGATACAATGTTCAATGCTCAATGCTTTTATTATTTTAATAGAAGCAATAACATCGTGACAAATAAAACATAAAAGTAGTACATTTCAGAGATGTTCTAAATGTGCACCTCTAGCTAAAATACAAGCTTCCAATCGACGTCTAATGGATTGCCGAATCCTTTCGAAAAGGCCAGAAGTGTTGCGAATAATATTGAAGCCTTCTATAATGCGATTTTGAAGATCTTCTAAATTTAAAATCGGGGTTGTATAAACGAGTGATTTTAAATATCTCCACACACAAAAATCCAGAAGATTGTAGTCAAGTGACCTTGGGAGCCTTGGACGTGGAGATCCTCGTCCTATCCAACGGTTTGAATAAACCTTATTTAAAAACTCCAGTACGATTAATGAAAAATGTGGAGGTTCACCGTCAATGCATGAACCACATGCGCCTTCTAATTATGAGAAGTACTTTATGGTTATTATGAAAATTAATAATACTATGTCTTAAGAAGTTGGCTTCATCTGTAAACAATACAGTGGTACCAAAATTGGGACTGTTCGCAATTTTTCTTAAAAACCATTGTCAATACTGCATACGGAGCGGATAGTCATTAGGTAGCAAATCTTGAACACGTTGAATATGATATGGATGCAATAAATTTTCTTTTAGAATATTCTAAACAGTTTTGTGTCTAACATTTACTTGTTGGAGTAATTTTTCTGGTACGTTTCTGGATATTCGTCATTAATTTGGAGAACCTTATCTCCAAATTGTGGTCTAGGTTGTCCAATAATTTCCCTTGGCCTTGCAATGCTTCCAGACTATGTTGAATAATAAAATATCCCAAGTCCCAACCTTAAATTGTTTCAATAGTAGGCCAAGAATATATAAATACCCCCCGTATGTATATATTGTTATTATAAACTAAATAAAGATACTTGACTGGTAGAACTTGAACTTTTCGTCCAACTCTTCGATCTAGTACATTGTCCACTTCTTTTAAACACTCATGCATAAAGACGGCAGACTATGTGCCCGAACAGTAGCGCGATGTGGAGGGATCGAGTAGAGGCGTACGACGATCAATTCAGTTGCCGTTGAGACGTTGTAAGCGATACATTGTTAACACAATCGTGTTGAAAATGTCGGGAGTGCGTAGAAACAATGCATCGACTCGGTTGCATGCTAACGTAGTAAAGAAATTTTTACATCGGTTTCCCGATTTAATATATGACGGTACCGTAGTGAAATGTTTAGTTTGTGAAACAACTTTATTAACTTGGAAAGCAAGTCAGTGCCAAAGACATATAAATAGTGACAAACATAAATCGAATAATAGTGGACGCAGATCATATAATAAATTTGTGTGATTTAACAATGATGTTAATTGCGACCAATATACCAATGCAGAAAGTGGAACACCCAATGTTTCGTCAGTTTTGGAAGAAATACAATCCTACGTGGAAATTACCAGCAAGAAGTACGCTGCGGAATTACGTACCGTCAGTGCGTGAGAGAATTGTAAATTGTACGAAAAATACGGTAAAAAAAAATTCCTCTGGTTAACAATAGACGAAACTACAGATATTAAAAAACAGTCCATCCTAGCCATTCTAGTACGGACGCTGACTCCGCAAGGACCTTCTCCTCCTTATTTACTAACCTGTAAACGAATGCAAGGGTGTACTGCCAGAGCGATATATAATGTATTAATAGAAACACTACACAAATTTCAGATTTGACCGAAGCAAGTGTTAATGTTAGTTACCGATGCTGCCAAGGTTATGTGTTCCACGGCAAACTTACTTAAAACGATTCAACCAAACCTGCTGCATGTCACATGTTTGCTTCACGCTTTACACCTTGTAACAAACACTATACGTACAACTTATCCTGATGTGGATCAACTGATAGGACAAACGAAAGCGGTTTTTCTTAAATCTCCGAAACGGATTCGGCTATTTCATTCGCTGTGTCCTGATATACCCGAGCCGCCGCAACCAATTCTTGTACGATGGGCTACTTGGTTAGAAGCAGCATTTTATTATTATAAACATTTTGAAAAAATTAATTCAGTGATTTTACAACTAGATGCCAAAGAAGCAGCTGCAATACGGCTCAGCCAGGTTCAATTTAACAATCCTCAAGTTGCAGCAAATTTAAAAATTATTTACGACAGTTACGTTCCAATACTGGACGCAATAAAAAATTTACAGAACACTGCGCTGTCCTTATCGGACTCATTAGCAATTATTGGCCACGTAAAACTAGCTGCATATCCTTGAAGATGAAAAAAGTGGTTGTGTCCGTGAAAAATTTAACAGTGTATTAGATAAAAATGTAGATTTTACAAAATTAGGGCAACTTTTTACCAATACTGAAGATCCGTTGTACAGATACAAAGAGCGCTTTAACTATGCAAATATATCATCTCTCAACGTCGAACAATCCTTCTCTGTATATAAACATATATATACGTCGCTACGTACGAACCTTTCCGAGACAATAATACAGAAACATATATTATGGTGCAGTTTTTTCATCGTGCACGTCCGCATTTTTTTGCAACAATGTAAACATGTTGGGTAGGTTATTTATGTTTTTTCTTAACGTTTTCTATAGGGATTCGATATATTTATTTTTAAGTAAGCGCACTGTTATTCTGCTAAACTCTCCACGCAACGCCACTGCTGAGGCACATAGTCTGCCGTCTTTACATGCATCATGAGCCTCCAATTCCCCTTGTATAAGCAAGCCTTCCTTAGACACATTATTTAAACATACATACATACGAGGTGTGATCAAAAAATACTGTGAATACATTTTTATATCAGCAACTGCTGACGTTATTTATTTATTTGAAATAAAAAATCCGATAGCATCATTGTTTACGGTGTCTGTTGCTCTTTATGGATTTTGAACAACGCGTTAATATAAGGTTTAAAGTTGCAAAAAAGTGTCAAGAAAGTCCATGAAATGTTAAAATCGATGTAAGGCAATAATGTGAATCTGAAGACTCTTTAGAATTGGCATGAGCGATTTGAAAGCGGAAACGAGTCGGTTGAGGAGAGCAACGGTCGGGACGTCCTTCTACCTCAAAAACAGACTAAAACGTGGCAAAAATAGTTGGTTCAAACAGGCGCTTGGCTATTCGAGAGCTTTCCAAAGAGCTGAACATTTCGTACGAGTCCACACGAAGAATTTTAACTGATAATATGTAAATGAGATAAGTGAGTGCGAAATTTGTTCCCACACTTTTGACTGACGAACAGAAGGGATATCGTGTGTTAGTTTGCACGGAATTGAAGGATATTCGTGATGCAAATCCAAACTTGATGGCAAAAATTATATCTGGAGGTGAAAGTTGGGTGTATGGCTATGATCCTGAGACAAAAATTCAGAGCTCCCAATGGAAAACGAGAGGCTCTCCTCGCTATAGGAAGGCACATCAGTCAAAGTCGAACGTTAACGACATGCTCATTTTTTTTTGCTAGTCAGAGCATAGTGCGATCAAAGTTCGTTCCATGTGAAACAATTGTAAACTCCGAATATGACAAGGGTGTACTGCAACGTTTGCGAAATGTCGTACGGAGAAAGACCCATGGCTTCCTCCTTCATCACGACAACGCATCATGCTATTGCTCGCTTTTGATCCGCTAGTTTTTGGCGAAAAAAATTACTCCTGTCTGTCCACAATCGCTTTACTCTCCCACGCGGCTTCTGACTCTTCCAAAAAAATAAAAACCATGCCAAAAGGAAAGCGTCTTGACACTATTTCCGACATTGAGAGGGTCACGACGGAGCAGATGAAAGCTCTTTCGAAAGGAGCCTTCCAGAAATGCTTCGAATCATGGAATCAACGTTGAGATAACTGCATCGCTAGCGCCGAGGAGAGTAATTTAAAGGAGAATAATTCAAATTTGATGTAAGCTTATTACTTTATTCGTAATAAAATTTTTCACCATATTTTTGACCACATCTTGTATTTATTTAACTGTGTCGAAGTTTGTAATTTTGTAATTAAAAATTTAACGTATTTTATGTTTTGTATTGTCAAGGCTTCTACTTCTCGCTAATTACCTCCTATGCTAATTCTCAAATACTAGTTGGTCTTCCACATTTGTGCTTTTTCTCTTTTCCCGTCTTCCATTCTCAGTGTCGGATCATTTTTCATACTATTAAGAGTTATTGATGAGTTTGATGACGATGTGCTGACAGTAGGACTTGTGAATTCGTAATTGTAATGAATTGGAAGTTAGAATCGTAAAATAGAATGAATAAGTTAGATAAATAAATAAAAAAAGCAAGCCAATATGGTTTAGAAATTAATGAAATTAAAACAAAATAGCTGAAAGCGGAATGTGAAGATTCAAAAACTACACACTTTTTCATATGCAAAAAGTAACTTCAATATTATAAATTAATTTGCTGTGGCAATATATTAATATGTTACTCACATTATTTTTCTACAATTTATGTGCAGCTATTTTTAATTAACAATTAAGCATTTTTAATAGGGAAAACTGGCAGACAAAAAAATTGCCTCATTTTGAAGTTTGACAACATTTTAACAAAATTAACACGTTGCGAATCAGTTTTTAAGTTTTGAAGCTTATTGAGATGCAAAATGTTAATGTAGGTACAATATTATCTAAAATAGAAATAAAACTACGGTTCCAATCTTCACTTTTAATTATATTATTATCTGCCACATGGATCTATAATATTTTATTTATAGGCTATAACAATTCATATGCTATTTTTGAAAGATCCATAACCTATTTTACAATGTAAATAAATGAGTCAGACATAGACCATTGCCGAGTATAGGCAACCGGTCAAACCATTGCGCTTCTTAGAAGTCTTGCGCCATCTATATTTAACATCTTCAACCTTAATATCCTGTTCACTTAATTATCATGTTTGATATAATAATAATAACATATACATATCGTCCAAATCTTATCTTATTTTTGTGTAATTTGTTTGCACTTTATTAGAAATTGAGACCACATAAACTTTTCTTAATGTAAGTAACCACTTTTACCAGACGAAATGCTCATAGCTTCTACGCCATCTTTATTTAGTTAGTTAGAGAGTTAGACATTAATATTCTCTATTTATAATCAATCTTGGCTTTTGAAATAATATGGATAATACTTCTTTTGTTGCGGTAACAAGTATAGAACGCATGTTAATTTTCTGTAATTTGTTAGACCTTCTTTTGAATTATAAATTTAGACCATATAAACGTTTATTGATAACGGGTGTTCAGAAACATTCGAAGTCAAAGTAGTCCTTGAAAATATGAAGTCATGTCTGATATAGATTGATACATTTACTTAATACAATTTTATAGGTTATCATACACGCAAATGTATAGCAAACGCCAAATAAGTTGGCGCGAGGTGGGGGTGCGCAGAAAACGTTTTTAAAAACGTCCACCCCTACTCAAGTAATTGTCAGAATACATTTGTCATTGACGTTTGACGGAAGATAATGTATTTGCTAGGGGATCATAAAGTGATATACGCTCAGAGGTTAGAATTATTTGACATTTGATGTAAAACCAAATACAAATCTCCCCACTACTTCTAATCCTGCGCGAACTTACCCCTCCTCGCGCCATCTTAATTGGCGTTTGCTATACTTAAGTAAAGATATACGATTTTTTGTTCAGAGCCCACTTGACTTCGAATGTTTCTGAACACCCGTTATAAGTAACCTCTTTCATTTCACGAACTCCAAATTGGTTCCGCGACATCTGTACTTAAGCTGGAGAATTAGACATTAATATTCTCTAAATATAATTATAATTTGAAGTAATATGGATAAAACTTATCTTGCTGCGGTTATATATTGTATAAAACTCATATTATTTTTCTGTAATTTGTTAGACCTTATTTTGAATTATATAGACATTTATTAATATAAGCAACCACTTTTATCGAATAAACTCCAAATTGGTTCTGCGCCATTTGTACTTAAGTTGGAGAATTAGATATTAACATTCTCTAATTCTCTAAATATAATTATCTTTACTTTTGCAATAATATAGATAATACATATCTTGTTGCGGTAATATATACATATTATATATAACTCATATTATTTTTCTACAATTTCTTACAACTTATTTTGAATTATAAATTTAGACCGTATAAACGTGTATTAATATAAGGCAAGCAACCACTTTTAATGACTTTGATCATTTTATCACTTTTACCATCACTTTATAAATATATTCAAAAATTGACTCTGACTTTCATTCAATTCGCGAAAAATACAACTTAATTATAAGTATATATTACCATTAATTTAAAATATTAAATAAATAAATTAGAAGGTCGATGGTTGCACCATCTAGTCAACAGCATTAAAACTACAAAAAGTTACACTTCCAGTTTCAAACCGGGGCAATTGTTAATAGTTAAGATATTTTCTAGGAGATGGCAAAACACATATATTATCTAATTTAAATTTCAAATAATATTGGATAGGCTTTATCGCACATCAGATTACTCGCTCGGAGTGTAGATTAAGAATTCCTAATCAAATTGCGGATCCTTTTGTCCTTCACGAGATATCCGGCCTTAAAATTCAAATCTCCACTAATTTAGCGTATCTTCAGGATTTTATTTGCATCAAACCACACAATTCCCGCTCTTGAGCGTTCAATACATCCTTTCTGTATTATAAATATTCATATCTCTCAATCCGCCCATTCCCGATCAAATTTAAAAATGGATTGGTTTTCTACGCAATCGAATTAGTATATAAAAAATTCAATTCTTTGATTGTTTCGACCTTTGCTTGATGTAAATCCATATCATAAATAAATAAAACACACATAAGATGTTTTAGATTTACACTTTATTAATAAAATAATGACAGCTGTTTCGCTAACACAGTAGCTTCTTCAAATTCAGTCTTAAGTTGAATTTGAAGTAGCTACTGTGTTAGCGAAACAGCTGTCATTACTTTATTAATTATTAATAAAGTGTAAATCTAAAACATCTTATGTGTGTTTTATTTATTTGTAAAAAATTCAACATTCAACACTAACATTTGACGTGTTCTCCAAACAGACCAAGAATCGAAAATTCCCCCCTCATTTCAAATTCGATTTAAACATCGATTTCTTTCTAATTTAGTACCTGTGTACTTTTGCCTAATAAAAAGGATCCTACCACTTATATTGCAGTGTATTCTTCAAGGTTCCAATATTTTGTTGATAAACTATTAAAAGATAAAATAATATCTTGTGGGTTTAATTAAACATGAATATTATTTAAAGTATAGCAAACGCCAATTAAGTTGGCGTGAGGAGGGGGTGCGTAGAAGCCGTTTTTGAAAACGTCCACCCCCACTACTCAAGTAATTGTCAGAATACATTTGTCATTGACGTTTGACGGAATATAATGTATTTGCTAGGGGATCATACTCAGAGGTTAGAATTATCTGACATTTGATGTAAAACCAAACACAAATCTCCCCACTACTTTTAATCCTGCGCGAACTTACCCCTCCTCGCGCCAACTTAATTGGCGTTTGCTATAATTTGTTATACAATTAGTACTTATGCTACAATTTATTGATATTTTTATTCAAATACAATTGACATCTGATTCTATTGTTGTTTAACGTATCTTCATCTCCTCCATTATTTCCTTAGGTATATCTTCTGTATCTGTTTCTGATGGCACTTCATCTACTGCAAAAATATTTTAGAATAAATGAAGTTAATTACATAATTTTACTAGAAAAATATCTTTGTAATCGATCAATTAATAGTTTCGTATCAATATTATTCAAATATGTAACTGGTTACACAATTAAATTTTAAAATAAATTGAGTCAATTTCATCGGTATTATTCAAATGCATAACATGCTTAAGTTTTTGTATAAATATTTATAATTCATTCCTAATTTTGTGGATGCTGATGGTTTTGCTGAATCACAAAGGTATACAACGCATACTATAAAAACTAAATGATTCTTAACTAAAACAATGTAAAGTATACTATTAAAATAGAAATGATGGTTCTAAAAAAATAATTCAAATTTTCACATCCATAGAATTAGATGTATGACAAGTTGACAGGTTTGGTTTACTCTCAGAATTCAAAACTTCTTCTATTTTTCTTAATATTATATTCATACCATATTACATCTTTATAAATATATTATAAAAATTAATTTTAACTTTCATTCATTCACGAAAAATACTACTCAATTACAAGAACATATTCCCTCAATTTAAAAAAATTTAATAAATTACTAGTTCGACGGGGCGTCATCTAAATAACAACGTCCAAACTGCTAAAAGTGACTATTCCAGTTCCAAACCAACGGCTGACCTGTTATTAATAGTTTAGCTATTTCTCAGGAGATCGATAGGCTTGAATAATATTTAATTTATTTATTAAATGTTCTATAACAGTATTAATCTCAACGTGTAGATCATGAATCCTTAAAATCAAAAATGCAGGTCCTTTTGTCCTTCACGAGCAATCCGGCCTTAAAGTTCAAACCTCCAGGATTTCATTTCTACCAAACCACAATTCAATATAACGGGTGTTCAGAAACATTCGAAGTCAAAGTAGTCCTTGAAAATATGAAGTCATGTCTGAGATAGATTGATACATTGACTTAATACAATTTTATAGGTTATCAAATTAGTATCAGATACTTAAGTAAAGATATACGATTTTTTGTTCAGAGCCCACTTGACTTCGAATGTTTCTGAACACCCGTTACTACACACATATTTCCTGTATTATAAAAATTTGTATCTCGCAATCCGCACGTTCTCCGTCAAAATTAAAGCCGGATTCGTTTTCTACGCAGTCGAATTAGTAAATAAAAAATTCAACACTAACGCGGTATAACGCATAGTTTACGCAACAGCGATAACCTTAATCTACACGAATTCAGCTTCAATTTTACGTACACATGCCTGGTTTTTTCTCAAAATTATTCTCAAACTAATTATATTGTAAAATTGGTTCTGCGCCATCTGTATTTAAAAAGTTCTACCTTCAATATTCTGTGCATGAAATCGTCTGGAATTTTGAAATAATATTAAATTATATATATTATATTATAGTAATACGTATCAGTTCTCGAACTGAAGAAAGATTGAAACTATTTCAAAATCAATTATAAATATTCAGTGGTTTTAATTCATCATTTTAATTGTAAGAGTCTCTGCATAATCGTAGATTTAGTAGTAATCTACCTAGACAATTTTCTCTGGGATATTAAGTGTGTATAGTTACCTATAAGTTTTTAACTTGACTAAAATTTTAAATTTATTACAAAATCTAACCTATTTATAAATAGGTGTCTTTATTCAAACAAACAAAGGATGGATAAATTTAAATATCTCGGATCAACATTATTATTCAATTGCGCTGTTATCGCTTTAGTATATTTTCATTATTAAAATTATAACAGTCAGGTAAACATCTACGATAACACTAACAGTTTTTATCTAAATCATTATCATTCAAAATTAGTGTTTTTCTGTCTACATTAAAATTACGTGGTTTTCTTTATTTAAGGATATTTATAAGCAAATAATGATAACAAGGACTATTGTCTCGATAAAGAGTAGTAGTGAACTATTGATGTACAATTAATTAGTCTTTCAATATGACCAGGGAAGAGCAGGCAGCTTCCGATTCCTCAACATCGCCACCAGACGGTGGTTATGGATGGGTTGTTGTTGCAGCAGTTATTCTGTTAAATGTAAGTGAAATGTATTTATCCAAATCGTAAGTATGCTAATTTATTCACAAGTTAACAATAGCTAAGTATTTAGATTTAGACAAAAAACAATTTTGTTGCATTTTTAATAACTACAATGTTTAACATTTAGGTCAACTTCTTGTTGAGAATTTTGATAAAATGAAAGATAAACATGCGTATATATTCATATATATAAACTAACGATTTTCGTGCTATTTACGTAAATTAAAAAACTTGTTAGTATAGTGGGGATATCAATAAATCCTGCCTATAAATATTTTGTTTTAATAAATAGTATAAATACACCTGCACATTCTGTCTTTAATTTAGATTTATTGTCCTATTAAAAGATAAAAACGGTGATAATTTAAATCCATCAATTCGTACATTGCTCAAATAAAATAGGTACAAATAAATTCCTTTTCTGATATTACTCACTTCCAATTTAATTCGCACAACTTGCGAAAGAATTCACATTCTTTGAGCGATTTCCAAACCTATCAAACTATCAATTTAATGAAACGTAAATTTTGATTTTCTCAATTGCTAAAACACCGTAAAATCGTAGCAACACAATTATGCATAATTTGATAAAAATCTTGATAACAACATACGTTGTGTAATCCTTATGAAAACAATTACACTACCATGTGCTAGAAGATATTTAAATGTAAAAGAAATTAAGGAACCGTAATTTCTTTCCGTTCTTCAAATGTTTTGAAATGAAAATCGTTTGTAGATAAAATATAAATTGACAAGGTATTCCCATTAAACTGAATAGTTTAACGACGTGACAAATAACACACATTTTAATAGTCAATGTAAAAGTATAATAAGTATTTTACACACATACCGGGTGATAACAATTTATTTGTGGAAGAGTGTTTTCATTTAAAGTGAGATGTAAAAATTTTGATGCACAAATTTCTTCATAGTAAATGTGTCTTTTTAACCCCGATAGAACTTGAAATTATAAAAAAATACTACAAATTTACTTGAAATTTCAATGAATATTCATGACAATCATGACATTAAAATTGAAATATACAGTGTGGCCCAAAAGTCGCGCAACCGAATGAAAAAAAAGAAATGAAATTGTGTAGTACAAATACAACATTTATTCTTCTATAATAAAAATAATACAAATATGTTTGAACAAAAACTGACTCTTTGGGACACAGCTTATGTTCGAAGTGTCCTCCACCTTCTTCAATGCATCTCAGACATCGCTTTTTAACCGCGTTACAAATGCGCCGAAGTAATTGTTTGTCATCATTGAGTTGGCGACTTCTTCGGTTATAACATTTTTCATGGTCTCAATATCCGGCAACTGATGATGGAATACCTTATCCTTTAAAATACACCACACAGCGAAATCTAGTGGGGTTACGTCCGGAGATCTCGGAGGCCATTCGACTTGACCTCTTCTTCCAATCCATCCGGGGAAAAATTCATCGAGAAATTCGCGAACAATTAAAGCGTAATGTGCTGGAGCACCATCTTGTTGAAGACTTAAACATTGACCAGCAAACACTGGGTTATTGGCAAGTTCTTCACGTAGTTCCATCAACAAATCAAGGTATGCAACACCTGTTACAGTATTGTCGAAGAAATACCATACCAAGCCATACCGTTAGTCCAGGCACGTTTAATTCTTTTTGAATGGTGATATGCGGATTTTCAGTGGACCAGTACACACAATTGTGTCTATTGATGCGCCCATTTAATTTAAATTGAGCTTCGTCCGTCCTCAAAATTGTTTTGAAGAAATTTTGAAAGGCTTCACATTGAATGACATACCATTCTGGGAACTGTAGCCGGCGATCCGGATCATCTTCTGTCAATGATTGTAAGAGGCGTGGTCTGTAAACCTTCAAACCTAGTTCCTTCATTATTCGCTGTAGGGTAGAACGAGAAATATCCAGTTCATTTGCGCTCATCTGAGCTACAGTTTGTAAGTTATCATCTATCCTCAGACTACGTGGCCGGCCTGTACGCTTGGAATCATCCACAGAACCGTTTTTTTTCGAATCTTTTTATCAAGCGATAAACAGTCTCACGCCTCGGAACTTGACAGTCAGGAAATTTTACCGCGAAACAGAAAAAATGTGTTCATAATCAGCATGGTAACGATAGTACGAAGACACCAAGAATACCCGTTGAGCTACGGTATACCGATAATGTGGGCTTGTTGCCATGATAACGCGTTCACACACTTACAAACTCCGACAAGATATTGTTTCACACACAGACAACCGCTGTACTGCCGACAGACCAGCCGTCAACCTTGCATTAGGGGGAGAATGGCGCATGTGTATTTCATTTTGACGTTGCGCGACTTTTGGGCCACGTGGTATTTCGGGCAAGGGGCCACCGCGGCGCGGTGTTCTTGATGAAGCGTATTTGGGAAGCCTAATTTTGGGTCACTTTGAAGCACTGCTGGCTGTATATCACGAACAACATCAACAATGTTGGCCTCCAAGTCCAAGTCAATTGTTGCTCGTTTATCGGCACAAACCAGTGACTTCACGTAGTCTCATAGGTAAGGTGTCAAATCGCATGACCTTGGAGGCCAACTGACTGATCCATTTCTCGAAATCAACTTACAAATTTTGCTTTTAATAAGTCGATAGTTGCGGTCGCCGTAAGGCACATAACGCCATCTTGTTGAGACCACATCTCGTCAGAATCAATGCCAACCATATTTTCAAAAAAAAAAATTATTTACAATTTTTGAAAAACCACACCATTGGGTACATTTTTCTGAATGTAATGAAGTCTGCTGGATATCTTGTGGATTGGTCTCACTCCAATGTTGCAATTTTACTTATTAACTAACCCGCTCAGCCAAAAATGAGCCACATTACTCAACACAATTTTGCAGTAAAACAACAGGTCAGTTTGCAGAAAGAACGACATATATGATAGTAATATGACTCTAATTCCTGTACCAGCTGGTTCTTACGGATGCAGGCCAAGATCTTTACGCCAAATTTTTCATGTAGTGGATATATAATATACAGTAATAATTCTTTAAAATAGACAATTTTAATGTAAAAAGTTTGTGTAAAATATAAGATAATCACATTGAAATCGCTATGACATCCAAATGCATACAAGTAAACGAATCTCAAACAATTCAGGCTACATGTGGGCGAGTACTATCACGCACCTAACGCCGAAAGCCAATTTTTCTGATCATCAATAATTTGATTCCATTGAGCAGAAACCTCGTGGTAGCCAAGACTATATAGGTTTCTTCCAACTCACTAGGAAAGCCGTACAATGGATGGTATCGGACATGCGCACTGCAGAAAATCCATTACAATTTCATTTTGGACCGTACATAGAACGATACTAAAAGTGTTCCAACTAAATTTTGATCGTACACAAACCAGTCACTGGACGGTCAAAACAGTTCACAGACTGAAGCAGACACCGTTTGTACTGACATGCGCATTACATACTTCATGCTGTAAGAAGTACAGTTGGCAATAGCAATATCACAGAATATTAGAACAGAACAGAAGAACAAAGTTGATTGTTATAATTATCGCTGTTGATAATACTACCAAAATAAATGCATAACCAAATGATCAGAAATATGTTCCAACTATAATTTATCGCTGATCCACAAACAGTGCAAAACTAACGCATGTGCAAAAAATAACAATACGCGAACCGTTACTAAACCGCAATTTTGCAATAAACTTCGGAATTATTGACAATGGACATACAATCAGTATGTCAATCCAACTCGCCATTGTTTTACGATGCCGTTCACGACGCTCTTCCATATCATGTCTGAAAAAGTAACTTAAACAATGCTCTAGATTTAAATAAATGAAAACTAAAAATGTATGCCTAAGTTATTGAAACTGAACGAAATTCAATGCACACTTACGTCAGAAGTAGATTCAATCAAACGATATTAAACAGGATCTATCACAAAAATTACGATGTAATTAACAGTTAAAACTATGAAAACAAGAAACTAACTTACAGCACTTTATTTATCTTACGAAATATAAACTAATAAACAAAATAAATTATAAAAACCCCGCTTCTATCTACGCTCATGAAAACAGAAATTTAGCTGTAAATATCCAACAAAAAAACGTCGCAATTGTCGATCAAAACAGATGTGCGCGCTAGCCAGATCAATAGTGAATTCAATAACTGCGTGATGTACTTACAGATGTTGTAGTCTATTTATATCGTTCGTCGTAATGACGACGTTATTTCAACCCGATGTGTCCTGTCTCTAGTAATAACGTATGGACAACATAGTGTTATTATTCTAGGGTTAATAATAAAAAAATGTTACATTTGTCTTCGAATTATTTCTATATTAACGAATATTATTTTATTACCTAATTAACAATTAATAACACAGGCCTGCATTTTTCAACACTTTGAAAGTTGATTTAAAAATTTTTACCGTTTTCTAGTAATTGGGTAGCGCTGATTTCAAATCTGCTTTTATTTTTTTTGTATCACGTAAGGTTGTTTTTCAAATCAGTAAAATCAAAAAATATAGAAAGAACACGATTTATTTAATTTATAAGCTAGTTTTATATTATATTAAAAAAAATACAAAAATATACACATAGAAACTATTAGAAATAGTTATTTATTCTTTATGCTTCTTAAAAAAACGTTTTCGTTTTTCAGAAAAGCTTCGTTTGGTTGTTTTTCTGTCATATTCAGCTAAAGTCAGCTCAATGTCCAACAGTAATCGGCCATCATTTTTGTGTCACAGCGCCCTTGGTATCTTTTTTCCATCTCTTTAATATCTTGGTGAAATCTTTCTCCTTGCTCTTCACTCACGTCCCCAAGGTTTTCTGGGAAATAGTCCAAATGGGAATGTAAAAAGTGAATTTTTATGCTCATATTGTAACCAAGAATCCTGAATTTTTCCAGCATATTTTCATCGATCTCAACATAGTTTGTGTCTTTATAATTCCCTAGAAATTTATGTACAACTTCGTTAAAAGCATGCCATGCATGTTTTTCCTTATCTTCCATCACATTTTCAAATTCTTGATCTTTCTCCAAGCTCCTAATCTGCGGGCCTACAAAGATTCTCTCCTTTAATTTTGCCTCTGAACAATTTCCTTCTTCGTTTAATGCCTAAACAAATTGTTTCATAAGTCCAAGTTTTATGTGAAGCGGTGGAAGTAACACTTTTTGAGGGTCAATAAGACTTTCGCGAATTAAACTTTTGGTTCCAGGTGTTAAAGTCACCCTTTGTGGCCAGTCTCTTTTCATCCAATGCTGTTCTCGATTTCCGCTATACCACTCGCACCGGAAACATGGAAATTTAGTATATCCAGACTGCTGACCCAAGAGAAGGCCTAAAATTTTTAAATCTCCACACACTTCCCAGTTGTGATTTTCATATTGTATTCTTAAAAGTAATTCCTGTATATTTTCATAGTTTTCCTTTAAATGAACAGAATGGCCGACCGAAACAGAAGCAAAAACATTGCCATTATGTAAAAGAACAGCTTTAAGGCACCTTTTTGAAGAGTTGATGAAAAGTCTCCAGTCAGAAGGTGTGTAATCAGTAGCTTCGAGGAAAGTAAGTAGATCAGCAATTGCTTGGCAGTACACAAGTGGTCCGTTTTGTGCAAAATATTTTACAAATACAGCCTCATGATTTCTATACCAAGAGAAGGTAGTTTCTGGGGCAAGCAAATTTTTTTATTTCAACCTAGGCCCCAGTACTTCAGAAAGATCTTTTGAAAGTCCCAAATCTCTTACTAAATCATTCAGTTTGGCTTGTGAAAATAGCTGAGGTTGGTTTTGACCTGAGGTTGATGGTTCAAAATCACTATCAATCTGTACGGAGCCGGAGGTTGAAGAGGTTTCAATATCTTCTTGTAGTACTTTGGGGGGTATAGGTATAGGTACATGATCACTGTGAGGAACTGGTCTGATAGCTGATTTAATATTGTTTGAGTACAAAATATGTTTCAAAGTTTTTCTATTACGCCCCTTAATATCACAAAGACAAAAGTAGCAATCTTCATGATGATTTTGCGGTTCTCTCCAAACCATCGGTATTCCAAAAGGAAGGCTTTTTCTATTCCCTTTGGTCAAATGTCTTAAACCTTCTTCACATACCTTACAAACAACGTGCGGTGCCCAATCTTTATCTTGATCTCCTAATTTGATTTTGAAATAAGCATAATATGCATTTTTCACAAATTCACCATAACAGAAATCATCTGGTTTGTTTTTGCAACACCGGCTAGACATATTTTTAAGCAATGTTTATTTATCAAATACCACGCACAACACTAAAGACAAATTAATTTTACTTGTTTACTGATCGACACTCAGAGCTATAATGAAGTAAATGACATTAAAATATACATTTTGTTTGGAGTGATAAACTTGAAATCCTTCTTCGCAGTACTAATAAAGTGAAAGCATAATAAATAGGATTTAGCAGGTAAAAATTCCCGGAAATCTTGTCCAAAATTAATACATGTAATAAAAGATTTACATCAGGTAATGAGAGCCTATTTAACAAATTTCTTTAAAACCACAACAGAAAATCATTTTTGGGTTAATACCTAGAATTTGAAGTAGTACATTCATTTTAAAATGTATGTATTAAAACGCCTATTATAAGATTTTTTTTTAATTTTTTTCTTTTTCTTTAGTGCAAAAAAAATCTATGGGTGGTAGATACCAACTGTATTTTAATTAGTTATTGCTATATAAAAACTGAGCTTAACAAACAAAAATCACGTCATCACAAATTTTATGCAGGCCTGTGTAATATATTGTAAAATACATGACGAAACCGATTTTATTTAATGAACATTGCATACTTTCTTACAAATCCTTAAGTACTTCAGCAATTATTCGTCGTCGATTTTTTTAAAAACGTGATTCAATATTCGCAAGTTAAACAAGAAAGATAAATAAATTTATTAATAAATATATTGTTATTGACTTTTACTGAAATTAAGATTTAGAATCTGATATCAAAGTTAGTAAATAAAAACAAATAAATTATTAGGTTAATATTTTTATTTATAAGCTAATATTTATTAAACTAATATAAATAATAAATGTAGGTGTAGGTTTCCGCGGTCGTTCTCTAGATGTAGATCTCGGGTTCCGGGTTGGAACCGCGTCGAGTTAGGCGCAATTGCCAACGTTTCGTCCACTGTTTCAAGGGACATCTTCAGGGCTGTAGATGTTACAACAACATCTACAACATCTACAGCCCTGAAGATGTCCCTTGAAACAGTGGACGAAACGTTGGCAATTGTACTAATTGTACTAAAGTATTACTCCATTGAATTAATAAATTTTAAATCTGAAAAGACGTGAACTGCTTATTTTTCGAGATATTTGAAAGTTTTAAGTTAAAAAATACACCAGGCATACAGTGATGGGCAAATGTGTGCAATCATGTAAATATCTGTTAAATTAAAAAAGATAATAAAAAGGTAATAAAACACGGAAATTATATTATATTCTATATTATTTTATTAAAGGTGATAAGTTCTTGTCACCAAAACCGATTATCATTAATATTTATATTCTTTCTCTCTCATTCAACAATTATTGACAAACAATAATTACACAGGCCTGCATAAAATTTGTGATGACGTGATTTTTGTTTGTTAAGCTGTTTTTATATAGCAATAACTAATTAAAATACAGTTGGTCTCTACCACCCACAGATTTTTTTTGCACAAAAGAAAAAGAAAAAAATATAAAACAAATCTTGTAATAGGCTTTTAATACATTTTAAAATGAATGTACTACTTCAAATTCTAGGTATTAACCCAAAAATGATTTTCTGTTGTGGTTTTAAAGAAATTTGTTAAATAGGCTCTCACTACCTGATGTAAATCTTTTATTACCTGTATTAATTTTGGACACGATTTCCGGGAATTTTTACCTGCTAAATCCTATTTATTATGCTTTCACTTTATTAGTACTGCGAAGAAGGATTTCAAGTTTATCACTCCAAACAAAATGTATATTTTAATGTCATTTACTTCATTATAGCTCTGAGTGTCGATCAGTAAACAAGTAAAATTAATTTGTCTTTAGTGTTTTGCGTGGTATTTGATAAATAAACATTGCTTTAAAATATGTCTAGCCGGTGTTGCAAAAACAAACCAGCTGATTTCTGTTATATTTGCGGATATTTCGTCTTGAAAAAGGTTAAGAGACCATTTGGTGAATTTGTGAAAAATGCATATTATGCTTATTTCAAAATCAAATTAGGAGATCAAGATAAAGATTGGGCACCGCACGTTGTTTGTAAGGTATGTGAAGAAGGTTTAAGACATTGGACCAAAGGGAATAGAAAAAGCCTTCCTTTTGGAATACCGATGGTTTGGAGAGAACCGCAAAATCATCATGAAGATTGCTACTTTTGTCTTTGTGATATTAAGGGGCATAATAGAAAAACTTTGAAACATATTTTGTACCCAAACAATATTAAATCAGCTATCAGACCAGTTCCTCACAGTGATCATGTACCTATACCTATACCCCCCAAAGTACTACAAGAAGATATTGAAACTTCTTCAACTTCCGGCTCCGTACAGATGGATAGTGATTTTGAACCATCAACCTCAGGTCAAAACCAACCTCAGCTATTTTCACAAGCCGAACTGAATGATTTAGTATGAGATTTGGGACTTTCAAAAGATCTTTCTGAAGTACTGGGGTCTAGGTTGAAACAAAAAAAATTGCTTGCCTCAGAAACTACCTTCAGATCTTCCTTTAGCTGAATATGACAGAAAAACAACCAAACGAAGCTTTTCTGAAAAACGAAAACGTTTTTTTAAGAAGCATAAAGAATAAATAACTATTTCTAATAGTTTCTATGTGTATATTTTTGAATTTTTTTGATATGATATAAAACTAGCTTATAAATGTAATAAATCGTGTTTTTTCTATATTTTTTTGATTTTACTGGTTTTAAAAATAACCTTATGTGATACAAAAAAAATAAAAGCAGATTTGAAATCAGCGCTACCCAATTACTAGAAAACAGTTAAAATTTTTAAATCAACATTCAAAGAGTTGAAAAATGCAGGCCTGTGTTATTTATTGACACTTTTAAATGCCACAAACTACTAGACCTTGTGATAAAATTTCAAGACTTTTTTAATCGCCACAACAAAAGAAGAAATAAAAGAAATTATAGTACTTACATTGCTAATTGTTAAGGCTTTTATTTAAACAATCATGTATCAAGTATTAAGCAATATTTGTGATTTTAACAATACCCAGAGATTAAGTATTCTAAAAACTCGATTTTCATTTGCATGTAAATCTTAAGCTAAATATTTTAGACTCCAAGTGTTACAGTTTGTTAGAATCGTGTTGTGGAGAATCCTAAAATGTAAAAAAATACAGGACATTCAATTTTAAAAGGTTTAACTTTAGTACGTTACATTTTTTTAACACTCAGAATATTTAAAAAATACTTCAAATGATGGCTCTTCATACCTAATTGCCGTGTCTAAATATCTTATTGAATTTAGCAGATATTTACATGGTTCCACACATTTGGCCATGACTGTATGTATGTTTGCAAGGTTTGTTTTTACATTTTTACATGATATTTATTTATTATATTAATATAAGAGTACTAAAATATTTATTGATATTGTAAAATAAATTAAGAATATTAGCATAATTGCTTTAAAATTGATGAATTCCGCGTTTGAATAAAACATTTTATTGGAAATTAATTTCGGACAAAAGTGGCTATCTTGGCGAAATGATATGAAAATAAATTTGATGTCAATTTTAATTACTTGCACATAAATGCGATATTCTGACTCGGAAGACACACTTATAACTTTTCTTTGTGGTTATTTTAGTATATGTAGAAGTTTAAACACTGTTTCTGCCAATATGCAGCGTATGTAAATAATTACCTAATCGATATGTATTTTTAAAAACGGCTTCTGCGTACCCCCTCCTCGCGCCAACTTAATTGGCGCTTGCTATACATACGGAAGTAGTTCAAAATAAAGTGAGATACCAATGTTACAGTCGATAGACTTCGATAAGAAATTTTATCAATTGTTTTGATTACTTTTTTTGGTCTAATATCTCCTTATTTATACTTACACAGACACATGTACATTTTGTTTTCATGTTTATAATTTGCAGAATTGATATGATATTCAACTTTATTTATTTATTTGTGGATGACCTTCATGTAGGTAGATACATATATTAATCGAAAATGCCAATCAAAAGTAAGTTGGTTGTAATTTTTGATGTCGATTCACAACTACCCACCACTCTAGTTTAAAACTAAAAACGTAAACGAAACTGAATACATGAATACGATTTGGAACAGATACTAGCGCCATCTGTTACCCAGACGAGAATATTTATCTTTTGTTTGTTTTAACGGAAAATATGTATTAATAATTTTTGTTTGATATCTCTTCGTGGTATCCCATACTTTTTGCTTCGATTATCTAATTTCGATAACGTAGTTTGATAGCATTGTATAAATATACATATTTTTAAATAATAATATGAAACCGCTCCCGTACAACACTTCCAAACACTTTAGAACCAAGAAATTTGCAGTGCAATGATTATGTTTAACTCAATCAGAGATGATGTTTCTAAAAAAATCGGCAAATTGATTGAAGATGTTCGATAGATCTTAAAATTTAATAAAAATTTTCTGCATTGAGTGGACATCTTCTTTATTAATTAAAAACAAAGAAAGAATTAATCAAATATATCACGAATTAATAGATCTCACATTGTTTTCAATTGGAAGCTGTTGCTAGTAAGTAAAAACTTAAAGAGAAGGTGTAAAAGCTCCTATCACATTGATATTCGTATCCTAAATACGTATTTCAACAACTAAATTGTCTTCCTCATTAGGAACGAACGGTGTTGAACATGGGACACAGTAAAGCTAACACAACAATTGCGAAACACTTTACAAAACTGCAAGACACTGAAGATCTGAAGATAATAACGTAGTTGTCAAAATCGTATTTAGGGTACAAGTATCAATTTGGTAAGGAGTTTTACACCTTTTACTTATGATCTCACATTGTGTAGGTCACTCAAAGATATACAAGGATATGATTTTAGCTAAGAAACCTGGTTTCGCTGGGTAATCGTTGTATTCATCGACATTTCGTCGTTCATATTGACTACTTGTTTAGGGTCTGCTATCAGAGTGATTCTCTCTACCTGTTGTTTTGCTTTAAAGCTTTATTGATGTACAATCTTTATATATCGTTTACAATGAAAACCTTTCAGAGTTTTCCTAAAATATTGCCTTTCAGATAGGATGGAGAATATCCCGTTCGTAGACTATGATATTTGCATGAGAGTTCATAATAGCTTATATAGTGTAGCCTTATTGGTTGGCGTTTTGTGCCGTTTTGTGCATCACCTTTCTGACTTCTAAAAAGCAGAGCGTGTAAGAATTTTCCTTGAAACTTTCAATTTTTTAAAGAATGGCGAGCACCAATTTTTTTCAAAGTAGTAACAGGTGACGAAACTTATATATATTAACTATATTCCCTTTTTCGATTTTCCTACCCGCCAAGAGAGCCATGTATGAATTCACGAAGATAAGGAAACTTCTACAATGACTAAGAAGCTCCTATGAGATATGAAAATGGTTATGTATGCGGTATTCTTAAAAAATACCAGCTTACTTAATGCAATTAAGCTAGATGGACACAAGACAGTCACAGCTAAGTGGTACATTGAAAAATGTTTGCCTGAAGTGTTCAGTTGAGTTTCTGCCAAGGGAATTTTGGTCCACCATAATAATGCATCGTGCCCTACGGCCGTTTTAACTCTCCAGCTTTTGGCTGAAAAAAATATGAAAGTAATAGAACATCTGCCGTGCTCACCTGTTTTAGCAATGTGTGACTGACTTTTAGCTATTTTTTTAGCTTAAACGAAATTTACGGCGTGGAAGATTTTCATCTCAAGAAAAGACTGATACCGCGTTCACGCTTATTTTGATGATATTCCAAAGAAGATTGGTTGAGTGTAAAGAAAGAATGATCAAGTGTGTCATTGCTGAAGAGAATTACTTTGAGCAAATTTAAAATAAAATCCTAGAAAATATTAACCGTGTTTTTTATTCTCAATAATTCCAGCTTGTCCCTCGTATTATTAAAGACGATATCTTAAAGACCGACAATAACAAAAAGAATAGTTTTGCTATTGTCTATCTCGCTTTAAGTTTCGTTCAGTTGTCGATAGTTACGTACGTTCGAAGCAATATACATTTACGTCTTCGATTAAAGACAGATTGTTATCAAATAGGACGTTAAATGCCCATAAAGCACACATCTTATATGTTCTTTTAATACATCGTCTTTAAAAATTCAATAAATTTTTAATAACTGACTTCTCGTTCTTTCGCACAATGTTATCTTCTAGCGTTCTTATAAACTTAAACAATACAATGTGTGTTTAGAATAACGGTTTTTTATATCCATATTAATATTATATATCTGCTACTTCTCGTAACAAAAAAAAACATTCACGTCATACACAGCTCATTTTGATTGAGATTATTGACCTTAGCATACAAAATTATAGTTTTTATAACATCGACAGCTGTTACGTTTGTAAACATACGCTGTCAAGTAGATATATGTGAGGTATTTATTATTTATACAAATTCTAAATATTTTGAATTAACAATCGTCACGTAACACAATTTTCAGGATATATAATTACATCTTTCCATACGTTGTATCTTTATTTCAAGGTATTTTGCCAGTCGGATGTTACTCGAATGAATCTGTCTAGTAATCGAACATATCTTTCTGAAACTTAGTGCGAACAAATAACCACTTTCCTGAAAATGTAAAATATGTCAACTTGTACTGGGTTTTCATTTATTTATGACTCCCAGTATATATGTATAGCATTATATTATTGAATAACATGTATTTTTTTGTATTTTGTTGCAGTCATCCCTTATTCCGATCATATTATGCTTCGGCATGATATACGAAGACAAGTTTTCCGAATTGAATATACCTGCGTCACATATCTCATTTCTACTACACTTAAATAATAGTCTCATGTGTTTATTAGGTGAGTATTAAAAATTATAACGCGCGGAGCCGGCATTTGAAATCTAATCTAATCATTTCAGGATTATTCAGCGGTCCTCTGTTAAAACTATTTCATCACAGACCAATTATATTCACTGGTGTGAGTCTAAGCTGTCTAAGCATCTTTCTGACAACATTTGGTGATAGTTATACGTACCTAATGTGTACAGTAGGAATTATGTTAGGTATGTGCAGGTAGGTAATCCAGGTAAAATAGAATCAAGTATAGAATTTAATGGAAATCCATACTTTTTTTCAAGAAATGTACTTTATTTGGCAAGATGCATGTCTAAAAAAAGTCTTTCTTGGGAGACTGTGGTTAAGTAAAAACTCAAAAAAGGTATAATACCCCGTACCACAATTAGTAATCGTATCCTAAATACGTATTTCGCCAACTAAGTTGTCATCATCAGTAGGGAAAAAACACTAATCAAAGTGTCGGACATGGGGCATAGTAAAGTTAACATATAGAAACGCGAACAACTTTACACGGCGTCCACGTATACAGGCTGATTCATTTTCGGCCCTCACCATGGGGATGTCTCTTATTATTGGAGATAGAGTATAGGCTTAAATTTGGCAAAGTTGTTAAATTTTGTGTTTGTTATAAATCCGTAAAGAAAATAGACCTATGACAAATGACCTTCGTTATTTAAAAAAAAAACGCGAAAACCCCATTTTGTTCTTTTACCTGTAGCACCGACATTTGGCCTTGTAGAGAAAATATAAAAACATGTCCTTGTGGCCATCTCTAAACCTCTATCCAGTGGTGTACTCTAAATTTTTATACGACGTTTCATTTCTTTCTGGCCATCATCAACTATCTAATTTCTTATAGGCGCCATATTGGATTTAGACATCTTCAGAAAGAGTTTTTTTTTCTGATTTCAACCATGTACCACATGCTGACTATAGTTTTTGACATTAGGTTTTATTTGAAAGAATAAATTATAAGATTAAATAAGGTAGCCTTTGGAATTTCAATCTGTCAAACATTTCATTTATTGTTCATTAATAATCCAAAAATGTCATACACTAACGAAGAGAAACGAGATATGATAAGTATTTTTTATTCTTCGAAACGAAATTCAACAGTAGCGAGTACAAGATAACAAAAACATTAATAAAAATACATAGAAAAGTAAACAATAAACAATTACAGTAAATGTTCAATTATCTGGCCATCTTCGGTAATGCACAATTGGGCACGCCTTCTGGCATTTTGTACTGCCCTTTGTATAGTTCTTCTAGGAACTGCATCGAAGGCATTCTGAAGTCTGTCTCGAAATTCTTCAATGTTTTGTGGCGCATCTACTTTATAAATATTATTTTTAACATATCCCCATAAAAAAAAATCTCGCGGCCATTCAACAACTCCCCTATTTCCAACCCAACGGTTTGCAAACTCTTGATTTAAGAAATTTCTAACAACAGCTGCATTTGTGCTGGTGCGCCCTCTCGTTGCCGCCATAAATATTGTAATTGATTTAATGGGATATTGTCGTCAAGATAGTCAGATACGTATGTACGTAAAATGTTTAAATATCTTTTTCCATTTAAATGTTCTTCATACATAACTGGTCCTAAGAGACGATTTGCCAAAATACCCATCCAAACGTTTATTCCAAAACGATGTTGTGGTCTTCTAGCCCTGTTTTGTCGCGGATTTTGTACTGCCCAATAGTGCTCCGTATTTCTGTTGAACATTACAGAATTTGTAAATTTTGTTTCATCTGACCAGATGATTTTGCTTAAAACATTTTCGTCATTTTCTATCCTTCTCATTAACCAATTACAATATTCTAGCCTTCTCAAATTATCTCCAGGCAGTAAAGAGTGACTAACATGGATCCTGTATGGTTTAAACCTACTTTTATGTAAAGTTCTCCAAACTCTGGACTGGCACAAATTTAATTCTGACGCTACTTCGCGTGTAGAAATTGATGGATTATTATTTATCTATAAAAATACAAGATTAACATGAAATTTGAAAACACGCTTTTAATTTACCATTTGTAAAATATCTTGTCGATTTTCATTTAAATTCCTGTTGTCTTGACCATTACGTGGCTTAGTAAACGATCCATTCTCGACCAAATTTCTGTCGAGATCTAGAAAAATGGTACGATGAAGCTGTTGTCGTTCTGGATATAATTGTAGATATCTTGTACTCGCTACTGTCGAATTTCGGTTCGAAGAATAAAAAATACTTATCATATCTCGTTTCTCTTCGTTAGTATATGACATTTTTGTTTTATTAATGAACAATAAATGAAATGTTTGACAGATTGAAATTCCATGGCTACCTTATTTAATCTTATAATTTATTCTTTCAAATAAAACCTAATGTCAAAAACTTTAGTCAGCATGTGGTACATGGTTGAAATCAGAAAAAAAACTCTTTCTGAAGATGTCTAAATCGAATATGGCGCCTATAAGAAATTAGATAGTTGATGATGGCCAGAAGGAAACGAAACGTCGTATAAAAATTTAGAGTACACCACTGGATAGAGGTTTAGAAATGGCCACAAGGATGTGTTTTTATATTTTCTCTACAAGGCCAAATGTCGGTGCTACAGGTAAAAGAAGAAAATGGGGTTTTCGCGTTTTTTTTTTTAAATAACGATGGTCATTTGTCACAGGTCTATTTTCTTTACGGATTTATAACAAACACAAAATTTAACAACTTTGCCAAATTTAAACCTATACTCTATCTCCAATAATAAGCGAGATCCCCATGGTGAGGGCCGAAAATGAATCAGCCTGTATACTGACTTTAACCCTTAACCACTATAGTGCGGTCACCGCTGCGAAATTGTATTTTCTTGGAAATTGTCCCCACTTTAATATACCGCAATGTGCGTCTCAGTACCTTCAAATCACCCGATCGTCAGTTTACATGTAAACGTTGAACTTTTTAATCAAAGTCGCCAAGTCATCCAATCGCCGATCATTGACGGATCAGTACTGTGACTTTTTTCCCTAAATAAAAGTTGTGGCGTTCTCTGTATAAGTATGAGTCGCATAGTTAAAGAATTTATTGAGGTGACATATTCTTTATTTTCTCGAGTTTCTTAAATATGTTTGTCATGTTATTAGATGAAGCATTTATTTTTAAAAACTTAACTTGATTATGCTGTTTAACTACTTAGTGTGTGGGTTTAAGTTTAGTGCCGACTCTAAAAAGTTTATCTTTTGGGAGCCAGCGTTGATCCGTTCTATGTAATAAATAATGAAATAAAACAAAATTTTTTTTATTTCATACTTTTTAGTGTTGTTAGTGTTGGCATTCGTATATTTTTGTTTCTATAATGGGAAAGTGTTGCTCGTATAAGAAAAAAAATTGTTGGCGAGAAACACTACAAATGAAAAGTTATGGGTGGAAAAAGCTATGAAAAGGCAAGCAATAAAATGTACTGCAGAAGATAACTCCGTAAGTGAGCGCTGAAATACGCGAGTACGTAAACTCTAGGTTAAGTCGAGAAACTATGAAAAGTCTTTCTTTGGAGACTGTGGTTAAGTAAAAACTTAAAAAAAGGTATATAACCCCTTACCACAATTATTAATCGTATCCTAAATACGTATTTCGACAACTAAGTTGTCATCATCAGTAGGTAAAACCACTAATCAAGGTGTCGCACATGGGGCACAGTAAAGCTAGAACACCGCTTACGCAACAACTACTTTATATGGCGTCCACGTGTAGACTACTTTAAACATGCAAATATATCCAACGAAAAGATCGACAAACTTACCTCTCTTAGGGACGACGATTAAATTTACGGTGGAAAAGGAACACAATGACAGGATACCATTTTTAGATACTTTACTGATTAGGAATAAACATAAAATAGAAATCGATTTTTTCCGGAGAGAAACCAATGTTAATAGATTCATCATCGCGGATTCAAATCATAGTTATCAACATAAGACAGCTTCCTTTAATTTCTTAGTCAATCGGTTACTAAATTTTCCGTTAACAAAAGAGAGATATGAAATAGAACTGGATTTCATTAAAAATATCGCGACATATAATGGCTTTGACATAGAAATAATCAATAAATTAATTAGAAAAACAAAAATAAAAAATACAATCCGCGAATCCACAAGTTTGATATCTGAAAGTAACCAGGAGAAAAAGTACATGTGTTTACCATACCACCCCATCACGAAAAACATTAATAAAGTTGGGAAAGAAAGAGGTCTCCAAATGGCCTTTCGGTACGAAAATACTATCAAAAGTCTCCTAGGGAATACTAAAGATAGAGTTAATTTTAATTCGAAATCAGGTATATACGAAATTAGTTGCGATGATTGTAATTTGAAATATATAGGCTAAACAAAACGACCAATAATAACCCGGTTTAAAGAACACATATCACATATTAAATACAATAGACCGGATAAATCTAACGTTGACAACCATGCTTTAAGTACACTACACAATGTGTCGATTTATGGGTTAAAGCTTGTCAAGGGCATTAATAACCCCCGCGATCTTGACGCCTACGAAAGTATACATATCGCCAAAAACAAACAACACTCTATGAACGGTGATAAAGCACCGAAATTGCTTCCCCTTCACTTGTCTCTTTTCATTCTTAGAACCATAAAAGGGTCGTCGACGTTTTAAATTGAAGTATTAACACATGTTGAGTGTCGTTTCCTTAAGAGAGGTAATTTTTGTCGATCTTTCGTTCGATATATTTCAAATTGGAGTATAAACATATGTGAATGCCGTTTCCCTAAGAGAGGTAAATTTGTCGATCTTCTCGTTGGATATATTTGCATGTTTAAATTAGTCTTCACATGGACGCCGTGTAAAGTAGTTGTTGCGTAAGCGGTGTTCTAGCTTTACTGTGCCCCATGTGCGACACCTTAATTAGTGGTTTTACCTACTGATGATGACAACTTAGTTGTCGAAATACGTATTTAGGATACGATTAATAATTGTGGTAAGGGGTTATATACCTTTTTTTAAGTTTTATTTTCGAGAAACTATGCAGGAAAAAGAGTATCTGCTGGATTGAATACATAAGCATACTTCAGGTGATACTACATAGCAACGTACTCATCGGCTCAGTTTAGTACATGAACGCCTTTTAATTGTCCAGCATCATAACAACATTTACATAAAATTGTAATAGGCTAAACTTATGTATAATTTGTATAATTTAAAGTAATCGTTAATATGTGAGCAATTCAATACATAAAAAGTAGTCTTTTGTTTGTACTAGACCAGTACTAACCCTGGACTACTACTGAGCTTACGATGACATAAGACCATCTTGGATGCGTCCTCTATCAAACCCATCTAAAATCGCTCAACCTCGTAGTTACGCGTGGACAAACATAAAAAAAAATATACATGACAAATTGATACCCTCCTATACTTTTTGAAAGTCTGTTAAAAATCTAAACACAAGCTAATACTACCATATAAGCAAAAATTATTTAAATAATGGATGGCAATGGTTGGAAGGATCACTGTCTTTGATAGATTCAGCCTGTTGTTGGTTATACATGCTGGTTGGATGTCAGTTTCGATTTTAATTTTTATTTGACCTGAATTAAATGTCAAGTTTCGATTTGAAGTTTTAGTCAGTCTTCTTAACTAACATAACCAATATAATTACAGCTACTTCAAATCAATACTGACATTTAATTGGCAACAACAAACTGAACTTATCAAAGACAGTGATCCTCCCAACCATGGCCGTCCCTTATCTAAATAATTTTTCTCATATGCTATTTAAGAAGTCTTTTACCACACGATAAATGAGATGGAATTAGAAAAAAAAAGAAAATAACATATCTACTGGAAGAGTGGAAGAGGAAGAGGAAATAACATATCTACTGATTAACGCAATCAAAACAAACACATAATTGATTCTTCCGGGATCTTCAAAGAGAAGAAACAAAACAATATCTTAATAACAAGTTGACCAATAGTCTATTTCATTTTTGCATCACTTCAAATATAGATAGTGTAAAGTATTTTCGGGTTCTTAAATAAAACTAACCGTAATTTAGACACACACTATATTAATAATAAAAACGAATAACAATTTAAAAACTAATTACTAACAATAAACACATTTATGTATTTATATTTATGTAAGTTCACTCGGCGATGATTTGGTATCGAATGAATAATAAATCCTTTCCTCGACGGCTTATATATCGGCTGTTGAACCTCTCTCGAGTGTTCTATATCAATCGAGAAGGCGCCAGAGGTATGATACGTGACGTATCGTTGGATGAGTCATCACAATAGGAATATGCACGCTATGTTAAAAATAAACTAAAATTTTGGTAGAAAATAAGAGTTCATTTGTAATTGCTCAAATTATTTATTCCAAGCGATATTCTCCCTCAGTTTCAATACGGTCTCCTAACGAACTATAAGATAGCACGCTGTCATATAAAATCGACCAATTACCAAGTACATACGTGAAATTATAGCCACTAATATCGTCAATATTTCGGGATAAAACCAATCATTCACAGTTTCTCCAAGCTTTAATAGAATGGTGTACTTTCATGTTGTTAACTTCACTCAGGGCAATTCTTAAACGATCGGATGATGTTTGATCGCCTCCAGTCCTTCATCAAACACAATCACACTCCAGCACTATAAACTAGTTTCTAATTCCAATAGAACAAATGGCATAAACACCTGACACAGCACTAACTAAGGCTACCATTTTTTACACCGAAAGGACACAACATTGGCGTCACTAGTTTCTTCTATTTTCCATGTTGGGTTTCTTCTTAGATAACGGATGTAGTTTGAGGAACTTTAGGGTATTGAGATAACATTTCGAAGAAGGACTAGACAAAGCTTTTTAGATTTTCCTGCTTCTGACCTTAAGATATTTTCATTAATTTGCTTGAAAATAAGAATCTTATGGTAATTTAAGGTCCAGAACGAGAGATATCAGTATCTGAGGAATTAAAAGCCCCGACCAGTATCCAAGCGATGTTGGTCGAGGCTTTTAAGCGACCGCAGAACTCTACCGGCCAGATTAGTCATAAACATCTTCCACTCAAAATGTATAATATACTTAAACAGTTGTCAAACTGGTTCTTTGAAATAAATAAAATGAATTTATTTCAGAGCACCATTTTGGCGACTATTGAAGTATATCATACACTTTGAATTGAAGATGTTTATGACTAATCTGGCCGGTAGACTTCTGCGGTTGTTGTCCAGGATTGCTTCTAGAATTCCGAGCTGGAATCGCCTCTTTGGCAATATTTTATCGTTGGCGGAAAACGTCGAAACATCGGCCAAGAAGGTAGCAGTACCAGCAACGTGGTTCCAGTCTGGAATCATAGAAGCAATGGCGTTTATGCTTGTTGATTTCACTTCCCAATTATATCAAAATAACCGTGGCATCGATGTAGGTCTAGATGGAGGTATAGAGTTCTTCAGAGAGGTTGTACGGGAATAACTTCGAGGTGAGAAGAGGCATTTATAAAACTCCAAAAATAGAAGAAACTGTCTGTTTCACCAGCATAGAATTGAGATAAAAATTTAAGATTTCAAAAGAACAATTCTGAGTT
This sequence comes from Melolontha melolontha, assembly GCA_935421215.2. Classification (NCBI taxonomy): domain Eukaryota; kingdom Metazoa; phylum Arthropoda; class Insecta; order Coleoptera; family Scarabaeidae; genus Melolontha; species Melolontha melolontha. The sequence continues at coordinate 164,969,371 of OW285238.1, read as the reverse complement.
GAGAAACAATGGATACAGTGATTATCTACACTTTAGTTGGATACAAACTTCGTTTTTATAAGGAGACATTACCAATCTAACAGAATTAAGGATGACGATCGATATTTTAATTTTATAGATTGTAAAAACCATTAAAAAAACTGTTAAAACATTTTTACTTTTGAACAAATTAAGGTGAAGATTATTGAGTGTAGATAGTCAGGTGTTTTTGGTTTAGACTCTTTTGAGTTAAGTTCATTTTCTGACGTTTCGTCGACCATGCTATCAGCTTCTCCAAGTTTTCTGGACATTGATATTGCTGAAGATAATAACAACGTTACTATCCTTTGCGACAAGCCCGGACTATGTTGTATAAATATGCATATTAGAATTGGTAAAACAATACAGGACTGAAATAGAAAAGTATTGATTACATATTAAAAAACACCTTTAGAAAATAAAAATAAATTCTAAATAAACTTCTATTTAATCCCCTTTAATTACTGAAATTTAACCAGCTAATCCTAAATTTATCCCAATATCTTTTAATTACACCCTCTGTATAAATACACAAGAATTTAAGTGTTCTTTTATTTTTAGGTATAGGAAATGGTATTCTAATGCCAAGCACATACATGGTAGTAAACTCGTACTTTAAAAAGCGTCTCACGTTAGCGATGAGCTTCCAAGTTACCGGCTCAAGTGTAGCAGGCATTTTTATGCCCCAGATTTGTAATTTTTTGCTGCATTACTACGGAATAACGGGGACCGTTCTAATTTTTGCCGGAATCTCGTTCAATGCCATTCCCGCGGCAATTCTACTAAAACCGGCTAGAGAAATTGCTTGTGACCAAGACGAGGCATCCAATGAAACACCGACTGTTACGAAACAGGAAAACAAAATTGAGGAGGTCCGTATTTGTTGATTATTATTATTAATATACGTGATTATCTCATTATTCTTCAATTATTAAGTAATAGTAGTGACATCTATGTGTGACAAATGTAGTACGTAATTAGAAATTTTACGTTAAAATGTGAATCGTTTATAGATGTCACTGTTACTATCTCTAGAAATAATTGAGCAATAATATGTTATATTTATAAAATTTAGAATCCAATTAATGAAAATATGTGTAAATTGATATTATTTATACATCAATACCGAAATTATATGATTATATATAGCATTTATATAAATTTCACAGACTTACTATTAACAGATTTTCTTGAAGCAATAGAATTAACTTTAACTTCCACATATTTTCAAATATATATAACAAAACAAAATGCCAAAATATAAATAAAACAACCAATGAATTAACATATATCCCTACACCCTACATAACTGGATTATCCGAAAAACTAAACAATATAGTTAAACCATTTAATTTTAAAATAGCACATCAAAGCGGAAAAAATCTAAAATTCCTACACACCAAACTAAAAGACTCAACACCAACACTTAAACAATCACATACAATATATAACATACCCTGCAAAGACTGTGACAAAGTATACATAGGCCAAACAAAACAGTTACTACAGGAAAGATTAAAAGGACACAAATATGCAAAAAATCAGACAGCGTTAAAAAAACACCAGACAACATTAAAAAACAATATTGATTTTGAAAATACAAAAATAATAACCAAGCAAAAAAATACAAAGGTTAGGGAAGTATTAGAAATGATTCACATTTTCAAAAATAACAAAACAATAAACCACCGAAACGAGATCGATGGACTTTCAAAACTGTATTATCCGCTCATTAAACAATAGAAGACAACCCCACCCACACAAAAAAAATAAAAAATTCTTTTTCGTTCCCATCGTAAACACACTGTATTTTCCCAAACACATGGCCTGGCCAAACAAATTTTAAAACGAAATAATATAAAAAAAATGTCATTTCTATAACAAGACATTTAGTTACACTTAAGCTTCCGAGATACGCGGTCGGACCCTGTAGTGAAGGGTCGACATGTTTCCGACCATGCATATTGCACTGGGCACATGTTTTTTAACACGAAATAAATCGGTGAGTTTTATATCCTTTAAAAAAAAATTTTAATAATTTAAATTTTAAATTTTAACTTTCTTTACTCTAATCATTATTTTAATTTTAATTCAATCATATAATGTAAATATAATTCTTACCTTTCGTTTATAATTTTTTTAGTTCTAAAATCACTTGAAAAAGACTTAATTATATACAAAAAAGTCGAAACGTCGTTAGTTAAATAAATTGAATTTCAATAAAGGTCGCTAAACCAAAAAAAAAGCTTATTATTTTAATATATATATTAAATAACAAGTGTTCATTTGAAAAGTCAATCTAGGTTACTTTGAAATTTTGATAGTATAAGACCCAAATATATTAGTATGTGTTTGTTGTTCCGTAAACGTAAATCCAAATGACATTTGATAATGTCTATAACAAATATCAGTTAGTGCATAAAATAATCGTGCGTCGATTCTGGTTTAAATAAATTGCTTCTCAGTTTTAAAATGGCTTTCACTTTAGAACATGAAATTTTTTTAGTCCAGGCTTATTTTCGAAGTGGTAATAAAATTGATGGTTTATGGGTTTATTCAGTTCAAGATTGCATGGTAGAATTTCAATTTGAGTTTCCACATTTTGTAATAGATTATATACAATTTAAGAATACTTTGGATAGAACTTTAAAACTTTTTCTGAAACTGGTAGTCTCTTAAGAAAATCGGGCAGCGAAGCAGTTAAGAAACGTACACCTCAAGTTGTCAATCGTGTTGAAGAAATAATGGAAAATGAACCACAAACATCTGTTCGACATTTGAGTCAACAAATAAACCTTTCTGTTGGTACAACTCACAAGTTATTAAAAAAAGATATGCAACTTTATCCATACCGTGTCACAGCAGTACAAGAATTGTTAGAAATTGATTACCCACGTAGACTACAGTTTTGTAATTGGTTTGTAAATATGAACAATAATGGAGAACTTTCGCAAAGAGTCATCTTTACTGATGAAGCATGGTTTTATAAAACGGGATACCTAAATTCACAAAATACAAGAATTTGGAGTAGTGAAAATCCACATGTAATTAATGAAGAATCACCACATCCAGAGAAAATTGGTGTTTGGGCAGCGATAAGCCAAAGGCGAAGCATTGGACAAATATTTTCTCAGGGAACGTTGAATGCCCACACGTTCATGCGATTTAACACCTTGCGACTTCTTTTTGTGGCCTTATCTAAAAAATAACATATTTCGAACACCTATATTGAATTTGAATGATATGCTTCAGAGAATCGAACAGAAATGCATGGAAATTAATAACAATCCAGTAATGTTGCAAAATATCATCAGAAATTTTGAACGGAGGATTTTAAAGTGCATTGATCTTGAAGGACAACATTTTCAACATTTGTTATAGTTTTCAATAAATACCTATTATTTGTTATTTATTTGTATGTATGAAACTGTCAAAATAACCGACTTCATAGGTTAAGTAGTAAATTTTAATTTACGACATACTTCAAAATGTTCTCAGTAAATCACATGCTACTAGATTGACTTTTCAAATGAACACTTGTTATTATCCCCAATATATCTCTCAGTTCCACTCTGTTAGTCTCGTGTCCTGTATAAAAGACATTAACCTCCTCAGGGGAAGTTTGAGTATCCTCGTAGGATCCAATAGATCCTACTTGCATATTACATGAAGGCTAATTTTCTCCTGTTTTTCACATCTCTTACACCAGAACTCACTAACCAAGCCCATACTGTACAGATGCTTCCTTAAAGGATAATGTCCGGTAATTATTTTAATTTCTTTTTTGCTATTATGAATTAGGTTGGTTGGAAATCTTCCGTCCAACTCCCTTAGTAGTGTTTTAGTATGGAGTTGACCTCAATTTTGTTTTATGTTCTCTTTCTAGCCATAACCAGATCTTCCTTTTAGCGGAATCCGTAGCGATTCCATGAACAGGTTCTGGTCCTATGAAATTTCTATTAGTACCTTCTTCGGCCAATTCGTCAGCTATCTCATTGCCTTTAATCTCCTCATGTCCTGGCACCCATATCAGAGGCACAGTAATGTCTTGTGCCAATTTATTGAGAACCTGTTTGCAATACTTCACCAGTTTAGCCCTGGTAAATGGATTCATAATGGTTTTAATAGCTGCCTGACTATCAGTCATTATGTTGATTTTTTTTTGCCCTTATTACACTTATTATACAGGGTTAGTTAAAAGTATGGAGACGGCGATTTATTGTCGTTAATATTCATTTTAGGGTATTATGTTCAATATAAAAGTTTGTTAGGATATTTTGATCTACGTTTGAGAATATTTGAATTTTTTTTTCTTCAATTGTTTTTTAGTTACGTCTGTCCGCGCAGTTTTTTTTAAATGGGAACTAGTAAATTTTACTCTACCATTCGATAGAGAATTTTTTTCTCTTTACAATAATATTTTCGTTTTTTTAAAATTCATTTTAATAACTTTTTTATAAAAAAAGGCCGGTTCATGTGTTTAACAGATGTTCGGTACATCGCAGATAGACAGAAGCGTAGCGATAAACAAACTTGAGCGACATAATTCTATCAGTGGTTATTGTGTACGTCAAATCTTTGACAGAAATAATTCATTTGTGCAATTTGTTGCTGTTAATATTAACAATGGCGAGTTTAGGCGAACATGAACGAATTGAAATACTTATGATGTTGGGTTATGGAGATAGACGCCGTAGTTTACAAGACGTTTGTAATTTATTTAATGATGCGCATCCAAATAGAAATCCAATTTCTAAATCCGTTGTTGGTAAAACTTTAAGACGCTTTGAACAAACGGGTAGCGTTAAAGATTTGCCAAGGAGTGTTAGACCTAGAACAGCAAAAAGCGATGATAACAAACTGGATATTTTATTGACTGTATCTGAATATCTCCATTTATCAACCAATCAATTAGCGGCCAATTTCAATATTTCACAGTCATCGATAGTGTCATTTTTAAAAAGTGAAAAGTATAAACCTTATAGGTACACCTTGTACACGAGTTAACGGAAGATGATTTTGATAGGAGATTACAATTTTCTGAAGAAATGTTAATATTTGCAATAATAATGAAAATTATGTCAACAATATTCTTTTCTCTGACGAAGCTACTTTTTGCCTTACCGGTGAAGTAAACAGACATAACTGCAGATACTGGTCATCGGAAAATCCCTCTTGATTTTTGGAGCACCATACGCAGTACCCCAAATGGTTTATGTTTGGGTTGGCATTCTAGGCGGTCATATTATCGGTCCCTTTTTCATCAATGGCAATTTAACTTCGGCTCTGTATTTGCAGTTATTGCAAAATGAAATAATACCTGCTTGTGCTACGCTCTATCCTCATGAAAACAATGAGCACCTGCCCAATGACAGTATCTGGTTCCAGCAAGATGGCACCCCACCACATTACGGTGTAAATGTTCGTCAATATCTGGACAACGTTTTTCCCCACAGATGGATTGGAAGACGAGGAACCATTGAATGGCCAGCCCGTTCGCCAGATTTAAGTCCTTTAGATTTTTTTCTTTGGGGATACGTAAAAAACAAAGTTTACAAAGATAAGCCTGATAACGTCGAAGATTTATAAATACGAATTACCAGAACGATACAAGAAATTCCCCGAGATTTTTTACAGAACTCTGTTCGGGGTTTTGTAAATCGATTGGGTCATTGTCAAATTACTAATGGACGACAATTTGAACACTTACTTTAATTTACTTTGTTAATAATTTGTTTAATTTTTCTTGTAAAAAGTTATTAAAATTAATTTTAAAAATACAAAAATATTATTGTAAAGAGAAAAAAATTCTCTATCGAATGGTAGAGCAAAATTTACCAGTTCCCATTAAAAAAAAATGCGCGGACAGGCATATCTAAAAAAACAATTGAAGAAAAAAAATTCAAATATTCTCAAATGTAGATCAAAATATCTTAACAAACTTTTATATTGAACATAATTCCCTAAAATGAATATTAACGACAATAAATCGCCGTCTCCAAACTTTTAACTAATCCTGTACATTATGAGACTGAAAACGAATATCAAATCGAGTGTTAGTAATTAACTAAATGAGAAATAGTTTAGAGATATCCATTTTGCATTGTCGGTCAGTTTATCATCGTTAGATTATTGAAACTTTCAAAAAGATATTAATTTTTATTTTATTATTTCAGGCTGGTGAAGAGAAATTACTTTCAGTATACAAACAGCCGACGATTTCTCGGCATAAAGAAAACCGTGCCAAAAGACTGCTAAAATCTATTAGCCACCTCTTCAATTTCGAACTTTTTAGTGATAAAGCATATGTGATAATTGTCATTGGTATGGCAATATCTTTCGCTTCCGAACTGAACACTATACTAATGACATCATTTGTACTGAAAGAATTGAATGGATTTACCATAAAAGAGTTAGCATCTGCTACGTCTCTGCTATCGTTAACGGACGTCACAGGCAGATTACTTATTCCCTATTTGGCGTACAAAATAGAATGTGCGCCAAGACTTAGTTACGCGTTAGCTTTATTATGGTCGACAATTGGTAGAACAAGTAAGTGTATAGTAGTTATTTTAAAGTTAATAATTAAGTTTTTAGATCATAATTTAGATAATTAATCATCGTAATTATTTAACCTACCATTATCGTCAGAGTATCAAGAATGCCTCTACTGCTCTATTACTACTTTCCTTTTGAGCTAATTTGGTCTATTTCCATTGGCTTTACTTATTTTCTCTCCTTTACTACTACGAGGGATTTCGGAGAAAATTTCGGAAAAACCATGAAAAACACATTTAATACGCAAAACAAACGTCTTTGTTAAATGTAGGTGTAGGTTTCCGCGGTCGTTGTCTAGATGTAGATCTCGGTTTCCGGGCTGGCACCGCGTCGAGTTAGGCGTAATTGGCAACGTTTCGTCCACTGTTTCAAGGGACATCTTCAGGGCTGTACGTAGATGTTCTCCGTTTCGCAGTAACTTGAAGAATGCTAGACAGAGACCGGCACAACTTATATACCGGGGTGGACCGGGTCAGATGGTGGCCTGCTATTGGCTGGGGACAATGAGCCAATTGCAAGCGTCGTATGGGCGTGGTATTTCGTAGCAGAATTCAGTAGAGTTTGCCACGTTGGATGTAACGTATAGCCATCGTCTCTATTGAGATGGCGGGGATGTTTGTAAATTTCAATAGATTCACGGATTTTTATAGGGAAATAATACGTTTCACGGGACAGAAGCTTGACATCTTTGAATAAGATTTGATGACCGGAGTTGAGTTTGTGTTCTGTCAGCGCTGAACCGGCTATATTTAACAGTCTAGTACAACGCTTATGTTCGGAAACACGCACACCGACTGGCCGCTTAGTTTCGCCAATGTACACGCTGCCACATGAACACGGAATGCGATACACTCCTTGTGCTTGAAGCGGAGATATTTTGTCTTTAACCGAGGGTAAGAGGTCCGAAACTTTAGAATGGGGTCTGAAGACGATTTTTATTTTATTTCTATGTAGAACCTTTCCTATATGATCGGTCATATCTTGAATATATGGTAAGAAGGCGGTGCTGATGTTAGGATCGGGTTCACTCCGAGGTTTGGGGTTACGATTTCTAACTATGGTACGGTGTAGTTCGCGGGTGTTATTATTATTCTGGAGTAGGGTGTTAGAAACATGCTTAAGTTCAGAGGGTAGTGGCCTAGGTTCTAAAATAGAAAACGCACGATGTATTGATGACCGCTTGTTTGTGTGCCGGGTGATGATGGGAAAACCCGTTCAGATACCGGTCCGTACGAGTCGGTTTCCTGTAAACCGTGTGGCCCAGTTTGCCATTGATATTGCGGGTCACTAAGACATCTAAAAACGGGAGACTTCCGTCTGATTCCACCTCCATGGTAAGGCGAATGTCACGGTGCACAGTGCGAAATTTCTTGAGTTTACCGGAACTTAATTATTCAAAACAGTAAAACAGTTCTATTTGTTGGTTTTTAAAATTTTTAATAAAAATGAATATGTTTTATTTAAAGTTTTTGAGTTTATTTGTGTTTTTTATTATAGAACAATTAAAAAACATACATTTTATAACAACATTTTGAACACCTATTCAGAACTAGACTCATTGCAATCGTCTGAAGACTCGCAATCATTACACGGGCCTGCAAATCTTTCTAACAACACTAAAACTTCTGGCGTAACTTCACTATGCTTGGTTTTGGGTGCTTTACGAAGACTAGCGATGTACGGATCCGACGAAATAAGCAGTCAATAAAATAAATCCGTATTTGTGTCAATTCTTGACGTTTTTCTAGTAAAAAGTTCGCGATATTTTCTGCAGTCTTTGTTTCTTGCCTCCTGAGCTTCTTCTGAAAATTGTCCGATCGGAAGAATGCAAGAAGCTATAATATCCTTTCCATGACAAAGGCCTTTATGCACACTTACGGGCATTGAGTACCAGAAATATTCCTTCAAATACAATTCCAATGTTTCTCTTGCATATTCGCCGAACTTTTCTGAATCACTTTAAAACCACAATTTAGGCACTCTAACAGCACATGAAAACGTTTGATCAATTCTAAGTTAACGCCAGTTATTTCGGCAGACTTTTCGGCATTTCTAAAGAATTTCCTCGCGGTATTACCATCGTTTGTGTTTCCGGTCTGCTGTTTTGGCATATCTATAAGCAAGCCAAGCTCCTCTTTGAATTTTTGTTGAATGTATTTTTTCTTCTCTGCAACTTTTTTTAAATTTTCTGCCCACGAGCTTGCCATGCTTTAATATCAAGTTTGTACGATATATGTAAAATACATTCCAAAAACTTTATCCATGCATGGAGAGGCGATAGTCCAAGGGATAAAAAGGATTCGTTTATATTTTTTTGAGGTATATCGCAGATGTTGTTCATTTCACTAGGTTTAGCTCCACATAAGTAGCATGTTTGTGATGATGCACAGGATGATACAGCATTGCATACTTTACCGTCAATCATACAAAAGATCATATTTGCTGTAACCTGAAATTGCTTGCCATCTACAAGTATAGTGGTTGGAGTAAGTTGAGATATTTGTTCTTTCACTTTGTTTACTTCTGAGGTAATTACACTGACTGTTTCTTTGGTAAAAACGAACTTAATGGGGCGACAGAACCGTGTGGAAGAAGAAGCAGGGTTTTTCCAAATTAGTGACTGATTATCACCATTATCATTTACGGAGCACATTTGGATTGGTACCATTGATACACTAAACATAATATCACCAGAGCTATGTTTGTCTATATACTTTTGTCGATAGTTAACTTGTTCCGCCCCATCACAACCCCACTTTACGATAATATTTAGTGTTTTATCGTTTGACAAAGTTCTAAGAGTCTCTTCTAGCCCTGTACAAAGTCTTGCTATGGTATGATTTATAAGCGACTGAACTAATACTTCAGCTGAAACTTCAGTTATCATTATGTCCTTTGGATAGCATAACCTCTTTGCCTCCTTTACAACATAATAAGGTGGATACAAAGTGCAACCGTGATGTTTTGCTTGATCCCGAACAATGTTGTATTGATTTGACGATAAGTTTGCATCAAAAAGTAGCGCCAGAGCCTGGTCCGGACTTAATTTTCGTGGGCTGTTTGAAGAAGACATGCGAGCCATTTTGATTTTGCTTCCCCTTTCTGGAGAAGCAGATGACAGTTCCTTGACAATCGCTACAGAGTTTAGTTTTCCAGATTGGTATAGCTTTGTTACGGTTGCTTTGGCTAACTTATCTTGAGTACCGGACTTCGGAAGATGATGCACTTTTCTGTTTTGCACTTTAGGATGACAATACCTAAATTCTTTTTTAGGTCTGCCTGCATTGGTCCTCGATCCACTGGGCAATGCATCCCTTACAGCATTTGAAAACTTTACATTATTTTCAAGCCAGATAGCATTTTATTCAGAAATGATGCTAAATTTCGACTCCACCTTTTTCGTATTTTACAAACCAGTGCGCGAAGAGTTGCCTTTAAACTGCAAAGAGCATCAGATCTTAACATTGGAGAGCCTATTTTTTCCAAAACAAAACCAATGATGGCATCCGATGTCGGTTCTTCCTTCCACTTTTGGAATATGCAGTTATATGAAACTTGCAAAGTCATTCTGGAAAATGTTTCATTTAAAAGAAGATCGCAAAATATCGCAGAAGATCTTTTGAGTTTTCAACAGAGGGAAAAAAAACTTTAAAATGTTGTGCGTTTCAAGCTGGTATTATGTGGTATCACTTTTTAAAATCTCCACTAAAGTTAAAAATGTAAATTTAATTTACTTCTTAAAAATCACTTTTTCCACGAACAAATCACACACGAGCAAGGAAAGATTTTGCAATTACATAATTAAATGCCAATAATTGACAATTTTCTAATAAAATAAATAAAGAAAAAATCATGGCCTACTGATTTGCCATTTGTATGTACCACTCTATTAACTTTAGCAAATCGAATAGCTTTCTATAGGCAAAAAGTATGATTGCATAAGTAATGCGAATTTGAGGTGCATTTTGCGGTTCTTTCGCAGGGTAAATCCCCAAACTGAGTATGAGGTGTTAGAGGCGGGGTATTTACCTAACAAAATAATAAATAATCTTATGCATTTTACGTATTTCAAAAATTGAATAAAGTTCCGCTAAACTTCCTAAATTTCGCACTGTGCGGTGCTGGGAGTTTAGGATAAGTAAGAACTCATCTAAGGACTGCCGCCCATGCGGCCAGATGACGAACGTATCGTCTACATATCTAAACCAACATTTAGGTTTCAAGTGAAAGGAGCTTAAGACTTGTTGTTCGAACGCTTCCATAAAAATATTAGCGACAACCGGGGATAAGGGGGAACCCATAGCGGCTCCCGACACTTGTTCATAGAACTTGTTTCGGAATTGGAAGTACGTGAAAGTAAGACACACATTTACGAGTTCGGATATATCATACGGTTTGCCGTGGGCGACTATAATGTCGGAGATGATTGACACTGTGTCCGAGATCGGGACCTTCGTGAAAAGAGATTCAACGCCAAAACTAACCAGTAAATCTCTAGTGTCTAAGGAAAAATCCTGTAAATGAGTTACAAAATGTTGAGAATTTTTAATCGCAGAGTTACTATCGCCTGTGTTATTGTTTGAGAGTGTTAGAAAAAACGTTCATCAAACTACTGCGAAACGACGAACATCTACGTACAGCCCTGAAGATGTCCCTTGAAATAGTGGACGAAACGTTGGCAATTACGGAAACCGAGATCTACAAACGTTTTTATTGTTTTTGGAAATATTCATCATTAAATTCTTTGCGCTTTTTCTTTTATTTAAACCAATCATTTAAACATTTACTTTTCTGGTCCGGAAAAACGGTGGCCCCGTATTTTTGTTTATTGCCGGAATCGTAAAAAAATTACTTGGGCCAAGTCGGGGCTATTAGATGGATAAGTCATTAATTCTATGTCTTCACATCGCAAATAATACTGGCTGATAAAAAAATTGTCTTTGTAACATAATTCTGAATAGCATATTGTAGTAGAAAGAACCTATCTCAATACGAAGATGGTCAAGAAAAAGTAGCGCGTAGGGTTTTCTTGTTACATTGGACAAACCACATATAGAACGGTACCACGTAATATTTATTGAAAGAACGATTTAACAAGTTCTTCATAACCCTGTATATCCAATAACAAGTGTTCATTTGAAAAGTCAATCTAGTAGCATGTGATTTACAGAGAACATTTTAAAGTATATCGTAAATTAAAATTTACAACTTAACCTACGAAGTCGTATATTTTGACAGTTTCATACATACAAATAAATAACACATAATAGGTATTTATTGAAAACTATAACAAATGATGAAAATGTTGTCCTTCAAGATCAATGCACTTTAAAATCCTCCATTCAAAATTTCTGATGATATTCTGCAACATTACTGGATTGTTATTAATTTCCATACATTTCTGTTCGATTCTCTGTAGCATATCATTCAAATTCAATATAGGTGTTCGAAATATGTTATTTTTGAGATAAGGCCACAAAAAGAAGTCGCAAGGTGTTAAATCGCATGAACGTGCAGGCCAGGCAATTTCAGTATTTCGACTAATTATACGCTCATCAAAAAATTCTCTTAAATAATCCAAAGATTCTGCAGTACAGTGACAAGGTGCTCCGTCTTGTTGGAAATAAGCATTTTGAAGTTCATCATCATGCAACTGATTGACAAATGGTTGTAAAATTTAACGTTTCCTGAAAAAATATTGGTCTAATGATTCGCCCTTGGCTTATCGCTGCCCAAACACCAATTTTCTCTGGATGTAGCGATTCTTCATTAATTACATGTGGATTTTCACTACTCCAAATTCTTGTATTTTATGAATTTAGGTATCCCGTTTTATAGAGTCATCAGTAAAGATGACTCTTTGCGAAAGTTCTCCATTATTGTTCACATTTACAAACTAATTACAAAACTGTAGTCTACGAGGGTAATCAATTTCTAACAATTCTTGTACTGCTGTGACACGGTATGGATAAAGTTGCATATCTTTTATTAATAACTTGTGAGTTGTAGCAACAGAAAGGTTTATTTGTTGACTCAAATATCGAACAGATGTTTGTGGTTCATTTTCCATTATTTCTTCAACACGATTGACAACTTTAGGTGTACGTTTCTTAACTGCTCCGCTGCCTGATTTTCTTAAGAGACTACCAGTTTCAGAAAAAAGTTTTAAAGTTATATCCAAAGTATTCTTAAATTGTATATAATCTATTACAAAATGTGGAAACTCAACTTGAAATTCTACCACTTCGAAATGTTCTAAAGATGTTCTAAAGTGAAAGCCATTTTAAAACTGAGAAGCAATTTATTTAAACCAGAATCGGCGCACGATTATTTTATGCACTAACTGATAATTGTGATTGACATTATCAAATGTCATTTGGATTTACGTTTACGGAACAACAAACACATACTAATATATATGCGTCTTATTTTATCAAAATTTCAAAGTAACCTAGATTGATTTTTCAAATGAACACACGTTATATTTATAATGTATATTAAGTCGACATCTAAGAAAAATGCAAAAATCAAAAATATTTATTTGGCAAACACCAATTCTGTTTCTTCCTTTTATGGCGGGAGGGTCACATCTTCTCTCTTTAAAAACCAACAGTAATCACCCATCATGGCTGGATCCCATTGTCCTTGGTACCTAATTTCCATTCCTTAAATCTTGGTAGAATCTTTCACCCTACTCGTCGCTGACGCGCCTAAATTCTTAGGAAAAAATGATAAATGAGAAAGTTAATTTTTAATGACATTCGGCCACCAGGTTATTTGCAGAAGTCTGAAAGTTAATTAAAGTTAACATCCATATTATTGCCTAAAAATACCATTACTACACTTACAAATGAGTTCCAAGCTCTGAGTTCTTGCACGGTGTGCTTTTCTATAAAATTAATATCGTCCAGCAATTTTCTAATTTGTGGTTCAATAAAAATGCTATCTTCTAATTTGGCGTCACTTAACTTGGGAAAGACTTGTCTTAGGAATTTAAATCCTACACCCTCTTTATTCATAGCCTTCACAATGTTTTTCATCACTTCAAGTTTAATGTGAAGACTAGGCAAAAGAACATTTTCTTGGCTCAGATATTTAACATTAACAGGGGCAGATACTTAACATTTTGAGTTCCTCCTTGAGTTTGCACCTTGAAGCATAAGTAATATATTGCAGTGAACTGTGCCTTTGCTTATAAATGCAGCTCACCACAAATGTCCGGATTAGCTCAATCGTCGATTCTTCTAGCTGGGATCTTCGTACCTCAGGTCTTGCTCTCGCACAAGCAAGAACGTGGAAAATAAAATTCAAAGTACCATTAATAAAATACACAATTTTCCTTAATAAATTTTATTTAAAAAAAAATTAAAAAAAAACCCCTTTACAGAATGTAAAGAGAGCTAAAGCTTGAATAACTAAAGCTAGGAGGAAACAGTCTGTGTGATAAATTACACGCACATAGAAAAAACCTCCTATGACTCGCGAGCAATAATAAAACTAATAAATAATTAAGAAAATTGTCAAATTAAAATATTTACGTTAACCCCCAAACTTCAAACGTCAACAGAGACCAACTGTTAACCACGCGTGTCAATGATCAGATCATGCGCAACATAAACATGATAAAATATTCCCTCCAAAATCCTGAATAAAATTGTTCTAGAAAATCTTGACATAAAAAACTCCCTCACAAAAACATGATAATTTTCTTAAATATCCATATAATACTCTACTATCAACAATAATGAAAATTTCACATATAAGCACAAATATCAAAGAATTATCTCGAAATAGGAATTTATATAAATCAAATGTGTGAAGTACTTACATCGACATAAACAGCTTTACACAAAAACTAGGGCGAGAGATACCAAATATATTTAAATTTAAAACAAACGAGATCACCAACTCTCGTAAAATTCGCAAATGAAATTAAATACACATAAAAAACACAATAAAATAAAATAAACCGACTTTAAATCCAAAAACCTGAATGTAAAAAATGATGTTTTTTACACTCGACTATGTAAAGCAACGAAGTTGATATCTCTAAACTTTAATTGGATGCATGATCCGGATGCGGATTGGATGCATCAAGCGGAAAAGCTACAGAATAGGACCGCAAGACGGACTCCTTCTTGTAAAGTTTCAAATAGTGTACAGTCACCGTCTTAATAAATAGCTCAAAAATCTAAACATTTGAATATACCTAGATATAAAACAAATAAGCATGTTAAATAAATGTACTTAATTTTCTTATTGTCCATTACCCAGTTTCTTCGGGGAAAAATCTACTGCAATATGTTTGCACTATGATGAGTTCTCGCGCATTTTTTTAATTTTCAAAACATCTGGAAATTCCTCCAGCCACTTTACATATTGCAAAAGCTTACAATTACTACTAAATATTTTTTTTTGCTTGTTTGTAGTACTGAGTATGTTTTACAATAATAAAACGATTGTATTGATAAGTGTTGCCTTCTTGGGTCTTGGTAAAGGGGCAAAAGCTGTATTTCAATCGTTGATTCTTCCTAATTACGTTACCTATGATAAACTAGCATCAGCAAATGGTTTATTAATGGTAACAAATGGTGTTCTATCTCTCATAGTTGGACCTATAATAGGTAAGCTGTCCATATTTCCAATAAAGTTTATTTATGTGAATCTGTACGGATTTACATAAATTAATCAGTCAGAAATTCAAGAAGCAACCGTAAATACTACGTTTTATTTGTTTCAGGTATGATGCATGATATTGGAGATTCCTATTTGTATTCTCTACATTCTACAAGTGTCCTATCCATGTCTTGCGTCGTTATTTGGATCATAGATTACCTGCTAACAGATCGAAAATCAAAGGGTGTTGATGATGACCCATCATGAAGAATATGCTTAATTAGATCAGATTAATTAATTCTTTAGGTTATTGTATATTAATAGTGTAAATATTTATATACTTATTGTAATTTATATATTTTAACATTTTTAAAAATAATTTTGGAATAATGATGTTCTTTATTGTCCCCTGTGTTTGAAAAGGTAGAAGTTGCTAATTGAGTTTGTTATTGAGTTAATTTGTTTTAGAAAAAATTCATAAATTAAGTGAAATTTCTAAATACCTAAAGATACCTTCCCTAGGAGCATTTTTTTTCCTTTTCATTAATGAGAAGAGTTTCGTTTAAATTTAGTTTTGAGTAATGCCTTCATACAAAAAATTGCGGTCCAATGTTCATGTAGTAACGAGAAAATTATTTTTCTTTAATTGAGTCCGGTCCTATCGCACTTAATATACGGACGGAAATACAGGAATCCACCGCTACAAACAACGCTGGGATTTACATTTAGTATTGGCATTGTCTTCGCTCTGCGTTCGCAATCCTATCCTATACGAATATCAAATAACAAGCCATCGAAAAAATTCATAATTGGAGTAGACTGTGAAATTGGGTTGGTACTTTAGCCACTTCCACATAATGACACAATACTTGATGCTTGACAGTTTCTTTTGGTTTCATTGTAAAAAAAGGTAATGGCATTGAAATGATACTACAACAAAAAAGAAAACAAATAATTTATTTAATATCGAAATCATAATCAAAATTTACATATAGCTACAGAAGTTGTTGAAAATGTTGTTCATTTAGATCTAAACACAAAGCAACTCTTCTCCGCAATCCAGCAAAAACGTTATGCAGCATTTGCGGTGAGTTGTTGATCTCTTCACACTTTTCTGTTATGCGAATTCTCAGTTGTTCCAGATTATGAACTGGCGTTTAATAAATCGAATTTTTTATGTATGGCCATACGAAAAAATCACATGTTGAAATCGCAAGACCTAGTTGGATATGGGATTTCAGTGTTCCTGCTTATTATTCTGTTATCAAAAAATTCTCTGAGATATTGAAGTGTTTCTCTGGTCGTATGGTCTGGTCATCTCTGGTTCTCTGGTCATCGTGTTGGAAATACCCATTTTGTAATTCCTCATCATCCAGTTGATTTATTAATGAGCCGAGTATCTCATTGCAATATCGTGCAGCAGTAAGTGTACCTTCAAAAAAATGGGACCCACCAATCCTCTTCGACATATTCCAACCCAAACATCAACTTTTTGGGATGCAATGTTTTCTCAACAAAAAAATGAGGATTTTCGGAAGACCAACACCTCATATTCTGTGAATTAACATATCCAGAAAGATGAAACCAGGCCTCATCCGTGAACAAAACTGTGTTAAGGATATCCTGATTGTGTAGATTATTTTGAAACCATTGACAAAATTCCACTCGCCTTAAATAATCCACTGGATAAAGTTCATGAAAACATTGCAGCTTGTATGGATGACAATGTAAGACTTTTTTAAGAATGAATTGGCACGTACCATAAGATAAATTTGTTTGTTGGGTCACTACTGAAATGGATGTTTTTGGATTTTCATCAATAATATGCTGAAGGGCTTCAATATTATCAGCTGTACGTTTAGATGGCCGTCCACTTCCAGTTCTTCGACCGACGCTACCAGTCTCTCTGAATAACTTTACACAATTTCTCAAAACATTAAAATCATTGTAGTCAAACACTAATTCAGGATGTTCTTCACTAAAATCAGCCATGCATTCCATAATTGAATACTGCGACTCGCCATTTACTTTCACACCTGTACGGAAGTAACATTCGATAATGTTTGCTTTTTGTTCTATGTAGAATACCATTTTTTAAATAAATTTAATTTTCTTAATAAGAGTTTTGAAAAATTTGACACAAACTTATAGTTTCAATGTCAAATAATAAATGTCATTATGTGGAAGTGGCTAAAGTACCAACCCAATTTCACAGTCTACTCCAATTATGAATTTTTTCGATGGCTCGTTATATTGATATGATTTTACAAAATCGACGTCTTTCTTCAACTATAAGACAATTGTGAGAGCCTTGTATCGATTTCGGAATACAGTATCAGTAACTCCATGTTTCGGAGGTCGTGGCCCTCAAAGAACAGGCAGAGTGCAAGAGAACAAGTAGAAGAGGATATTTTAAATATCGTGGAAGCGGATCCCGGTGTAAGTACGACAACTCTAGCACGGGAAGTAGATGTGTCTCAAACTACGGTGCATCGAATTTTGAAAACTAATTTACTTCATCCGTATCATATCTAACACGTGCAAAGGATAACGGAATTAGACTTTCTCCGCCAAGTTGGCTTCTGTGAGTGGGATCAACGCGGAGAAGTTCATCAGCCAGATCTTGCATTAGTAATTCTCCCTACCGACGAATCTATGTTTACCAAAAGTGGTATTTTAAATTGCCATAATAGATATGAAAAATCGCATTTTTGTTGCAGCTCAACGCATTCGCGTGTTATAGAGACGTCCCTATACGTTAGATGCGACCGTGAGAATTGCAGTGTAAGCATCACGCGAGAGTTATGTAGAATTAAGATTAGAATACGAAGTGTTAAAACCAGATTTAAGACACATTTCAATGCATAATTATTATTCCTGACGTTTAATCATCAAGTACTTTAATTGCAATAAACCATATTTTAAACATACATAAATGTTTTAATTTACCTTTACAATAAAATAAACCTTTTTTTAAAAAGCTGTAACGATGGTTGTAAAATATAATTCGCGAGAACATTTTGCCCGCGTTCATAATCACTTTCGTCGTTGAATTGATGCCTGCATTAGAGCTTATGGTAGGTATTTCGAACACTTTTTGTAAATTATTTTGTCTTGATCTACATTGGTATTTGTCAGTACCACCACAAATTTAAATAAAAAACATATAAATAAATACATACAAATAACAATAGCTATTTTATTAATATAAAAAAAATACATCGCAATAAAGAGAATATATCCGCGGTTGACTATATTGCATAAATATTTTGATAAAAATACAACTGAACATTCACTATTCCATAGCATCTAACAATAAGGTCTAGGAATTTTATCGATTTTTTTGCAGATCAATATCAGCTGTATTTTCCTAAATATTGCATAAACAGAGATATGGACCGACTTTTAACTACATTTTGGCCCTAAAAATTTGGAAATTTTTAATAAATAAATTTCTTTCTTGATTTTTAGTTAGACATTTCTATGTATTCTTCAGATTACCATAGCTTTGTCGCTATTCACTGGAAACCCTTATATGCAAGTTGATTGCAATTTTTATAATTTCACTCAGATATAAAATGCCCTTTCAGTTGAATGTTACATTTTAATTCAGGTTGGTTCCGAAATACATTAAGAAGAAAACTGATGAGTTAAGAAAAAGAAATACGATAAAGTCTAACGAAAAGGTAGACCTTTCAGAATCAGCATTTGTTAAAAAATTTATCTCATTATTTTTTTTTTATTTTAACATTCGTTTAACTATGCCTAATATTAAATATCAAATTTGTGGTTTTCAACATGGTGCCCTTTCAAGATAATTAACCATGTCTAATATTGTTACTGGAACACTACTATCTTTGAAAAATTAGATGATCCAGGTAATGTATATTGAATTTTCAAGTACTATTCAGCATCAACATACTCATGTATGTTTTAATTATTCTGATACATTACACATGCGGTTAGTTCGTAGTATGAGTGAAGACACAAACAAAATACAGTTTATAGAGAGATGGCTGTGCCACCTTTGGAAGGGCGTCGTTGGTTCGCATTGGTTATGTGGACAGGGCGAGTTACTTCGGCTGTCTGACAACAGGCAGCGCTGAATTTACTTCTACGCTCGGTCTGGATAATTTCTGTGATATGGCGATGTGGTTCCTTTTTGTGAATGTGTCTGAAGATATCCTTTCTCCAGCAGGGGCGTACCGATGAGCCTGTAGAAAGGCGAAATACGTATCTACGTCTCTGGGGAGGTATATGTTCGGACACCTTCACAAAAAATATTAGTAGTGAACCTGTATTTGTGTTCTTCACACCAGATTTTTAATAATATTTTATATTATTAAAAATACCTTTGTACTATTCATCATGACCATTTTGCAAAAAAAAAAACAGTTTATATGGTCTTTACTAACTTCATAAGAACTTGCATATCCATCAGGGTTAGATTAGATTACTTACTGGCTATAAAGACTATTCTGCTGCGACCTTTTTAGGTCTATTGCGGTCCTCATGTTTCGTGAAAGCATTTTCTCTAGACCTGCTCTGTTAATTAAGTTTAGTAGCTTCGAGAGCGGTTTTCTTAAATATACTGCCACATTAGGATGTTGATCTATCATTTGTAAGAACCGGGTTCTCGTCAAGCCTTCGCAAACCTTCCTTTTGGCAGAATATACTGTCATCTCGACAGATTTTCTGTGTCTGTTCAGTAGATCTGTTGTAAACTTGACCAAATGTTTTGCTAAAAAGCTGTTTTGCCTGTCTTAGACCTGGGGAATTCTTGCACCTTTACCTAGACTTATTATCAATTATGTTTCTCTATTTATTTTTTCATTGGTGTTTTAATATTTGTTTTGCAATGCCAAATGAGGGCTCTGGTCTTATGAAGGTTATAGTTCGTCCGCCCTTTTAGTAGAGCTTTGGGGTCCAGACTGATGTCCCTTTTTTTGTGATTATCCAGAAGAATTATTAACTATATATCCTATAAAAGCTTTAAATTTTCTGAATTTGCATTGTTGACTGTTCATTGTAAACTGACGGCCTTAAGGATCCTCTTAGGGACTACTTTTTTGAATTATTTAAATGAACAACCTTTTTCCGTAATCTCACATGTGTTGTACGTAGGTCATTTAAAGATTTTTTCTGATATCTCTTTCGTTATTGATGGATCTAACAGGGCTTATTATGTCTTATAAGAGCTTAAATTTATCTCAAGGATCTTTTCCATGACTACTCTCTTGATTATCTAAATGAACAGTTATTCAATATCTAATCTATCCTGGATTTGTGCACAAGATTTTTTCGATTCTTTATCTATCTATATATCTATCTAATTCTTTGGATTGGGCGCCAGAAAGTTCAGACAGCTGAACACAATGTTCTTTGTAGCACTCCCAATAGATCTCTCGGTTCCGGTTTGTAGCCTTGTGTCCTCGATAAGGGGCACTATCCCTCTCAGGGGAAATTTCAGTACCCTCCTAGGATCTAATAGATCTCTTCCGAAATGTTTCTGTCTGAGTCAATTCAGTTCTTCACACGTGCATATTACATGAAGTCTAGTTTCCTCCTGTTTTCTACATCTCCTACACCAGGGCTCGCTAACCAAACCCATGCTTGACAGATGCTTCCTTAAAGGAGAGTGTCCGGCTATCAACCCAGTAATAATTTTAATTTATTTTTGATTACCACGAATTAGGTTGTCTGAAAGCGTTCAGCTCCTTTGGTAGTATCTTAATATCGAGTTGACTTTCCGTTAGCCGCTAATTCTTTTTGTTTTTGTTTCTGGAGTCTCGTCACTCTCCATTACCAAGGAAATCTCAGCAGACTCTTCAGATTTTGGATTCTCTTCGACTCCATTTTTTGAGTTTATTTTGTTTTATATCTGGGTTCATTCTGGTCCCCCGTGTACCGAAGAATTATGTAGTCAATGTCCGAAGATCTTCCATTACGGACATTCCCTTGTATTTACGTCTGGTGGCCCCAGGGGAACTTTGAAGACCACATATACCCCAGTAGCCAGACAGCTTTGAGCACGTTAAATTACGCCGTAGCTTGGGAGAGCTGGTCCGTGGCAACAGCTTTCGCCATGGATTAGAAAACTTTTAGGTAGTTATGACTGCCGCTAATCAGGTTATTCGCCACACAGGCACGCGCCTGCTGAGTAGCTCAATCCCCGTGGAAGAAGTTCGCGAAACATGAGTTGTTCTATTTAACACACTTAACCATGTCTTCTAAAGGAGATTTAATTATTTCGTATATCAAGAATTAACTTTAGGGCCACTTTTTATTTTTTATACCAACAATTTTCTTCAGTCTCCAACCTCCCCTACGTTGACGATGCTTTGAAGATTCTGATGTTCAGATCTTTCAAGTAAATGATATAATCTTCGAATGCTGCTCTGAAAGTTGACTAAAATTTAACAACATTTGATATCGCTAAATGTGTTACTGTAACCTATACACGTAGATCTAAATTAATGATATCCTCATACTCCATAGGTTCATAGCTTTCGCCCACCTTTTTAAAAAGAGTCAGTGATCTTGCAATATTGTTTTATTATAAACTTAGCTACTTACAGTACGTACATAAGTTTGTTGGTTATGATTGTGTAGACTTTGAGAGAATTTAACAATTCAAATCTACTCAAAATACTTTTCTACACATTTGTGGTGTCTGGGTTATAATATATCTCTGTTGTTCGGTCACTTATGCCACGTATCACCTGTATCTTGAACGACCACAATATTTTTTTAGAGGTTTTTATTTGTTCGTCTTGATGGCATTTATCTGATTAAAAGAATTATTTATTATTTTTCTCCTGTAAGTGAATTCCTCAACTATACAAACAAAAATCCATAGCGCCCACTTTATGTGGAAATTAATCAATGGACGCATGCCACCTACTATTTTCTATCACGTGTCGATTTTCTAGTAACGCGGCTTACGTCACTGTTTTCAAACACATCTTCACTGTCGCTGTCGTAAAATAACATACTATTGTTATTGCTTGTAGATATAGTGATATTTTTTTGGTAAGTATTATTTTTAGTTTAGTTTTTTTCTAGTTCTACTTAGTAAAGTGTAATATTGTCTTTCAATATATTGATACAAAATTGTCGCAATTACGTACTTCGTGGAAACGGTCAATGTCAGACACAGTTAAAAACTTGACTGCGTATGTTCCGAATTTAATTTCTGATGGTGTAAAGATTCAATGGGTAGTTTGTAATCTGTCAACCTCATGTCAATAACGCACAATAGCACTCAAACATTTCAATTTGATTTATGCGTTACTCTTATTGTATGTAATCTACAGTTTACTTTACTAGACAATGAAGCACTTGTCTTCTTGTGGAATAAATACGCGTACTGTAAATTATCAAGTCGGAAAACGTTATGAAATTTACTGTCATCTGTTAATGAACATATTCAAAAAAGAATTAAAACTAAACATAACATATAACATTATTAAATATTATTAAATAATAATAGTATGTTATACTATAAGGGAGAGAAATGCGTTATTTTGGCAGAGGTGCAATTTGACTACAATGCACCGAGGACAAAATAGCATCTCTCCCGAATGGTATATACTATTTTTTCCACGGTCTCATTAACTTAAAAACACATATTTTGTCATTATGAAGTAAGTAGCACCAGAATTATTGTATTCGGATTTGAGCATTTATTTAGTAGTCGTTGAGTTATTGTCATAACTACAAAATAAACAATATTAATATTAATTTTGAAAATTGTACAAATGTAACATTTAATTTAAATGTCAATAAATAATTTCAATGTTATCTTTTTTTTTGCATGAATCACAAACGTTCTCCATAATGTAAACTCCCTTGGGAGCATTATACTCCCTTGGGAATAATCGACTACTTCTGATTTAATTTTGATGTCATAGAAACTGATTTCTACACCCGACCGTGGAAAAAGATTATTTTAAATATGCAAATATAACATCACTAGAGCTGTCACCTTTCTACCGTCCGCCTCTGACGTGTGACGCAATTTCTCTGCTTTAATGATAACACTAAGAGGAAACCATCAAAAATAGAATGTCTGTTCCTTGTTCCTTTTTACCAATCTTGTTTTATTTTTAGAATTTATTAAATTTATTTTAGTGTATTAATAATTATATTAAAGGTATATATTTTGATAAATACAAGGTTACTACAAAAGAAAGCTATATTTCAGAAAGTATTATAGATAAAATAGTAAATGACATGTCTATATGCAGAGAAAATAAGTTAGTGAGCACATCATTACAAATGTTCAATGTGGGCTCCTCGAGTCACACGCCAAACGTCCAAACTATAGTCCAGTCCATACGCAAGGTGTCTCGGCCGATATTGTTAACAGCAGCAGTAATGCGTCTTCTGAGTTCCTCAAGTGTTGTAGGTAATGATGGTACGTAAACCCTGTCTTTAATATACTCCCAATGGAAATAATCGCACAGGGTAAGATCGTGAGAATTGGGAGACCACGCGTACAATGCCACATTTGTTTCAGCACAACGGCCTATCCAACGTTGAGATAGCACCTCATTTAGATACCGACGCACTTCATTATGCCAATGAGGCGGAGCACCTAATAACCGCAATTGCAACATATCGAGGTAGGATATACTGGTCACAGTTTTTTCACATAAGAAAAACGGTACACTTTTCTGTTGGATACAGCACAGAAGACATTCAATTTTGGAGAATCCTTTTCATGTTGCATAATGACATGAGGTGGTTCCGTACCCCAAATCCGAATGTTATGACGGTTCACCTTGCCACTTAAACGAAATGTCGATTCGTCGCTAAACAAGAGACGGTTAGCAAATTCGTAGTCCTCCATTGTTGTCTGTATGTCACAAGAAAACTCGGTTCGCTTGACATAGTCGTCTGGACGTAAACTGTGCGCCAATTGTATACGGCACGGCTTGAATCGCAAACGCTTCCGAAATTTTCCAAATAGTTTGCTGCGGAATACCAAGTGCATGGCCTGTGCCACTGGTAGATTGTTGTGGTGAACGCACGAAGCATTGTCACCGTAACAAGCGAGAAACATCGCGCGTACTATAACACAGTGTTGCCAGGTGAAAATAATTGTTTTCACTAGATGAGAACTTAAAAAATCACTAGATTTCACTAGATTGTTACCACAATTATAAATGAATCCATTACATATGTCTAATTACCGGTAGTATATATAATGTATAGTTTTAGTTTTCGTTAATAAAGAAAGAAGAGCTATTGCAATAAAAAAAAATGTAAAGCAGTAGGTAGGTATGTAAATAATAAAAGAAACACAAGAATTTCTTAATATATATTTATATATAATACAATATATTTATTGGTATAATATTGTATAAAGTCGTACCTATTTTACAATAACATTGTACAAGCTGTTTTAAACTTAAGTAAAATTTACAAGAAAATAAAGGGTAATTATAGTAAATTACAAATTAGAGCTTATATATAAATTGCATTAAATAATATATTTTTATTCTGATGAATACATATTGTTGTTATGTTTATTTGTTACAGTTACAGGAATTTTGTAATCAAAACATGATTTATTATCACTATTTATTAATCTCTTAGAGTGTAGAATTCCAGTTAAGGTAGTAGCAGATAACCGATTTCTGATTTTACTTTTGTCGAGAGATACTGCACTGAATATTCCTTCTACCGAAGCACTACTGTGAGGTAATGTTAAAACTAAATTGACAAATTTTGATTGTTCTGGATAAACAGCAGTATTGTCACATCTAATTTGATTACAGATATTTTTCCAAAAAGAAATATAATCGGCTGCATCCTCATTGAAGTCACTGTTTTACAATAATCGCCACTCTCTATCCAATGAAAGAAGATCAATATCTTTCCTATGAAAATTTGCTGCTGGACCTAATGAACTTGTAGTTTTAATAAGTTTTGGGTCCAAAAATTTAAAGAACTTAAGTGTCTTTACATCTTCTGCATTAAATGGAAAGCGTTTATATAATTGATGAGCAGCTTTAACATAAAAACCTAAGCATGTTAATTGAAAGTTATGTTTATCACCATCTGAAAGAGTATTTTCTTGAAATAATATAGCTGCCTTCGGGCCACAATACACTTCATTTTCTATATTGCAAAATAGTTACATCAGTTTTACTCAAATATGTATTATCTATATAACAACTTAGAATAGTCTTGTATACTGCCTAACATTCTGTCATATATTGCATAAATTTTAGGAGATTCTGATTGAAATTCCTTATTTAAATCAGTAAATACAGGTAAAACATATTCCAAAAACTCTAAATAATATTTATTCATAGGATTTTGTAAATTATTGTGAATGGATTCAGATGCATCGATTTGATTGAAAGATTCATTTTGGAAATATAATTTAAGAGCTTCATACTGCTCCAACACTCTTTTAACAACAGAAATTAAAGAGAGCCAACGTGTTTGGCTAGGTTGCAGCAGCTTATGGGGTTTAATATCAAGAAACTGCTGAAATTCTTTGTATTGTGTTTGTCGTTTAAAACTATATTGCATATAAGTGTATACTTCTCGCACCAGTTTTTCCGTTGTAGAAGGTAATTTTTCACAAGCATGGCAAGCTGTGAGTGCTATTGAGTGACATAGACATTTTACAGTAAAAAGATGTGGTATTTCATTTTTTAATAAAGTTTTGACGGAATGCTTAATGCCCATCATTGAATTTGCCCCATCAGCTGCAAATCCTACTATATTATTTTTATATGGAACATTATGTTTATTAAAAAATTGAACAATAACATTATGTATATTTCCTGCAGTTGCATCATAGATTGGTAATAAAGCAAGAAATTCGTCATTTATACTAAAATTTTGATTTAATCGCACAACTAATGCTAAGTTTTTAATTCCGGTATGATCCGTAGACTCATCAATTAATCAAAAAAATTTGCTGCACTTTAAAGTTTCTATTAGAGTTCAAAACTTGATTGACCAATTACGTTATTTATAATAGCTGTGCATTTTGTACGATTACAGGAAATATTTTTTATAACATCACTTTTATTATTTATAGACCTAATTAGTTGTACCAGATGATCAACTGAATTTATAGATATATTGTGTTCTGCAATGAAAGATGAAATTCTTATTTCTATTTCTTTTGTACTAAGTTACGTGCTTGTAGAGCTTCTTACATATTGCGTAACACAGAATTTTTGTTGTTTGATTAATTTAGATTTAGATTGGTGTTTTATAGAATCATGGTGCTTAAGTATTGCAGCTATCCCTCCAGGATAGTCATTACCGCATATTTTACATCTGTAAAACTCTTCTCCTTTTGAACTAGCTTCTATCCAATGTTGGTAATCATTGTGTTTCTCCCAATCAGTTTTGTATTTCTGTTGATTAATTTTTTTTTTTTGAAGTAGATGGTTGATCTGTGGTCGACATAATAACTGCTAGAAATTAAAACAGATTTAGGAAAACTAATAAAATTATGTAAACGGTTTTATTTGCAGTAAATACTTACATGGTAATAATCCGAAAATTAATTTATTTAAAGAATTCAGTGCGATTGGGCGCGCGTGAATGAGATTCTACCATAAATATCTAATATGATTTAATCCAAAATTCCCCCGGCCAAGAGCTTTTATACTTTTCCATTTTAAATAGGTACTTACCCTTCATCGTATTATTTCAAAAATTACAAATTAAAAAATAATTTGAACGGTACTTCCCGTAATGAGCTTATGTATTATATCAATTATTTATTGCGGGAAAATTGTTTCGACTACTAAGGTATAGATGTCACTTTACGTAGGATCTATAATGTTTATTAATAATAAATACGCAATCTATTTTGATAAATATATGATTTAATATAAACTACAAAACGAAAAATACGTAAAATAACGTAAAATAACTAGATTTTACTAAAATACAGAAGTTTTTCACTAAATCACTAACACAGTACTCAAATCGCTAGATCTAGTGAAAAATCACTAGACCTGGCAACCCTGCTCTAACATGCAAAACTTTTTTTGTTGCATCGTTGCTATTTTGCATACTGCGTGCTGGCTTCGGTGTGCGCATGTCAAGCGATATACGTAGGCGCACGTTCTAAACTTGAAGGTTGTCGCTGACTATAGACATGTCATTTACTATTCTATCTATAATTTTTTCTGAAATATAGCTTTCTCAAACCGGATGATTCTTTTGTAGTAACCCTGTATTTCAGTATGTTTTATAATTATAGGATCGTTTCAGCCTCTATAATTTTAATGTTTTATAATTCCTTATGGTTTCCGATTTTTCTATTAAAAATAACATATGACTTTATAAATTGTTGAATAAATGCAATTAGGATTTGTAGTTTATTCATAAATTTTCGAAAGCCCACTCAGCTGTATATTATCGCTTTTAAACTAACCCATGCTTACAATCGCACTTAATTTGTGTGTATATTTTTCTAAATTCAAAACTGCTTAACATATACACTTTACATAAATTTCCTAAAAGTGTCTGGCCCCATAAAATATTATTTCATATAAAGCTTAAACAGTTTGTTAGGCCAGCTAGAAAAAAAATTAAATTTAAAACCAGTTTATGGCCAGCCATATTTACGAATATATTCAAATGACACCATGCAAGTATTAGTTAAACAAAGTGCTGTGACACAGAGACGACTTCCTTGACAAAATTGTGTTTACATTATCGATGTACTAAAATAAAAATTCGTTTATGTAAATATTAATATAAACTCTTTCAATGACATTTAAATTGAAAAATACGTGTCGTGTCTGTATAGATATTATCCTAGTTAAAAGTATAACCTCGCAAAAGAAAATATAAAAACAGAAATTTCAATCGTTTTTTTTTTAATTATTAAATTATGATTTTATAAAGTCTGGAAGGCGATATTTTTTTAGTGCATTTTGAAAATACGGTACAACAATTTCAACCAAGTGTGCATTATCAGCTTTAGTATCGGACTTCGCCACAGTATGATGGAAACACATTTTTTGCAAAACTTCAACAGGGAGACATGGAGATAGTGTTCTGTCAAGGGTCCAGGCTTTGAGGTGGTTTAAGGGATTCTCAGAAGGCTAAGACTCGTTTTAAGATGAATCTCCTAGCTAAAGGCCTTCAACTGCAGGAAGTGATGAATTAATGAATGAGTTTATGATCGTCGGTTAATAATCAGAACGATCAGAGAAGAGTTGAGCGTAACTTACAACCATCAGGTTTAGACTAATATTGGAGATGGAGAAAATCTGCGCGAAAAAAATTAAGAAAAATCTTTTGCAAGATCAAAATCTTGACTTTTAAGGCGGATTGAAAATCACCTTAATTTTATAGAATGTGTAATTGGTTTTGGGTTTTTAAATACGACCCGGAAACGCCCGACCTAGAAATTAGACACTATAACCTCACCAAGGCAAAAGAAAGCTCGAATGAACAAATCAACGGTCAAGAGCATGCTGAGTTGCTTCTTTAATAACCAGGCGATCATTCTTCGTATCTCAATGCCAAAGTACAACCCAGCATTTTTGCCCATAAGTTATTGAAAGATAATTAACAGGCTTTAAGAAGTAAAAACATCCCTGTGATCGCTACAGCCCCTTTATTAGTCAGACTTAGGTTCTTGTGACTTTTTATTTTCCCCAAAATTGAAAATTCATCTCCAAGAACCCTGTTTTTAAGACTTTATGTGAGTTCAAACGCCACATTGAGCAAAACATCTCCTGTACAGTGTGGGTTCACAAGGCAACTACTTTGATGCAGAAAAAATGAAACAGTAATTGCAGTTGAATGACAATTAATAAACAAAAACAGTATCTTTTCTTTATTTACACAGCTCGCATATTTCACATTTGTTACGCCTTTATTTCCCTTCTAAAATTTTCTTAATAGTTTTCAATATTTACTGACGAGTTCCGGTATATTATATATTAAATATGTTATTCGGATACTTGCTCCGCTGTCTGCGGTTAACTTTGGAATTAGCATCCCCGCTTCTAGATTTTACACGCGTGTGAGATGGAGTGTGTGGCCGACAGCCTTTTGTAGTGTAAAGTCGTTTAAAAAGTGACGAAGTACATCTTGGTAACGGAAGTTAAATCACGCTTCTTCAACTTATAGAATTTCACGTTTAATTACGAATCAGGTCAAGAGTTAGTGAATGTTTTAGAACAGCCAATTTTACCGCTTGCGACTTAAGAGAAGGTTGGAGAAAATTATCAACCGACTTTGGGTTTTTTCTCTGCTTGGCGTTCTACATCGATTTCGTTTTCGGAAAAAATAATTAACTTTCCGCAGAAGATACCACGCTTCTTCATCCAGGGCAGCTCATGGTCATCTATTCCACCAAACAGCGATACACCGGAAAAAATTAATTATCAGGAGAATCTAACATGTGCTTAGATTCTCTTTACACTCTTCGTTCGTTTCATCCAGTATTAAGTTGAAAAGGAATGCTATCAGTAAACACCATTGACAGCATTGACATACAGACAGTTTTGTTTGTAGACGTTCTGCTTAATCTCATATAACTTATTGTATCGATATGTTGCTACAGGTAATAGCAAATATAAATATTCTTCGGTAACTTTTCGATATACGTTCCAAAGAGTTCCAAAGACTTACCTTTGTAGGAGGATTGGTGAAAAAATAGATAAACTAGTTAATATCCAGGCTAAGGTCTCAGCGAAGATGAAGGGGTTCTTTTCAAAACGTCGTTGTATGATTGACTACAAAAAAGATAGAAAGGGCGCTACCGCAAATTACTGTTGAATTTTAATCAGAGGTCATACGCTATATGGATAACGTAGAGGCTATAACTAACCCACAAGGCGTAGTAAAAAAAATCACAAGGAAGTTACTACTACAAATCAATACTCGCACAAATAGGTAATATAATTACAATATTTATTGGAAATATTTTCCCCTCAAAAGTTATTAATAAAGATCCAATATTTATAATATGAGCGGTCATGTATATTTACTTCAAGAATATTGCAAATATTCAATACATCAAAATATTAAACGACCTGTGGATATACTCCAAAAATATTAACAAATATACAATACGTAAAAATATGAAAGGACAGGTATATATACGACAGGTGTTATATTACGACTTTACGTGCCCGACCGGAGGAAAAATTGTCGGAGATCTCCTCGATCGTACAAACAAAATTATAGTATACAATACTTGCGAAACATAAGGTAATTAAAATTGATGAAAAGCTGTTACATACAATATTCAATATAAAATGTTAAGTTTGATTATAAACTATTATTTACTTATAACTTAATTAGGATATTAAAGAAAAAGTAAGAATTAACTATAGCATGCAAATTTAAAATATAAATCGGGAACCGAAATTATATGCAAATCAATGACTTAAAATATTATTTAGTGGTAACAGCAATTAA
The DNA here is from genome assembly GCA_935421215.2 of Melolontha melolontha. Classification (NCBI taxonomy): domain Eukaryota; kingdom Metazoa; phylum Arthropoda; class Insecta; order Coleoptera; family Scarabaeidae; genus Melolontha; species Melolontha melolontha. The sequence continues at coordinate 164,938,750 of OW285238.1, read as the reverse complement.
TTGTAAGCCACGGATGTAATTCTGTGTAGCACTTATCTGCTTATTTTTTGAGGGTGTAGATCTAAGTTCGAACTATGTCATTCGCTTACTTATATGGCAAAGAGCCGACCAGTGAGCGATTACCGGCTTCGTAATTCAGTCGAGCTTGAATCTATCGGTATAAAACCAACTCTAGTTTAATTCTCGTTCCAGAATCAACTTAACGGAAGCTTAGTAACCGTCTTAGATGTTTCCGGGCTTATATCGAAGACTGCGTGCGTTGAATCCAACAAAAAGTCGTCACCAGCAGCAAAAGATTCAGACCAAATATCCACGTCAACAGGTGTTCTACTTGCACGAAATTCTCAATGCTATACAAAGTATAAAGCGGCCTTAAATTTTGTATACACGGACTTTTCGATATCTCAAGCAGAAATGTAACCACAAAGACCCTATCGCCTTATCCCCACACACCAAAAATCCCAATACTCACGAGGGTAGTTTGATAAAACAGTCGTAACAATGTTAAAACTTTTCTAAATTAAATTTTTTTCTCTTATCGATATCATATTCGATATTCCTTACAATCCTGGGAATTCAATAATTTTTCTGGTAGAAGGAGTTATTGTTGGACTTATCTTGACAATCTATTAATTCCAATCATAAAGCTCCAATTATCGTATAAATTATATAATTGATATCACAATAGTGTTCATGTATATTCTAAGTGATAGAAATGATAAAATTGATACTTCAGACACTCCTAAAACACCAGGAAATGTTTAAAATATCTCGGTTACACATGTTATTACTTATTGTATATTTATCGTAACATAACCAACTTTAAATAGGTCATTTGATCACCGCTACATAAGAATTTTCAAGATAATCGAAATAATTGTTGTACAGAAAAGATTAAATATTTACAAACAAAAGAAATTTTAATCTTATTAATCAAAATTTGACTGCGTAACATTTAAAGCATTAGATGATGAAATTCCTAAGTGAATTGAATCGACCCTCTTGAATCAATTGCCATTAGTAAGTCAACAATTGTTCTATTATATATTTATGTAACTATTCAATAAACACATATACATACGTATGTTTATGCTTAGATATGTAACTACATATATATATAAGTGACAATAAAAAAGTGAACTAAAAAAATTATTACTTAATATCCATGTGATTTTATAGATTTAATTAGCACGAATCGTTTATGTAGCAATTTCGTGATTAACTACTAAAAGGTCGTGTTTATTTAATGACACATATCTTCAACGATATCTCGAATACACAGTGGGCCAATAAAGTATTTGCCTGCCCTGTAATATAAGAAAAATATATATGAATGCCTGATTATGCATTATTGCTTAAGATGTAAAGGTATTCCTGTAACAGCTTCATTTTTTATTTAAAAAATAAACACTTTATTTAGTAAATTGGTTCGGAAATTATTCTTGATTTTCAAAGTAGAAAGTCTGTCATTACATGTGAAAGAGAATATCTGGCAAAAGCGCTGGCGAGCATTAACTCTTTTAACAAAGCTTTTCAACACATTTTGGCACTATTTCAATGGTGTGGCATTGAATTTCATTCTTTAGGCTGGAATTGTGTGAAGATTGTTCTTGTAGATCAGACTCTTCAAATACCCCCGAATGTCCAAATGGGTCAAATCGTACAATCGGCCAATTCTGGTCTCCAAACCGAGAAATTATTCGACCCGGAAATTTGCTTAGCAATAATTGCATAGTCCCTCTTGTTGTGTGGTAGGTCGTACCTTCTTGTTGGAAGTAAACATCAACGTTTTCCAATTCGTGACAAAAAAAAGTTGGTTATCATTTCACGATAATACCATTAATCGTGACTGTTTCACAAGCGTCATTTTGAAAAGAATGCAGTCTAATCATGCCTCGGAACCAAAATTCACACCAAACTGTCACATTTAGGAGATGCATGGATAGCTCTTGAAATAGTATGTGGTTGTTCTTGTCCCCAAATCCGGCAACTCCACTTATTAACGTAGCCACCCAAATAGAAATGAGCTTCATCGGAGAACATTATTTTGTGATGAAAATCAGTGTCACCTCGTTTTTTTTCCAACGACCATTCAACAAACCGTTCTCGCGGAGCATGACCAATTAACTGTAATCCCTGCGTCGATTGAATCTTGTAGGCCTTGAGGTGAAGATCCTTATGCAAAATTGTATGAAAGGTTATTGGCGGAACGGCTAATTGTTAATAAAGATGCCGTATTAAGGTGTTTAGGTCCTGTAACACAAGTTTCATAACTGCTGCTATCTGTTCTTATGAACGACCAGGACGACGACGCAAAAGTGATGTTTCGGCTTTAAGAGAAAAAGAGCGTTTAAATTTGTTCACCAAATTGCGAATACATTTGGGAGTAGGACGATCATGTCTATCGAAATGAGAACGTAATTTACGGTTTGTGATCGTAAAATTTCCTCCATTTTGACAATGCGCTTTAATAATTAATAAACGTTGGTCGAGAGAATAGTGCATAATTTTGTAAATGGTTGGGTTTGAACATGATATTTATCAAATATGGCTGTTTGACGTTTATAGTGGGATTTTTTAAAATTAGATTGTGGTATATGCAGTAAGCTCATTATGATTTCCCGGTCAAAGTACAACAGGTTTCACAGTTTAACGAGTAAGATTAGTTTCTTAACAGCTGATATTAATTTCTTGAAGCAGTGCAAACGAAGTTTTTCCTAAATTTATGAAAGATAATGTTTCATCGAATTGTAAAATTATTGACAAAGTAACTTTTTACGCGAAAATGAAATGGATGACTTCAGAAACTAAATATCTTCACGAGGATGTATTGAAAAATTCTTAGCCTACTATAGAAGCAAACAGAATTTGAAAGTCAAAATATTTTATTATTCACCATTCTCTCCTCCTAAATTGATATACTTAAAACAGCGATCCTGCAACGCCTCTAGACCTTTCAAAAAGGAATTTTTATCTTGCTCTGCAAACCAAGCCTCCACAGCTTCTATCACCTCTTCGTTAGAACAATATTTACGACCTTTTAAACTCTTTGCAGTTGAGGAAAGACATGAAAGTCGGACGCAGCCAGATCTGGTGAATAAGGTGGGTGTTCTAGTAATTCGAACCTTAAATCACGAATTGTTGTTGTGCTTGCAAAAACGAAACACCTTTGGATAACTTTCCGCGTCTTCTCTCCATAATTTTTTCTCGTAGAATGGTCAGTAACATCGAATAATAATTCCCAGTTATTATTCTACCCCTATCCATAATCAATCATGATTACTCCATAGCAATCCCAAAAAACTGAAGCAAGAAGTTTTCCTGCAGATTTTTGAACGTGAAACTTCTTAGGCCTTGGAGAACCAGAGTGTCTCCATTCTATCGATTGTTGCTTTGTTTATGGGTCGTAGAAATGTACCCAAGCTTCATCCATAGTAACAATACGGCTTAAAACGTCTGCATCACTTTTAAGCCGAGCACAGATTGAAAGCGATGCTTCCACCCTTGCACGCTTTTGGTCTACATTCAGACATTTGGGGATCCATTTTGCAGAAATTTTTCTCATGTCCAAATCGACGTGAACTATATGATGGACGCGTTCATATGAAATATTCACTGCCTTAGATATTCGTTTTAACCCAATTCGACGGTCTGACAAAATCATGTCATGAACTGCATCAACATTTTCGAGAACGGACACAGAAACTGGGCTTCCCGATTGGTGTTCATCTTTAATGGAAAATTTGCCCCTTTTTGAATCTTGCAATCCAATTTTTCACGGTCGCTTACTAAGGACATTGATGGCTCAGGATATTAAGCATATCTTCGTAAATCTGCTTACCTCTTAACCCCTTCAAATACAGGTACTTGATGATGGCTCGATTTTCACAATTTGAATCGACATCCTTTTTTCAAATTTTATTGCGCAACTTTGGTTTGACTTTTTGACGTGATACTTTACACTGACACTTCTAAAATATTATTTTTCGTTGCTATGGTATCAGAATATTTTTTTTTATCCACGGAACCTGTCTAGGCTAACTATATATCAATACCCCCTTGTATAGTAAGCCTAGTAAGTTAAAATTAGAATTGTGTACATATATGATTTGCATTTATGTTTAATCAAAAATTTAAGTAATTATGAATACGAGAACTGGTGTCATTTTCATAGAAATGTTGCGAAGATCACAAACATAAACTCAACACCAAAATTTGTATAGTAAAACAAAAATTTCGAAGCCTTAGTCCGTCGGTTCACGAAAAATCTATTGTCAATTAGAATTTATTAATATATTTTGTGGTTAGGAATTTTTCTTGTTTCTATCTGTTTATGTTTAAGTGAATTATTAAAAATTAAGATGTGTGTTACATTAATTTAAAAACCCATTTTAAAAATCATACTAAAAATAATTTTTGAACTTTTAGAATTTACGGCATTTCATGTATATTACGTGAATGTTTTTTTGTTATTACGAGAAGTAAGAAATATAAGATATTAATATGGATTTAGATTACCACTATTGAATTTGCAGCCTGCAATGTTTATGTTTATAAAAACGCTGGAAGATAACATCGTGCATAAGTTTTGTATACTAAGGGTGTGTATGCTAATCTGGTACGAAAGTCAGCTGTTACAAATTTCTATCTTTAATCGAAGATTAAAGGAAACTTAAAGCGAGATCGACAATAACACAACTATTCTTTTTGTTATTGTGGGTCGGTTCTGATACTGTTTATAATACAGTCAGTCGCACAGTGGCGTGACAAATTTTTTTTAAATATCTTTGTCAATTTTGGGAAAATATTTTGTATTCATATTCTATAAAGTTACATCTTCTCATTTTTCATACGTTGTCTTTTTATTTCAAGGACACCCGGTATATATCTAAACGGTATCATTGCCCATAAAAAAATTCAAACATAATTTTAATGATTGATAAATTTTAAAATAATGATAGGATTGTTTGGGCGATTTCGAATAATTAATGGTTAATATTAAACAGCTTTGATCTCTTTGCGCTTCTTCCATAATAGGTACATCCTGCAAGTTTAATCTTTTAGTTTAAAGATAAACGATGCAATATACATATCCTATCAATTACTGTTTATGTTCGTTTAAGTTAGTAATGATCGTCAGCTGATCAGGAACACATATCAAAAGCGGGCAAACGCTATAATTTCTGTTTCACTGCATTCCCAGCATTAGACTAGTTTGCCAAGTGTACGTGTGAATCTCCTTTGTTCAAAACTCGTCATTGTTTATGAAAGTGTTCGAAAGGTATGAGTAAAGAACTATTTTTAATATCTTTTTCTAAATGCATCGCCTTTAAATATATTTATTTACTAAGAAATGACTATTTTGAGCAATTTTTTTATATTAAATTTAATGGAAACATTATTTTGGAATGAATTAGTATATTAATATGTTAATTCAGATGAAGGATGTGTATTATTATACAGAAACCTACTAATTCATATCTTTCGTTGACTATTTTATTGTGAAAAACTGATTTCTTGCCTGAAGCTCAATTTAATTATTTTTTTAAATGAAACTACTTATTCACTTTATTTTATTAATTGTTAATTGTTGCTGCTATATATAGCAACAACAACATAATTAAATTTGCTGTAGAGTTACACATAGTCGCGTTTAAGAAATATTTTCTTAGTGTTCTGTGTGTAAACAATAAAGTGCACCTAGATATTAACTCGGAAATTCCACGCTTTGTTTTTCAAACAAAAGATGACGTAATCGTTCCAATACCTTTCTTCAAATGGGAACTTAATGTAATTGCACAGAAAAACATGTTTACTATTTATGTAATTTTGCAAAACCAGTCGATTCGTACTATACAGGGTGTAACAGGACGAGCTTACGTTAGCCGTATCTCAGCAACTAAGCAAGTTCTATATTTGTAAATTTGCAGAGTTATTTTGGGCATGGGGGAAAACTTTTAGGAAATATTAGTACATATTTTCTATTTCCGGTTTCGCCGGAAGCACAATCAACTTTATTTTTTTAAATAGATTACCCAATTTTTTTTCAAACAATTGAATTCAGCAACAAATTTGGCGTATAGATCATTTATTTCGACTGGTGTAAACATTACCGTTTTATAGCTAACTTGTTTTTTATGTAAATTTTATCAAATGCATCGTATTACTTAGTGACGTATTTCTTCGGTATGCAGAAGAGTTGATGAATGATTATTGGAAGTTAGACAGCTACTAAGTTGGGCTATTGAAAATTATTTTCACTTGTGTTCAAATACTATACAGGGTGTTAGTATTTACCGACTTAATATGTTAAATTTCAAACACTAATTATTTCGTAATTTTAAATGGAACACCCTGTATATTTTTGTCGCAAACGGTAGAAAATTAAATTCTTCATCAAATGATATTACATTTCCCTATACCTAAAATGAATATTTAAGGAGCTATTCGCAAATTATGTGAATGTATTCAGGAACTTCGTGTGAGCGCTAAAGGTGGCTATGATAATTCGTCACAGTTTTAGCGTAATGTCTAATTTTCTAATGATAGTTCGATAGCGTGTTAATAAAGAAATAAATAACAAATATATTTTTCGAGTAAAGAAGAAACAGAATAGTAAAATTTATTTTGTAACCAAGATAACATTAAAGAAATCTATGTTAAGAATGAATAAATATGGTATTAAAAAGTAATAAATTATTTCAAATTTTGTTCAAAATTAGCCCCATTCAGTTCTAAACATTTATTAATTCGTTTTAGCACTTGATTACTAGTGACCTTTTGTATTTGCGCTTCTGTTAATGAATTTAGTGCTCCTCGTATTCTATCTCTTGTTTCCTCTGCAGTTGTCACCGGAGTACTGTAAACTTTGTCCTTAACATAGCCCCATAGGAAAAAATCCATAGGGTCAAGTCTGGTGAACGTGGAGGCCACAAGTATGGACCTGCGTTTGCAATAAACTTTCCGTCAAATAACCTGTCCAAGAATAAGTGTACATCTCTTGTGCTGTGAGCCGGTGCACCATCCATTTGATACCAAGCAGTATTTGATTCGATAATAGGCAGTGTATCAAGTTCTTCTTCCACAATATTGCGCAATATATCTAAAAACCTTTCGCCATTTAAATTTTCGTTATAAAAATGTAGACAAAGTATGCGATTATCTTTTATTGCGCAAATAACATTAAATTGCCAACTTTCCTGATATCGCCTTTCTCTCGTTACATGGGGATTTTCGGCTGCCCAAAAATGACTGTTATGTTTATTAAAGAGGCAATTTTTGGTAAATTTAGCTTCGTCTGTCCAAATGATTTTCTTCGTAAAATTTTCGTCGTCCTGACAAGCTATGGTGAAGAATTCACAAAAAATGACCCTATTTAAGAAATCCTGCGGTTGTAAGTGCTGTACCTGCTGGTATGAAAATGGTCTCCATTTATGTCTTTTTAATACCCTTTGAATGGACATTGTTGAAATTTCCAAAGTTGTCGCTGCTTCTCGAAGAGATGCAGTGGGGTTGGTGTAGAAATATCTCATAACACCAATTTCAACTACTTCGTCATCAATTATTTTTTTTTTTTAAATTTTGGCCTAAACTGTCCATGTTCTAAACAATTTTTAACTAACCGTCGCACTACATCTTTAGATGGAATTGGTCTGTCCGGATACCTTTGTCGAAATAAAGCACACGTTCGACTTAAAATTTTTCCGGACTCTCCATAAATCAACAATAAATTCAGGTAATCCTGATTTGTAAATCCTAAACGTGACATTTTCGTATACTAGATTAGGAACTGTGTGATATACTAGGAAGTTTATTAACACGCTATCGAACTGTCATTAGAAAATTAGACATTACCCTAAAACTGTGACGAATTATCATAGCCACCTTTAGCGCTCACACGAAGTTTCTGAATACAATCACATAATTTGCGAATAGCTCCTTAAATATTCATTTTAGGTATAGGGAAATGTAATATCATTTGATGAAGAATTTAATTTTCTACCGTTTGCGACAAAAATATACAGGGTGTTCCGTTTAAAATTACGAAATAATTAGTGTTTGAAATTTAACATATTACTACTATAAATACTAACACCCTGTATAGTATTTGCACACAAGTGAAAATAATTTTCAATAGCCCATCTTAGTACCTGTCTAACTTACTGTCTAACCAATAATCATTCATCAACTCTTCTGCATACCGAAGAAATACGTCACTAAGTAATACGATGCATTTGATAAAATTTACATAAAAAACAAGTTAGCTATAAAACGGTAATGTTCACACCAGTCGAAATAAATGATCTCTACGCCAAATTTGTTGCTGAATTCAATTGTTTGAAAAAAAATTGGGTAATCTATTTAAAAAAATAAAGTTGATTGTGCTTCCGGCGAAACCGGAAATAGAAAATATGTACTAATATTTTCTAAAAGTTTGCCCCTATGTCCAAAATAACACTGCAAATTTACAAATATGGAACTTGCTTAGTTGCTGAGATACGGCTAACGTAAGTTCGTCCTGTTACACCCTGTATAGGTTTATGCTTGTTGAGAGCTAGAAATTTTTTACATTCGATTTATTGTAAAATGTGAAAATAAGGAAAATATCAATATTTTATCTTATGTAGGTTCTCGCTAGATAAAATTCTACAATTTTCTAAATAATTTCTAAAAGTAATTTATTAAACTTAGGATTTAGTTTTGCAAAAATTAATTTGCATAGCTAACGCAAAGTAGTGTTAAAAGTTGGCATTACTCCAATATGATTGTTGATTTCAGCCAGGGTTTAGAAACTGTCAAAATTTCGCCCAAATCTGTCAGATGATTTTCACAATCAAGAAACTATTTGCTGTTTTGTGTTAATATGTTGAGAAATGAATTTCATGCGTTAATTAAACATTATTTTCTACGTTGAAAAACAATTGAATTGCACTATGCAGAGAGGGCGCAAGTCAAAATAACACAATTTGAGAAAACTAGAAAAAACCTTTTTTTTTTGAGCGTACTAGCTTTATTGCAATAAATCTCTTAATAGTGTTACGATGTATCTGTAACTGTTATTTGATCACGTTATTTTATAACAAACGTCTTTCAAAAAAATTTTTTTTGGCTTATAAAAAAGTGACATTCGCCCTTTCTGCAAAACGAGAAATAAAAACCTGGTAAACTGAACGAATTTTTATTACTTTCGTAAGCAAAACATACAAAATAACTTAAAAATAGTGGGCTAAAGTGTAGTAACCTGAAAACAATGAACTAAATTTTATTATAACATTTTCATTATTGTTACAACATGTACTGGGCCATAATAGTATTAAATCGTAAAATGGTTTGTACTCCTCTGGTACAAATGCAGCACACTTTTTGATGTGTTCCATCTTATGGTGCTTTATTGGAACTTTTTGTAGAGGGTATGCTGGAGTTGTAGGTAAATTTGCAATTACAACTCTTCCATGTTGCTTTAACTGAAAAGTATGTTTCATGAAACTGTCGATATACTGATAAACTTCCACTCGATCAGGATATTGAGAATCATAAAAGAAACTTGAGAAAGTGCTGATATTAAAATGAATTTTATTTTGTCGCGGAATGTCTTTAGACTGAGTTTCTTGTGATGCACAGTCTTTTTTGTACAGTTCTGGCCACCAGTTTCTAAAATTGATTATATCTGTTGTATCAACTTCTTTCACCGTAAATTTTTTTGAATTACTACTGGTAATAATGAGTTCTGTTATTTGGTGGATCGTATAGATTCTATCATGCTTTCGTAAGTTTCTTTTTATTATGGCGAAGTCTCTATCACAAGGGAGAAACGAATGACCTCTTATGGGAAAATAATATATAATTTTAGAGAATCGTCTACTCTCAGTTAAAAAAAGAAGCATTCGGATCAGTGTATGATTTTTATTTTGTCCCCAGCAATTGTTAGAAAACAGTCGAAGTTCCTTTACACTCTCTGGAGTTTCTTTCAAATAATCCAATAGAAACGAACAAATTTCGTCAGCTGTTTTCTTGGCTTGTCCTTCACGATAAATGTACAGTTTCGCTGTATTTTGTTTGACATTATGAATGCAAAAACATGAAACGTCTAATATGACGTCTCCCACGGGACTTTTAGGTAGCTGCATATTTTGCATGAAATCGAAACATAATGTCAACACCTCTTTATTATCATCCTTTTCTTCTACCTCACTTTTTAGTTTTGAAAAAAAATTCTTACTTCGACGTTTATGTACTACTAACTCAGCAACTGCTGTTCTTTTAGCTGTATCATTTAGATTTCTATCTTTAATTTTATTATTAAGAAGTTCACAAGTAGAACAAACGTCAATCTGAGGTCGACCAAGAGACAAATTAAAATTTTCACGAAAGAAGTACCTATAAGATGCATAACTAATATTTAAGCCAACATATTTTTCTGTAAACAAGTCGAACATTATTTTTATGTTAAGTTGACTGTCTAAATATTTCACTTCTTTTCCAGAATAGTGGCTTAATTTGGTGGGAAAAGATTCCACATGACGTCTCATACACAGCTTTACATCCTCTGATAGTGCATTGGCACTTGACTTCTGTCCACGCAGGTCTCTTGGGGTTTGACCTAGTATAGTAAGCTCCTTGACTCTTCGAATGCGTTTTTCAGACACAGCATACAAATTTAAAAACGCCTTTTGACAAATTTGTATTCTAGAAGTACCTTTTAATGCAAAATATTTACATGAATGCGACTTAGGTTTATAATGATCTTCCTGACGAGCACGCCGCTGCTTTATGTCGTAAACTTGAATACTGCCTTGCAAGAAAATGTCTTGCTCATCTTTTGTTTGGAATGAATAAAATCGTTTAAAAATCTGTTATCTCTCTTCTTCTGTAAACTTATCAAAACATTTCTCTGTACAGCTGCAATATATAATATGCTGTACTTGTAAGAAATATAACAAAACCATTGTAATAACCTACCTGCATGCTAACCCCACTACTTTTAATGGAATTTGTTTGTTTCTATAGTTCTTGTATGCAGTACCTTCCACGCGTGATTTCTTGATTACATTTCTTTTGTATTTGCTAGGATCTGCTTTTCTTTTCTTTGGTTTAGAAGTAACTTCCATATTTTTGGTATTTTATGTAAATTCACGCTATTAGACCCTAATTGTACTGAACTTGTTTAACTATAACCACGTAGCACACAATAAATTATTATACTAACCTCACTTATTGACATGCAGCTGCTGACCTATTGGGCCATTACATGCAGAAAGGGCGCATGTCATTGACTTACGCCCATTATGCATAAAGCTTGCTATTACTGATGTCCGATATATACATACTGTACATACATAAGCCCTTTTTACTTATTGTAGATATACGTCGATAAAGTAAATTTTCGTTGAAAACGCAATTCATGACAAAAATGACTTGCGCCTTTTCTGCATAATGCAATTCAATTAAAAAAATAGAAGAAAAGTGTTACGTCATAAAAATTAATTTATTTTATTGTATACCGGTGTCCCTGATTTTAGTTTACAGACTGCAACTCACAATGTACGTATTGTCAACGATTATTATTATTATTATATTGTCATCCTTTTCACGTGATTATACCACTGTCTACTCCTCTGGCTTCCTCAATCTCACTATATCTTGTACATCCCACTGTTCTCTGACGTCAATGTTTCTCGCGAAATTTCTTTTCAGTACTGTCATTTCTGCGACGTGCATCATAATCTTGATTTTGCTGGTATCCTCTTTTCTATTCCATGCGTCATTATCGGTCTTATTGTGCGCCATCTATCTGCACATAAGCCTTCATACGGAGCACTAACGCTCTGTTACATAGAAGTTATCATTTCTCTAACGACTAGGGTTGTGATCACTTAAGTAGGACACTTATTTTCACACATTCACTATAATACTTGTTTAACGCAACGTGTCCTTAGATACTACATTTTTCGATATTCTAGTTCATATATCTAGGTTAGCATATCATTAAGTAAGCAGGTGTGTAAAAAAGGTCACATTAACTAGGTTAACAGAAGTAGCGATGATATATAAACTAAAGACTGAGAAGTCTAGCCAGTCAGTCTGTCATATAATGTCAGAAATCCTGGCAGGATCGCCACGTGAAGTCGGTTCAGCTAGCGAGCGGCAGGATCGCCATGTTGTGTCCTCTGGTCCTGGTTATGGCTTAGTTTCCGAAGGTTATGGCTTATTAGAGGCCGGTTTTATCGGTAAGATAAATAACTCATTCGGAAACGATATAATAACGTTTAATTTAAATAAATAACAGTATCATTACAAGTTACAATAGTTACAACACTACGATCTGATACACCAGACTGACTGACAAGACTCTTCAGTTTTTAGCTTATATATAATCTCTACATCTATTAACCTAGTTAATGTGACCTGGTGTACATATATGTTTACTTAATAACATGCTAACCTAGGTAATTGAACTAGAACATCGAAAGATGCAGTAACTAAGAAGGACATGTTGCTTTAAACAAGTATTACATTGAATGTGTGAAAATAGGTGTCCTACTTAAGTTATCACACAATAGACTGTCGCGCGTGGTATTAAAAGGTAGACCAGCAGGCAACCGACCACCTGGAAGACCTCCAAAGAGATGGAGGGACAGCTGGCAATTCACATCCCAGGAAATTTTACAGAGCCAAGTTAACAGTTAACGGATCGGGGTTAACAGATCAACCAGGTCTTAATAAGTAGAAGAAGAGGAGGAAACTTTATTGACTATTTACAGAGGGGATGTATAAGAGCTGGTCAATATTATGGTGATGTACTGGTACGATTCGATGCCAAATTTCCAACAATCCCTATTATTCAGAAAAAAAGTGTGTTCCATCAGGAGCTTCCTCTCATTCATCCGCTATGGCAACTATGAAATTTGTAGAATTAGGACAAAAATTGCGGCCTCACCCAACTTATTAATTACATCTGGTTCTGGGTTACTTTTTCTTGTTCGTGCTTTTTAGACGGCTTAAAAAAGTTGAGACGTCGCTGGGCTAAGTGTATAGAATTCAATGAGAATTATGTTGCAAAATAAAATATATTTTTTACTCTAAAATTTTATGGATATGGAGGTATTGGTCATGTTAGAAATTTAAATTTTTTCCTTACATTATTGGGAAAGAATTTCAAAATATTTCACTTTCTGTGATCGGTGAAAATTTGCTAATAACCAATTGAAAATGTTAAATTTCAATAAATCTGTAAATGATTCATATAATAATAATTCATATAACAAAATTGTAAAATTAATTTTATCGACAGACATCCTTCTGGTTTACAAACATACTACTAAAATATATGCCAATGGTGATATTTTTAATTTAAAAAAAATAATTTAAATAGATAAGTATTGAGTACCGCTGTCCGTCGTGACTCGATATGTACTGTCCGTATATCACTTGCAGATTTGCAGATATTCGGACGTATTTGTTTACATACGGTTTCTTTACAATGAATGGGTTTATACATGAGTAAGTTATGCAAGTAGAACTCTCGATTCAACAGCTGAGTATTTCGCGATGTATCAAAATGGTTTTATTGAATAATTTAAAACTAATAATAAAATTACACGGAGAGCTTTTTATATAATTTTTTTTATTAAATATTAATCAACATGCTTCATCTAAAATTAAATTTTCTGGCACTCAGAATAACACTGTATATTATAAATATAGCCAGGGCTTTCGTTTTATCTTTCCATTCATACAATCGTTACAATGTTATACTCGATTTTCGACTATTACAATGATTGGTATAACAGAAGTTTACTAAATTAAGAATTAAACGGTATGTAAATATCTGCAATGGTTTTTCTTACTATTAGAATTATTTCAAAGTAGGCGTATTGTGATCAAATTATACTTTTTAAAATAATATAATGCAGATTATCTTGCTACTAACATAGATTAGGTATCAAGTTAACGACTAAGATCTATTATTGTTTTTATGGATTTTTCTTTACATAAATTTCGATTTTAATTATATACATATGATGAATACTTTTGATCCAATAATATACGTAAGCGATTAAATCTTCATGTTCTTCTTGCTTTTGTTTATATTTATGAGAAACAATCCAAACATTAAACAAAAAGAAAAACGGTTTTGTCCGTAGTAAATGTCTGTAAAGTACTTAAATTTAATTTCTCTGTTGTCAATACATTTAATAGCTTTTCATAATATTTTAATTTCAGACATTTTTTATTGTTAAATATAAGTAGATTTAGGATATAGAGTTCAAACACAAATATTCCCAATTTTATAAATATTTAACGTTCAGTTTCAATTGTAAACCACTGTATTTATTAGCACATTCAAATTGTTAAAACTCTCTTTATTTTCTAAGAATTCTGTACACCTGCAAATCTATTTATTACCTAGGATTATAAATAATCTGAAACTTTCGCCAAATTCATTTATTGCTCTATAAATCAGCCCTTCTGTTTATTGTCTAAGGTTACACAGGTCTACAGTGACTTTGATGTTTGAAAGCTGTTTGCTAATTTGTATATGTTTGGGGGCCCTTATTCCAAAAAACGCCATATTTTTGCTCTATCACGTAAATTTTTTTTATAGCGCTCTATATCTTAAAAATGTTAATTTATTAATAGAGCTGAGGATGTTTGCGGTATAACCATGGTTATATCATGTAACCATAGTAATTTACTATGGTTACATGATATAACCATGGTTATACCGCAAACATCCTCAGCTCTATTTATTAATATACATATAGCAACCGCTAATTAAGTTGGCGCGAGCAGGGGGTGCGCAGAAGCCGTTTTTAAAAACGTCCACCCCCACTACTTAAGTAATTGTCAGAATACATTTGTCATTGACATTTGACGGAACATAATGTCTTTGCTAGGGGATCATAAAGTGATACACGCTCAGAGGTTAGAATTATCTGACATTTGATGTAAAACCAAATACAAATCTCCCCACTACTTTTAATCCTGCGCGAAGTTACCTCTCCTCGCGCCAACTTAATTGGCGTTTGCTATACCTATGACAAGAATATGTTTGTTCCATGTTAGGCATGATTTTTAAATGAATTGATTTTTATGAAATTAAATATGATTTGGCAACACTGGTTAATATTAGATTTCTCAGCAAAGCAACAGAGTCAGCGCAGAAGCGTCAATACAACGTTGAAACCTGCTTATGTGCAGCTTGGTTGTGTTAGTCGTCGTGCTACTGTGTCCGCGCGTTTGTTGTCTTCGTTGTTGCGTATTTTAAGTGTTCTAGAACGTATAAATATGGAAAGAAGACATTGTGTGAACAATCCGAATAACTTTTGTTATATCTGTGGTAGTTATGTCGTAGTAAAGCAGAGGCAAACTATAACTTCGTTTGTGAAAAATATATACCACGCTTATTTTGGTGTAAAAATTGGCGACCAAGACAAGTCCTGGGCTCCTCCTACTGTTTGTTCCGTTTGCGTTGAAGCATTAAGACACTGGCAAAAAGGTAGGAAGAAATGTTTAAGCTTTGGTGTTCCTATGGTATGGCGAGAGCCTAGAAATCACAGTGATGATTGTTATTTTTGTTCGTGTAATGTTCAAGGATTCAACAGAAAAAATAAGAAACAAATTGTGTATCCCAATCTTGACTCTGCTATTCGACCACTTCCTCATGGACCAGATGTACCGATACCTACCGCCCCAAAAGCACTAGAAAACGTCATATCGTCAGAATCAGAATCAGAGGAATCTAATTGCGACCCAGATGACTCAGATTTCACACCAGATTTCAGAGAGCCCGAAGTGTTTAACCAGAGCAAATTAAATGATTTAATTAGAGATTTGCACCTTCCAAAGGATGCATCCGAATTTTTAGCCTCCCGACTTCGTGAGAAACATTTACTGGCACCTGGCGTCACATCAAGCTTTTACCGGGATCGCAAAAAAGAGTTATGTCAATATTTTACTCAAGGCGGACCGCTAGTGTATTGCAACAATATTCCTGACTTAATTTCAAAATTAGGAAATGTGCCGTATGTAAAAGAAGAATGGTGCCTGTTTATTGACTCAAGTAAGCATAGTTTAAAAGGCGTTTTATTGCACAATGGTAACGAGCTGGCCTCGGTTCCCGTTGCCCATTCGGTACATTTAATGGAAACGTATGAAAATTTTGAACTTCTTTTAAAGAAAATAAACTACCAAGAACATCAGTGGATGCTTTGTGGTGACCTTAAAGTGCTGTGCATGCTACTAGGACAACAAGGAGGTTATACAAAATTTCCATGCTTTATTTGTGAGTGGGATAGTCGAGCAAGGGATGGACATTGGACTCAAATAGAATGGCCCTCTAGAACAAGCCTTACACCTGGTAGCAAAACTGTATTAAGAGATAGCTTGGTTGACCCCAAAAAAGTTTTACTGCTTCCTCTCTATATCAAACTTGGCTTGATGAAGCAGTTTGTTAAAGCCCTAGACAAAAATGGACAGTGTTTTAAATATTTGTGCGAGACATTTCCAGCCTTATCCGATGCCAAGTTAAAAGAAGGTATTTTTGTTGGGCCGCAGATAAGATTATTATGCAAAGACAAGGATTTTCAAAACACAATGACCAATGTCGAGAAAAACGCCTGGGTTTCATTTAAAGAAGTAATTGATAAGTTTCTTGGGAACTCTAAGGACGAAAACTACGAAAATATTGTTCAAAATATGTTACAACACTTTCATCGTCTAGGTTGTAATATGAGTTTGAAAGTGCATTTCCTGTTTTCACACTTGAACTATTTTCCTGAAAATCTTGGAGCAGTTAGCGAAGAACAGGGAGAGAGGTTTCACCAAGACATTAAGGAAATGGAACGGCGATACCAAGGCAGATGGAGCATAACGATTATGGCAGACTACTGCTGGATGTTAAAACGGGATATGCCCTTAAAAACATACAACCGAATGTCCGGACAACGCAGCTTTCTGGCAAAAGGACAAAGATTTCACTTAAAAAAGACTGACTAAAGTATTTTTTTCCAATTTTTTAACTTGTATTCAACCTTTTTACTCAATAAACAAATAAATTTTTTTAGAAATATCGTTTTTTTTTCATTTAATATTTGCAAAAAAAAACCTTACGTGATACAAATAAATGCATAGAATTTTTGAAATCAGCCTACCAAAATTATATAAAATCAGTTTCCAAAATAAAAACATTTGTCAAAAAGTTTAATTTTGTAGACCTGTGTTATTAGTGAACGTTCAATGGACCCTTAATACCTGTTATTGTTAATTATATTATATGTATATTAATATGTATAATAGGCTCACGATTCCTAAATATGTATGTACCATAAAACTTCCATTAGTGAACAAAGGCTTTACATAGGTTATTCATTGCTAAGATTTCCTTTCTTAGATATGTATAATAAATCTTATTACTCTGACAAGGGACAATCCAGAAATGCATACTTAGGTTTATGGCACCTATTAATACTTAATTAGTAATGATATTTTATTATTTATTAGTTAAGATTAGATCTCTAAAACATTATTGTAAACCTTGGTTATTGTTGCTTGTAGGTATAATTTCCACGAAATTAACAGACAGGAATTCCACGCTACGACGTCAAACAACACATTGTTCAAGCAATACGTTCTTAATCTGTAATAGTGAATAGTGAAGGGGTATTGGTTTTCTTACCTACTTGTTAAACAGGACAAAATACATCAGTCTCACATTAACATCGTATAAGGCACACTGTCTTACAGTTTCATTCAGAATATCACATTAACATCAGTATAAAACGCACAGTCTTAAAACAACAGTTCAAATCAAAATCAATATAAGCCACACAGTCTTACAGTAGTATTTAGAGTCTCATAACACTACAACAATTCCCCACAAAGATTCAAAATCACTGCCTTTGATAGCTTAGTGGTTAAAGCGATGGTTCGGCAAGCCATGCACGTGGATTCGAATTCTGCTTGAGGGCAATTTTTTTTTATAAAAAAATTCGAATAAATTAGCGTCGTAATATGTAGAAAGCATATTTACATTTATCATAACAATCATTTTTTAACTTTGAGACACCAGTCTCAACAGAGATTTATGTTAGTATGAGTCGTTGTAGGCCCATAATAAATGTATAGTCTAAATAAATATATTTAGATGAAAGTAAATTTATTCGTTAACTAACAGTCACCGAAGATTTAAAAAGATTAACGTCTTACAACCTATACACAGTGAAGTATTATAGGGGTAGTGATTCTAATAACTGACGTTAAAGCATCACCGTCAGAAACAGGATACAACCATAACATTGGTATCAGCACCCCGAACAATACATTGGTCCTTCGATAGCCGGATTCTCCAGAAAGCAGATGAAATACATTACATTCGCTTTATTGCTGAAGATGACAACATCGTTAGTCGAAATACATATTCAGTGAGATATTTTTTAGGGTGTTGTGTGATATAAATGTGTTAAAATGTTTCATGAAGAGCTAGATCTGCAATAACGAGTGCGTACTCATAAAATAGCAGAGGCAAAGAATTACCTAACACATCCATACATCTTTTTATGTCCAATACTGCAAAATAAACAATAAAGTCGTTATTAATGTTCGTGTAATGTATATCTAACACTGTTTTTGTTATCCCAGGGAGATTTTTATCGGATACTCTTGATTGATCATATTTGATATGATATTCAGGCCCCATGAACTATTGTTTGTAGTGATATTTATAGAATTTATTATTGTACTTCAGATATGTAAAGTTGAAATTTCTAAATGTGTTATCTATCGATAATTACAAAAAAAAATATTTTTATAAGCTTCTAGAAATATGCTAACCATTTGACAACAAGATCTTTTTTAATAATTCTGCTGATGGAGCAAAGTTTTATGGCGTATTACTAGAATTACAAATACTAAAAAATATTTCATATACTCAATATCAGCATCACTTAGTATCAAGTGAGTGTATTAAATTTTACTAATAAAGTATTACTGTACTTTGTATGAAATAATCGTAAACCTCTCTAAATTGATTAGTGCTATGTTATGAAAGTGTTACAGCACCCAATCATCAAGCAAAAGCAGTCGTTAAAGCTTAGATGAAGCAATTGGACACAATTTTCACAAATAGTGGCATACAAAAGCTTGTGCCAAGCTTAAGAGAAATAGAAGAGAAATGTTAACATAAAAGTTGAATAAATAAAGTTTTTGTGACGAAATACAAAAGAAATAATATTTGATTGAGTATAGCGTCCATGATGCGTTTTTAAATATTTAAAAATATATAAACAAGAAAATAAACACATATAATATATTACATATAGACGTTTTTCGACAGTATGTAACAGGTAAAGCGTAAACTAATAAAATGATGTTGACTGTTGACGGATTAAAAAAAAACATGTTTTACCTTTTCATTTTTTAACATCATTGTATTTGTTGGCACTTTAGTTATTATAGATATGTTGTTGTAAAACCTTCTCTCGCATTAGTTCCATTTGTATGTATATTTTTATAACATAGATATTCTATAATATGTTGTATTAGGTACAACTTAATTACCGTTACTTTACCCTGATGAAGCATACCAATTGAGTGGCGAAATATTGGCTAAAAATATACAATTAAAAGTCCAGCTTTCCGCAACCAAATTTGTAACCGAGACTCCTGATCTGATCAAATCAAATTATATTTTAAATCCCAATTATGTATGGTATTTGTCTGCGTTACAGTTTTGTATTTATTTGCTAATATGTAATTAATTTAAAAATAATCACGGGTAAACATGATCAGCTTATTTCAAATTTATTTACTTGTAATAAATTAAATTGGCTGCACATTCTGTTAATCTGAATTTTATAATTACGCGAGCAAATTGGATTGCGAAACTCTTTGCTTATATTTGACATGTCCATATTTAAGAAGTATGTTGTAGAGTATATATATATAATCAATGAATGTGATATCTTGTACCCGAGGATTTATACTATATACATATACCGTGAGGTTTTTATAACACCGTACATAGCCCCTATGTTCGATTTTATTTGTCCCATGTCAACGCATGGGCAGTTATGCAACTAACATTACTCCTATTAGATTTATACATAAACAATTTTATCGATAACTGTCAAAGTCGTGACAGGATAGAATAATTCATACAATGTATTCTAAAGACGAAAAAATTGAATTTATAAATTTGTATCAAGCTGGAAACAGTATTAGAAGTATACGAGATCTGTTTGCTGCAAAGTATCCCGACAGACCAATACCGGCTCTATCAACCATTCACACAATAATTAAAACATTTAATAGGAATGGTTGTATAAGAAGCACACACAAAAAGAAAAATAAACCTTCCCATGTACTTACCGAAGAACTAAAATTAAATGTTTTATGTTTCATCGAAGAAAGCCCAATAACCGCAACAAATAAGATTGCACAGCACTTTAACATTTCAAAAAGTCTGTACGTAGAATTTTTAAAATGTATAAATACAAAGCTTACAAATTTAGTAATCACCAAGAACTCTTCCCTGAAGATAAAATCAAACGCATAGATTTTTGTGAAACCTTATTTAATATAATTAATGAAAATGACAACATTTTAACAAAAATATTGTTTACCGATGAGGCGTCTTTTTCTTTAAATGGTTCAGTAAACTCTCAAAATTTTCGGTATGTATAAAAAGTATTTTTTTCAATAAAATCTAATTAATTCGTTTCTATTGCACTTTTAGGTATTGGTCACGGACTAATGATCATCGTCAAAATTTAACACATACGCAATATAATGCACGGGTCAATGTTTGGGCAGGTATCATTGGTACTGCACTTGTAGGACCATACTTCATTGACGGAAATCTCAATTCAACCAAATTCTTAGAATTGCTGAGAACACTAATTGTTCCTCGAATTCAAGATTTCAATATTGAAAATCCCTGGTTCCAGATGAATGGGGCCCCAGCACATTCTACTGCAGTTATTTCACACTTTTTGAATATAACTTTTCCTGATAAATGGATAGGCATGTTTGGTCCGATAATTTGGCCGGCCCGTTCACCAGATTTATTGCCTAACGATTATTTTCTTTGGGGATACCTGAAATCAAAAATTTATAACAATATAAATATAACGAATATTGAAGACTTAAAAACTCGCATACTTACAGCATTTCAGGAATTGCAAACCAAACCTCTTTTTTTATCAAACTGTTTGCAAGAATTTCATAATAGACTTGCATATTGTATGGAATGCGAAGGTGGACATTTCGAACATTTGTTAAAACGTTAATACTCTTCCTTAGATATAATGTTGCTTTTTTATTCACTATTTGATGAGATCTTTTAATTTTATTTGACAAATAAAAGGTGATTTATTTACGAGGTTATGCTTATAGTAGTATCATCGAGATTAGTATAGTATGTATACGCCGCATGTTTGCAATAGGAGTAATGTTAGTTGCATAACTGCCCATGCGTTGACATTGGACAAATAAAATCGAACATAGGGGCTATGTACGGTGTTATAAAAACCTCACGGTATATACACTGTGTCCATAAAGTATGGACACAAGCCCGTAATAACGTTATTGTGCATTATTTGACAAAATGTAAAGATATATCGATTAATGTTTTTTGTTAGCTATATTTAGATGCTACCATTTTGTTTTTTCCGTCGACCTTGAATAAGTTATGACGTCATTGATAATTTTTTTAAATGTCAACCTCTTTTTTTTGGGAATTTTGAAAGCCTTTACAATTCTTTATTCGATGATGTAAAAATTTTGGTATGTTCCATTAGAAAATTTTTGAATAATCATTTGTGTCCATAAAGTATGGACACACGCCCATAGTTGTGCATTATTTGACAAAATGCAAATGCAAAGATATGTCGATTAATGTTCTTTATTAGCTATATTTAGATACTACCATTTTATTTGGGAAAAATTTTTGTTTTTGTCCCAATGTAAATATACTGTATTTTCGCAAACATATGGCCTGACCAAACTAATTTTAAAACGAAATAAACAATTTCATTTTTGCACCAAGACATTTAGTTACACTAAATATTCCGAGAAAGACAGTTCGACCCTAAAAAGGTCGACATGTCTGACCATACATATTACACAAAATATGTGTTTTAACACGAAATAAATTGGTGAGTTTTGTATACTTTAATTTTCGTTACTTTAATTATTATTTTAATTTTAATTCATTCATACAAATTGTAAATATATTTCTTACCTTTCGTTGTATTAATTTTTTAGTTCTAATCACTTGAAAAAGACTTAATTATATAAAAAAAGTCGAAACGTCGTAGAAAAAAACTGAAATTCAATAAAGGTCGCTGAACCAAGAAAATGTCTATTATTTTAATATTATGACACGGCCAATAAAATAAATAAGAAATAAATTTTAATTCTTATTAACACTAAATATCTATATATATATTGTAATAACGCGAAATGCTGAGAAATAAAAATAAATGAAAAATAAAATGAAATATCAAAATGCTAGCTCGAAAACTTCAGATATAAAAATAATAATTGCAAGGATTCTGCTTAATCTCAAGGGTCTAAAAGTAAGTTCTCCATACACAAATAGACTTCTACTAATACATGAAATAATACGAAAGCGTCAAATTTATGTATAAATATATATTTAAATGAAATTATATCAATAATCACAAGATACAAATATAACTATCAAATCTGACATATAAATATAATGGAAAATGACGTTTGAGATGACGTGAGTTTATAACGTGTATAGAAAAGTGATATCAAGCAATGTTATATCTTTAACAAAATTTTATATAACAATTACACTTAAATACCTGAAGAATATGTTAAAATTTTGGAGATCACAATTTTCAATATGTTCTTTGTATGAAGCTCACAGGAAAATTTCTATCTAATACGTCAAGAATGAATGTCCGTTGCTCGATTCAAATTTCTGGATAATATCCTAGTCGCTGCGTTGCTTATAATCCAAATTAGCAGGGTAAACCACCAGGTTATGTTCAATATGGGATCCAGATGAGTTGTTCTTATTCCAAGATGATTCAAAAGAAATCTGATTTCTTCTTTAAAAGTGTTCCTTTGATATAAATATAATCTTCCGTATTCAAATGTATGATTATATTCTCCTTATATGATTAATACATCCAGAATACTTATTAAAACACTTCCTTATGTACAATATACGTCCATAAGCATTTTGTATAGGAATATAAATGGAATATTGATAAAAAGACTCAAATTATAAAATGCAGATAAAGATCTCTTTCAATCAGTCAAAAAATAATAATCAATAATTATATTTTTTCGTCGTCAAGACTCCTAACAGCAATTTTGTAAAAGTAAAAATCAGATATTCTACGAAAATTTGTGCAAAGGTTACTAAAATAATTTAAAAGATAATATTATAGAAAATCCACTCACGTAATCTCAATTACAAATCTTGTAAATGAAATTCACATAAGACAAACAGATAATAAAATATGGGAAATAATATCAAAATTACAAAATTCTTACTATAAAGAAATACTTTACAAATCTTAACATTCAAGATATAACATTGTTGAAACTGAAAACTTATTAGTAAAAGAATTAATTAAGAGGGTAGGTTGACTCACAACAATATATATATATATATATATATATATATATATACATATATATATATATATATATATATATATATATATATATATATACGAACATAACAATATTTACAAAAACAATCAAATACGAGAGAGTAACGTTTACATTTTCAAATTGGATAACGAATACTAATGTATCAAATAGTTACTTTTTAGATATCACTATTTGTAGGCCTCTTGTGCTAGTTCATTAAGCATTATCCAAGGTGCACATGTAATATTGTACTAAGACCAAAACTCGTTCTACATCCCAATTAATTAGTCTTTTATGTGATACATGCCTTTGTATTTACCAAAAAGTATGTTGTTGCTATTATTATCATTGTTATGAATTGTGTGATTAAAAAGTCAATCAAAACATAATGTTCCAAATAATTTCTTTCTTTATTCGGTAATTCGTCATATTACTTCCATAAAGACGTTTTCTATTTATAATTTAATAAAGTTGTTATCTGCAGTAAGAGATAAAAATAGTATTATGATGCGAAACGCTTGGCACAATACAAAAGTTCCTATATTACCGTAGTAATAATCCACTTTATGTTAGTAACCATAATTATTCTTTAATTAATATAATTGCATTATTTATAATAAGCAAATTTTGTAAATATAAATATATTACTTTAATGCAGTTCTGACAGCTGAATGAAATAAATCTCTTTTACCGTTTTTTATCTTTATAAGCTTTCAATACATGATATATATTCTATTTTTAATGATAGCACTGATTTTACTAATTCTCAGAGATTTTTATTTAAATGTTAAGCGCTTAATATTTGCATGTGAATCCTAACTACACTTCAAAAATATTTGGATATAATATTACAATGTCATAATTGGACTTGCATAGACGCACTTTTTAAATCGTAAATAAGAAAAATAAATATTTGTTGTATTTCATAGACATTTATTGTGTATTTACATATATATTTAATATAATTTTGATAAATAAAGGAAATAGGTGCGATCTTTCACTGAAATAAATACATTTCGGCATTAAATATTGGAGTTCGGGAATAAGTATTGTATGACGTGATAAAATTAATAACCTTGTCGTGTGATCACGGGTGGGGACGACAGAAATTGATCATAACAATGCGCCAAGTTACTGTGACTTTCTGACTACAAAAGCTGTTGTCCATTTAGATCAGAGGCTCCCAAACTTTTTTTTGGCACAGACCATTTTGAAAGTTTTGCTGGTTCCGGTGGACCCCCTGCAGCTACATCTCTACCATATTCCCAAAACTCGACAAAAAATGTGAAGATTAGATCTAACTATGGAAATTTGCGTTGCGGCTGAGTTATTGGTTAATTAATTAAAGTAAAGTTAGCCAATTAAAAAAGTGATTCCATCCAACTTTAATCCTTTGACATCTACTCACAGCACAAGAAACCAATATTTTATTTAGAAAACTCTCCATTCGGAGTGGTAAAAATAAAAAGAAAAATACTATATTTCCTTGTGTTGTAGGTATTTATTCAAATATGTAATTATTACACTATTAATTATTATTGTTATCATATTACATTGTAATATGATAACAGTCGTAATATAATTAAAATTAAATATTAATAACGTAACGTAACTTCTACAATGGCAATCACAAAATAGTCATAATTTTAGTGGGAGGGATGCACTTGATGGATTGGCAACAAATTATCAATATTTGGCTTCAGTTTTGTTAGGAATAACCGCAAATCTCCCCGTTCTGTGATATTCAATCTGCTCTTTTTTTTGTTAAAAGGTTTGTAACGACACTAAAACTTTTCTCGACAAGATGTGACGAGGGAAACGCTATCAAAAGCTTTCTCGCAATTTCCCACAGAATATCTTAGAATATCTTCAAATCTGATTTTAAAGTCATCATGCAGGGCAATTAAATGTTGAACGTATGTGTGAATATCCTCATCAAGGCATTCTACCTGTGACAAGTTTGAAAACTGGGAAAATTCGCGCCGACTAATATTTTGCTTCATAAATTTCAATTTTCCAAGAAAAGCTGAAATTACACCCTTTGTTTTTATTAAATAGAGGCTCTCCCCTTGTAATTGTAAGTTAATGTCCTCCAGCTCCATCTGGCATTAAATTTTTTGAACAAATCTGTCAAATACGCGATGTCTGCGTTCAAATTG
The DNA here is from genome assembly GCA_935421215.2 of Melolontha melolontha. NCBI lineage: Eukaryota > Metazoa > Arthropoda > Insecta > Coleoptera > Scarabaeidae > Melolontha > Melolontha melolontha. The sequence continues at coordinate 164,912,957 of OW285238.1, read as the reverse complement.
ATCAGGTTTTCTTTTAAATCTGGATCTTTACTTTCCAGAAAAAACTGATTCAAAAAGTGAGAAAAATCTTGTTAAACATGCACCTTTCGACAACCAGCGTACTTCAGTATGTAAGAGCAATCGTTGGAAGTCTTCATCATTTTCATCGCACAATTGAGCAAATAAACGCGTATTCAATGCATTGCTTCTTATTTTGTTAACTGCATTAATCACAAATTGAAGCGATTGGTGCAATTTAGCACACAAATTTTACGCTACTAGGTGTTGTCGATGGATGACACAGTGAATTGCAGTTACCTCTGGTATAATTCTTTTAAGATGGCTTATAATCCCACGACATCGCCCGCCCATGGCAGGAGCTCCATCTGTTGCCACCGAAATAACGTTTGTGAATGGAATCGATTTTTCCTTAAAAAAATCACTCAGGACATTAAATATTGATTCACCTTTAGTGTCCGTCTCCAAAGTTTTCGCGAATAGTAGCTCTTCATGAATTTTTTCGTCCATAACAAATCGAACATATGCCAATAATAATGCTTCATTACCAGGTAAAGTTGACTCGTCCAATTGAATAGAGAAATGAGTTGTTTGCAGATAATTACACAAGAAACTTTCAATATCAGAGCTCATTTCGTCAATACGTCTTTGTACAGTGTTGTTACTCAAAGGAATTCTTTTGAGTATGTCAAATGGAGATTTTTGCAGAACAGTTTTTAAAACCTCTTCAACAGCGGGTAAAATTAACTGTTCTCCAATGGTGTGCGATTTTCCAGATTTCGCTATAAGTTATGAGATATTGTAAGATGCCTGCAAGCCATCATCGTTACTTTCCGACGTTGAAGCGAACATACTGTGCACGGTGGGTCTCTTTTCATATTTTTCCTTCAATGTTTGAAAATATTTCAAATCTTTAGCTATTTTATCAGGGTGACACCTTCTTAGATGATCTTCGAGCTTCGATGGTTTCATAGAGTCATTGCTCAATACTTTGTGGCATAAAAGGCATATGGGCAATCGCTTGTCTGCCCTTGATGGAAGAAAACCAAATTTTAAATAATTAACACTGTTTCATTATGAAACAGACATGTAAATAAATTTACATATCTGTAACTGTATACTTGGACAATACCTCGTATTTTCGGCATTTACTTCTGCTTAAGACATATGTTTCTGCATTTATAGGCGTCGTCAGCTAAGCTAATGGAGCAATGTATACAAATGATACAAATCTTTATAAATAAAATCTGTATCTGTATATGACATTAAGTCATGAGTCTTGAATTTTGACTTGTGGTCGAAGATGCCTCCATTTCCACACCGTTGTTATGTATATCCCAGGGTTGTGATGTGTTTGTGTCTGATTAATATCGTGTATTGTGTTTTTTGGGCGGTCATGTGTTTTGTATGTGCAGTCTGTGCGTCAGTCGTGTTTTTGCGTTTAAGTCATGTGTGTTTGTTTGTTGGTCATAATCACATTTTTTTTTGCGTTTCAGTTTTGTGTGTGTGTTTAATGTGTTTTATTGTAAAGTGTTATTATTGCCTGTGTTTGTTTTACGAAGTATTGTATTTGTTCGTTTGTTGCGTTAGTCGAGTGTAGTGTTATTAGCATATTGCCTAAGGCAAGTGCTAATTCGTCAACTGTGTTATGTGTTGTTTTGTTTTGTCTTTGAGTCCAGGGATTATTTGTTGGGGGTGGTGCTGGTATGTATTTAGGTTTGGGTGCGGTTTTGTTTGCTGGGTTGTTAGGATTGTTAGGACAGTTGATGAATGTGGATAGGTGAGGACCACCGCAGTTTGCGCACTTTGGTGGGGTTGTTTTAGTCTTTGTACATAAGTGTGTCGAGTGTTCGTCGCCGCATTTCATGCACTTGTAGTTGATGTGACAGTTTCTTTGATGATGTCCGAATGTCTGGCATTTGTGGCATTGTATAATGTCAGTCCGTTTATTTAAAGGTTCTATTTTGATTGTAAGTCCGCAGCAGTCGCGTAAGTTGTAAATTGATTGGTACTCTCTCGTCAGTTCGATTAATGCCAGTGGTGCAGGAATGCCGTGTTTACCGTTCATTCTTTTAATTTTTAATGTCCGGTAACCTTGGTCAGTCAGATCGTCAGTGATGTCAGTGTCTGTGATAAAGGTAGGAATGCCACGCATAACTACCTTTAATGTCTTCTCGCTTCTTAGTTGGAATGTGTAGTATTGTATTTGTTCGTTGTCGAGTGTGTGTTTAAGTGTACGGTAGTCATTGTCAGTTGTCGGTTCGATGTGTATGCCTTGTCTCACTAGTTTGTTTTCTACAGTGTTAATATTGTTTGTTTTCAGTATGTGTCGTATGTATGCCCATTTGTCTTTTTCTGTGATAATTATTGGTGCGATTTTGTGTGTTTTACGTGTTTCTGTTTTTGTGTTATGTTGGTTTTGTCACTTACCCTGGGTGTGCTGTTTGATGTAGACGGCTGTGGAGTGAACTCGGAGGTTTCCTCTTCCATTTTTTCCTCGGTTTTGGTATTGAGGGCGTCGTAAGAATTTTTTATTTCAATTGGTGTATTTGCGTGTTCTGTTTTTTGTTTCTTCGTTGTTTTCTTCGGGTGTGTGAATGCGTCGGTGATTATTGTTGCGGTTGTCGGTTTTGTTTCTTCTGTGTGTTCTGTGTTGGATATAATTGTTGCTGTCGGATTGTTTTCTTCTGTGTGAGGTGTGTGAAATGTAATTGTTGCAAAGGGATTTTGGCGATCAACCATAAATATTTGTGATTGTTCGCGCAACAGACGTTGGATTTCTTTCTCGTCGGTGGTATTTTCAATTATAGATTTAGCGTCTAATAATTGTTGTTCGGTGCATCTTCTTCTAAATCTTGGTCTCAGATCCATGTTAGTGATTTGAATCACGTTATCTGTTCTTTCTCCGGCCATTTCTTCCGGGTTCGTATTTACGCTGTATTGACGTAAGTGCTCTCAACTGCGATGTAGCAAGAATGGATATCGCAGTGAGAATGTTGACATTAAGCCGAACCGCTCATTAGATATAGCAAGTTTCATTCTATAAGGTGGCACTTATTTACGAGTGACATCTTACGGACAAAAGAGACTATACCAAAGAAAGCGATCTTTCGATTGACAAGCTATGTTCGTACGAATCAAAAGTAATACGGGTAGTCCTTCAAAAACGAGTCAGGTGGCGGTAGATATACAAAAATGTTTTAAATATCTATACGTATAAATGGCAGAAACATATGTCTTAAGCAGAAGTAAATGCCGAACATACGAGGTATTGTACAAGTATACAGTTACAGATATGTAAATATATTTACATGTCTGTTTCATAATGAAACAAAAGCTTTATACGTGCAAATACGTATAGATATTTAAAACATTTTTGTAAAATTAACACTGTACTGTCGACATTTCTTCTTAGATTCAGTCATGCTTCGTATCAGTTACCTACCTGTAAATAAAAAAAAAACTTTGTTGTAGTAATCTTAAGGCTTAGGCTAAGTTACTTAACAGGATATGGCTATTTTAACAGGATTAATTGATTATTGCAATGAAATAAACATGCAAACACACGAGGCACTCGCATAATTGTATTTGCACTCCCAAATACGTCATCACGAGCCGCGCCTACTTTTTGGTATTAACTTTTGTATAATTTTGGACATTGTACGTAAGAGACGGATATGTACTTATACATGGAGTTAATTCGGTTGGTGGTTTATTATGTTTACTGGACTAGATATCCATTATTTTCCTTCAAACTGAGGAGTTCTCTATACTGAAAATGGCATTCATTAATTCCGTGAACATAACTACTCCTTTCCTGACCAATTGTTTCACTATTTAATTGGATTTCAGATCATGTCCTGGTGCTTTTTTAATTTTTAATAATCGATTTGCCTTTACCTAATTAAATAGCACTAAACTATATGATAATTGTTAATATTTAATCCTACCTTCAGATAACCACAAATAATTACAAAAATAAGAATATTTTAGTGTTTTTATTTATAACTTTGTTTTGTTTAAAAAAGAAATATGCGAAAAAAATTAATACATTACTTAATCTCAATTAAAAGACAATTTAGCGATATGTTTCTCTCTTCACGTTTCTTTATTCTGCGATAAATGCACATTCGTGGTAACATATTTACGCAATCAAGCATATTACTCATTCATACGTCTATAAATTAATGAAATTTCACGTGACGAGATGAACAAGGTCACAACTTCATATCAATTTGGAGGACGCAAGTAGAATTGTTTCCGATCATATTTGTCGGCCGTTCGTATTTCTTTATGCTACCTGTAATTATCTAGTTGGATGTATAGTATACATTTTGTATATTATTGCATATTGTCTCTGCATAATAAACATGTTACGAGAGCACGTTTATTATATTAAATTGCCCTGGATACAGTGCGAGCTGTATATGGAAAACCACGAATATTTTTCATGCAAATTGACATAAGATAGATTATATTTTTCGAAGTACACAGACTGAAATAAAAAAAAAGAAAAACAAGAACGTAAAGTTATACTTAAAATGAATTTTAATGTTTAACTTTGCCATAAAAAAACAAAATAGGAGACTGATTTGATGAGAGGGATTTTTAAATAAAACACTTACTTTAAACTCTAACTTCCTCTTTTGAATGAGTCGTTTCTTATGAATAATTTCACTAACTTGTTGTCTAATGTGGTCATCTAATAAATCGAATTTAATGTTGTGTAACTTAAACGATAGTTCTGAATGTAATACCTTAATGTAAATCAGAAGAGTGTCTCTGCAGTGGAACCAAAATTTGGATTCTTGTTTAATCCAAATTCTCTTCGCGGCATTGATCGCTTTTTTAGAGGATATGGTGTGTGTTCTGATTCTCAGCTGTACATAATTCGGCGTTAAATTTCTTCGTAAGCATTGTTGTTTAAACCATATATTTTGTACTGCCATACATTTCACCCGTAACTTTAAGTCGAAATTGGCTTGTTGCACTGCACTGGTTTGTTTAAGAAAATTAATACTGGTAGCCGTAACTTTGTGGTAATTCATTTTGAAAATAATAAAATAAAATAAAACAATAACTTTGTTATACCACTTTATTCACATGTAGTAGTGACCGCGGTTTCGACATACAATGTCATTATCAAACTGCAAAAGTTACAGGCTTACATAGATCTTATAAATGACACAAAAATATATGGGGGTGGTTTATGATGTTATTTAAAATTACTACTATATATTTAACTATTATATACAACATTGGAAAAGAGGTGTATATATAAGATCCAACTGGTCGTTCAAAACAATATCTATTGTGTTGTTTCGGCTTTTAAAAATTTCTAGTGACTCTAAAAGATTTAATTTACGACCTTTCTCGGCCAAATGCAATATATTATACAGAAAGGCATACATTTGGTCATCATAAAATATTGCATTTGGCCGAGAAAGGTCGTAAATTAAATCTTTTAGAGTCACTAGAAATTTTTAAAAGCCGAAACAACACAATAGATATTGTTTTGAACGACCAGTTGGATCTTATATATACACCTCTTTTCCAATGTTGTATATAATAGTTAGGTATATAGTAGTAATTTTAAATAACATCATAAACCACCCCCATATATTTTTGTGTCATTTGTAAGATCTATGTAAGCCTGTAACTTTTGCAGTTTGATAATGACATTGTATGTCGAAACCGCGGTCACTACTACATGTGAATAAAGTGGTATAACAAAGTTATTGTTTTATTTTATTTTATTATTTTCAAAATGAATTACCACAAAGTTACGGCTACCAGTATTAATTTTCTTAAACAAACCAGTGCAGAGCAACAAGCCAATTTCTACTTCAAGTTACGGGTGAAACACAGGATGGCAGTACAAAATATATGGTTTAATCAACAATGCTTACGAAGAAATTTAACGCCGAATTATGTACAGCTGAGAACCAGAACACACACCACAGACACTCTTCTGATTTACATTAAGGTATTACATTCAGAACTATCGTTTAAGTTACATAACATTGAATTCGATTTATTAGATGACCACATTAGACAACAAGTTAGTGAAATTATTCATAAGAAACGACTCATTCAAAACAGGAAGTTAGATTCTCTATCAAACCTACACAATACACCCCTAGTTAACAACACTTACTTTAAGGTAAAAAAGATATTTTATTTTGCAACATAATTTCCATCCAATTCGATACATTTAATCCATCGACTTTCTAATTTTTTAAGCCGTTTCAAAAGTAATCTCTTGAAAGCTCGTTAGAATAGGCATTTACGTCGAATCTCTTCCACCAAACTATTTTTTCCAAGTCTAGAAACAAGAAAAAATCGCTCCGATACAGATCTGGTGAATATGGCAGCAAATCGTATCCTAGTTCGACAAATTTAGCGGTTCCCACAGCGGATAAATATTACCTGAAGCTTACAACGAAATACTTCAAATAATGTGCCTGTCGACAGAGCTTTTGCTAGAGATATCGAAACAAAAATTACCTTTTCTGGTCTCCCTCAGAATTCGCAATGGTCATCTCGTTTTTCTACTTAAGAAATTAATTCGGCCATTGTCCGGTTCACGCTATGAAAGGCTCTTGGCGTTGAGAATGTCTTTCCAGAATTCATCAAAACTCTTGGAATAGATGAACGAGAGTAGTTGGGAAACTTTAATAACAATATCTTAGATACTGGAGATATCCCTAACATTTTTCGGGAAGCAAACATCCCAGAAATATTAAAACCTGAAAAATCCCCAGAAGATTCTGGAAGTTATAGACCTATAGCTCTCTTATCTGTTGGCTATAAACTTCTAGAACTTCTAGAATAGTGCTCACCGTCGACTAGATTATTAATAAGAAGCCACCCGGTTTCAGAACGAAGAAACTGCTGTGACCGAGTCATATTAGATATTAACAAGGCATATTGAAACAGGCTTTCAGAAGGGCCGGAAACCACCAGCTGCTTTTGTCGATCTCTCCAGTGTCTATGACACAGTTTTGAAGAATGGAATGATTTTTAAATTCCAAAAAAATATTTCACCTGTTAAATTAGGCAAACTTATCCAGAATATGCTAAGCAATCGCCGAATCGCAGTATGCCTATATGCAGATGACCAGGTTTTATGCACCCAAATTAGGAATTTATAGGATGGAGTATTACAACTTGCTGAAGGCTTGCAAGCTTTAGAATCATGTCCGTTTTATTTATGTTGCAAAGAAGGCAATAAAGAGCTGAATGTTGAATTTGGTGGTGGTCGAATCACCCATAACCCCCACCCTAAATATATGGGCGTAACGTTTGACCGACCTTTGACACTTCTATAGAACTAGTCATTACATAAACATGCCAGCAATTCATTGGGCGCGAATGGGGAGACCTGGCAAACGGTATCCATTGCACTGGCTTACTTTTCTGCTGAATACTGTACTGTTGTCTGGCATCGAAGTTCTCACACCAAGCTTATAGTAGATATTTAACTTAACGATATAATGAGGATCGTCATCGGTACTGTTAGAACCACTCCTAGTCTCTGGCTATCGTTTCTTTCTAACATTGCCGCGCCGGATATCAGGCGTCTCGCTGCAGCAACAAATGAATGGGCTAAAATTAGCAGCAACATCAATCTTTCTATACATAATGATTTGAAGAGCGTCCCTAGGACCCGACGGAAATCTAGAATGCCGATTTGGCTCGATAAACCCCTGACAGAGACTATGAGTCGATCACCTCCGGTGACAGGGAAGAGAATATGTAAAAGAGAGATATATAAAAAGGAGTGGGGATGGTACAGAAGATGAGAAAGCAAAACGATTATGTGGTGTGCTGTTCCACTTCATTCAAGACAGTAAAGTAAACTAACAACAGTGGAACGGAACACAAGAATACAAGTCAAATTTGAAAGAGTGGAACACGTGCCCTAGAAGAAGAAGATAATTAATTAATTACATTAATGTGAATTAGAGTAAATAAAATAATTTCTACAAAACAGTACAGAGTTACCTTAGAAACGAAGAATGCCGGGAGGCGTGTTGTCTGCTGGTACAGCACGTGGAGTAAGATGTTTTTCTTACGAAGGTTCTGAACAGAAGAAGGATGAATAACACTCGTTTGGGAAAATATTTGTTTTATTGTCCATAAGTTGGAGGGGGATCGAAGCTGACGATGTTTTGAATTAAGAACTAACAAAAGAAATACTATCTATTTGGAAACGAATATACATAGAAAATGGTTAAGTTGAATTAATATTTGAAATTCGAGTTATATTTGCGAAGCGTAACAATATAAAATATAAATAAAATAAATTATAAATTAAAAAAATTCATAACAATAATAGGAACTTTACTGCATTCCCAATATAGACGACTGTATTTAATATACAGTGAGACTAGGTTTTAACATTTCACCTAATCTTTCTAAATTAAACGCCAGTAAAAATTTAGTTTTGTTGTTTGCAATAACAGATCTAAAACTAATGATGCTGTTTAGGACTGATAAAGGCTTTTTTTAATTTGCATGTAATTCAAATTGAATGTACTTTATGATTATATTAAAACTATGTGCTCTTATTTAAGACATGGAACGTAATGGAAAAACTGATTCCAAATTGCATGTGGAAGCGAAACCTACGCGGAGAAGATTAAAACCAAGTGATCCAGACTTTATGCCTCCTGATGGCGGATGGGGTTGGCTTGTAGTATTTGCTTGTGGATTCAGTAATGTAAGTTTTACATCGCTGCAATTTATGTATTTTTACAATTACACCTTAGTGAATATAATAAATAGTATTGAAGTATAATCAATTGTTTTAAGACAAAGGGTTATAATGTTTGTTTTAATGTCATACTTTTATTCTTGGAATCCATAGTATCATAGTATTACATTAAAATAACGTTTATCTAGTGCTATATTTACTGCCTTTTTGAATACTTTTGTAAAAAAATTCTTCCATAAAATTGAGAAAAAGGTATAATATTGATTACTTTATTTTATGGTCGAATAGATTCTAAATTAAAATGTTTATTCATTTATTTTCTTATATTTATTATTTATAACACATTACTAAATTGCTGCGATAGTATATCATGCAAAAATAGTGAATTGAACAAATCTATAATTCTTAATTTCCAACTTTTTCTTTATGTTACAGCTTAGCACGTTTCCAATGCTTCAGCAATTTGGTATAATATTTAGAGAAAAATTTCAGTTTCTTCAAATATCAAATTCAAGAATGACAACAGTGATCAACATGAATTCCGCCGCTACCGCGTGTATTGGTGGGTGCGTGCATCGTATTATGATGCGGTATTGTTTTTGTCTACATAATCGTATTGCTTTGTAATTACAGATAATTACTATCACTAATATTATTACAGTCATCATAAAATGAATCATCGAAGCCAGTTATATATTGAATAACCACATGTGATTTAAATACCTAATCACTCGCGGTCAAACTGATATCTGTAATCTTTCATTATGCTTATCTGTAAACTGGTTTATTGACGGAGGTAATTTATTTTGGAGTACAAAGTTTGGTTTTTATAGGCGTTTAAAAATTAGGAAGTACACATTTTCTGTCTGATAGATTGACAGTTTTTATGCGTTAAAAAAGACGATCTAAATGTGTTCCTATTTTAGTGGAATCAACTAGAATTAGTTTCTAATTAAATACTTTATCGCAAATTATAGAAGAGAAATTCTGTCTCGCTTTTTTTTATTAATGAAGTAGAGAGATAAATTGCAAATTTAATATGTATCATTGATTGATGTTGCAGACAGTTCTTGGTCAAACATTTTAGTAATTGACTTTATTAAATATTTAAAATAAATCACTTAACTGAATTTCACTGGTTTTATTAGAATAATTCTAGCATATGTTTCGGATGTTACGCCATTATCAAAGAGATATATTTAAATCTGACTTAATATATAGGGTGATTTATGAGCTCACCGATAAACTTTGCCATATGAAGGCGCATGTAACTTTAACAAAAAAAACATTGTTGGAACATATTGCTATGTATTGTGGTGTTGATTAACTTATTTAAATTGGCCCACAATACACAATAGCTTGCCCAGTTTCACTCTAATCGGTACAGCTTTCCAGGAGCTCTTGTATCTTCAGGGTTACCCTCAAAGGGTATGTGTTAAATAAAACAAAAGGTATTAGCAAAGAAATAAAACTCGCATTAACAACACAAACATTTACTACAAAAAGAAAAAAAAAATTTCAACTTTATAGAGTATAAAGAAGTGCTGAAGCAATAAATGTGCAACAGCGTGAGGAAAACTTTTATAAATAATGACTTATATAAAATAAAAAACCTCACTTTGACCGCGAACAAAATTAAACTAATTAAATATTTAGGAAAACTATCAGACTTCAATAATTACGTTATTCCCACCTCCAACCGCAAAACAGAAAAATAACTGTAAGCGCGCGCATCAAAACTAACCCATACGCACATTCAACATGGTAAAAATGTAATTTTCCCACCAATTCCTACTTTTTAAAATATATTACTGATACAAAAATACTACATAAAAAGTATGAAAATTTTCCTTGATATTTATTTGACTATAAATATATTTTATAAACTAATAATTTACTGAATTTACGAGCTCAATCAATATACAAATCATAGAACTAAATTAATATATATATATATATATATATATATATATATATATATATAAATAATTATACTTGCAAATATACACGTACATTAATTAATGTAGTCGTCACGCTTCACAAAAAAATTCTAAAAGAGAGATTTCAGATAGGTCGCATAAATCAAAAATTACAAGTATCAGAAACTCATAATTAATCGGGAATTACTTTAAACACATCAGCAATAACTCAACTAAAAACATAAACCGAAATTACTATAATATCCTGAATAAAAAGGAAGTCTTTATTCAGCAGAAATTAACTGAACCTATCTGTCTAATGGATGGAAAATCTCTCACTCCTTCCTCTCGGAAATGAAAATATCACCATGCCTAAAACAAAATCAAAAGACTGACTACGACGATATACTTCCGCTGTACCGGGACTGCGTACATCAAGACCACGCTCGAACAACCTACAGACGTGGACCAAAATACACATTATAAACGAATTTTAAATAACATAAAATATCTCTAAGTATTTTCCTGGAATAAAATGTACATAAATATATAGTCTTTAACTGTTTCTATAATTTTTCTCTTCGGGGAAAAATTCATGACAATATGTATAATTTCAATTATTTAAGGAAATAATAGAGATCAAAGGATTGATTGTAATTATTTAAATTTTTCAAAATCACTTAAATATTTACATAAATTGCTCAAAACTCAAAATCATCTAATTACATAATTATAATAAATGCTCAAATTGTCCTCTTCCGGCTCACAATGACGAGTTTTTAACTCGAGCTGAAAGGTATGGTTGATTTCTAATCTGAGTAGCAGCATTTTCTAGTCTTTGTAACAACTGTGGTCGTGTATTAATTTCCACTTGATAAACAATTTGTTTCATGTGCCCCCAAAAATAGAAACCTAAAGGATTTAAGTCGGGTGGCCACGGTGGCCATGCAATTGGACCATTATTACAAATCCACCTGTTTCTAAAGTGCTGGTTTAACCACTCAACGACTATCCGTCCGCGCTGAAGTGGAGCACCGTCGTGCTGGTACCATATAGTTGCAATAACGTTAAGAGGTGCATCTTCAAGAAGCTCGAAGATGTTGTTTAAAAAATTCTGTCAGAATCTGCGTTCAAACGTTCTTCCAGTTATCCTTGAAAATTCCACCCCATACGTTGATTTTGAATATTGGTTGAAAATTACGTAATTTAATCGCATGTGGATTTCGTAATGCCCAGATACGATCGTTATGGTAATCGTTAATTCCGTTTCGTGTAAAGCACGCTTCAGCGGTCCACAGAACATTCGAAATGAAGTCATTATTTTGAGCGTGTTGCTGCAATAACCAATTACAAAATGCTAGCCGTCGCTGAGCATCTCCAATTTATAAGGCTTGACTTACATTCAGATTGTGTGCTATTCTCCGAGTACTAATTGAAGAATTGCCAATTACAGTATCAATAACAACTTTTTCCTGTTCTATATTAACTACATGTGGTAGCATGGCTTTTGCTAGAGCAGGATTACCTGTTTCTCGTAATTTTCCGAAAGATTACCAGAAAACTGAGTGATGCGGTAGATTACGAAGTGGAAATCTTTCTTGATATTTTCGCACATATTCGCGTGCATTTCCATTATAATAACCATAGACGAATATGATATCGGCATACTCTTCAGTAGACTGATGCAGACTGACATGTGTATTTATGCTCTGTTGTGTTGTTAATAAATCATAACAATAGCCATGAATAAACATTTAAATAATTACAATCAAACCTTTAATGTCTATTATTTCCTTAAATAATTGAAATCGTACATATGTCCCAATAATATTTTCTTGTTAAAATTACATGCGCTTTCATACGATAAAATTTGTCAGTGAGCACATAAATCACCCTGTATGTAAGCGTCGTACTTATATACCTAACGTTCTTTTACAATAATGTCTATGAAGGGAGTATTCACGACATCTAACTGTGTATTAGTCACTAAAAAATTATTTTTTCTCTCGTCTAGAAGCAGCTTAGCCGTTCGTCATAAAACACTTTTACCGGGGAGGGGGGTGCTTTCCTGTGCATCAGATGTTATTAGATATCTTTTGTGAGCTGACAATATAAGATTGTGCTTATCTTGCGAGAGCGACTCTAAATACGTCACTTCGTAAGTGCACTGAGGAGATCGTTAAATCGAAACACATATCATATTTCTATACGTTGAAGTGACCATTGGCTAAATACGTTGTGTATATGCATGTATACAGATATATCTTTAACATATTTGTATTAATTTGTATACTTTAAAATACTATTTATTAATAAAATTAATACTGGTAGCCGTAACTTTGTGGTAATTCATTTTGAAAATAATAAAATAAAATAAAACAATAACTTTGTTATATATACCACTTTATTCACATAAAATTGTGACCGCGGTTTCGACATACAATGTCATTATCAAATGACATTGAATGTCGAAACCGCGGTCACGATTATATGTGAATAAAGTGGTATACAGGCTGATTCATTTTCGGCCCTCACCATGGGGATCTCGCTTATTATTGGAGATAGAGTATAGTTTAAATTTGGCAAAGTTGTTAAATTTTGTGTTTGTTATAAATCTGTAAAGAAAATAGACCTGTGACAAATAACCTTCGTTATTTAAAAAAAAACGCGAAAACCCCATTTTCTTCTTTTACCTGTAGCACCGACATTTGGCCTTGTAGAGAAAAAATAAAAACACGTCCTTGTGGCCATTTCTAAACCTCTATCCAGTGGTGTACTCTAAATTTTTATACGACGTTTCGTTTCTTTCTGCCATCATCAACTATCTAATTTCTTATAGGCGCCATATTGGATTTAGACATCTTCAGAAAGAGTTTTCTTTTCTGATTTCAAACATGTACCACATGCTGACTAAAGTTTTTGACATTAGGTTTTATTTGAAAGAATAAATTATAAGATTAAATAAGGTAGCCATGGAATTTCAATCTGTCAAACATTTCATTTATTGTTCATTAATAATACAAAAATGTCATACACTAACGAAAAGAAACGAGATATGATAAGTATTTTTTATTCTTCGAACCGAAATTCAACAGTAGCGAGTACAAGATATCTACAATTATATCCAGAACGACAACAGCCTCATCGTACCATTTTTCTGATCTCGACAGAAATTTGGTCGAGAATGGATCGTTTACTAAGCCGCGTAATGGTCAAGACAATATTTTACAAATGGTAAATTAAAAGCGTGTTTTCAAATTTCATGTTAATCTTGTATTTTTATAGATAAATAATAATCCCTCAATTTCTACACACGAAGTAGAGTCAGAATTAAATTTGTGCCAGTCCAGAGTTTGGAGAACTTTACATAAAAGTATGTTTAAACCATACAGGATCCATGTTAGTCACTCTTTACTGCCTGGAGATAATTTGGGAAGGCTAGAATATTGTAATTGGTTAATGGGAAGGATAGAAAATGACGAAAATTTTTTAAGCAAAATCATCTGGTCAGATGAAACAAAATTTACAAATTCTGGAATGTTCAACAGAAATACGAAGCACTATTGGGCAGTACAAAATCCCCGACAAAACAGGGCTAGAAGACCACAACATCGTTTTGGAATAAACGTTTGGATGGGTATTTTGGCAAATCGTCTCTTAATCCCAGTTATGTATGAAGAACATTTAAATGGAGAAAGATATTTAAACATTTTACGTACATACGTATCTGACTGTCTTGACGACAGTATCCCATTAAATCAATTACAATATTTATGGTGGCAACAAGATGGCGCACCAGCACACAATGCAGCTGTTGTTAGAAATTTCTTAAATCAAGAGTTTGCAAACCGTTGGATTGGAAATAGGGGAGTTGTTCAATGGCCTGCGAGATCACCTGATTTAAGTCCGCTAGATTTTTTTTTATGGGGATATGTTAAAAATAATATTTATAAAGTAGATGCGCCACAAAACATTGAAGAATTACGAGACAGACTTCAGAATGCCTTCGATGCAGTTCCTAGAAGAACTATACAAAGGGCAGTACAAAATGCCAGAAGGCGTGCCCAATTGTGCTTTACCGAAGATGGCCAGATAATTGAACATTTACTGTAACTGTTTATTGTTTACTTTTCTATGTATTTTTATTAATGTTTCTGTTATCTTGTACTCGCTACTGTTGAATTTCGCTTCGAAGAATAAAAAATACTTATCATATCTCGTTTCTCTTCGTTAGTGTATGACATTTTTGTATTATTAATGAACAATAAATGAAATGTTTGACAGATTGAAATTCCATGGCTACCTTATTTAATCTTATAATTTATTCTTTCAAATAAAACCTAATGTCAAAACAAAAACTTTAGTCAGCATGTGGTACAAGGTTGAAATCAGAAAAAAAACTCTTTCTGAAGATGTCTAAATCCAATATGGCGCCAATAAGAAATTATATAGTTGATGATGGCCAGAAAGAAACGAAACGTCGTATAAAAATTTAGAGTACACCACTGGATAGACGTTTAGAAATGGCCACAAGGATGTGTTTTTATGTTTTCTCTACAAGGCCAAATGTCGGTGCTACAGGTAAAAGAAGAAAAGGGGTTTTCGCGTTTTTTTTTTAAATAACGAAGGTCATTTGTCACAGGTCTATTTTCTTTACGGATTTACAACAAACACAAAATTTAACAACTTTGGCTAATTTAAACCTATACTCTATCTCCAATAATAAGAGAGATACCCATGGTGAGGGCCGAAAATGAATTTATTAATAATTGCTTCGAATGTAAAATTAGCTACTACTAAAACTTAAAACACTGAACATATTAATTTTCCAGTCAACTAAAAACATTTATAACTGTAAGTTTGAAAGAAAATAATTTAATATCTAGTAATCACATTTATTCAGCAAAAACTTTGAACAAGTTTATAAATATCAAGGTTTTCTATACATAAACGCGCTATATTAAAAAAAAAGGATAGAGAAGATTAAGGACAGTTTATTAAATATTGAAGTTATTTAAGGAGGAAAAGAAATGATAAACTAAAATTTTACGCAAAGTTATATAATATGCAGCAGATATGGGCCAAGACTTTTGATTAAAAAGTAATTTATACACATACATCTAACGTTTGTGAAAAATTTCGATATATTTATTACACTTAACTGCTTATACAGAGTTTAATTACATGTAATATTTCCATTTTTGGCCTGTGTTAGTACAATCATCTCTCCAACATCCCTGGTATCCTGTTTCAATTGTCCTGACATCCTGGTAAACTCTCTTTTCTTGTTCGTCACTTACTGTACCCAAATTTACAGGTAAAAAATCTAAATGCGAATGCAAAAAAATGCATTTTGAGGACATGCCTTCATAGTCTCTGAAGACTTCCTTCTTGTTACCCAGAAATCCCTTCACTACACTTACAAGACAGTTCAAAGCCGCCATGTCTTTGTCATTTAATTTTTCTCGAAAAAGGGACTCACTTGAAAGGTTCTTATTTATTGTTCGATAAAGATGTCCCTTCTTCTAGTTTTGCATCACTTAACTGAGGAAATATTTTGTTTTAGATACTTAGGTACTTAAAGGCATTACCGACCTCGTCCATAGCTTTAAGGTAGTTTTTCATTAGTTAAACTTAGTATGGAGATACGGTAAAATTACTTTTTTGAGTTAACAATGGTGACATATTTTATGGTTGATGTACCTAGTTCAAAAGAAGTTCTAAGTCGCCAATCTTTCTTAATGAAATATTGTTTGATTGCTTGACTATCTCATTGACACAAAATACAACAATAATTTTGAACTATATTTCGACAAATCTATGAAAATACGCCACTTGGAAGTGTATGTATTCCAAATTAAGCTCATTAACAAAACCGTCAAAATCACAACAGACACATAACAATCCTTCCGTTTTATAAAAACTTGAAAATATAATATTCAGTTTTCGACCCAGTGAAACACTTCAATTTTTATCTAATAGGCTCCAAAGTTGAAGTTTGTTACGATAAACCCAAGTCGGGACTAAGTCATTAAACTCATTCTGAGTTATTTACTGATGAGGTTCACTAGTAGTTTGCAAAAATATAGAGTGACTACTGGTTTTCTCGAGAAGTTGTGGATTAGATGCTGATGAGGAATTACAATCACCGGCAAACATAACGTTGTCCAAGTTTAAAGGCCCAATTGGCAATTCTTGGCTGTAAGGAACCAACCTTTGTGCAGAAGGCAAATTTGGATACTCAACGTTGTCCCTCAGCTTGTTTGAATACTCTTCGGTTTTAGTGATACATATGTAGCACTGCCTTACATGATCAGTAGGTTCTTCCACACCATAGGAACACCAAACGGCATAGAATTTTTCTTGCGAAGTATCCATTACACTAAATTTACGCGACAACTCACACAGCAAATACGAAGCCCCTAAACTTTCATCTTTATCTCTAATTTGGCACTTTTTCGACTTCCTCAGGCATAGATCTAGCTTATGACTTTAAAATATATTGTCCGCACATACAAGATGTCCTTGAAATAAAGAGACAACGTAAGAAAAATGGAAATATGCTACTATATAGAATATAAATCCAAAATATTGTTAATTGCAAGTTAATTGCAACGCGAACTCCAAAATTAAAACGCCTCGGAAATAAAATTATGTGCCACCTATGGACCAAAATGCCTATCAAATAAATATCGATTGAATTTACACGCAAATTTATGCTGCAATGTTTATGTTTATAAAAATTCTAAAGGATAACATTGTTTAGACGGCTGTCGATGTTATAAGAACTCTACAATTGAGCAGTTTTATTTACTTAGGGTTCAGTAACCTCGATACGTTTACTTACGAACATATCAGCTGTGTATTATTTATAAACACTTTCTTATCTTTCGCGAAATTTTCGCAAAATATTTTGGATTCATATTCTAATAATTATACTTTCTTCATTTTATAGGTATTACGTGAATGTTTTTTGTTAGTAATAAATATAAAATATTAATACGTCTACAATTGTCTAAAGCCAGTTACAAATAATTTCAATAATACCATGATATGAAGGACAAATAGGTACTTAAAAATGAAATGTGGTCGAACATTTCTTGGAAAGGATGTTTTAATTACAACCTGAATGAAACACAAAAAGAGCTTTCCCATTAATGTTATAAAATGCATGTCAATCTGTGTTATAAAGCAATACTAAGATTTTCAATTTAATATAATTCACTTAAACGAAAACAATTTCAGGATTATTAAATGGACCAGTATTTAGAAAATTATCCTACAGGCAGTATGCTCTTATAGGAACATCGATGGTGGCTATCTCTTTGTTTCTAACTACTTTTGCGCAGTCCTTCTGGGCGTATTTATTTTTGTACTCCATCCTATATGGTACATTTGAAATATTGCAACATTGACATATAATAAGACATTCTTTCAATTTTCAGGTGCTGGTTTAGGTATAGCTCAATCTTCAAATGCTTTAGCTTTAAATACTTATTTTAGATCAAAAAGGAGAATTGCCACGGGGTTTTCTTGGACGACAACAGGATTAGGTCCTATAGTATGTCCCTATATAATCACCTTTCTAATGAATCAATATGGAATGGAAGGAACTTTAGGAATTTTTGCAGCATTTTCTGCCAATGCCATAGTCTGTTCCTTACTTTTGCAACCTGTGCATTGGCATACCCAATTTAAAGAGGTACGGTAAGTTGTTGAGTTCAAAATGTTACTTTAAATTTATTTTGCAGGAGGCTAAACCTTTGACAACCAGTCGAAGTGCCAAAGATATTGAATCAGGTTACTTTGAAAGTAAATCGGGCAAAAGAAGCCGGTCGCGTAGTCTCTTTTCCAGTCAATATTTTTCGAATGAAGACGACCGTTACAGTGCTGTCTTCGATATGGTAGATCCCGGCACGCCCATGATGATTTACGCGAACGACGGTTGGTACTCGAGAAAATCTTCAATTGTTGGATCGCGAATGTCATTGGCATCTAACAGAGGCAATAAATCCAGATTAACTTCTGGACAGAACTCTGTCACGATGTCGAAGCGTCCCTCTTATTCTAATTTGACCGATATGAGGCGAAAGAAACAGTCACAGTCTAAACAAATAATTCAAGAACTTGCTACCGAGGACTGTCCGACTGAGAAGGCACCTCAAGATTTAAAAGAGGAAGAGAAAAAACTGTTGTCGACAATCGAAACTCCTGAAATTTATCCTAATGAGAAAGACGTATTAAAATCGGCTGCTAAAAAATTGTCGCGTTACAAAGAGATTAAAGAAAAACAAGCGAAAAAACGTCAACAGGAATTAGAGAAGCAGAAACTTGAAGAAAAATTGAAAAGAAAAAATGAAGACGACGACCAAATTAGTAAAGAATATACGTTCTTTCAAAAATTGATTTTGTTTTTTGATTTAACTCTACTAAAAGATTACGTATATGTTAACTTGATGCTGGGTATAACCGTAGCGAACTTTGCAGAATTAAATTTCTCTATTTTAACGCCGTTTGTGCTGAAAGAATTTCATTTTGAAAATTTTCAAATTGCCACGTTTATGTCATTGTTGGGTGCTACAGATGTGGTGTGTAGATTTATTACACCTTTACTCGCAGATAAAATCGGCTGGCAAAATAAATCGTTTTTCTTGTTAGGAGTTTGTTGCATGGCTCTGGGAAGAATTAGTAAGTATACTTGATGCTTTCATTGAAGTTAAAGCAGGTAGAAAGAGAAATCAAAATATTTTTCAAGGAATAATCTTACTTGAAATGAAGAAATTTGCGACAAATTAAATTTCATTTCAGAACATCGGAAACTATTTAAAACAATAGAAATTATCCATCACTTACAGCACTAATTTCAATAGAAAATATTACGTTGCTCACTTGGATAATTAAACAACTTTTTGTCTACTTCAGGCGTCCCTAAAGGTACTAATTTGGGACCATTTCTGTTTCTAATTTTCATTAATAGCACAGGCCTGCAAATTTGGGGACATGATGTCCCCTTTTGAATCCGATATTTTGATGCGCTGATTACGAATATGTACTCAGAACACATCCAGATTTTTCAGGAAGAAAATTGTAGAAAGAGACACCTTTACTTAGAAAAAAATGTATTAAAAAAATACGTAATTCTGGAACAAAACAATAGAAATTTGATAAACAATTAGTTGTTTATTGCGCAAACATGTCACTTATCTTTGTGAAACCTTCTTTTTTCTAGGAAGCTTCCTTTTTGAGATTTTTTTCTTAAATTTTCGGTTTAGCTCTTCTCGCCTCAGTAGCCAACAGTACCTGTGATACCCCTTTTCCATATCTTTCAAATCTTGGTTAAATATTTCATCTTGCATGTGTATTTACAATAAAAGAATTTTTGAAACTAGAAGTTTAATTACTTACTTCTTAGCGTTATAATGAAGTTTCAACAAGTATCTCCTTCGTCAATTAACTATGTAAATTTCAAGTGTCTATTACTTTCACAAAAGAAATTAATTTCGCAGAATTTCTTGTGCAGCTATTTTCTACATTGGAAACATTCAATATATTCACATTTCATTAAAAAACTTTAACAACCCATATATTAATAATCTTATTACTTAATAAGACTAAAACCATCCATTTTTAGCATAATAAAGACGTATCACTTATACTAATTATGTAGTAGTTAACAAATTATGAAACTGAATTTAATTCTATTATCCTAATAGAGTCACTAATTGCAAATAGCAATTAGTTAAAACTAGTTTAACCCTTTCGACCCTGAATTCTAATTTTAAACTAAGAACACAAAAAGCATGCATACGTTAATGACTTGCTTTAAAATTTTTTTTTCTTGTTGAGTGGAGGGGATATTTTGTGGTAAACCTTTGTACCAGCAGGATTTTTAGGTGGTACAATAGTATACCATCAGGTATATACAACAACCTTGTAACTATTGAGAATTTATTCAAAAACATATTTTCAGAAGTACAATGAAAACATTAGTTTTCATTTGTTTCAGACATAATAAGGTCAAGTTTATTATTATTATTGTATTCTTAGCTGCTACGGAAAAGTAATTTTAAGTAATAAAAAAACAATAAGGTTTTCTAAAAGATAAAAGTAAAAAAAATCAATAATTCTGCAAAATAAATTTAAATTTTAAGAAAGTCACTCAATATAGGATTCGAAAATACCGCTCTCTCTTCCCAAACAATAGCCGAGCCTATTGTAAAACTCCCGCCTCACTCCCTCGAGATTTCTAGGGGTTATTGTCTCGAAAATTCCGAAAATATTTCCTAAACGCATTTACGATCCTTTCAATCGTCGGATGCGAAGGAATAGGCCGATTTACGTACTCTACAGCAAATAAATCAGCGGTTGTTCGACAGGAATTGCCGGCAAGATACCACGAAACTATTTGTACCTTCTCTGCGGTTGTATATACTGACATGATAACTACCTTTACGTATGCAAAGCTAAATACGAATGACGGGCAATCTGTTGCGCTCGACCATCGGACTTATGTTGCGCACGCGGAGTGGCATCGTACACACGTTGCCACATCGCATTACGTTCCATACGTATATTGGTGCCTATGGCCCGTAGCGGGCTGGACCTATCGGTATGTTAAAAACAGGGAAGTTATTAAATCAATCTTATACCAATATGCTATACGTTACCGGTGCAGCAAGAGTATGTGAATACATCAGGGGTCATTTTACAAATGTTGATAAGTTAGTTTCATCATTTAAAAAGATATTTCTCATGGCTGAAACAAAAAGTTGATTCCATATTTAGCAGGAATCCAGATTTGAATATATTATATCAATTCTGCACAGAGCCGATTGAGAAATCTGTACATTCGAAGTATGGTGCACTTTTGCTACATTTTAATCACGCACTCATGACCAGTTGTGATGTGGAACGGACATTTTCTATTTTTCAAGACGTTTTAACATTTAAAAGGACTAATTTAACACAGGAACACCTTGAACAAATTTATTTGTTCATAGTAATGTTTTACACTTTCAATGTTTCACAGAAAATAGTTTTGAGTTTTGTTCTTTGTAAATTATTTTTATTCAAAATTCGATTCGCAATTCGCTTTTCAGCATTACTTTTGTTTCAGCAGTAGTTGCTGCCGGCTACGAAACCTTTTAATACATTCTGTTGTGCATTGACAGATACATATTAACTGCATATGTAGGTATGTGCCACTTATGTAGTGGCCACACATATCAAATTGTTAGAAATTGACGGATCGCTTACAGAAACAAACCTATTGCAAATACAAGGGAGACGCCTATGGGCAATCAATCGAGTCGGCTCTCTGCAAAATATATCGAACAGGTGTTCATACCAGTATAATTATATAATGATTATACAAAGTATACCTTTTTTAAGAGTACTTATCACTTTATAAGTACTCCTAAAAAAGTATAAAACCATAACAACTTAGTGCTAAGGTTTTTCCCCTTTTTTATGTTGTACTTAGCTACAGAATATATGTATTTACAAACATTATAACTGAACAAAATAAAAAATATAGTACGTCTAGAAAATATGTGTAATAATTATTTTATTTTATTGTTAATTTTTTGATGGTTTTTGTTTTATTAATTATTTCTTCGAATTACATTTTTGACAGCTTAGTTTGAATGGCATTTAGCAATCGCTCTTTTTACAAGCAGGTTAGATTGTTGGATTTACTACTCTTACTTAATTTTAAGGTCATCTGCAAACAATACAAATTTAGAATGTTCGAATGTTCGAATGTATCCTCAATATTATTGATAAATAGACAAAATAAAATAGGTCCTAAGTGAGTACCTTGGGGAAGACCCAACGTAACAGCCTTAGATGGTTGTTTATCTACAAATACTCTCTGTACACGATTAAGGAGATAAAAACGAAGCCATGTTAATACCATATTTCTAACCATATCGCAAACATAGCTATCTCTAATCTAAAAGCTCTAGGTTAGGTATATATAATTAAATTATTATTATTGTTATTAATAGTATACTCTTTTAATTATGTGTTTAAATAATTTAACAATACGATAATATCGATTTCTCCAATTTTTTCAGTAGAAATACCTCGTAAACAATTCTTCATTTCAATCTTAGTAATTTTATTCAAAAATAAAAGAGATACCAAGAAATTAATTTTGCATTTTCTTTTTTTGGTATCATTTAATTAATTTATTTAAGTTAAATTATAAAATACAGCGTCGACTTTTGGTATAATGACAGTGTTGACGCTATTTACTTTTACAGTATTGGTTCATACCCAAACTTATGAAATATCCTTAATTGTGGCGTTAATTATTGGTTTTGGTAAAGGCTTACGAACAGTATTTATGGCATTAGTAATACCTAGTCACGTTTCTCTCGATAAACTGCCCGCTGCGTCAGGTTTGCAACTGGTTACTAGTGGCCTTTTATTCCTTGTAATGGGGCCTGTGATAGGTAAAGAATACACAATTAATTTAGCAATGTTTAAAATTCCTATTTCCTTTAGGATGGATTCGTGATCTGGCCAATAATTACGTGATAACGTTGCACCTTTTAAATATTATGACTTATGTAACTGCTATATCGTGGTTGCTTGAGAAATTTATCATGGACAGAAGAAAAAACGCGACTAAGAAAGCTATTGTTTTCACTTGAATTTTTATTTTTGTCGTACATTTTTTTTTTCAGAGAATGGAATTAAAAGTTTGGTCAGTATTTCAGTAAGCGATAGTATAAATAAAATAATAATAATAATTAGTAAAAAGTGTAAGTACAGCGAATGTTGTAGACGAAATAGAAAAATTGAACGGAAGAAGTTTATTATACAATGATTTTCACTTAATTCTAGTTTGTTAGTAGTAAATAACAGGTCATCCAAATCAAAGCTATAGTATTATAGGTAAATATTGTTGTCGGTTTGGACTTTAAGAAGACCTTGATGATCTCTGTAATCAAACATAAGCAATCTTCTGATCGAGATGAATGTTCTTGAAACGTTGAGATCAGAGATGTTCATTTAAAGCCAACACACGCGGAACAAAATAATTCGGTTTCTTTCAGTAGATATTTTAGACTACGCATTTTATTTTTAAACAGATAGAAATCATAAAGTGATCATAAGGTGAAATCGGATAACTAAAGGCAATAACTCAGTAATTCAGCATTTTTTACTGGCTAAAAAAGTAACGGTTTGACCTGCTGAAAATTAGTGTTGTCATTATGAAGAATAATTAACCGATTTCGACCATTCTTCTTCTTCTTCTTCTGTTTTGGGTTGGACGCCAGCACGTCCAGGCACTTGAGCACATTGCTCTTTGTACTATCCCCAATAGATCTCTCAGTTCCACTCTGTTAGCCTTGTGTCCTCGATAAAAGCCACTCCTCCTCAGGGGGAGTTTGAGTACACTCGAAGGATCCAATAGATCTCTCCCGAAATATTTCTGTCTGAGTTCCTTCAGTTCCTCACACGTGCATATTACATGAAGGCTAGTTTCCTCCTGTTTTTCACATCTCCTACACCAGAGCTCGCCAACCAAGACTATTTCGACTATTTTATCTTATTTCATAGATGACTTCGGGCAAACAAACTGTATTATACAAAAGCGCTCACAATTGTTCGATTTTCTAAAGTTGTGGTTGTTATATGTCCAGTAGAACCGAGGAAACAACCCATCGTTTATTTTGCAACATTGCGTGACCGAACAGTTTTTGGAGATTTAAATTCGATTTGAAGATCCAAAGATCCAGACGGTGGATTGTTATTTAATTTCAAGATCGTGAATAAATGCAAGTTTCGTCACTGGTAGACTAAATTTAAACGACCTCGGTTGAATTTTGTTAGTAATTCTTTGCACTATTTGGTCCAACAACTGCAAAACTTCCGTACGTTCAAATATTTATTCAAAATCGTGTATATTGCTTACATGTCAAAATCCACGACCTCTTCAGTTTTACGATATGTGGCATGCCGATCTCGTTCAACTATTTCACGCACGGCATCAAAATTAGTGGCAAGAACAGACCTCGATGGAGTGGCGCACACGCTGATATTCGGCAAACGAACTGTAAACTCTTGCATGGTACTTCATCCCCAAAAGCTAAATAAAGTCGATTGATGTATTGTTATGACGTTGAACCACATTTGATATCATAAAAAAAATTATAATTCTAAAATTTTCACAGATAAGACTTGTAGAGCCTATTTATTATTTCACGCGTCTAGCGCCACATTTATTTTTTGAGCAGCGTCATTTGGGCGTTCACTGCGTTGTTCATCAAGTACACTGCTTCGTCGTTTTGCAATATATGGAGATTGCTTCCTAGACACAGACTTCAACTCAGCCTTGATTTCATCACTTGTCTTGCTCTTCAAAAATAAGAACTTAATCACTGATTGGTAGTCCACATTTTATTATATTTTTTTAAACCTTAAATAGTGTGCCAACACGATTGCCAACACGAAAGACCTAACTAAGTTAATATAACCACCAAAGTAAAATTTACAAGTAATAATTCATGGAAAAACCATACAAAAGATACATACACATTACATAAATACAAAAAGTTGATTTGGATTGTGTTTGTATAGCTAGAATATAGTGGAATTCACGGTATATTTTATAAGTTTTCCATTTCAGTACAAAAACCGAGTATTAGTTTTCTCAATTAATGTTGTTTTTAGCAGTTTAAAATGTTCTAAATTCGATAAGAAATATTAAGTGAAGGAAGTTTATAATTTTTATTAAATTATAACTTTTCAAAATATTAGTTTATTTGAAGCAAATTCATTAACTAAAAAGAATAATTATTAGACCGGGTTGAACGAAAAATTGTGTTTTACAACACCAATTTGAATGACCTCACTTATTTTAACCAAATTTTAATTTTACGGTAATGCCCATAAAATTTGTTTTTATTTGCACGTTTAAAAGATTTCTTTTATGAAATCAAAAAAATGCTAAAGCATAGTTCTTATTTTTCGGAATAGTGGGCATGGTAAATAAGAAAACTTTGTACACTCTTTTATATTGAATAGTACAAATCTGTGATCAAATATATTTTATTTTTTTAATTTTAAGTGTTTGATAAACTATTTGTTTTGGTATAATATACTTATTGTTAATGTAAATATAATAGTAGATTGTTAGTGAGTGATATATATTATGTGATTTTGTAACTTTCTGTATATTTGTAAGCATTAATAAATAACTTTATAAAAAAATATTGTTTTATTCTAACCTTAAAAATGAATTTTTGGATAGACTGATAAATTTCACGTATGCATATACTTATACTGGTGCTCCTCAGGGCTCTAATTTGAAACCGCCTCTCTTCTTGTTATTCATTGAGTCCTTCTTGAGTCGTTGACGTTCCCTGGATTGGCTTATGCCGACGACTTAAAGATATATATATATATATATGTAGGTTTGTTTAATCTGTTGTCTAGGGTTTGTTCATTAATTAGGCCTGAGCACTTTTTATATTATTTATTCAGTAACAAGTATTTAACTAATTAACTATAATTATATCAGTTTCACTAATATCGCAGGGTATGTATACTTTTCGATATTTCTCTTATGATCGTTGATGACTGACTGCCTCACGCTGTCGCATCGATGTATTGCGCAACTAAAATTCTACATTCGGCCATCCGACTCTGAATCGGACTCCGATTCATCAAGGCCTTCTACTCATGCCTTCATGTATTCTGCGCATGTGGTGGTTTGGATCGGTCCCTCGTGTATTCCCACTGCTATAACATCATATCTTTCATTTGGTTTGACTTTTGTCACTTCGTATGGTCCTAAATATTTCTTCTGAATTTTTAAACCAGATCCAAATTGAGTTCTTTTAATAGCGACTAAGTCTCCTTCTTTGTAGTTCTTCGGTTTCCTCCGGCGCAAATTATATCTTTCTCTATTCTCACGTTGCACTTTCAAAATTTGTTCTCGGCATTCTTCTCTCAGTTCCTCTCTACTATCCTCGAATTGTTTCATGGCTTCTTCCTCCAAGATTTCTTTTAGCAGTATGTCTTCCTTATTTCTCATCTTGACTCCAGTTGGAATTTCAAAAGGAGTGGAATGAATGCTTCTGTGGTATGTGCAGTTTATTGCTCTTTGAACACGGTCTATGTGTTTGTACCATTTGTTTGGTTCCTCCAAACTCAATTTAGTGAGAACAGGTATGATAGTTCGGTGAGTCCTTTCGATTTGTCCATTTCCGCACGGGACTCCAGTCGTAATCATAACGTGTTGGATGCCTTCGTTTTTGCAATACTCTTGGAATTTTTTAGCAGTATTCGCCCTGCCTCTATCGGTAATGATTCGTGCAGGGTTACCATAAACTTTCTGTTGTTTGATACAGCAGTCTATCGTTTCTTTAGCGGTCGTCGATTTGGTTGGATATAACCACGTGAATTTGGAAAAGTCGTCGATGATAGCCAAAATGTGTTGATAGCTCTTTCCAGTGGACGTCATAGGGCCTAAATGGTCGATGTGATAAGTGTGTAACGGTCCTTCTTTTGGTATAGGATGAAGCAATCCCTCTTTCTTGCCTTCTTTTCTGCTCCCAAGTATGCATGGAATGCAATTTCTTATGCACCTCTGGATCTTATCTTTCAGCTTAGGTACAAAGAATTCTCGTTTCACCATTTCTTCTGTTTTGGTTACGGCAAAGTGACCTACTTCGTGTGCTCTCTTAATGATTTCGGTCTGCATAGCTCTCGGGACAACTAGCAGTTCCTTTCCGTTTTCGTATTTATAGATTATATTATTTCTCACCAAATAATCTTCATGTTCTCCTTTTTCCAGTATTTTACGTATTACTAAAAGGTGGTCGTCTTTATTTTGAGCTATTCGTATCCTTTCGGAAATTCCGTTCTCTCTTGTCATAGTCATCATGTAAGGATAACGGCTAAGGGCGTCGACATGAGGCATCTTATCGCCTCTTCGATGTTCGATTTCATAAACATACTCCTCCAGCAGCAATGCCCACCTTGCCACTCTAGTTGTCTTTTGCATGGTTTTTTGGAAAGCGGAGCAGTCGGTTACAATTTTGAACTTCGTTCCTAACAAATAAACGCGGAACTTCTTGACTGCCTGAATGATTGCAAGGACTTCGAGCTCATAGCTGTGATAATTTTCTTCAGCAGGTGTCGTTTTTCTACTCATGTAATAAACTGGGTGTAATTTTCCATCTGCATCTGATTTTTGTAATAAACAAGCACCATATCCTAACTTGCTGGCGTCTGTGTGTAGTTCTGTCTCTTTTCCTTGTTTGAAAATGTGTAATACTGGGTCGCTAGTGAGTGAATCTTTCAACTTCTCAAAAGCATTTCGCTGTTCCTTGTCATATGTAAACGTTTGATTTTTCTTCAACAGATCGCTCAAAGGCTTAGCTATGGAAGCATATGAAGGGATGAACTTGCGAAAGTAGCCCGTCAATCCGAGAAAGGACTGAACCTGCTTAAGCGTCGTCGGTTCGGGGAACTTTCGTATAGCCATAGTTTTAGCATCTGATAGCTGAACTTTCCCATCTTCGATTATGAATCCTAGAAACTCTACGCGCTTTGTCAGAATCTGACACTTATTTTTTCTTATTTCGAGTCCATATTCCTTTGCCACTTGTAACACCAACTTTAATCTCTCAATTCCCTCTTCCTCGTCGATACTGGGTATTATGATGTCATCCATATAGTAAATCGCTATGTTCTTCGCTGAGAGGGGTCTCAAAACATGCGAAATAAATCTTTGGAATACCGCAGGGCTGTTACATGCGCCAAATGGACATTTAAGAAACTCATATTGATTATTGTGCGTTACAAAAGATGTATATTTGATGCTACTCTCTTCTACAGCAACATGAAAAAATCCATTTTTCAAATCAATCGTACTGAAAACTCTGGCATCCTGCAATTTATCGAGGACGTCTTCGATTAGCGGTAGTGGAAAACGGTCTCGAATCGTCATTTTATTTAATTTGCGGTAGTCGCAGCATATCCTGGTTTCTCCATTTTTCTTCTTCACCAACACCAACGGGCTGGCGAAATCAGAAGAACTGTGCCTGATAATACCTTTTCCTAACCATTCCTCCATTTGTCTTTCGACTTCTTCCTTTTCTGGTATCGAAAGTCTTCTAGGGCCTTCGTAGATTGGTTCTTCCTTCTTTAGAATGATTTTCATTTCAACATTCGTGGTTTTGGTCTTTTCTGGTTTGTAATTCTCGATTATGTCTTTTACAGCTTCTTTAATTTCTTTTACTGCAATATGTTCTAAGTTATCTTCTTCTTTGCCTTCTTGGGCATCTACAGCTATTTCCATTAAAAAGTTGTGCTTCTCCTTCCTAGACACCGTGATACCATCTTCTCTTATGCTTATGTCGGCTTGCATCACGAGGTCATTTCCAATTATGGCTTTGAAGCTTGAACAGTCTGTAGGGACGACATGGAACTTTAGTTCAAATTCTTCATCATTAATTGAAATGTTTCTACAAAATGATCCAAGTGTTGATACTCTGTTTGGTCCAATTCCTCTCAAGACAATTCTGTCATCGTCCAGTTGGTTATTCTTCAGACAGACTCTGTAAACATCCTCTCTAATGGCATTAATGTCGCTTCCTGTGTCTAACAGTGCTGTCAATTTTACGTCTCCAATCTTAAGATTCAAGCTATTCTTGGGTATAATCTCTATGGTATTCATACTAGAAGTACTAGATTTATGAGCTTCTTTGGTCGCTGTTTTTTTCGGACACTTCGTCGCAATATGCCCGTAGTCATCACAATGAAAACATTTGGTGCCTTTACTCTTGTGAGGACAATCTCTCGAAAAATGTCCTCTACTACCACAATTAAAACATTTTTCTGGTCTTTTTCTCTTCTGCTGCACATCCTCCCCTCTTTGTTTGTCGAATGTGATCGTAGTACTCTTTTCCATCAATCTAGAAGTTTTGATTTGTTCGTAAAGTTTTGTTTTCTCTTTGAATTCTGAAAAGTTTTTTGCCCCATATAGGATTATTTTATTGGATGGATCATCTTGTATCCCGTCGATGATATATTGTATGACAACTTCTACTTCGAGATCTATTCTGCTTCCAATTTCTCGCATAACCAAGACATATTCTTGTACCGATTCATCACGTTTTTTCCTGCGTGACATCAACGTTTTATGTATCTGGGCGCTCCCTACTTTTACTTCGAATTCTTTAATTAGTAGTTCTTTCAGTGCGAACCAAGTCTTGATTCCTTTCTCTGACTGGATAAATAATTTGGCCAGTCCCGTCAACGACTTTTTAGCAAATATCAACTTCTGTAATTCGTTCCAGTTCATTACCTCGGCTATCTCTTCGTAATCTGATATCCATTTTATAATTGGGTAATCGGATTTTCCATCATACGTCCTGATGCTATCTTCTACATCACGAAAAGTTAACGAGAACGATTCTAAATTTCTTGTCACGTTTGAAAGTGTTTCGCTCGTGTGCGTCTTTGCGTTCTTTGTCCTTCCTAAACCATTATTAATTCTAGGTCCGTCGTCTTTCTCATCCTGTTCTTCCTCTTCCACCGTGGAGTCATCCTCTTCGTCTTCTTCATCTTCGTCTTTATCGTCTTCTGCCGACTCCAGGTTCGTCAAGAAAGAACAAATCCGATCTGCCACGTCGTCAGTCGTTCCAGAATAATTCAAATTGAGAATCTGGCACACAGCGATAAGGTCGGCTAGTTCTAGCTTTTGTGTGACTTCTTCCCTTTTCTTGAAATATTCGTCTGAATTCTTCTCGAATCCAAAACCAGTAAATGATCGCAGAGCCTTTCTGACTCTCCGCGGCTGGCCATCATCTCCCAAAGAAATAAAATGTAATGCCTTCATTGCCTTCAAATTACCATGTGTAATGTTATATTCGATTTCCGCAATATCACCCAACGTTGCAGACATTTTGTAAATTTGCCAAACAAAATTGAATAAACCCTGTATATTACGTTTGAAATATTCGTCAAATAAATACGTTTCGTTTTGCGTCTTTTTTTTTCAAAGAGTTTGCGTCTTACAATAATGTTTATTGTGTCAATTCTCTTTTTTCAACGTCGACAGTCAATCACCAAAATGTTACAAAATGAGGAAAAACTTAATTCAACAAATAATAAATAAAATATCTTCCTGCTAAGTTACTTTACATAAACGTTACAATATTATTGTATATATTTTCTTTAATCTTTAAAATGAATCAAATCTAACATATAAATTCGCATTAAATTTAAACTGAGTATTTTACTTTGATTTATACCAATTTGCTACACATACAAAAAATATAAAACATTTGTCGGTCTAGCCGTCTAGCCGTATATAAAAAAGTGTAATCTACCTCTTGCTCTTCTTACGTCGCTACGATATGAACAGCGTGAATTCAACGTCCCTTTCCCCGTAGCTCCAACGATGTCTTCGTTCTCCGTCTTCGTCTTACATTCGCTAGCTTCTGCAAGGACCGTCTTCGCTGGATACCCGTCGTTCGCTATCGGTTCTTTCTTGTTTGAATTCTGTTGAATCTCGGGCGAGCCTCCAAAATGTAGGTTTGTTTAATCTGTTGTCTAGGGTTTGTTCATTAATTAGGCCTGAGCACTTTTTATATTATTTATTCAGTAACAAGTATTTAACTAATTAACTATAATTATATCAGTTTCAGTAATATCGCAGGGTATGTATACTTTTCGATGTTTCTCTTATGATCGTTGATGACTGACTGCCTCACGCTGTCGCATCGATGTATTGCGCAACTAAAATCCTACATATATATATATATATATATATATATATGTTTAGATAATTTCTTAACCGTTCATTTAATATATCAATTGATAGATTCTTGGAGGTTTTCGGCTTTTATATGAAATATTTACAAATATTATCAAATTAGTATGTAATTGCGAAGTAAATGTGAATGTAAACATTGCTATCTAGAAATTTTCATATTATTTGCGTTATAATTTGCAGACATCAATGTTTACATTCACATTTACTTCGCAATTACATACTAATTTGGTAATATTTGTAAATATTTCATATAAAAGCCAGCCGAAAAACTCCAAGAATTTATCAATTGATATATATGCATATATATATATATATATATATATATATATATATATATATATATATATATTTATGTAGGTCAAGCCTACACATAAGAAAGCCTAGTTTATAAAGTACAGATCGTTAACGTTTATATGTAAAAAATTAGAAAATAAGAAATTTTTGAAACTGAATTCTTCATCTAACATATCAATAAAGTTGATTTCGCGTTTCAAATTGTTTAAAATAAATTCTCATATTTATTTATTTTTATCTTTTCATTTGCCTTAGTCATTTTATTTCGATATCTTGTATTTCCAAAGATATTTCAACTTAATTGATCAATAATAAATGACATAAATTAATTTAGGGAAAACTGTACTTATTTGAAATGACTACAGCGGGAAATATCCCAACCATAAATTAGTATTATATAAAATTATTAACATTCACACGACAATTATTTATTTACTAAAATAAAATATGTAATTTTTATTAAGCATATGTATATTTTGAGTGATTAAATTATCATTTTCATTATAAATAAGTAACGAGATTATAGTAATACATACAGATTAGACGAATAAGAAGCTAGCATTCGGAACAAACGAGAGTTAGCGTCACTAGGTAAAAAACTCCATTAAACACATCGACGTATTTAACTGCCTCTCTGGAAATTAATAGAAAAATTATAAATTAAATTAGAAAACCTATACAACGAACCTAGAAAAACATTACCTGTTTATCCAGCTCCTTTTTGACACATTTTACGTGTTCAGACGTCAACCAGTGCCTCAGAAACCGAAAATACCATTTCACCGGGAAAAGCATGCAGCTAGCCCGAAGCTAAGTCGAGACGCCGTCCGATTGCCCGTCCAAACCTGCATCCTGCATTTTCGGATCCACAAGCCGACTCCAGACTAACCAATTCCTGTCTATTTCTAAATAAGTATTCTTTCAACCTCCTACAAATTTTTGAAAATGTTGAATTAATTCATTCCACAAAATGAAACCTCTATCAGTTTTTTTTTTAATAAATATACCTTATGGGTACATTTAATATTAGTATAATTTAGTTTAAATCAAGAAGAATACAGTTTCCTGTTTACAATAATTTAATTCAATAGTATTATTTATATTTTTAGTCTAATTAATTTCACTTTCATTAAGTCGTTATGCTTAACCTTGAATTTATATTATGTTAATATTATCACGTGACATGATACATTTGATTATTCATAATTTAATTATATTGATCACTTACCTATCATTCAACACCTTCATTAAAGCCTTTTACATTATTCCTTAACTCACTCGTTTTATTTAGTAGATTTGAATAATAAAAATACCATTATTTATTGTGTTGTCATCATCTGATTTTGTACGTATTCTATTGGAAGCACCGAACCTACATTTAGAGTGTATTTTTCCATGCACAACCCAAGAGTCTCATTGTTCTCAGAAGCCGGACATTTAACACAAATTTAAGCTCGCCAGAAAATAACTATAAGAAGTTATACACATGTACAGCTGTTTAGGTTATGTATACTTCGTTATTAAACGATTTTGTGTCTTTCTTTGTATTATACGCAAGTAACAGATTTAATATGTTAAACAACCCCATCTGTGTGTAACATTCGATGTCATATTTATATAGATATTTATGATTCATTTTTAATATTATCTTACCAGTTTCATTTTATTAAATCATTCAAATTTTGTAAATATCATTGAGGCCTTCAGCTTCACTTCAATATATATATATATATAGGATGTTTTTTAATTGAATATCAATTTTAAAAGGGGCGACTCTTAAGATTATTTTAAGAAAAAAATTAATATAAACATGAGTCCGGAAATATCCCCTTTCCGAGATACAGAATGTTAAACTTCTAAGAAAAAAAGTCGTAACGATACTCCAGTGCTCTTTCTTAAAATAAAAATTATTTTAAAAATGCCCATTTATTTTGGAGCAAAAAAATATTTCTTTTTTATTTGAAAGAAATACATTTTTATTTGAAAAAATTTAGTCCTAGGTGAGTCTTGAACTCACCTCCACGGTTTGCCGAACCACCGCCCACTGAACTACGAGGACTTTGTTTCAAGCTTATTGGAAATGCCTTATAGGGAAGAAATATTAATATTCTGTCGGTTGGAAATTGCTAGTTTTCATCCTTAGCTATTTAATAATATAGAGAGTATTTCTTAGCGGTTCATTTGATAACTTCTTGGGGTTTCAATAAACTTGAAACCAAGTCCTGGTAGCTCAGTTCGTAGAGCGATGGTCCAGTGTTCTTTCTTAAAATAAAAATTATTTTAAAAATGCCCATTTATTTTGGAGCAAATTTGATTTCTTTTTATTTGAAATAAATAAATTTTTATTTGAAAAAATTTAGTCCTAGGTGAGTCTTGAACCCACCTCCACGGTTTGCCGAACCACTTCCCACTGAACTACGAGGACTTTGTTTCAAGCTTATTGAAATGCCTTATAGGGAAGAAATATTAATATTCTGTCGGTTAGAAATTGCTAGTTTTCATCCTTAGCTATTTAATAATATAGAGAGTATTTCTTAGCGGTTCATTTGATAAATTCTTGGGGTTTCAATAAACTTGAAACCAAGTCCTGGTAGCTCAGTTCGTAGAGCGATGGTCCGGCAAACCGTGAACGTGGGTTCAAATCCCACCTAGCACGAAATTTTTTCAAATAAAAATTTCGATTAATTATCGTCGTAATTGTAGAAAGCAATGTTTACATTCACATTACGCGAAATAACATACTAATTTAAAAATATTTAATATAAAGCCGAAACTCTTAGAACTTATCAAATGATATATTAAATGAACGGCTAAGAAATACTATATATATACTCGTATATAGTAAATTCAATTTGTTGGCGATTTAAGGTCTGGTTTTACTTCAAAATGTATATATTTAAAACAATCCTACATGTTTCGGCAAATGATGCCTTTTTCAAGGAATAGAAAATACAAATGAGAGTATATTAATGTCATACGTATACATTTGTAGTTGCTATGGATAAAATTATTCAAAGATACATTCCATTGGAATGTATGACATGACGTATGACATGAATATACTGTCATTTGTATTTTATATTTCTTGAAAAAGACATCATTTGCCGAAACATGTAGGATTGTTTTAAATATATACATTTTGAAGTAAAACCAGACCTTAAATCGCCAACAAATTGAATTTACCATAACATACAAAGGTCACGAAATAATTATCTTTATATATATATATATATATATATATATATATATATATATATGTACATTAATGGACAAGATGACGCAATTCTCTTGCAAAATAACATTAATTTAATATGGAATTGGGGTCTGCAAAACAATCTAAAACTTAACATAAGTGCTGTGTGATACGGTTTCCTCGAAAAAAGGAAACTTTTCAGTTTTAATTATAACATTAACAATGATCTTTTATCTGCTAATATGATAGTCAAAGATTTACGTGTGGTATTTGATAGGGTCAAGTCAGTGGCGGTTTCTGCTATGGTTTGCAAGTTTGCGCAACCACCAAAACTAATAGATTTAATTTAATGAAAAAAAGCGTAATTCTACATTTTTTAAATTAAAAATTTGTACTACCTCACAGAATAAATGAACTATTATAAATTACTTATAATAGGTATATCTAATTGGATATGAATACGTTAAATAAATGAGAGAATAACACACTTGGTTTGCAGACTCATTGCAATCCACGAACGTATATATCCCTATACGGCTGACGAACTTTGTCGAACGTCTTTCGGGTGTATATCTCCATAAACGACAATAGTGTTGCAGCTGCAGTGCAACCAAAACATTAGACATATTTCTTGCTTACGGTGCAACGGTATAAAAGCGAATAAAAAAGTTGTATTTGTGTGTTTAAAAGTGTTTATGCTCTTTATTTTTAAATAATAATGAATTCAGTGCAGAGTTTAATAGTGGATCCGTTCTATAAAAGAACGTATGCCGAAAAAATTGAAATAAAGCGGTTGGGCAGACCTGTTCCGAATTTAAATCTGAAACAAACGATTTCCAGTAAGACGCGAACTTTTAATAGACTATTTAATAAGGATATTTATAATAAACATTTGTGGATTTGCGGTTGTAGTATGAAAAATGCATTATTCTGCTTTCCTTGCTTACTATTTGAAGGTGAAGAATTATGGACGAAAATGGGTTTAACTGATTTAAATCATTCAAGCGATCGAATTAAAAAACACAGTATATCACAAAGGCATATGAAAAATGTAGTCCAATTATCGCTTTTTGGGAATGTGGATATTGCTGCTCAGATGGATAGTGCATATCGAAGAAATATAGCATTGCACAACGAGAAAGTTAAGTACAATCGATATGTACTCAACATTATAATTAATTGTGTACGTTTTTGTGGAGCTTTTGAACTTGCGCTGAGAGGACACGATGAATCAATTTCGTCCTCTAACCCAGGTGTTTTTCGTGGTTTAATAAATTTTAGTGCTGAATTGGACGTTGCTTTAAAAGACCATTTAGAAAAAGCTACTGTTTTCAAGTATACTTCTAAAACTATCCAAAATGAAGTTTTACAAACAATGTTCAGTGTGTGTCAAGAAGAAATCTCTAAAGAAATAAAAGAAGCGGATTATTTATCTGTAATAGTTGACGAAACTACAGACGTATCAAATAAATATCAAATGGCCGTGGTATTTAGGTATGTAGCTAAAGGTAAGCCTGTTGAACGATTTTGTAATTTTTTAGCGCCGTCAGATCATGACGCGAAAACGTTATCTACAATCATTCTTGCAGAACTAGAAACACACATTAAAGATAACGAAAGAAAATTGATTGCCAGACATATGATGGGGCAGCCGTCATGGGCGGATCGCATAATGGGGTACAGGCACGTATTAAACAAACTTATAAATACGCTGCTTACGTGCACTGCTACGCGCATCAGTTAAATTTAGTTATGTTGAATGCTGCCTCTGCCAACACTAATGTCCGTATATTCTTTGCAAATTTACAAGGAATTTGTACCTTTTTTTCAAATAGTTCTGAAAGAGTTGCAATATTGGACGAAACAGTTAAAAAGCGGCTGCCTCGTTCGGCCCCAACCAGATGGAATGTTAATTCCAGAATTGTCGCCACTGTGTTTGAACGCAGAGAAGAAATTATAGAAACAATGCGAAGAATTTTGAATGAAAGTAAAACTGTAAATATCACTACATACTATCAATCAAGCTTCAGGTTATATTACGCTTCTTACTAATAAGAGTTTTATTTTCTGGTTAAATCTATTTTACAAGATAATGCCTCAAGTAGATATATTATATGCAAAATTTCAAACTAGAGAAATTGATCCCCTTATGGCCAATAAATATATATTATCATTTGAAACTCAGTTAGCTCAAATCAGAAATAATATAACGAACACTTCGGATACAAGTGACAGTGGGCCCGGCTCATCAACTTCAAAACGACGTAAGATCGATGGAAACGAATATACACGAGAAGCAAAGGAAGTTTGTGATATTATTATTTGTCAAGCCAAAGATAGGTTTA
The DNA here is from genome assembly GCA_935421215.2 of Melolontha melolontha. Taxonomy (NCBI): domain Eukaryota; kingdom Metazoa; phylum Arthropoda; class Insecta; order Coleoptera; family Scarabaeidae; genus Melolontha; species Melolontha melolontha. Next base: position 164,875,687 of record OW285238.1, on the reverse strand, counting down.
GCTTTACTGGACACTTAACTGCAACGTCTCTATTTTATTCTGATAAATTTAATCAATACAGCCTTCATTTTCCTGAAAATGTCTTTCAGGAAACAATTAAGTCTTACCCATACTTTGATGAACGGAAATTCCGTACTGAACTAAGCGTAATTTATGAAACGGAAGAATTTAAATCAAACTCGGGTTTGTTTCCTCTTTATGACATCATTTCACAAAGTGGACTAAGTGCGACTTTTAGTGAAACATTAAAACTTTTAAAAATTTTAATTACAATTCCGATGTCATCAGCTGAAGCGGAGCGGTGTTTTTCTACTTTGAAGAGAATAAAAACTTTCTTAAGAAACAGCATGGCACAAGAAAGACTTTCTGCATTGGCGATGCTTTCTCAAGAAAAGGATTTTATCCAAAGTATTCCAGATTTTAATCAAAGTGTTATAGATAAATTTGCGACTGCGAAAGATCGTCGCATGGATTTTTTGCTTCAATAAAATCAGGATCAGAATCAGTGAGTTTTAAAAGCCTTTTTTCTTCTTTATATGTACCTTAGCAAAATCACTTTTAATAAAGCATACTTAGTGACCTACCTTGTTTGCCTACTGTAAAAAGTATTAGTATTCACTAAATTTGCAACCCCCACATTTTTTATGCACGAGCCGCCGCTGGGTCAAGTAAAGAGTGATACACTATCACTCTTTACTTGAAAGGATTTACTTTGCAATGCCAAGATTGCATCTCGAAACTTCTATTATTATTGTTATTTGTTTACTAACGAGTATGCTGAATTTGTGTAGTTGCTCAGCTCAGTTGTGAAATATACCTTTTTTTGGCATCATTTATAAGATTTTTTGGGACTCTTTTTGGCTGGAATCTACAACTTTTATTAGCTTGCCACCTTCTAGTTTATTTGCTTAAAGACTCAAACGGATGAAGTATATTTATCTTTTTTCTATCCCATCGGGGCATTTTACAATAAACTAGTCTATATATCATTAATATAGGTCTATTGTGAAATAATAATTTTACTAGAAGGTATAAATTTTAACAGGCACTAATCGACACTGATTTTAACGATATGTTATAGCAAATCAATAAATAATGAAAACACTTACCTTACCTTTCTTAATCTCGGAACATGCGAGCGGAACTAAATATCTAAAGAAATATATTTATCCAGAACTTTTACCTCTAGATTTATCTTGTAGATAAAGCCTATATAGAAGTGAAGAAAATCATTTATATTTGTTTCTCTTAACGTTATCTCGAAGACAAATTTATTCCCTAGATAGAAGGTGAAAAAAACGGGTGTAAAAAAGATTCTTCTGGACAATATTTAGAGGATAATGAAACTCTTAAAGAAGCCTTAAGGTTGAAAAGAACAATTATTAACGTGCATAGATATAGGTTCTTGTTTAAATTTTGTAAAAATTAAAGAACCAAGTCATATATTCATTAACATAATTGTGTTAGTGTTTACAGTAAATTTAATAAGTCCTAGTAAAATAAACAAAATAAAAAATAAAAAAATTGCTTCATAATTATCTCTGGTAGGCACAGATATTAATTTTATATTCAGTTACAGAAATCTGTCCACACTTTGAAAGGGAAAATACCTACGGACCCTTGCTTTTCTAAATACTAAGTTAGGTTATATTCAATTATTTAACCTTGCAATTACTAAAGTTCTTTAAAATTTATGCCTCTTTGTACATCACAACTGTCCTGAATACCTGAAATAGCCCTCCGACGACCTATTTTAATTTCTTTGTGTCTAAGCCGTAAATCCAACAAAACTTTGTTAATTGAATACCTAATATGCATGCGAGGCGGTAATATGTATCTGGAATACATGATTACAGCGCGTACAACGCTTGTATGTACTTACATTACGCTGTAAGCTGACACAGAAATGATTTGATAATGAGAGATATAAATTTGGCAATGGTGAAATAATCTAATCTGGCCGGCAAAATTATCTTTTTTAATTAGATTCGTTAGGGATTAGATAGGATTTTAAAATGACGAAAATCATTCTTAAAATAATAAACTTTATTAAATCCATTCTTATTATACGTTTATTTATATTTCATATTTTTACTTTCGTTTTAAAATTTAAAAACAAACCGAAATAGATATTTTTCGATCGTCAGTTTGTATACGAGGTGAGGCTATAAAATAAGGAGGCAGATTCTAGACAAATTGCGCATGAGACAAAGTCGTACGACCGACAGCTATATAGTTTCAATTACCGCTCCTTCCGTGTCTACAGACATACAGCAGACCGATTTTCATGTGGCCGGTGGGAGAATTTGTACGTGCGTCAAGTAAGGGTCAGTGTTAGATAGAGACAGTATCCCGGAAAAATGAAATGCAAACTCTTTGTGCGAGTCGTGCATTGGGACGTCGTAAGGGATAAATTCAGAAAATCACATTGTTGAACATGTTTATAATGGTTTGTATTTCACTAAATTAAGGCAAATAGAAGTAAAATAAAACGCATAGTTTCATGTAACATGTTTAATTAAAATGTCTTACCTTACCTACTAGCTGATAGCGTACTAACATCATATTAAGGGGATGACTGAATAAGATTGTTAGCTACACTTAACGGTAGAAAGGCTTAGGATTACGTAAAACTAATTTGGATAATTAACTGAATTATTGGCAAATAATGTTTATGCTAATCTCTTTCTCATTATAATCACATTGTAAACTTTCTATATGTACAAAAGAACGGTATATTTTTCAGCGAGCGTAGGCGAGTGTTGTAATAACATTATTTAATAGTCGTGGAAAAAAGAATATTATTAATACTAATATTATTGGAAATAACAATGAAAATAATAATTACAATAAGAAATAATACATAAATACTCAAAAATAATTATAGGAGAAAACAATATTGAACAATAACTAAGTTTCCAAAAAATTACGGTAAATTATACATATAATTATATAAAAAGTTATGCAGAATCACTATCACTGACTTCCTCTTCGCTCTCCGATTCAGAGTCTTCACCCAAATTAATAATGAACTGGTCTGTAACTTCGTCTATGAGAGGTTCCACTTCCAAAAACTTTTGCTCCCACTTTATCGCGTGGTCACAACATTTATTCCATTCAGCACCACTAAATTCATCAAAAAAGTTATCACATAACTGTTGAACATATCTAATAATGAATGATACATTTTTTTGTGCCACATATTGTTTAAGAGATGCCCATACTAACTCAATCGGATTTAAATCTGGGTGGTATGGCGGTAATCGCAAAACACTATGGCCACGTTGTGTTAACATTTCATCTATCTCGAACGTTTTAGATGTTGGCTTATGTACTTTAATAATATTATATAAATCGGGCTTGAGCATGTTATTGTCGAAGTAAATATTTTTAGACCTTAACTAGTCTATCATAACTGATTTCCTGCTATTAGAATTCGGTGGTTTATCTTTTTGGACATTATGATAAGGAGCATTGTTAATTACTAGGACAGACTTTGGAGGCAGGTTTGGAATTAATTTTTCTAACAACCATTTTTTGTAATTTTCATAATTCATCTCGTGATGATAATCTCCCGTTGTGGTATTAGACTTAAAAATCAATTTAGCATTCGGAATGAATCCCGCCTCGCAGCCAGCGTGAACAATAATTAGTCTTAGACCTTTTGATATAGGCCCTGCTAATCCTTCATTGGAATTGTCACTCCAACAAGTAGTCACGCTATGAGAACTGTGGATGTAAGTTTCATCCATATATATAATCGGTCTTTTTTCATTTCTGTAGCTTTGAATGGTACGCAAATAAGACACTCTTAACTGACGAATGTCGTGCTTTTCCATTAACAACTTTCTGTTGGTTTTCGTTTTTCTCCAACGAAAGCCCATATCTTTTACTACTTTCCGAAGAGAATCTATTCCTCCAGTGTATCCTGTTTCTTTAAATTTTCTTAGAGTGTTTGGCATTGTAGGCACAATTTTGTCAACAGTAAAGGTATTTAAAATTGTTCTACGCAGCACAGCTTTATCTGCATCGTCTAAGTCGGTTTTGGGCTTGGTTTTTTTTTTATTTTTCTTTGGCGATGTAAAAGATGAATCGGCACCTGCGTTTATTTCACTTTTTTCTTTAACAATCCGTCTAATACTTCTTTGAGAAACACCCGTTGCGGCAATAACGCGTTCATATAACTGATCCAGTGGAATTTTGAGTACCCCTGAAGTTTTTTCTTCTTGCATATATTTAAATACATTTGAGATCACTTCACGAGTTTGACTGTGTAAAACACATTTATTTAATTTACTTTTAAACTCCATTACTCACTACCTTAATCCGGCACTGAACTACTGTGTTTATCGCTTAAAACGATGTAAAACACTGAATGCCAGATGTTCCCTTAACTATGAATTTCGTGCGCATCTCAAGGGCGGTACTTCTAACCGGCCACATGAAAATCGGTCTGCTGTACCTGTAATTTAGTTTTAGGGGTAGGTATGCAGCAATCTTAATGTGTTAACAAAATGTTTTTGGTGCCTTTGCATATTAGGGGTTGTTTTGCTATTTAGGTTGTAGATCGCCTTTTAAAATAGATATGCGCCCCTACATTTTACCATTCCACTGACTGCTTACTTTTTCGAAATAGCGATCTTTATCTATCGTATGGTTTCTAGCCAAAGATGGGTGTTGACGATTAAACGCACCCACCGTATTTCTCGTACCCAGCTTCGTCTGACTTTTTCTTCTTTAAAAATTGAAAATTGTTATAAAAATAGAGTGTTTTGATAAGACCGAATTCAAATAATTCAATATTACAAACAATTTGAGAAGCGCCTGCCCTACGACTTCTTAAAAATTTGCATAAAAAAAGATGAAAATATTTATTATTGTCATTTTCCTTATCCATAAAAAAATCAATCCCTAAGCTTCTTGAAAACACTGTGTATTCCACTAAAATTGACGACGCAAGATTGATGGAGTTCTTTATTTCTAAAATAAATTATGTCATCTTATATCCAAATCCAAATAAAATGCGCTTAACGGATTTATCACATTATCAGCTAAAGGATTATCGATTATGAATAGTCATTTTTACTATGCAAACATACATTTTTATCGTTTTCACATAACCGTACCTAACGTGACGGCATGAAGCCCAGACTGTTTACAAAAGAAAAACATCTTACCACATATTTTTGTATTTTAATTTGATTTTGCCCTCGCCTATATTTTATTTTTATTTTGGGGATAATGGTCGAGACAAAATTAGTGCCCCCGGATGGGGGTTACGGTTGGATTATCGTCGGAGCCTGTGCGCTTTACTATGTAAGTTGCATTTTTATAACCTTTTTAATGAAAGTCATTGTTTGTTCATATAGGTACATACTTTTAATTTATTTCGTAATAATTTGCATTTCTCGTTTCATTTCTTCTAAGTAAAAAATATGAAAACAGTTATTTTGTATTAGGAAAGTAGTAGTTAATAGTAGTATTGATGCACGAGGGTGCACTATATTTAAATTTTCAATTTACAAGTGTCCCTTATCCTTATGATCAAATTTTAGAAGTGTAAAGTAGACTTCATTTTAAGTAACAAAAACGCAAAACTTTTATTTGTTTCAAAGTTACAGATCTATGAATGTGATTGTCAGATCATGAAAAAAATTTAATCCTAAAGTCAATACAAACTGATTTTATTTAATAAAAGTTATACGATTCAATAACAGGCCTGCGATTGTTAACGTCGCATAATAAAATGTTATCCTAAAATAAATAAACACCTGTCGTAATGAATACAGTAATTTCTTGGAGATCTACAAAAAAGAGTACTGGAAATTGATTTATGATAAAGAAGGTTCTTACTTATTTCGTAAGTGCTGAACCATGAATATCATACAATAAACAAATGTTCAGATGACTGCTAACGTTACGTTTTTTAATAAAGGATTAAATTACGTTTCAGTTCATACAACAGCTTATCAGTGAGTGGACACGTTTTCTTTATTCAAAATGCTTTAACGATTAACTTCTCAAGAGTATTCGGACATGCATTTTGCGTATGGCTACAGTAACGGCAGTGCACGTCAAGCAGTTATTGAATACCGACATCGATTTCCCGATAGGCGCATTCCTCATTACAGAACATTTCTGGAAGTACACAGACAATTGCGGGAATGCGGACCGGGTGATTATCTTTTCGACCGAGGAGTAAATTAGCCAGCAGACTTAGAGGAAGAAGCAGTAGCTATTGTTACAAGGGATCCAACTCTCAATGTACGTCGAATCGCTAGACAACTAGAAGTTCCACGAACGACAGTTTGGCGAATTTCAAAACGTGAGGGCTTATTTCTATATCACTATCGCAGGGGACACGGTTTGCTTGAGGCAGACCACTATGCTCGTCTAGTTTATTCTACCTGGATATTAAGACAGTCACGCCTTCATTTTAATTACTAAACAACAGTCCTCTGGATAGATGAATCTACGTTCACGAGAAGTGGTATTTCAAATCTGAGAAACCTGCACGGGTGGTCATCAGAAAATCCCAAAGCTATACGCCCATCTAAATTTCAACATGAATTTTCTATTAACGTTTGGGCGGCCCTAATCGATGACTAGTTGAGTGGTCCTGTCGTTCTTCCTGGGAGGTTAAATGCGGACAATTACCTTCAATTTCTTATTGATGAACTGCCAGGTCTTTTAGAGGATGTCCCACTGAATGTTCGAAGAGACACGCGGTTTCACATGGATGGGGCACCATCACATTTCGGAATTGCTGTCCGAAATTGGATTAACGTCAATTATCAAAGATGGATTAGTCGAGGTGGTCCTTTTGCATGGCCACCCAGATCACCCGATCTTAATCCCCTTGACTTTTATTTATGGGGGAATATAAAAAATTTAGTCTACGCGCAAGTTTCGAACACAAGAGAAGAGTTGTTGGATCGTATTCACCTGGCTGCCGAGCAAATCCGACAAAACAAGTATGAAATTCGGATAAATTCTTCTTCTGTTGGCTTACGGGCACAAGCCTGCATTCAACAAGGAGGTGGACATTTCGAAAATATTATTAATTGAACTTTTTTAATTAAAATCAGTTTTTATTGACTTTGGGATAACATTTTTTTTCATGATCTAACAATCACATTCATAGATCTGATCTGCATCTTTGAAACAAATAAAAATGGATATACAAGTTTCGCATTTTCGTTATTTGAAATGAAGTCTACTTTACACTCCTAAAATTTGAACATAATGATACGGGACACTTGCATATAATTACCAGCCAATTCTATACATTTAACCCAGTTACATACCTATTTTTTAGGTTGTCTAAAAAGTATTATTTTGGAAGCTCATCAAAATAGACATTCGTTACGGCTTGACTTCTTCATTTGTCCCGAATCTTTTTCCCCGTGCCATTTTTTCAAGTTTCGGAACACCCTTTCTTCGCAAAAATGCAATAAATTTGCAGTAACTGCCGACTACGGGCGAAATATACATCTGTTTCCTTAATGTGACTTAAGGCCTTCCCACAATGATTCGAAATCACAGTGCTTAATAGCTTAGTAATTAAAGCAATGGTCCGGCAAACCATGGACGTGGGTTCCTGCATAACGGCGAATTTTTTCTATAAAAAAAATTCGACTAATAAATTTGTGTCAAAGGATGTTATTTTGAATCGAAATAGCCTTTACTTGATTGAAATTTATATAGTTGATGAAATAAAAGTAAAAAAAAGAAAACAATATCACTTAATTTCCACTTTATTGGTAAAATACCATAACAATTGGTTCGACACACAGTCTTCCTCCATCTGAAGGACCAATAAATTGGAAATTAAGCGATACTGGTTTTTCATTTTTATTTCATGCTATTTTATAATAATCTTGTCATCCGCATTTAAGTCTCTAGGTTTTCTCATTCGATCTTGGCGTACATTTAGCAATTTATACACATTGACCATTTTATTCTACTTCTTTGTTAGAACTAAGATAGAGTATGCGTCAGTAGTTTGGTACCCTTGATATATACGATATCAGCAACTATCACTCGAACGTGTCCAAAAACGATTCTTGAAGTACTCATCTTATAAATTGGATAGCCTATATCCTATGGATAGCCTATGGATAGCTCGTGGCACTGACTGCGAGGCACTTTACTAAGCCAAAGAAGAGATAAAGCGAGCGGCAAGATATTGATTAAACTCGTCAACTATGATGTAAATTCACCTTATTTGCTCAGATAAATTAATTTTCTGGTACCAAAATATAACATTACGTCATCGCATATGTTTTATGTACATATGGAGCGAACGAATGTCCTCCACAAATCGCCGTTGTTGCATATGTGCTGTAATGCCGATCGGCTATATCTTTGATTCATTCTGGGGGGAACAGTTATTTTTTCAATTAGTTTTTTTTAAATTTTTGTTTTTATTTAATTAATTTAATAATTTTTTCTTTTTTTATTACATCTATTAGTTTGTTCAGTTTGTATAAATAAACTAAAGTTTTCTTTATTTGCATTTTTGGGAGGCTGTACTGATTTAGTTATTAATTTTTACTTTTCTGGATTATCTAATTTTGACTCCGTAATTGGATTTATGAATCTGTTGGGTAAATACATAAATATAATAATAATAATAATTATTATTAACAATGGATAAAATTGTTATAATTTATAAATTTATAAAATGATCCTTTTCATTGACCATTGCACCTTGTCAAAATATTTTTTTGGCAACTATTCTTTGGAAATCTCATCTCTACATTTGTATACAAGCTGTCTCGTATCGTTATGTTCAAATTTTAAGAGTGTAAAATAGACTTCATTTCAAGTAACAAAAACGCAAAACTTGTATATCCATTTTTATTTGTTTCAAAGTTACAGATCTATGAATGTGATTGTCAGATCATGAAAAAAAATGTTATCCTAAAGTCAATAAAGACTGATTTTATTTAAAAAGGTTCAATTAATAATATTTTCGAAATGTCCACCTACTTGTTGAATGCATGCTTGTGCCCGTAAGCCAACAGAAGAAGCACTTATCCGAATTTCATACTTGTTTTGTCGGATTTGCTCGGCAGCCAGGTGAATACGATCCAACAACTCTTCTCTTGTGTTCGAAACTTGCGCGTAGACTAAATTTTACATGTACCCCCATAAATAAAAGTCAAGGGGTTTAAGATCGGGTGATCTGGGTGGCCATGCAACAGGTCCACCTCGACCAATCCATCTTGGATAATTGACGTTAACCCAATTTCGGCCAGTAATTCCGAAATGTGGTGGCGCCCCTTTCATGTGAAACCACATGTCTCGTCGAACATTCAGTGGGACATCCTCTAAAAGACCTAGCAGTTCGTCAATAAGAAATTGAAGGTAATTGTCGGCATTTAACCTCCCAAGAAGAACGACAGGACCAATCAACAAGTCATCAATTAGGGCCGCCCAAAGTTAGTAGAAAATTCATGTTGAAATTTAGATGGGCGTATAGCTTTGGGATTTTCTGATGACCAGCTGTGCAGGTTTCTCAGATTTGTAACACCACTTCTCGTGAACGTAGATTCATCTGTCCAGAGGACTCTTCTGCAGAAATTAAAATGAAGCCGTGACTGTCATAATATCCACTTAGAATAAACTAGACGAGCATAGTGGTCTGCCTCAAGCAAACCGTGTCCCCTGCGATAGTGATATGGATATAAGCCCTCACGTTTTAAAATTCGCCAAACTGTCGTTCGTGGCACTCCTAGTTGTCTAGCGATTCGACGTACACTGAGAGTTGGATCCCTTGTAACAATAGTTACTGTTTCTTCCTCTAAGCCTGCTGGCAAATTTACTCCCCGGTCGAAAAGATAATCGCAGTCCGCATTCCCGAAATTGTCTGTGTACTTCAAGAAACGTGCTGTAATAAGGAATGCGCCTATCAGGAAACCGATGTCGGTATTCAATAACTGCTTGACGTGCACTGCCGTTACAGTAGTCATACACAAAGTGCATGTCCGCATACTCTTGAGAAGAAAATCGGTAAGGCATTTTGAATAAAGAAAACGTGTCCACTCATTAATAAGCTGTTGTATGAACTGAAACGAAATGTAATCCTTTATTAAAAAATGCAACGTTAACAGTCATCTGAACATTTGTTTATTGTATGATATTCATGATTTAGCACTTACGAAATAAGTAAGAACCTTCTTTATCATAAATCAATTTCCAGTACTCTTTTCTGTAGATCTCCAAGAAATTACTGTATGAACTGCGACACGTGTTTATTTATTTTAGGATAACATTTTATTATACGACGTTAACAATCACAGGCCTGTTATTGAATCGTATAACTTCTTTTAAATAAAATCAGTTTGTATTGACTTTAGGATTACATTATTTTTCATGATCTGACAATCACATTCATAGATCTGTAACTTTGAAACAAATAAAAATGGATATACAAGTTTTGCGTTTTTGTTACTTGAAATGAAAGTTTACACTCTTAAAATTTGATCATAACGATACGGGATAGCTTGTATAAAGTATTATTAACTTTTATTTTAATTCAAAATATTAGCAAGTCTAATTCATTATAAAATTTGAAGATCTTTTCAATCTTTTATCAAAAATCAGATTATTTTCCTTAACTTAGAAGATTTAATACTTTATCATTTCTATTATTGTTTTTATTTCTACTTGTTAGTTTATAACTATCCCTATAGCCCAAGGATTTGGCCTCATCTTCAAAGATACATTCGACGATCTGGGTTTCTCCGCTACGGACACGTCATTTATAATGAATACGAACGCAGCATTTTCAATGTTCATCGGTATTATCATGGCACCCTTGCTAAAACATCTTGGCTATAGAAAAGTAGCGTTAATTTCCGCTGGACTAATAACAGTAGGAATGTTACTGACGGCATACGCCCGATCATTTAGTCATTACATGGTAACCTATGGCCTCGTTACAGGTAAGCGGTTTAATTTCAGAAATGGGATTCGTTAAAGAAAAATAATTTTCTTTTTGCAGCTCTCGGCTCTGGAATGGGCATGTCGTCATATTCACTAGCTGTAAACAGCTATTTTATCCAAAATAGGACTAGAGCCGCTAGTTATGCGTTAACTATTTGTGGCTTTGGGCCAGTTATCATGCCACAAGTAATTAGTATATTATTAGCACTATATGGCGTTAAAGGTGCCGTGACGATAATGGGAGGTATTTCGGGACATACTTTCATAAGTGCCTTATTATTACAACCTATTGAATGGCACATGAAAGAAGAAATTATAGAAGACAAACAGAATATAGAGGACGACAAGTTATTAGAAGAAGGTAGAAATTTAAAGATATGTGCATAAGTAAAATATCGTAGGCTCTTACGGCAGTTGTCATTTATAATACAATCTTTTGCGGATTTCGCCGCGTTGTCGTAATTTCACTCTACGTTTTGCTGCCCATAACTACTTGCTTCTTCAGGATCTGGTATTAGACTGATTCTCTTTGTTGCCGTTCTTAGAATAGAAATCGGAAAATAATCGTACCGTAGAGGCGTGATACTTTGGTCCACTTCCAAACTTTAAAGCACCATATATTTGTTAATCTTAAAGATAAGCATTTAGTTTTTTTTTGATAGTATGGTCTTGATTCACAGATTCACGTGTATACATTACACTTTCAAGAAAAATATGACCTTCACATACTTTTTATTTTTTTTAAAGGTGGCCAAAGTTTCATCCCAAAGTTTGCAACTTTGGGCACACTTTTAAAAATGGAGCAAACACAAAGATAACATATTATAATACCATCATTAGCCATCTAACGTTTTTTTTCTAATTGTGCAGGAACCATAGAAGTAACATACTGAGGAATTATCCAGGAAAATATTTTATGAAATAAGCATTTATGATTAAATTTTATGAAAAGCGTATAAGCATTAATGTAAAAGAACTCAACGCCCTTAAAACTATAACTACTATAAAACTATAAAAACTAAAGTATAAGTTGATTGAAAATCAACTTTTTCTTTGGAAAACGCGAATTATTCGTAGTCAAATTCATCATATTCATCCATTTCATAGATTAATGCCAAGTTTCGTCGATTAAATACAGGTTTATTTATTTTTTTTATAATGCTGTCTTTGGTATAGTTTAAAATATAATATTTTACTGCAAATTTGTAAAATCTACCACTTCTCACCATAGCTTTGATGTAATAATACTCATCTTTGATGTTACTGATTTGTCCAGGGTAATAATCGCCTAGGTACTTGAAAATAACATAGTCGCCTGTGACATACCGTGATATCATAAAGTTTCTAGGACGAAGATGGCTTTGTAATATAAATTGTATGTCTCAACTTAAGTTAGGAACTATAACTCTGTTTTGTAAATTATTTTGACAGTGACATTATCTGTCATCCATTAATGTGTTAGAATTGCTGAAAGCAAGTTTGAACGTCGAGTTTGAAACATAGCACATTCGAGTAAATTCAAATATGGTTTACAATATAGTGCAAAAAGCGTACATGATTGAAGCCTATTTTCGGAGTGGAGTGCGAATTGATGGAATTTGGGTGTACAGTCAACGTGCATGTTTGGATGATTTTAGAGAGCACTTTCCAGAGTTAGCTGTAATTCCCAAAGATTTTTATAATTGCCTTTCCAATTGTGTTGGTGTGTTTCGTGAGACTGGTTCTGTGGGTCATAAATCACGTACTGGTAGACCAACTGTTCGTTCGGAACAAGTTGTAAATGATGTTCGTCAACGTATGGTAAATGAACCCACAAAACCTTTGAAACGCCTTTCTCAAGAGATTGGACTTTCTTATGGAACATGTCAGAAAATTGTAAAGAAAAACTTACACATGCATCCGTATAAGATGCAATCACATCAGGCTATTTTGCCGGTAGACTACCCTAGACGTCGTGCGTACTGCCAGTGGTTTGCAAATAACTTAATAGAAGATGATGCTAAATTTGTCATTTTTCTCTGATGAAGCATGGTTTCATCTTTCGGGGTATGTCAATTCCCAAAATACTCGAATGTGGAGTAGTGAAAATCCTCATATTTTTATTGAATCGTTTCTCCATAATGCGAAACTTGGTGTTTGGCTAGCAGTTTCTCGCCGCAGAGTTATTGGCCCTATTTTTTTTTAATGTCACAATTAATGCTGAGAGGTATAGAAACATTCTGAATGAATTTATTGAACAGTTGCATGATGATGAATTGCAATATGGATACTTTCAACAAGATGGTGCAACGGCACACACAACACGAGAAAATATTGCTTTTCTTCGTGAGTTTTTTGACGATCGGATCATAAGTTTACATACGGAAGTTGAGTTTCCACCACGATCACCTTGTTTGACAATTATGGACTTTTTCGTGTTTCCTCACCTAAAGAATAGAATATTTGAAACTCCTGTTGCTAATTTGCAAGATATGCAACAAAGAATTATTGACGAATGTGCATTAATAACGCCCGCAATGCTGCAAAATGCCTTTAACAGCATGAAAAGGCGTGTCACATTGGGAAATGAAAATAACGGACAACAATTTCAATATTTGCTTTAATTTTGCCTTTTTTTATTAATAAAATTTTGAATACAAGCTGAGCTTGTTGTTTTATTGTATCTTTATTAAATCAAATGACATATTTATTGATGTCACGATGACGCTATCAAAATAATTTTCAAAAATTAAGGTTAAGTTACCAGTATGATAATATGGATAAAGTTCAGACATATATTTTCTATTTCAATGCCATCTTGGACCCAGAAACTTTATGATATCGCGTTAGTTTTCGTCACTTTGTATAGTCTCGTCGTTTGCATTGAAGTCTTCTTCTTCTCCGGTGGTTGAAGTCTCTTCAGTTTATTCAATTCCTAGAGTTTCTTCAATTCCTATAGTTTCTTCAATATCTACAGTTTCTTAAATTTCTACAGTCTCTGAATTTTCTTCAGTTTGTTCGTATTCATCATTATGCACCCGGCAGTTGTCGTGCAGAAGCAGAGTTTTCCGAGCAAAATTGTGGTATCTTTTTTCGTTCTTAATTGTGTCTATGTAGACACTTCTTATTATTTTAGTCCCTTTTGGCATATACTCAATTAAGAGAATCCTCTCCCCGTCCCAGAAAACCCAACCCATCAGTTTTCCCGCAGAAAATTGCGTATTGGCCTTCTTGGGCGGTGGAGAAACCTTATAAACCCATTAGATGGATCATTTTTTCGTGAGTGGGTCCCAATGGTGTACTCAAGTTTCATCCCCAGTTACAATTATATTCAAGAAGTCATAAAACAGTCAAATCCTCTTCACAAATTTGTCGTCTACACAATTTTTTTTCGGAACTGAGTAGTTTCGGAATCTATCGTGCCGACACTTTGCTCATTCCTAAATCTTCGTGTGGAATTTTAAAACATTCGTTTCTGATATTCCTGTTTCTCTAGCAATAACTAAAACTTTTACTCGGAGGTGAGTCAACATTAAACCTTTTGACGATGAGTAAAATGCTGATTATAATAGTGATTTTCAATATAAATTTTATTTTGAACAATTAAACAACACTTGGGAAGAAACAAACAGCAAATATTTTTGACAGATCTGTCACTACAACGTAAATATAAAGCGCTGTAAAGTTCTTGGCGATCAATGAAAAATTAAGGAGTTGTGGTATTTTGAAAATTGAGCGCTTTTCTTAACCTTAAGATATTCGAAAAAGCGTCAACTGGATAAAATCATAAAAAAACAAATCGCGAATTTTCAGCGGAAAATCGTTCAGACAGTCTTTTTAACGCCATCGAAAAGCCTTGGGTGGTTTTTGCGTATAAATTCGAGAATAAAAATTTTTCGAAATCGCGAACAAAGTTGGAAGTTTTTAGCTGTAAAAAGGTACTCTCAATGGTGTTTTTCTGAAAACTGTTTTAAAAGCGGATACAAATCTATCAACTTCCGGAAAGGTGTCTCTTAAGAAACATATCCTAATATGCTGCATATTACTTGTGTAGCACATGCTCTTCACCGAATCTGTGAATATAACAGAGACACCTAACTGCTAAATACGCTAAAATAAAAGAATAAACTGCTCAAAAATGAATACTTTTTTGTATTTTTTAGATTTAAAATTTTCAAGTATATTTATTCAGAAAAATCGTTAGATTACTAAGAAATGATCAAAAATGAAATAAGCAACATTTTTAACAATAGCTAAAATAAACATTTTTCTGTAACAATTAATTCTAAAATCGTGTATAATGGCCACGGACATCTCTCACAGCTGTACATCTTCGGGGCATACTCATAATGCAATTATTAATGTGTTCTTGTGACACTCTTCTCCAACACAGCGGTAAAATTTCCCGCAAGTGTTGCACGTTAACTGGGGGTGGAATTTGTTCGTTGAGCTGTTCTTGAAGTCTGTCCCAAATGTGCTCAATTGGATTCAAGTCGAGAGACGTTGGTGGTAAAGGTAGATGGTTAATATGAAGGTCATTTATTGCTTGCATTACAATTTGTGCACGATGAGGTCTTGCATTATCATCAATAAAAGCCATGTTTTCATCCACAGCCTCACGAAAGTCGGCCACATATTGCTGAATAATGTCATCTCTGTATATGTGTCCATTGACATTGTTTTCAAAGAGATGGAGGTTCGTACGTCCATTCAAACTAATGCTCGCCCACACCATGATACCACCGCCGCCAAAAGGCACCACAGCTTTTGTAAACTCGCGTCTATAACGGTCTCCTCGAGTTCTCCAGACCCGATTATCACTAAATAAGCAGAATCTGGATTCATCGGTGTATAAACCATGCTCCCATTGAAAATTTTCTGCTAGTCGTTGTTTAACCGAAGTTCTTCTAGCCATTCTATTGGCATTAGTTAATTTTGGGCATCTCACAGGCCTGCAGCTATGAAGATCCATTTCCCTCAGACGGTTTCTGATGGTTTGATCCGAAACTCTAACTCCAGTGGCGGCTCGTAACTGTGTTTGCAACCATACAGCACTTCTAAACGGATTCATCCTTGTCTGAATTCGTATGTAGCGGTCTTGTCTCTGATTTGTTTTCCTCTCAGATCCACTACCGGGTCTTCTCCTTGCAGATCCTACCTGTTGGAATCTTGTTAGAGCGCTACTAACAACACTTGGAGACACATTAAAAATTGCGGCAATTTCTGCTCCAGATTGCCCTCGCTGATGCAATAACGCAATTAAATCAAAAGTTTCTTTATTTAAATGACGTCTTGGCATCGTGAAAATGTGAAATGACGTTTAAAATGAATAATACTTGTCAAAAAATGTGATTTTTATAATTTTGTATTCTAAATTAATTTAAGGTTAAAATACAAGATTCAATATTTTATCACACAGAAAAAACATTTACCAAATAAAATGTCCACAAACGACTGTGGGCCTTCTAATTTATCTATAGTTTGAGAAAATACGTTAAATATAATCGAATTAATTAGATCTGTTAAAAGAAAGATCTAATTCCCTATTCATTTTTGAATAGTTTATTAAAAAAAAAAAACCACGCAAGTTTTTGCATAGAAATTCCAGAAATGGTGTCAGTAGTGTTGAAAATGTTATTCCAGTATGCAACATTTCGATGACGGATGGGTGAACGTTCAGAATGTCTCGCGTTAAACTTTCTACCAGCCTCTCGGGTAGAACATACATTACCACCAACAATTCGAATAATTTCTACTTTTTGAGCAATTGTTAAATGTCTATCGATAGTTACAACTGAAGTAAACTGTTTAGTGAATTGACGTTTCAACTAACAAATAATTTTTTTGCTTCATGGCACTCTTATTATTGCAATAACAAACTATTATCTACAGATCGCGTAAAAATGTAGAAGAATTTAAAAATGAAAATTTTTCAGCGAAATTTGGTACTAGGGATTCTGGTGTGATTTGGAAAAACTTTTTCTAATACTTTTTTACTCTATCTTAATCGCTAGCATGAGTTTACTTGAAACACTACTTCTTATTTTAATTATAGTTAACTAGATATTGGCTTTATAAAAACTCTATTCATACGAAAAGGTGGATTGTCGTGGCACACACAACTAATAAAAAGTGTGTATTGATTACTTTCAAAATTAGTTATTTAGGTGTCCCCATGAAAAGTGTATATTAAATCCTTTCAACAACGAATACTATAAGTTCTGCAAAATTCACGGCCATTGAATAAAAAATGGACGAAAAAAGACGAAAAAATTAAAAAATTCTAACAATAGCGGGGCTCTACTTTAGATATTCAGATGTCAGCACTGTTTATTCGGGCTCGGTGATTGCGAATAGCGTCACCGAAGGTAGCTGTCTCTTTTGGTTCTCGAGATATTCGAAAAAGTGTCGACGGGTCAAAATCGTAAAAACAAATCGCGAAATTTCAGAGGAAAATCATTCAGACGGTCTCCTTTAGCGCACCCGAAAATCTTAGGGTAGATTTTGAGTAGAAATTAGAGATTGAAAATTTTTCGAAATCGCGAAAATTTCACCGAAATTCGACATTTAATTTCGGTTCTATATCTTCGAAATTGGAGGCCTCTAGACAACCTACACTACCGGACGTGTAATGATACGCTGAATCGAAACTGCGGCCAAACTGTTCGTCCTACTAAGCCTTAATATGTACTCGTTTTAATCAATTCGACGAGTGCTTTAAATCGTCTTTGTTGATGATTCTTCTGTTGATACTTCCAGAGGTTTCCTGCACACTTTGGGTCATTATGAGTGGATTCTCTGTCCCATTTAAACTGCTTACACTCAAATTTGACTTGGAATTAAGACGCGCTATTTTCTCTTTACACTGCTACCATTCTCTCAAGAATATTCTTCGGGCTACTGCATTCATAAAAATTTCATAACGCTTCTGTGTTCACGTTTCAAATCACTCACTTTCTCTTCTTTAAACGAACGTAAAAATAACAAATGTCAAGCGATTCTAACCTAAACTCGGAGATGACACTACAAAACGTCACAGAAACTTAACATAAGAAAATTGTCACGATAACATTTTGTTTTCATAGTTAGGTATAGCAAACGCCAATTAAGTTGGCGCGAGGAGGGGTAACTTCGCGCAGGATTAAAAGTAGTGGGGAGATTTGTATTTGGTTTTACATCAAATGTCAGATAATTCTAACCTCTGAGCGTATATCATTTTATGATCCCCTAGCAAATACATTATGTTCCGTCAAACGTCAATGACAAATTTATTCTGACAATTACTTGAGTAGTAGGGGTAGACGTTTTTAAAAACGTTTTCTGCGCACCCCCTCCTCGCGCCAACTTAATTGGCGTTTGCTATAGATAACATAAAAAATTCCCCCAGTAAGTTTTCTCCGTAAACGGTACAAATAGTCGTGGCAGCCTCTGATGCATTCTATTTTAATTTATCAATAATTAATACAATCTTCATATAAATTCTAAATTCGAAAACTATCCAATCGAACAATAATACAGGGTGGCCCAAAATGACCGAAGGGGTTTGAGTTCATTATAACTTCTTATTTAAGCCATAATTATTAATTTTTTTAAATTTTAAATACAGTATATTAATGGAGAATATTTTTAATTTAATTATGAAAAATTATATCTCGCAAGTGTTGGCCATTTTCTGCTTCGCATATTCGTGCTCTTTCCAAAAAATTTTCCATAACCTTTCGCAAAACTTCAGGTGTTATGTTGTTGATTTCGTCGCGTATATTATTTTTTATTGCTGTGTGGTTCGAGGCTTATTAATATAGACTTTTCCTTTCAAATAACCCCAAAGGAAACAGTCTGAAGCGGTTAAATCCGATGAACGCGGAGGCCAATTAAAATCGCTTGTACGGGAAATAATTCGTTCACCAAAGATGTCGCGTAAAAGAGCCATTGTGTCCCTCGCAGTGTGCGCTGTGGCTCCATCCTGTTGGAACCATACTTGCAGGATGGTTTTCCACGGCTTGACTTAAAAAATTTTCCAACATTGTCCGATATCTAACACCAGTGATGGAAACTGCGACACCGTGTTCATTTTCAAAAAAATATGGGCCAATTATCCTTTCCGACGAAACACCGCACCAAACGGTACACTTAAGTGGGTGTAATTCTCGCTGTTGAACTACTCTTGGATTTTCCGTAGCCCATATCCTGCAGTTTTGCCTATTAACGAACTCATTTAATTGGAAATGGGCTTCGTCGCTCATAATTAAATTATGAATAAAATCATGATTTTCTTCTGCTTTTTGACGAAAATAAATTGCATAATCAAGTCGTTGCTGGTAATCTGTCGGTTTCAATTGTTGGACAAGCTGAATTTTGTATGGAAACATTCTTATTGTATGCAAAATTCTCTGCAGCGACCCTCTTGAGAGGCCAAGTTGTGTCGAACGTCTCCTGGCTGATGTTTCTCCATCTTCCCGAATACTCTTCTGTACCCGTTCATTATTGTCATCCGTGTGCACCGTTCGTCGTCTGCCGGCACCAGGAAGGTTCCTTACTGCCCCTTGTTCTCGAAAATTTGCAACCAGACGGTTTATTGCTGACTCTGAGGGTCCAACCCGAACATTAAAATAACGACGATATGCCCGCTGAGTCAAAACAATGGATCGTTGATTAAATAAATAATATAAATAAATAAATAAATAAATAAATAAATAAATAAATAAATAATAAATAAATAAATAAATAATATAAAATAATAGAAATAAAGTTCAACGATTTTGGCACGTTGTTCAATTGTGTACTGTTTCATTTTAAATTCCCCAAGTCTTCTTTACAAAATACTGAAAACAAAAAAAAATTATAATAAAAAAGTTATAAGGAATTAAAACCCCTTCGGTCATTTTGGGCCGCCCTGTATAAATAAAATTAAAAACTCTTCAAAAATACAAATTTTCAATACTACAACGTTGACATAAAATTTGAGATATACCTAATTATTATTTTTTCAATGCACTTTTATCTTAGAAACCAAAAACTATTTACTAGGAACTTATGCATGAATCTTATAAATTTTAAGTAAAATTCGTAACTATCACAAAGAATTAATTTGTTGCCTTAACTTCTGCTTTTAGGAGAAGATAATAGAGATAATTCCATCACATTCTTCAATAAAAGATCAGCTAAATCTACACTATCATTAGAAGAAAATATACAAATAGATGCAGCATATAATATAGATACGCCATTATCAGGAAGCGTTTTGTCCTTAGTCCATCCTAGTAAGTAAAACTTAATTTTCATAAATTATTAATGAGAATATTTCCGTAATACTTGTAGCAATGCGAGAGCGATCAATATCTGTTTCATCAAGAAAAAGGACCGCAATACACCAAAAAACAATTCAAGAAGATATAGAAATGAATGCGTTCCAGGCAACTTCCTCGAAAAATTTGAACTTAAAAATTGACAATTCAAATACTCAGGATGTAAATAACCAAGTTAGTTCAACAGAAAAAGATACGAGCCAGAACATAATTGAACGGGTCAAGAAGAAAAAGGAAAAATCTCTTCTCAAAAGGATTGGAAAGCACATAGTTGATATATTTGACTTAACTCTATTGAAAGATCCTACGTTCGTGAACATTATGGTGGGCATGTCTTTTGCTGTCTTTTCCGAGTTAAATTTTTCCCTTTTGACTCCTTTTATAATGTCTGAGTTTGGACTAACTACGCAAGAGATCGCTACATTTATGTCAACAGTATCCATAGCAGACATATGTTTTCGATACATAGCACCATATGTCAGTGATTACTTTAAGAAACCTGTGAGAATTATGTACTTGTGGGCTATGGGATTATTAATTTTATCTAGATTTAGTAAGTAATTGGTTTTATAACTTCTTTAGAAATAGTAAGGAACTTAAAATGAAATAATGGCTTGTCAATGGCAGAAAAAATTACCTCAGTCAGCACAGACTTTGTCTGTACCAAGAACGGCAGAATCCTCTTTCAGATTCTGCCCTTTGGTTGTCGTCCTAATCAACGTTTCATATTTCAAAACATGTTCTTCAGGATTTTCTGCAACAGCCTGATAGCATATCCTGTTCTTATGGAATTAGATTCTAATAGGTTAATGGCACAATGATACACTCATATCTAGACTCGGCAAAGAGGGGCAGGGAGTTTAAGCTTTATAAGGTTAGTACTTCCTACAATAGTCATTCTTTTCAAACATCAATAGCCATCTACAGTGTGTATAAGCCAAATGGAATAAATTCATTATTTCGGTTACTGTACATATTTATAAAAAATCCCGAAACATGGCATATTTAATTTATAAATTAACATTCTTCAACGTGAAAATGCGATCCCTACCTTCAACCCCCTTCGAATGACAGGTACAACCCCCATTTTTTTAAATGGGAAGTATAGGCTCGTAATATATCGTTGTAAAGGTCTCTTTATTCTCTATTCAAAAATGTTATAATTTTCATGTTTGTTGCAACAATTAAGATAGAATAAAATAAAATCATGTTGTTATCGAAATTCGCTAGAGTATACTCAAAAAATAAAATTTAATGCAAAATGTAAAGAAAAATTTAAAACGCCAGAAAAAAATATGAATGTCAATGAAGTAAATGCTCATTTGCGTTTATAAAGATTTAATACATACATCAAAGGCATCATTGCATTACTTACTTCCCGTTTAGGTCTTCATAATAAGAAAGTGAGTAAAAACCATACCAATGTGCTTTTTAGATGGTATCCATTAAAAATACTTTAAAAAGTTTCCGTGGCAACATTAGTTTGTTTAAAACGCCTTAGTAAATTGTTTTGTATTTAAAAGTTGTCATTTAAATTGACAGTTTGATAATTTTAGTTTGAATTTCGTAAAATACAATTCTGGAAAATGGTTAGATTAACGGAAATGCATAAAATAACAGTCATACAAATGATTGGTTACGGAGATAGAACCCGAACACAACAAGAAGTAACCCGCCTATTTCATGAGAAATTTCCTGATTTACCGTCTATAGCTCAAGGAACAATAAGTAAGATAGAGAAGCAGTTTCGAGAGTTTGGTCATGTAAGGCAAAAAAAAAAACCAGCTGCCAATGCACTGAGTGATGAAATCAAAGTAGATGTGATGCTTGAGTTTATGGAAAACACATACATCGAGTAGACATGCATCCACTACATTAAATGTTAGCCATACATCGATAGTAAACATATTAAAAGAAAATAAAATGCATCCCTATAAAATGATATCTACTCAGGAGCTTATGGAAGACGATTTTGATAGAAGAACTTATTTTTGTGAGCGAATGATGGACATGCTGGATAACAATATTATCAATTTAGAAGACGTTATGTTTTCTGATGAGTGCACTTTTTCTCTTAGCGGTCATGCTAATCGGCAAAATTGCCGCTACTGGTCTACGGAAAATCCTCACTGGATGAGGGAAGAACACACACAATACCCAGTAAAAGTTAATGTTTGGGCAGTTATTGTTGGAAACCATATCATTGGTCCCTTTTTCATTGAGGGCAATTTGAATGGCGATCGTTATTTGGCACTACTTCAAAATGATGTCATTCCAACTTTGGCAAATTTATATCCTGATCCAGGAAACCCTCAAGTTCCAATGAATACGATATGGTTTCAGCAGGATGGAGCACCACCACATTACCAACGCAATGTCCGGCAGTACCTCGATGCAATATTTCCCAATCGGTGGATAGGAAGGCGAGGATCGATAGAATGGCCAGCGCGATCACCTGATCTGACCTTACTTGATTTTTTCTTATGGGGATATTTGAAGAGCATTGTGTACAAAACTAAACCTTTGGATTTAAATGACTTAAGAGAACGAATAACGCTTGCGATTAGGTCGATCACGCCTGATATGTTAAATAATGTTAGAAGACAGTTTTATTTAAGATTAGGATGTTGCCAAGACGTTCATGGTGAACATTTTGAACATCTACTTCATTGACATTCATATTTTTTTTTGCGTTTTAAATTTTTCTTTACATTTTGCATTAAATTTTATTTTTTGAGTATATTGTAGCGAATTTCGATAACAACATGATTTTATTTTATTCTATCTTAATTGTTGCAACAAACATGAAAATTATAACATTTTTGAATAGAGAATAAAGAGACCTTTACAACGATATATCACAAGCCTATACTTCCCATTTAAAAAAAATGGGGGTTGTACCTGTCATTCGAAGGGGGTTGAAGGTAGGTATCGCATTTTCACGTTGAAGAATGTTAATTTATAAATTAAATATGCCATGTTTCGGGATTTTTTATAAATATGTACAGTAACCGAAATAATGAATTTATTCCATTTGGCTTATACACACTGTATACGTCAGGTCGAGTACTTCTCATCACTTTTTAATACATACTTTCGTGAGCAAAAATATCGGGAGAGTGGCAAAATCGATATGTCAATTTCCTTTATTTTTTTGCGTTGTAATTTTAACGCTATTTGATTAATTTTCAAACTGTACGTCAAATTATCTATCATAGTTGATAATTCAAAATTGAAAAGGCCTCATCTTTTGAAAACTGATAAAGCCAGACTTGTTACTAGTTTGGAAAATGGAGAATCATTAAGAACTCTTCAGTTCAGTCGCAAGAATATATAAAAAAATGGAGGGAAGAGGATAATTTAAATTGGAAAATAGATTCCGGACGTAACAAAATTTCGAATCCGCAGGAAGACAAAACATTAGTAACTGAGATTATGCACAACTCTTTCAAAACATTAAAGGAAGCTATAAGAACAACACAATTTTCTGTCTCATCTTGTAATGCACAATGGTTACAAGAGAATGAAATTTAAACTTGAGATTTCCCGCCCTAGAGTCCTTATCTAAATCCCATTGAAAATGTATGGGGATTAATGAGATAGAGCTGCTACCCAGGAAGAATTTTGGGAGATTGTTCAAAATGCCTGACATCAAGACAAGATTACATGCAGTTGTAAATAATAACAGTGGAATGGCAAAATACTCATTATTTTAATTATATTCTTTCTCTATCGTTTCTTAGTAATTTTTATTTATATATAACAAGTGTTTATTTGAAAAGTCAATCTAGGTTACTTTGAAATTTTGATAGAATAAGACGCAAATATATGAGTATGTGTTTGTTGTTCCGTGAACGTAAATCCAAATGACATTTGATAATGTCAATCACAAATATCAGTTAGTGCATAAAATAATCGTGCGTCGATTCTGGTTTAAATAAATTGCTTCTCAGTTTTAAAATGGCTTTCACTTTAGAACATAAATTTTTTTTAGTCCAGGCTTATTTTCGAAGTGGTAATCAAATTGATGGTTTATGGGTTTATTCAGTTCAAGATTGCATGGTAGAATTTCAAGTTGAGTTTCCACATTTTGTAATAGATTATATACAATTTAAGAATACTTTGGATAGAACTTTAAAACTTTTTTCTGAAACTGGTAGCCTCTTAAGAAAATCAGGCAGCGGAGCAGTTAAGAAACGTACACCTCAAGTTGTCAATCGTGTTGAATAAATAATGGAAAATGAACCACAAACATCTGTTCGACATTTGAGTCAACAAATAAACCTTTCTGTTGGTGCAACTCACAAGTTATTAAAAAAGGATATGCAACTTTATCCATACCGTGTCATAGCAGTACAAGAATTGTTAGAAATTGATTACCCACGTAGACTACAGTTTTGTAATTGGATTGTAAATATGAACAATAATGGAGAACTTTCGCAAAGAGTCATCTTTACTGATGAAGCCTGCTTTTATAAAACGGGATACCTAAATTCACAAAATACAAGAATTTGGAGTAGTGAAAATCCACATGTAATTAATGAAGAATCGCTACATCCAGAGAAAATTGGTGTTTGGGCAGCAATAAGCCAAAGGCGAATTATTGGATCAATATTTTTTCAGGGAACGTTAACTGCTCAAAGGTACCGTACGGAAATTTTACAACCATTTGTCAATCAGTTGCATGATGATGAACTTCAAAATGCATATTTCCAACAAGACGGAGCACCTTGTCACTGTACTGCAGAATCTTTGGATTATTCAAGAGAATTTTTTGATGAGCGTATAATTAGTCGAAATACTGAAATTGCCTGGCCTGCACGTTCATGCGATTTAACACCTTGCGACTTCTTTTTGCGGCCTTATCTAAAAAATAACATATTTCGAACACCTATATTGAATTTGAATGATATGCTACAGAGAATCGAACAGAAATGCATGAAAATTAATAACAATCCAGTAATGTTGCAGAATATCATCAGAAATTTTGAACGGAGGATTTTAAAGTGCATTGATCTTGAAGGACAACATTTTCAACATTTGTTATAGTTTTCAATAAATACCTATTATTTGTTATTTATTTGTATGTATGAAACTGTTAAAATATACGACTTCGTAGGTTAAGTAGTAAATTTTAATTTACGACATACTTCAAAATGTTTTCAGTAAATCACATGCTACTAAATTGACTTTTCAAATGAACACTTGTTACTTTAAACATGTTTAATAAATGTCAATGAAACACACATTTTTGACAATTCCTGACTTATTATTATGAGTAGAGATTGCCACTTAAGTAGTCACAATTTAAACCCACGCAGAAACAGTATTCCGTTTTTTTTTTTTGCTCACGAGAGTATGTATATACAGTTAAGCTCACATAAATATAACCTAAGTAGTATAACCTAGTATAACCTAAGTTGTCAAAATTTTCTAATATTACTTAGTGTTTATTAAATTTTTTTTGAAAGACAAGTCAAATGTCAAGTAATTTTTTAATACAATTTAGGAAACACAATAAATTAATATTTAATTGATCCGCCATTCGCATCAATGGGACTTCTTAAAAAATTAGGTTTTTCAACAATATTTTCCCAGATATTTTCAACAGATTTCCATAATTGTTCCCTATTAGTAAATCTTATACGAGATCTATGAATTTGCTTTGTCGTCTTTTTGGTTTTCACTCAAATATTCAAACAAATTGTGATCTATATCAGTTGATATTCTTTTCCTAGTTTGCGACATATACTGTCTTCATTTTCCCATATTTTTTAACTTGCGGTACTGCAGATTTGTTCAAATGAAATTCGTCAGCGCCTTGTTTAATAGTGCAACTTTTAAAATTTATTTAACTGCCGGAGTCAGTTTTCTTGTCATTTTGGATATTAAAAAGTGACAAATGTCATTTTGACATTACAAGAATAAATTACTTTTGAAAATTACAAAACACTTGGGATTCATATACTATTCATCAAATTCGATTTTGCATAGGTAGGAATAAAAATCTACTATTAATAATTTCTATATTAAATGGCTATGCTAACATAAGCCAGAAGTGCCCGAACCGGCGTATAAATGGCTGTTGTTGTTTGAAAAGACTACCAACCTTATTAAGCTTAAACTTGCCCCTCTTTGCCGAGTCTACTCATATCTATTGAAAGTCAATGTGCTCTTAGTCCGAGCTTGCAAAAGAGTTTTCAATAAGAGGGATATGTTTTGAAATTGACATGAAATAGGAAATAAAAATAACGGGTGTTCAGAAACATTCGAAGTCAAAGTAGTCCTTGAAAATATGAAGTCATGTCTGAGATAGATTGATTTTTGATAAACAACAGTTGACATTTAATAATTATTTCAAATCGGATACTTAAGTAAAAATATACGATTTTTTGTTCAGAGCCCACTTGACTTCGAATGTCTCTGAACACCCGTTAGATCAAAAATTTCTATTTAATTTCGAAATTTCACCGTTGTAATTAAGTTCTGAAAGTAACATTATTTAATTGACAGCGTTTGATTTCCCTCCAAGACCGAATTCGATTAATATAACTATTCAATAAATTATGTCTTATGTGATAAATGGCGTGCTAAATAACGAGCGATCATTAAAATTTTCACTCGTAGCTGGTCGTGTATATAAAAATTATGTCGTAGCTTTAGTCATTAAGATGTTATTTCAAACATCTGTCAGTGTCAAATATATATTTTAAAGTTTCGTCAAAAGAAAAAGTAATGGCCTTTAACGATTTGCATAAAGCGTTTATGGTAGAATGTTACTTTCCTGACATCTCAAAAAATTGATGGTATTTGGCAGCATTCAATAGAAAATTGCCTTGCGGAGTTTGAAGAGAGATATCCAAATACTGTTCCTATCTATAAAACTTTCCATGATACGCTAATGCATTGTGTAAATCTTTTTCCCCAAACAGGCTGTATTTTATGGAAAAAAGGAAGCGGTCCTCCTCTCAAGAGAAGGCGCGGCGTAATTGAAAATGTCAGACAAATTATTAACGAATCTCCTCAAACATCTATTCGCAGAGTTTCGCAATAAGTTGAGCTTTCGTATGGAACATGACTTGCACATATATCCACATAAATTAACTTGTGTACAAAATCTATTACCTACGGATTATGAAAAAAGAACACAATTTTGCCAATGGTTTATTCAAACAATGACAGAAAATATTTTAAATCATACTTTTTTCACCGATGAAGCTTGGTTTTATTTGAAAGGTTATGTTAATTCGCAAAATATGCGTATGTGGTCCAGTGAAAATCCTCATTTCTACAGAGAAGTTCCTCTACATCCAGAAAAAATAGGCGTATGGGTAGGTATGAGTCGTCACCGATTAATAGGACCAATATTCTTTGAGGGCACGATAACATCCGAGAAATATCGTAACGAAATTCTCAGTGTTTTTACTAATCAATTGACTAATGATGAACTCCAGGTCGGATATTTTCAACAGGATGGGGCTACATCTCATTGAAAATATTCAGTTTTTGCAACAATTTTATGGCAATAGGATAATAAGTAGAAATACAGCGATTCCATATCCACCACCATCGTGTGATTTAACAGTCATGGATTTTTTTGTGTGGCGATATATAAAAATATTATTTATGAAACACCAATTAATAATCTACAAGAGTTAAGACATAAAATCATTGAAAAATGTGAACACATCAATAACTCACCGCAAATACTGATCAATGTTTTCAATACTCTACGAAATAGAGTGCGATTATGCTTGGTGGAGAATGGTCATCATTTTACACATTTTTTATAATATTCTATTACTTTGTATAAAAATTATAAATATATTTAATATTAAAGTCAGCATTTCAAATTATTTTTTAACAATCATGACGTTTGAAATTATAATGACAGATCTCCTCTAATAACTTAAGTTAGGACATACTTTTTGTGTACATGACTTTCTTGGGCGAAAATTTTAATGATCAGTCGTTATTAAATTTCGATGAATCAGTTGTGTCTAGTCTATTCTCATAAACACTAGACTTTAAATAAGCCTACAAGAAAAAGTTTAAACGCGTTAAATCACAGCTTTTTGAGAGCTATTCAACAGATCCATTTCGGGAAATATCAACTGGCTAAATTTCGACGCAATAAACTAATTTAAATTTACTTTGGGAGATGATCAAATTTCTTGATTTATTGTTGTCCGGAACTGTGGAAACGTGTTTGCGAATATATTTAATTTGGCTTTCGCTACATCTACTTTTCCCGCTGTTTGGAAGAGTACTAAAATTATTTCCGTTTTAATGACTGGTGATATTTGGGACATTACAAACTATCGTCCTATTGCTATCCTAACGAAGTTCGCAAAAATTTTTTAAAATTACTCTATACTGAAAATTATACCCTTTTATTAAAACTGTAACATTCAATCAGCATGACTTCATGGAAAAGCGATATACTGTCTCTAACCTTGCGGTATTTTCTCAATACGTTGCTGATGTGTTGGATTTCGACATTTAAAATATGGCTGCTATGTTAATTTCAAAATTTATCACCACTATTGAAAAACCAAATATTACTTGAAAGGGAAAAATGTTGAAACAGACAGAAACAAGAAAAATCCATAACCACAATAGAAATCAATAAACTCTAAATACGTTTCGGGCAACTAGGTTGCCATCTTAAGTGGAATAATCTGAAACAGAGAAATTGTGTTAACCGTAGCGTCTTTGGCTGAAGTACAACCTTTGAATATATCCTGTTCAATCGCCAGTGGGATAACGCTCTGTGTTATCCCAGTGTTGCATATCTTCAAGTAGTTAACGCTATTTTTCATTTCCAGTTTGTTCTACTGAAGATGATATCTTAATTGCCCAAATGTTTTGTGATAAAGTTTATTGATTTATATTGTGGTTAGGGATTTTCATAATTTCTGCCTCTTTCAGATGTTAAACCAGTCTCCACCAATTCAGGTAAAAATGTTGTTTTAATTAATTTCAATACTTTAAGGTTTGTTGTTAACCAGAAATTTCTATGGTTTATTAATCTGTGCCGCTTTTTTGGGCCTCGCTAAAGGGTTCAGAACCGTATACTGGGCATTGGTAATCCCAAACTATGTCCCAATTGAAAGACTAGCGGCCGCATCTGGATTACAATCCACATTCAACAGTTTTTTTGTTTGGATTGGAGGGCCATTTTTGGGTAAGTAACCTATAATATGAAAAGCAAAATTTATCAATTGTTAATGGACATTTCTATTTGCAGGTATCGTTAAAGATTTAACAGGTTCTTTTAAAAAGTGCATTTTAGTTATCAATTTTTTAACATTTCTAACTATAATTATGTGGAGTACAGAGTTTGCCTATAAACGTTATTACTCTAGAAAAAAAAGCGAGCAACAATCATATTTATAATTCTTTTAGAGATAATATACGTTATGTATAAACATACAATCTAGTCAGTCTAATTTAAAATATACTACCTGTCATGGAAATTGCAACACCCAAAAGAGTTGCGAATTTTGTGACCGAACTTAGCAGAAACATGTATCTATTTAAAGGTAATCGTTGATTATCCCTTCGGCATCTGGAAAAAAACTTTTGGAATCATTAAAGGACCCCAAAGCGAACTAATTTGCCTTATAAACCATTGGGGAAAAATAAATAATTTAACTAACTTTATAGCATAAATACTTTAAAGTAAAGTTTAAGCATACCAAAAAAGCTTAAGTTTAATCAATACGTTAAGCACGTATTACGCATTTGTTACAAATGAAACAGACATGTAATAATATACACGTCTGTAACTGTACACATCGACATACACTTCGTTTTTTCTAACATTTACTTCTGCCTAAGACACGTGTTTCTCTAATCTACTATCAGGCGTCATCAGTTAGGCTAGTGAAGTAAGTCAAGCTTAAAGAAATCGCCTCATAAGGTATAGCAAATTTTGTCCTATCAGGTAACACCATATAATCTAGTGACATCTGACGGACAAAAGAGATTATGCCGAAAGTGGCAATTTTCCCTTGAGACTATGTGGGGACTACAGCTCTTAGTGTCATTACGCGACAGTGGCGGTTCTGCACATTATTAGTTCTCCTTCGGTCCCCGGTTCCTCTTTTCTAGCCTTAGTCCATGACTAATAACTAGAGCAGACCAATTTCCGTGCGCGCCATGAGCGCCAGTATGGGAGTGAAATTCGTAATATATTAGAATATGCGATAGAATAGGGATGCAACATGTGCTTGTTACCGATATAAGTATAGAAGTAGACACATTTATTCTATCAGAAATAATTAAATATACATTTGGTTTTCTGCTATTAAAGTAATATGCATAAACACACGAAACATAAGAATAGTACATATTATAGCAGTGTTGTATTTACATATAAATAAAATGGAAAATGTATGAAATCAGTGATTGTGTGCACGACAGAGGATTTAAAAAAACACTTACCGTTTTAAGCGTCTTCCAAGGATTGACAAATTGGAGAAACTCGATTGTACATTTTCAACATCAGGTGCGTTTCTAAGGTTATTTCTGAAAAACAAGTCCGCCGTGAGGAAAAAATATGTTTACATTCGGAAAACGAGCGTTCTACATCTAGTGATGTTCGCATAATCAAAATACTTTTTTAAGCAACTTAACGCATCTGTGACGTGCCCTCACAAATACGTGTTAAGGTGTCAAAATCTGCATTTCTGTCTAAACCACTTTCAAATTTAATTAGAACACTTTCACTTTTTGCGTCTTCTACAGCACACAGTTGTGCGTGAACATCTTTAACGATTTGCAGTGATTCCTCTAACGACAGCGACGAATTTTCTAATTTTGTTATTACTTCTTCTAGTCCCAAGTAATTCTCACGAATACTTTGTAAATCCATTTTAATCTGGGCATCTTGAATTTTTTTCTGGCTTGTATTGATAGCTGCACTTTCTTTCGGATCGAATGATAAAACCACGTCCTTAATTTTTTCAAAATGTTCATGATAGTAAAACTCCGCCCGTAACCATGTACCCCAATGTGTCAGAATCGGCTGAGGTGGCTCAGGGGTATGGGGGACACAATTCGTGAAATTTCCGAATACGTTTTGGAGATTTCAGGAATACTGCCTTTGTACTCGATATTAAAGCATCTACCTCTGGATAACATCTACGAACCTGTTCTGCCACAAGGTGTAGAGCATGGAGTTTACAAGTAATATGTAACAAGTTAGGACAATATTTTCTAAGAGAGCCGGCCTACAGAACACATGGTTGCGGCACCATCGGTCATAAACATTAATACTTGGTCTTTCGAAAGTTTAAATTTTTCCAAAGTATCTAATAGGACCTCTGAAATTTTTTTCGGCATTACATTGTTCTAGTCGTCTAGATGCTAATAAAATTGAAGACGTTGGTTGATGTCGTTCCATATTACGCGCCATCACATTAACTACAGATTCTTTTTTGCAGTTAGTTGTTTCGTCCACACATGACCACAGTTTTTTATTTTTCAGTTCGGCTTTGATTTTATTTTCAACCTGTTTACGCACCGATGGTAAATTCCTTCATAACGTTGTCGTGCTCGGTAATGTTTGATTCGCGTATTTATTCCAAAATGAAATAAATGAATCATTACTTAACAAGGTAAACGGCAGTGTACACACAATCATAGTTACACATAGTTCATGTATAAACTGTTGTCGATTAATTTTGTTATTATTGTGCTTCGAACTGCTTACGTGTTCTTTACAATGTGTTTTTGACCAACACATTAGATATGTATTGTACACTAAACATTTAATTTTTGAGCCATCGTATATTAAGTCCGGGAAATCCATAATAAACTTATTCACTTCGTTTGACAACGGTCGTTTTCTCGATTTATGTGTCGACGACATTTTATTACGTATGCTTACACTTACATGCAGTCTAAGCAAGTACCAAACACATACTGAATGCTTTTTATTTGTTCTATACAATAATATTTACATCGGCGCACATGGCGCCCACGGAAATTGGTCTGCTCTACTAATAACACCGTATAGACGACTTACAATTTCCCTGTACGAAAAATCGCCTTCGCGAAAAGCTAACAATTCAAGCTCTGTAAAATTTGCCTAACTGGCGGTAGTTTCTACGTTGCCGCACTATAGGCATAAGCAAACCTTCAAGACACGTTAAACAAAAGCATGACGAGAGAAAACGGTGAAAATTGCATCAAAACTCGAGAAGAAGTACATTCATGTCAGAAAAAACTGCACGAAATGTCAGATATGCCATGATCACTTTGAATAGCTATATGCATCTGGTAAGTTTAACAAATAAACTCTTTCTAAGTGTTGTAATTTCCATGTAATTTTCTGTATTAATTCCTAATGGATTCATATTAGTATCGAGTATTATTGTACATAATTCCTACTTCTCGGTTTTGACTTACTTTTCAGTGCTTTAACAAAATGCACGTCACAGAGAATGATTATTTATTTCCGTTGTACATTTTGAATTTATTAAATACGTTTGTAAATTGTTTATATGAATAAATTATTCTTCCTATAATTAAAATATAATTTTTATGTTATTCATTCCTGAAACACAAGCTTTTAATATAGTACAGTTCTAGACGTAGATAATGTAGGTGAAAGATAACAAATGTTGACATTGTACAAGCTATATATAAACATTGTAAATAAAAACAACAGGCAATAAATGGTTCATTTATTAGTGAATTTATTACATTATGTATAGGTAATAGACAAGCAAAAAATCTGGTTTAAGATTATTATAAATTACGAGGGTTACGAGGGTTCTTTTACCGCTGTACTTCTCTAGCAGACTATGATATTTTACTACAAATTTCGCTTGACATTTTGACCAAGTTATACAATGTGAATTGTGTATAGCGCCAAAGAAAAAAAAGGGGTAAAAAGTATGTAAGTAATGCCTTCATACAAAAAAAATCACAGTCCAATGTTTACGTAGTAACGAGAAAATGATTTTTCTTTATTCGAGCCCGGCTCTGCCGCAGTTAAATATACCGGCGGCAATACAGGCTTCCATCCCTAATTCATCAGTAATTCTCTTTACCGACTAATTATATTGTTCTACCAGTATTTGTCAGAAAAAATGTAAACAATTCCATACAAATAATTAAAAACTAGGTATCTATCCCATTGGACACCCCATGGACGTGATACATAAAGCCTTTTATTTTATGACGATTTTTTTTATTATGAACATAATAATTTTACTTTTAAAAGAAGTTTAATAACGTTCAAAGTATTTAAGTTTAATAACATTTTAATTAATGAGGTATAAGTTTGTCGACATATTCGACGTATAGGCTATTATTGATATCCACAAAAAAAAACATGGCCATATGTGCGGTCGAGTATATTTATGTTTTGGTAAGAAAACAACATTCACTATACAGGCTGATTCAAATTAAGTGCGCACCATTGCTATCTCTGTTATTATTGATTCTAGAAAGTAGGTTAAATTAGCAAAGTATTAGTGTTTTTAACATTGATTAGCATGCAGTTCATGAAAAAAAATTGAATAACGCATTTTCGAGAAATTTTGAAATTTATAATTTTTTTAAATGGAACCGCCTGTATATTTTTTAAAATTCTGAATGCAATTGTTTTTTGTTATATAAAAGTTTCAATACACTATTGTCCTAAAGCGAATAATAAAGTAGTTATAGCAGTTTCTATTTTCTTCTGAATGTTGTCATTGCTGCGCTAACTTTTGACAAAACAGATACATATTTTGTGTTTAATGTTTATTTTAATGTTTATTTTAACATATTACAGCTTACAAAATTAAATTAAAAAGAAGAAAGTACATGTATAATTTATAAATACTGCATAAAGGTGTGACCTTCCTGCTCAATACATTTTCGTGCTCGCTTCAGTACACTCTGGGTGGCTCTTGAGATTGTCCTTGTATCTAATTGGCGAAAAACTTCCCTGACCTTGTCTTGCAATTCGCGCACGTTGTCGTATCGCCTTTTCTACACCTCATTTTTTAAGTATCCCCGAAGAAAAAGTCTAAAGGTGAGAGGTCAGGGGAGCGTGCTGGCCATTGAATTGGACCATTTGTACCAATCCACTTTTCGGCAAAGATAGTGTCGAGGTAGGTTTACACTAGGTGATAGTTGTGTGCAGGAGCACCGTCCTGCTGAAAGTATAAATGTTGGGGCATCAGGTAATTGGCGTTATCAAGGAAATCCTCTAGAACGTTACGAATAAATTCCAGATATCTGTTTCCTGTCAACGTACCATTGCAGAACAGTGGATCAACGACTACCGAACCAATTAATCCGCACCAAACGTTAAAACTAAGTCGAACTTGTGCAGCATGTGGACGAACTATTAATAAATTTTCTTGAGACCAGTAGTGACTATTTTTCTTATTAAACATGCCTCTATTTGAAAAATTTGTTTCGTCACTCCATAAAATACACTGTGCTCCATTCAAATTTTCATCACAAAAACTAACAAACCAATGACAGAAAGCTAATCTCCTGGCTGTAATGTTTGAGAGATTCTGAACTTAAAGCCGATATACTTATGCTTTTTAAAAATTCTTTGAACTGATGAATAACTTAATGCCAATTCCTTAGTAGCATCCCTAATGGAAAATTCGCGATGGGCTTCAAAATATGCTAACACTGTAATTTCTACTTCTTCGTTGACGACGATACTTTTCTTTGTTCTTTTCTTTCTAAATAAGCAATCATGCAGTCTAAACTGATTGTAAAGTTTTCGAAAGTAACGTCGATCTGGCTGCTGTCGTAAAGAATAGTGTTCAGCATAATATTCGCTAGTCCTTATTGAATTTTTACGACATACAATGTATGCTTCCAACATATCGCATTTCTCCAAATGAGGAAATACCATAGTGAAATATTGTCAAACACTAAGCAACGAAAGTAAAACCAAAATGTTTAGAAAAATAAATAGAGAACTAATGAACACAAGACAAAATTAAAAAAAAATATTTTTAATAACTAAACGTGCGAAAGATTTATATTCAGTACATTATTGACATTTACAAAGGGCATACTATTTGTTCTGTTTAAAGTGAAAGAAGCCTACTACTGATTTTACAGAGTGAAAGAGTATCTTTGACATCAACTAAATTCCACCGTAAATACTTTATTATTCGTTTTAGGACAATAGTGTATTGAAACTTTTATATTACAAAGAACATTAGCATTCAGAATTTTAAAAAATATACAGGCTGTTCCATTTAAAAAAATTATAAATTTCAAAATTTCTCGAAAATGCGTTATTCAATTTTTTTTTCATGAACTGCATTCTAATCAATGTTAAAAACACTAATACTTTGCTAATTTAACCTACTTTCTAGAATCAATAATAACAGAGATAGCAATAGTGCGCACTTAATTTGAATCAACCTGTATATGTATAGGAGCTTGTGTTAAAAGTATCTTCCAGAATTTTATCGATTTTTTTGCAGGTCAATGAACTTGAATTACCAATAAATATAGAATAAACAAAGATATGGACAGACTTTAACTACATTTTGGTCCTACAAATTTGGAAATTTTTGACGAATTACAAAGAAGTTTGTTATTTAATTTTCAGTTAGATATTTTAGATTCTCATAGCTTGGGCGCTATTAAGCGGTAAGCCTGTAATACTTCAGTATTATTAAACTACGATGAGCATTATAAAGCTGTGTTACTTCCAATTTCAAATTAATCATTATAATTTTTTAGTCCCATTCTTAAATTACATTATTTACAAATATGAATATTATTGTATATAACATTTAATAATGTTAAAAAAATAAAATTAGATATTTTGTGGTATATTTGATACACAACTCGTATTTTCAAGAGAAAAACTTTCTTTTGTATTGCACCGGTCATAAAAGCCTACCGAGAAGTTTTACTGGGTTTACCGTACTACCTAACGGTAAACTCGGGAATTCCATGTTCGCAAGGATTCGTTTAGAATTCTTATTATATGATTTAAATATAGTCATTAATTAATTACGTACCACGTTTGCTCTAATTATTTCTTAATTAATAATTTAAGTTATTATCGAGCTATTTTCTACTTTTCAAAATTATACCTGTCCCCTATTAAAACTACATAATTTTAATAGTCACATTCAAATCACTATTGTAAACTTTATTTAAACTATATCATGTGACGTATCATTTTCAAGTATTTTTCGCAAGGAATATTCTAATAATGTTCATTTTATTGACATCATAATTCTTTAGTTCGCGTCTTTAATTAATTCTTAATTTTTGGACATTGCTATTTGCAATATGATTGGTTAGCCTTAAGCTAGATCATAATCCGACCCTTTTCAACTACAGGTTTTCTTTAGATAAACTCTCTCCGTTTCTAGTTTTCATGGGACAAACATTTCCCACTACAAGTGCTTGTTCAAGCATACACAGTAACACGCCGTCCGGCGTTTCTTTTGTTTCCTACTATCGATGTCCAATCGCGACATCATTCAAAGGTAACCTCTTCCATACAGATATTATTTTAATTACATTCACCAAGCTATTAATTTACGAAATAACTAACTTATTTTTCAGTTTGTAAACACTTGTTCCTTCGCACCTGTAGCTTTCATTTAATTTGTTTTGATATATTTCAAAGCATGATTTTTTTCATGTAAATATTAAATTAAACTTTAAAGGCAAGTTGTATTTAAGACACATTTATTTCAGCATATTAGCCACGACTTGGACCTTTGATGCTCATCATAACATAGACTTGTTCGTATGTAAACAATTTGTTAACAGTTGATAAGTGACAAACGATAATTTGAAAGAAACATGTATTTTAATAACAACGTGTTGACCCATAAAATATTAAGTATTATATAGTTTGATTTATTTAGATATAAAAAGCGATTTAGAACAATTAATTAAAAAAGTATTCTTTAACGTCATAAAGATAATAATATAATTAATTATAAAGTGAATATTAATACTTTGAGTACAATTCATTCCTCATTTAATTTATAAATTATTTTTTTAATTTTATTGTGAGGAATTTTTCAAAACTTTTCCCAATTTTGCAATGAAACAATGGATAGGACAGAAATCATTGACATAAGTAAACATTTTTAACGTTTGTAATTTTCATAAACACCTTCTTTTTGTATTAAAATATGCGTTTAAAAATTATGTATTGCTTTCATTATAAAAAAATATTTTTTTTTTAATTTAGAAAGATACCGATCAAAGAATATATTTAGAAGACTTTCAAAATAAATTTCCAAATGAATATTATTTTTGCACAATATGATTTATCTCAAAAAAATTCTCTTAAAAATAGGAACAATTTCCAAGCCAATTTTTAATATTTAAATTGGTTAGAAGATCGTCCTTTCATACAGTTACCGTCAGAAAAAATCCTTTTTTCTCCGACAGCATCTTGTGTTACAACCCATTGCTAAATACCGAAGACAACTATAAACTGGTGCAGAGAAAATCTTCAGTCAGGAATTTAGATTTTGTTTGTAGATGCATGCCGACCGTTAAATCATGAGATTATAAAAATTACGTAACAGATAATGAGCAAGCTAGTTCATTATCTGTTCAAACGTGTTTGAACTTGCTTTATACCTATTCATTACCTATTCAAACCCAGTCCTAGGTGTTAGAATTTCACGCGTGCTGCAACGTGGTCACGTGAGGGAAAAAAATAAACGGGATACTACTCGAGTAGTTTCAAATTCGAGCTTACAGTTGTATATATCAGTCCGATAGCCTAGTGATATCTAGAGATGCCAATTTCTAGGTTCCGCCACCTCCCTCACGATCTGCAGTTTTCCCAATTTCGTCTGCAATATTAGATATTAGTATTTATATTGAGAACAATTTGCAAAAGATACTTGTATAATGATAATGTAACAGTTAGGTGTGTCAAGGAAACGATCATTGTCCAAAAAAGCAAATAATTTAATAAGTGGATATCTTGATTTAATTTACAATGGTGTAAAAAATATATACTGCCTGCGATATGTTTCTAATGTGGTAAAATCGTAAAAGTAATTTTTATTTCATTTATCTGCAAC
This sequence comes from Melolontha melolontha, assembly GCA_935421215.2. Lineage (NCBI taxonomy): Eukaryota > Metazoa > Arthropoda > Insecta > Coleoptera > Scarabaeidae > Melolontha > Melolontha melolontha. The sequence continues at coordinate 164,837,394 of OW285238.1, read as the reverse complement.
AACGATTCTGTGTAATCTACCGTTTACTTTATTATCCAATGAATCATTTTGTTCATTCTGTTACAAAATTTTCTACCATCCATCCGTAAACTTATTGAACATAGGATTAAATCCGAATTGACAAATAAGAAAGTGTAGTTATGTGTGGATAAAACTTCTTGAATTATGATCGTAATAAAATTCTGTTGTTAATGTAATGATATGGACAATGGAACCATTTCAATCGTCATCTTCATTTTACAGCTTTCAAGAAGGGTACAACAATGTACTGCCTAAGTGATTTCAAGGATAGTGTTAAATTCATTGGAAAATTTCGAACTTTTAACATAATAACTGCTAATGTTTATGAATGATGAAAACATGCTTTCTGTAGGCCAAACTCTTAAAAAAGGATTGTCGCACACACTATTCGACAATGTTATCCTGAAGTAGACGCTCTAATAGGGCATACAAAATCAGTCACTTTGTCGAATCTCCAAAACGCGTTTGCAAATTTCACAGATTATATCCAGGTATCCCTGAATCACCCGGTCCGATTCTCACATGTTGACAAACATAGTTACAGGCAGCGATCAGTTTTTTTCTATTAGAAAAAGCTAATCGCTGCTTAGGAAACTAGGTTCGGCAACGTTACGCCCAAAACAAACTTCGCAAATGAACCCCAATATTATAGTTTTTCAGCTATAAGATTGGGGTTCATTTGCGAAGTTAGTTAAGTAAAGTTGCCGAATCTAGTTTCTTAAGCTTCGAAATATTCCATATTTTGTGTTTCTTAATACAGCTTTTGCCAGAGATATTAAAACAGAAATTAAGAATATTCTCTGATATGTGTTTTTAGAACTCACCTATAATTTTAGTCGTAATTATTTTAAAAACGGTGAGCTCTACAAAAATTGAACAAAAATAGAATTTGGAAGAATAGTCTATAGATTCAAAAATTGCATGGGATTTTGAAAAAAATCAGTGGCGTAACATTTTTCCAAACAAAATATTTGGTTTAATTTACTATGTACGCAACTGGTCAACATTTTCTTCTTTAGTTACATCAAAAACTAAGCCAGGAAAAATTAAAAATGTCAAGTGAAGTTCGCAAAAAGAATATTATTTTCATTCTGAGTTATAACTAGAGCAGACAAATTTCTGCGCGCCATGGGCGCCGATGTGAGGATGATTGAATTGCATTAGAACTAATAAAAAGCATTCAGTATGTGTTGGTACTTGCTTAGACTGCATGTAAGTGTAAGCATATGTAATAAAATGTCGTCGACGACAAAACGAGACAAATCGAGAAAACGAACGTTGTCAGACGAAGTGAATAAGTTTATTATGGATTTCCCGCACTTAATATACGATGGCTTAAAAATTAAATGTTTAGTGTGCAATACATATCTAATGTGTTGGTCAGAAACACATTGTAAAGAACACGTAAGCAGTTCGAAGCACAATAATAACAAAATTAATCGACAACAGTTTATACATGAACTATGTGTAACTATGATTGTGTGTACACTGCCGTTTACCTTGTTAAGTAATGATTCATTTATTTAATTTTGGAATAAATACGCGAATCAAACATTACCGAGCACGACAACGTTACGAAGGAATTTATCATCGGTGCGTAAACGGGTTGAAAATAAAATCAAAGCCGAACTGAAAAATAAAAAAACTGTGGTTATGTGTGGACGAAACAACTGACAGCAAAAAACAATCTGTAGTTAATGTGATGACGCGTAATATGGAACCACATCAACCAACGTCCTTCAATTTTATTAGGATCCAGACGACTAGAATAATGTAATGCCCAAAAAATTTCAGAGGTGCTATTAGATACTTTGGAAAAATTTAAACTTTCGAAAGACCGAGTATTAATATTTATGACCGATGGTGCAGCAACCATGTGTTCTATAGGCCGGTCTCTTAGAAAATATTGTCCTAACTTGTTACATATTGCTTGTAAACTCCATGCTCTACACCTTGTGGCAGAACAAGTTCGTAGATGTTATCCACTGGTAGATGCTTTAATATCGAGTACAAAGGCAGTATTCCTGAAATCTCCAAAACGTATTCGGAAATTTCACGAATTGTGTTCCCATACCCCTGAGCCAGCACAGCCGATTCTGACACGTTGGGGTACATGGTTACGGGCAGGGTTTTACTATCATGAACATTTTGAAAAAATTAAGGACGTGGTTTTATCATTCGATCCGAAAGAAAGTACAGGTATCAATACAAACCAGAAAAAATTTCAAGATGCCCAGATTAAAATGGATTTACAAAGTATCGGTGATACTTACTTGGGACTAGAAGAAGCAATAACAAAATTAGAAAATTTGTCGCTGTCGTTAGAGGAATCACTGCAAATCGTTAAAGATGTTCACGCACAACTGTGTGCTGTAGAAGACGCAAAAAGTGAAGGTGTTCTAATTAAATTTGAAAGTGTTTTAGATAGAAATGCTGATTTTGACACCTTAACACGTATTTGTGAGGGCACGCCTACAGATGCGTTAAGTTGCATAAAAAGTATTTTGATTATGCGAATACAACATCACTAGATGCAGAACGCTCGTTTTCCGAATATAAACCTATTTTTTCCTCACGGCGGACATGTTTTTCAGAAATAACCTTAGAAACTCACCTGATGTTGAAAATATACAATCGAGTTTCTCCAGTTTGTCAATTCTTGGAAGACGCTTAAAACGGTAAGTATTTTTTTAAATCCTCTGTCTTGCACACAATCACTGATTTCATACATTATCTATTTTATTTATAGCTACATACAACGCTGCTATAATATGTACTATTCTTATTTTTCGTGTGTTTATGCATATTACTTTAATAGCAGAAAATCAAATGTACATTTAATTATTTCTGTTGAATAAATGTCTCTACTTCTATACTTATATCGGTAACAAGCTCATGTTGCGTCCCTATTCTATCGTATATTCTAATATATTACGAATTACACTCCCATACCGGCACTCATGGCGCGCACGGAAATTGGTCTGCTCTAGTTATAATTGAATTTATATTTTTGTGATAGAACTTTAACACTCTGTATTTCAGTTAATAAAAGTTTAAGAGAAAAATTTTGCAGACAAAGGTATATTATTTTAACCAGAGGAATACGCACACGAATTATTTCGGAGCATAAATGGGACGACCTGTATAACAATCGATAAATTATAAATCTTCAAATAGATTTATTTCTCTAAAAGCAAGGGACCACAAATCTGATTTAAGAGACTTTATTTACGAAATAATTAAGTGCATTTAGGTATTTTAAATGTAATTATTTTCGTGAACGTATTTGTTAAAATTATTCCATTGCCTCATATTTCATAATGTCGTATATTTTTAAACGCGGGACAGTTGCATCATGCCCTTACCTTCGTATTACTATATAAACTTAAGAATAAGAAAAACATTTAGTCAACAACATGCGTGTAAACATCGTAACTTTCTGGCTTAAATAAGTTGTAAAAGTTGTTTTTACTTCGAGTTAATAATATTATACGTAGAAACGAAGAAATTTTTTGATTGATTAATTAGAATTTTGAAAATATGTCAGCTGCAAACATTCTATTTTGTAGTTTATCTGAGTGAAGTAGATAACGCATAATATTTCTATTTCATATCTAATTATGCCCGATACTTCGCCAGAATTGGTATTATAATGCGCCTGTACATTTATCAGATACATACTGAAGTATGTATTGAAAATGTTACTCTCATTTTAAATTATGATATACGCTATCTTTTATAATTTTAATTAATAATTAAGTCGTCTGAACATAATTCAAGTATTTATTCAAATCGAAAAAAATATGTGATAATTACACTTTATTATAATGGAAAATACCTCACTAAATAAAAATGAACTGTACACGTTTAATATGCAATAAATAACTTTATAAAACGAGAGTGCCAATATTATCACTACAACAATGGTTACCACTAAAATGGTGCCTCCTGATGGAGGTTACGGTTGGATTATTGTTGCAGCGTTTTCTTTACACCATGTAAGTAATAGCTTGATATTTTCTTGAAATATAATTCTTATAATATAGTAATACATAATATATAACATTTTTGAGATACACCAATTTCATATTATTTAGATGTAATTAATTTCTTCTTAGATTTAAACTTAAAGTTTCAGAGATTTACGGTATTGTTGACCTAATTCTCGCATAATGCAATTTTATCCTTATCTCTTCCGTTCATAAATGTACATAATATTATTACTTGAGGGCATTGATACATTGCAAACAACAATGTCTAGCAAACATTGCTACTAAAAGAATAATATTCTCGACTGTTGTTGCAGATACTTCTTGGTGAAACATTTTAACTTCATACAGTAAATAATAAAAATAAATTAAAACACTTGGCTTGTTTCACTATGAGATTTATTTAAATTCTCTAACAATTGTTTCGGCTGTTATGCCATTCTCAAAGAGATCTATAAATCTAACTTAAAGACTATCGCACTTGTTCTTATATGTTGTCTGTTCTTGTGTGTAGTGGGGGTGGTACTATATTGTGTATTACGGTGTCTATAAAGGGTGTATTGGCATATTCTATCTGTGTGTTGGTGATTAATAGATTTTGTTTTTTCGCTATTTTTATTTCTAATATTTCTAGGAGGTCCAATCTCTTGCTTTTTGTGATATTGTGTATTAAGTCGCAGTTATCTATATCGGGGAAGTGGTTGAGTTCTATACAGTGTTCGGCAAAGCCTGTGTTTTTCTCACTATATAAAATTGACTTTTTGTGTTCTTTAACTCTGTTTTTAATGGCTCGTCCACTTTGGCCGATATAGATAGCTTCACAGTCTTTACATTTTAATTTATAAACACCTGATTGGTCCATTTTATCTCTTTTATCTTTGTTGTTGCTAATCATTGTTCCCAAATTTGTTTTATTTACCCAGCTTATTTTGATATCTAATCCTTTTACTATTCTGTTTATTTTATTAGTGAGTTGTGGTATGTATGTAATTTTGTGCCATCTTTGTATATTTTCTGTTATTTTCGGGTATAGGTATTTGTTCTTATTATTTTGTATTTCTTTACGTTTTAACAGTTTATCTACGATTTTAGGGTCATATCCATTATTTCTTGCGATTAATTTAATTGTGTTTATTTCTGTATTAAAATCTGTCTTGCTTAATGGTGTGTTTGTGGCTCTATGTATATAACTATTGAATGTTGACATTTTTATTTTCATCGATTGTTTCGCGTTTGCATGTAATATGAATATATATATTCAAGAAAAACACGGTATTAATTCAACAAGTCCATTTCTGGGCCAGATATGTAGACGACGTAATTTGCATATGGAAGGGTACAGATAGGCAATTAACGGAGTTCCTAAAAGTAATAAATTCTATAAACCACAAGATACAATTTACAAAAGAAACAGAAAAAGACAAGAAAATAAACTTTCTAGACATTACAATAAACAGACATAATAATAAGCTTACATTCGAAATCTACAGAAAACCCACTTTTACAGACAACATATTACATGCAAACGCGAAACAATCGATGAAAATAAAAATGTCAACATTCAATAGTTATATACATAGAGCCACAAACACACCATTAAGCAAGACAGATTTTAATACAGAAATAAACACAATTAAATTAATCGCAAGAAATAATGGATATGACCCTAAAATCGTAGATAAACTGTTAAAACGTAAAGAAATACAAAATAATAAGAACAAATACCTATACCCGAAAATAACAGAAAATATACAAAGATGGCACAAAATTACATACATACCACAACTCACTAATAAAATAAACAGAATAGTAAAAGGATTAGATATCAAAATAAGCTGGGTAAATAAAACAAATTTGGGAACAATGATTAGCAACAACAAAGATAAAAGAGATAAAATGGACCAATCAGGTGTTTATAAATTAAAATGTAAAGACTGTGAAGCTATCTATATCGGCCAAAGTGGACGAGCCATTAAAAACAGAGTTAAAGAACACAAAAAGTCAATTTTATATAGTGAGAAAAACACAGGCTTTGCCGAACACTGTATAGAACTCAACCACTTCCCCGATATAGATAACTGCGACTTAATACACAATATCACAAAAAGCAAGAGATTGGACCTCCTAGAAATATTAGAAATAAAAATAGCGAAAAAACAAAATCTATTAATCACCAACACACAGATAGAATATGCCAATACACCCTTTATAGACACCGTAATACACAATATAGTACCACCCCCACTACACACAAGAACAGACAACATATAAGAACAAGTGCGATAGTCTTTAAGTTAGATTTATAGATCTCTTTGAGAATGGCATAACAGCCGAAACAATTGTTAGAGAATTTAAATAAATCTCATAGTGAAACAAGCCAAGTGTTTTAATTTATTTTTATTATTTACTGTATAAAAGAATAATGTGTCAGGTGATATACAAGTGTGGTTGACGTTTAATTATTCATCGAATAGTGGTCCTCTGCGTTACTTGACGGAAGGTATAGTTGCATTTAGAATGATAAGAAACTAACTTTTAATGTGTTTACAACTGTTGTTGCATCCCCTGCGGCGATAATTCTCTCATTGTTATTGAATGGATACGGTTTACCTTATACGAATCTATTGGCCGTTTTAGCTACAAATTAAGGCCCTATATTTAATTACCATAGGTAACCTGTATATCTGACTAAGTATGTGAGGTAATTAATGAAAAACTTGCAAAATGCATACTACATCTTGAAATTCGTCGTCGTCTTCAAACCTTTTACCCGACAAATCAGCTTTCAACGGTTCAAACAAATGAAAATCAGAAGGAGCCAGGTCTGGACTATGTGGCGGATGGACAATAACTTCCCAATTGTGTTTCTGAAGCCAGGCTTTCGTCTGATTTGAGGTGCGCGGTCTTGCATTGTCATGCAACAACCTGAATCCTTTCGTCAACCTTCCTCTTCGTTCTTTAATTGTTTCGACCTTTGCTTGATGTAAATCCATATCACAAATAAATAAAACACACATAGGATGTTTTATATTTACACTTTATTAATAAAATAATGACAGCTGCTTCGCTAACACAGTAGCTTCTTCAAATTCAACTTAAGACTAAAGATACATACACGATACAGCGTTAATCAGGTAGTTGACCCCAGTTAAAATTCTAGGAACTATTACATTTATATTTTGCTTTTTGAAAACTATACCATGTCCTTCTTGTGAGAGGTTTAAGTATAAAAATATAGTATAAGCAACTAAGAAACAATATTTCAATGGGTGAACAGATTTAACAGTGGGGATGAATTCAAGTCTAATTTATCGTTTAGTAACATTTCTGAGTTTTTAAGTTTATTAATTTCTAAAGACTCTAAACAATTTAGTTTTCTACCTTTATTTTCTACATGTATGGTGTCGAATTGTAAATTAAATTCGTGCTCATTCTCTATTAGATGATTAGAGTAGGTTGAGTCAGTTTTCTTATTGATATAAGAATGATAGTGGTCTTGGATTCGTTTTTTAAACGTTCTACCTGTCTGTCCAATATATGTTTTGGTGTTCCTCTTCGTTTCTGTCGAATAGGTTGGTGTAGTTTTTCGAGAGTTTGACAATAAATATCCCTGCTGCTTGTCGTTTTCGGTGGTAAAAACTCTGTGAGCAAAATCCCTCGCATATCCCGGAACACAGTTGCAATTGTCTTTTGTTGGATAACCACCTATATTAATACTTTTTGCTATATTATTGTATATGATTACCTCATATATCTATTTCACAATTATTTCCCTTTTAAACGATTTTCAGTTACTTTAAATGTATTATTTGTGTTCTTTTAATAATAACAAACAGAGTTTGTAATCTCCCCTATTATTAAGGCTGTTTCTCGTTAATTACTAGGAAAACCCCAATAATACTTAACTCACGTTTATGTTTCACAGTGTTACTCCCACTTTTCAAATTATCTATTCATATTTTAAGTAAACCTTTCTTGTTCAGTTGAGAATGAACTGTGAAGTTCGAAACAAATTTATCCGTATTTTGTAAATAAAATTGCAGTGAAACAAATAACCAAGTGTGTATTTTCTTTACCTTCATCATTTAATATGTTTCACCAAGTGCCTAGCGAGACCTCAATCAATTATATTCTTTTAATAGTTTAGATAAGTAAGATTCACTCTAATATTAAGGGTAGTATTCCGTCGTAAATATTCAACTCCAACGTGGGAATCAACTTCTTAAAAGATTTCCTTTCACTCCACACACGTAGTGTTTCAAAGCCATTTTAATTTTAATTTCGAAAGTGCATTAAGTAAATATTAAAACAAAACTGATTTTGCCGACAGATTCTCACGTTCATTAGGAGATTGTTGTGAATCTGATAGAATCTATCGTACAAGTGTTTTTAAGTGCAACCTCCCATTTTCACACAGTTAAATTAAGATATTCTTTTAAGTAAGACACCCGTCTATTATCCCTCTCTGACCATCCAATCAGAATTAACCACCCCAAAGTTAGAGCGGTCCGAGAATCTCTAAGAAATTATAAAAGTCTGGTTTCATTTTGAACTTAATTAAGTATTTAAACTTTATAGTTAAACGTGTAGACGTTCCATTTATTTGTGAATAAATCAGTAGTGTATTAAAAGTGGTGTTTTGTTACCTACTCCTCTGATCTCAATAAACGTAAAACAAGAAGTCCTGTTGGAGAGAATCCAACACTTTTTTGCAGACTGCTAAACTTTGAATTTTTTCGGTGTTGGTGAACTCGGTTGCTACCACGTCATCGAGTCTTTCTTTGATTCGGGGGTACGTCCGTATACCCGTGTTTCGTCACCTTTAACTATAGACTCTAGAAATTCGTTTTCCTAACGTAGACACTTTTCAATAGCGTAATTTAGATACGATTTCATAAACAGAGCTTTTAACAACGCCGGTCAGTAGAGCAATTTTCTGTATCTTCAACCGACGATCTTCTCGAATTAGCGTATCAACCTTTAATTGATTCTCATCCGTTTTCGTTCTTGATGGATTTTCACCTTCGGGATCATCGTTCAGAGCTGTGCGTCCACTTTTGAACTGTTTACACCAATCACTAACTTGTTTTCGACTCATAACGTCTTCTCTGTAAGCCGTCGTTATTTTTTTATGAATTTCGGTAGGTGTTTCATTATTTGCATGCAAAAGACGAATAACTCCGCTCGCACTTCAAACTTGGAGTATGTTTTGATTGGAACTGATATTGTACGGCTATTACTGCACACGTTGCACTGAACCTAATGCAATGACAGTAGCCACCTATGCAGTATGTATGCGTATCTAAACTGCGTGCAAGTTTCAACCTGATCGGAGTGACGTAGGCGGTATGCCGCGCAAACGTACCTTTGGAATTGCTCGTTGTTTATTTTTACTAATAAAACATAAATGTTAAGACTACAAACTACAAACGTTTCATCATATTATGACTTTCTCAGGCTGATGACAGATGTAGTTTACTCACGCCAGGCAAGTTAAGATAGACTTTCACAAATAGAAAACAATTTTCGTGTGAAAGGTGCTGTATATATAATTTGTGTTAAGGAATAGATATTAGAGGATAATTAAAATTATAAAAAGGACAAATAAAGATTAAATGAAATATGGTGGTGTCGAATGATGAAAAATTTTTCTTTAACATCTTCAAAGGTTGTTCATTGTAACTAAAGTTTTCAAAATAATGAGTAAAAGAAAGATTTAGAAATTGATTATCCGGTACTTAGAGTTTGTATTTAGAATTCGATTCTGTTCCTTTAATTCCGAAAATTGTCATTTACAGTAACTCTTGGAAACCGTTTAGATTTGTATGTATTAGGTTTCAGTCTGGAGTTATCTCGTAAAAAGTTTTATGGAAAACTGAGATGAAAGGCTTCCTATTCTTCTTATTACTTAAAAGATTTTTCTTCTGCAATGGTTAATAGGACCAAAATATAAATTCTCATCGAGAAACACAATTGTTTCTGAATTGCAAACCAATAATTTAGTCGATATATGGTGTCAAACTCTCGAAGAGTATTAGTATATCAGATCAGGTAATAATATAAAAAAGCCAAATTAAATTATTACGTATTATCACAGTATGATTACTTCGAATTAAACAATCCATCAAGACTTAAGAATTCCCCCTGCGAAGGAATTTATAAAAGAAAAAATTGTAACACGTGAAAATCATTTTATTGAACCTACAACTATTATTTGAAGAACAAAACGATAGAATACTTTAAAGAAGTTGGTCGGCAGACCTGAATATCGAGAATTTATAATTGGAGCAGACCTCAATAAACCAATTAAAAATAACTTAGCTCTTACGGCATCACATTATTTATTGACGCAAAAAGAACTAGGTCTTCCTACCGGTCTGTGTCTTTTCAGTCTCGATTTGAGGACACTTCTTTGCCTTTTCCGTTCCTCCACCCTAACCACATAGCCAGCCTACCGTAATCTTTGTATTCTAGTAAAGCCAGATATGGAGAACTCTTTGTATTTTTCATATAGTTGTATCTTGATCGCCACACTCCATTCTCTTGTTTTGGCCCAAATATGCGTCTCAAAATCTTCCTTTCAAAAGCGTTGCTGTACTGGTATTTGCCATTTTCCTTGTTAGGACCCATGTTTTACGTCCACACGTAATTATGGGTCTGATATATTCGGGTCTCATTATTTGGGTGTGCAGGATATATGGCCCCTCCCCTCCGCCCTTGGACAAATTTATTCCCAGATAGGTGAAATTTGTTCCTTGTTCCAGGGTGTTGTCACCAATAGTCACCTCTTTATATCAATAAAATTATTTCGATGCTGTACTGATCCCGATTACATTTTCTTCCGATCCGTTAGCTCCTCTGTTAAACTCGAACTAAAATATATACTGCTCGGTTTTTTTCCTACTTAATGTTCCTTTTTCCTTTGTCAATAATTAATACAATGTTTGCACAATCTAGCAAATTCTAAAGCTGTTTAATTAAACAATAATATGATTATTAAAATAAGTTTGACACATGCCTAATAATAATTTCAAATCACTCTCAATCTAGAAACCAAAAACGCTACAGTCATTAAAATGCGATATCAATTTTTTTAATATTAACAAGTTATTTAATTTATATTTTTTATAGATGTTAGTAATTCCTACCGTTCAAGGATTCGGACTGATGTTCAAGGACAAATTTAAAGAATTAGAATTTTCTGCCACAGATATTTCACTAATAATGAACACTAATGGAGCTTGCGCTGCTTGGTTCGGCCTTATTAATGGAGCTCTTTTGAAGAAATTGGGCTACAGAAAAGTAGCTGTACTTGGAGCATTACTTATGACTAGTGGTTTATTTATGATGGCCTTCGCCAATACGTTCACCCAATTTATGATAATTTATGGTGTCATAACAGGTTAGTGGTAATTTCTTTTATCCTTGATTTTCTAAAAATTTTCAGTGTTCCCCTCCTATAAGAAGAATAGTTATGTCTATTTATTCAATACTTGTGATTTTTATCATTCTCTATAATTCCGGCATTTCAACGAATGAAATTAAAATGCCATTTTACTTTTATTATATGGCTCAATAACAGGATTAAACAAAAAAAAGTATTTTGAATAATGTAAAGTATTATTTAAAAAAAAATTTATATTATTAAAAATACTTTTGTATTATACAAAACTGGTGAGGTTTTTACTCGCTTATGTATGTTTCAATTTATTCTATTACATTACACATGCAGTTATCTCTTAAGGAGTAGTGAAGATACGAAAAAATACAGTTTCTAGAGATACGGCAGTGCCATCTTTGGAAACACTTCGTTAGTTCTGCATTGGTTATGTAGACAGAGCGAGTACTTCGGTCGTCTGTTAATATGCAGCTCTGAATGTACTTCTACGCTCGGTCTTAATAATTTTTGTGAGATAGTCGTTCTTTTTTGTGAGGGCATCCTGCTCCAGCAGGGGCGTACTGTAGAAATCTGTAGAAAGATGAAATACGTACCTGCGTCTTTGGAGAAGGATACGTTCACAAAAAATTTAATATTGTATAATCACTTGAATTTGTGTTTTTTGCATCAGATTTTTTAATAATGTTTTTCTCCCGACTGAGAATAAAGTCTCATCTTATGCATCTGACAATTGACATATATTAGACTACTTTATTCTCTAGGGAATAAAATATTCGATTTTCCCTAGGGAATAAAGTGAATACTGTAGTGTATGACTTTTGGTTCATTTATTTAAATCAAAATTAATTTAACTGTCAGATTGACGAAGCATTTAAATATATCAATCAATTTTATTTTGTAATCGTAATAGTAACATTAGATGAGTTTACAATATTTATATATGGACAATCATCTGATATCTTAACTTGGCGGTTGCTTACAGTAGTGCTTGTGCAAGGTTCGTTCTCATTTACTTGTAAAATTTTTCTTGCGATATGAAGTTTATTCTCCTCGGACGTTTCTATGTAGCCCTCCGCGACAGTACCTGTGAACAGTTTCTTTTATATTAGTACCCCAACGAATGCAAACATTATAACTACTTGACTTCCAGCCACCATGTCTTTTAAGAGTAAAAATATCAGCCCCACTATTTGCTAAAAGACTTGCAGAAGTGCGTCTCAAACAGTGGCCTGTATATAGGTCGGGATCAGGCAATTCCAAATACACTGCAATTACCGATGGCATTTTTCCTAGAGTGTTCTTTCTCACTGGTTGACTCGGGCATTTTTCATTTTTATAGTATATGAAGAAACGTTGGTGATTAGTATGAACTGGTCGAAAAAATACATATCTTCTATATAGTTCAATAAAATTTAACGATTTTTTCTCAGTATTCAAAATGTGGGACGATCGGTCAATTTTAGTTTTAGTATCTTTTACATTAACAATTAAAACATCTTCTTTCTCTTCAATATCTTCAGTAGAAAGATAAAGAAGCTCCTGACATCTCATTGCTCCACAAATAGCCATAATTACTGCAACCTATTGATTTTACTCAAATATTTTATATTGATAAAATATTAAATGAAACTAACCTTGGTCATCAAATAACTATCATCGGGCGCTTGTTCTACAAACTGTAATATTTGGGCTCTACTGAGGATCTTAGATTTTTTTGGTTTAAAACCAGCAGACTTTCGTTTTAATAGAGTTATTAATCTTGAAAATTTACTAATGTCCAAAATTTTGATGGATTAATAGAGTTGATCTTAATTTGGAGTAGCAGGACCACAAAGAAGAAGCCTTGTACTTTCCAAAAAGCTCAGAAAAATAGACCAGCTAAGTATCTTCCATGTTCTCCCCCTTGACACTACTACGATCGCACCATTTTATGAAATCTTCATATGCCTTTTCATACAATTTCTTCGACTTTGCCGGTAATAAATTAGTCGTTATTTCTCATGCAGCTATGGAAATATTTGCAGGCACTTGAAAATTATCTCCTTCACTGCCATTAATATTCATTTTTGCACAATAACTTAAACGGACTGCGTTTTTTTGAAAAAAAATAAGACACAAACAAACTCGTTTTACCTTAGTAACCAGAAACTATGCACATTTTCATGACAAACCAACTTAATTGAATGACATCAGATCAATCTATCAATCAACTGTCAAACTAATAATGAAATAAATTATTACATTTAAGGTCGGGAGAAAAGTTTTGCATGTAATTCGGGAATAAACGTCTATAATCCCTCAATAGAAAATGCTTACTGTCTCGGGATTAATACTGTCGTTTATTCCCTTAATACATAAATATCTATTATATTATTAAAAATAGTTTTATATTTTACAAAACTGGTGAGGTTTTTACTCACTCGTGTATGTTTCAATTTATTCTGTTACATTAAACAAAACAACTGACGAATCGATTTAAACACACGTTTTGTAATTTCACAGCAATTGGAATGGGTATGGGATTATCGTCGTATCCTTTAGCGTTAAACAGTTACTTCACAAACAACAGGAGCAAAGCTTTTGGGTATGCGATGACTTTCGCTGGCTTCGGTTCTATTCTCATACCTCAGTTAATAAGTCTTTTATTAAGAACGTATGGCGCAAAAGGCGCTGTAATAGTATTAAGTTCCATCGTTGCTCATTCTTTTGTGAGTTCTTTTCTATTACAACTCGTTAAACACCATATGAAGGAGGAGATTATAGAAGATGATATAGAAAAAATAGAAGATCAACCATTATTAAAAAAAGGTAACAAAGTGTAAATATGCTTACTACATTTTACGACGCTAATTATTCAAATATGTTTAATAGAAAAAATTCGCCCTTAAGCAGGATTCGAACCCACGTCCATGGTCTGCCGGTCTATTGCTTTAACCACTAAGCTATTAAGGACCGTGATTTCGAATCATTGTGGAAAGGCCTTAAGTCACATTAAGGAAACAGTATAACAAGTGTTCATTTGAAAAGCCAATCTAGTAGCATGTGATTTACTGAGAACATTTTGAAGTATGTCGTCAATTAAAATTTACTACTTAACCTACGAAGTCGTATATTTTGACAGTTTCATACATACAAATAAATAACAAATAATAGATATTTATAGAAAACTATAACAAATGTTGAAAATGTTGTCCTTCAAGATAAATGCACTTTAAAATCCTCCGTTCAAAATTTCTGATAATATTCTGCAACATTACTGGATTGTTATTAATTTCCATGCATTTCTGTTCGATTCTCTGTAGCATATCATTCAAATTCAATATAGGTGTTCGAAATATGTTATTTTTTAGATAAGGCCACAAAAAGAAGTCGCAAGGTGTTAAATCGCATGAACGTGCAGGCCAGGCAATTTCAGTATTTCGACTAATTATACGTTCATCAAAAAATTCTCTTAAATAAACCAAAGATTCTGCAGTACAGTGACGAGGTGCTCCGTCTTGTTGGAAATATGTATTTTGAAGTTCATCATCATGCAACTGATTGACAAATGGTTTTGAAATTTTCGTACGGTACCTTTGAGCAATTAACGTTCCCTGAAAAAATATTGGTCCAATGATTCGCCTTTGGCTTATCGCTGCCAAAACACCAATTTTCTCTGGATGTAGCGATTCTTTATTAATTACATGTGGATTTTCACTACTCCAAATTCTTGTATTTGCGAAAAAGTAATAGCGAGTATACCGGATTTAGAATACGAGGGCAATAAATTAAATGTGTAAGGTGCGACGACTATTTGATGTGTGCGAGCAGGTGGAAATTATCAACAAGCTAGTTGGTAGTTTTAATCTCTTTTTTATTACTTCTAATTAGGTTGGCTCAAATCCTAGCAGCCAGCTGTTTTAGTAATGTCTAAGTATCGATTTGATCTCCCCTTAGCCTACTAAAGTTTTCCTCTCTCTAGCCATAACCAGATCTCCCTTCTAACGGAATTTTTAGCAATTCCACATACTAATCCATGAAGTTCCTCTTTAAGCTCTCCTTGACAAGTTCATCTGTCGTTTCATTGTTTTTAATCACCTTGTGTTCTAGCATTTATATCAGTGACAAAGTATTTTCTTGTGCCAATATGTTCAAGACTTAGTTGCAATGTTTCACCTCTGAAAATATATTCCATAACTAATGAGATGGTTTAGTATTTTCAATAAGGCATATTGGAACTTCAAAAAAATATTGAAATGGATTTGGTTTATAGCAACTTTAAAAGAAAAGCAGCCGCTGGTCGACCTTTTATATCTGAGGCAGAGTATTTAATTTAAAAGAATATAGTCCAATATTGTGTTTGGCATAATTATAGTAGATTTTGTCCAAATAGTATACTTTAATGAGCACACATCTAAATCTTAAAACTTGCGGCTGTCAATTTTCAATCTATTTTATGAAGGCATCATTCTGAAATTTCTTATTCTCGCTGGTATTTGCAGCTTTCTTTATGTCTTATAAATCTAATATTTAAACGTTTTCCAAACATTTATGCCACTTTTTGATCATCAAATATAGATATAGATATTGCATTTGAAATAACTGTATCCAACCTTAGACTTTTATTAAGAAAAGGTTAAATTTAGCGTAAACGATTTTAGACATTATTGTTATTGTTATCAGAGAATTGATCGCAAGCGTATTTGCACTAAATAAAAATTAAAAATAATTAAAAAAAATTAGAATATGTTAACATAAAAAGTAAAGTTAAATTTACATTTTAGGAACTGATGAAGTTAAGAATAACAATTCTGAATTGCCATTAGAAGAAGAGGCACAAATAGAATCGTCATATAGCTTAGACACGCAATTGAGTGGAAGTGTATTATCTTTATGTCCGAGTAAGTTAATTTCCAGTTACAAAACTTGATATACAAAGAGATATTTTTAATATTATCTATCAATGAAAATATCTAATTTTTTAATATAATTACAATCCACAAAAGGTTACACGTTTATTCCAGAATTTTTCTAATAAGCCTGTACCTAAAAAATTCTTTTGGTAGGTCTTCAAAAAAAATCCTCCACCTTTCAGGTAACCATTGGAAACGTCGTCAACGCAAGACATTCCTCTTCAAATCAATGAACAGTATCCAAATTGATGGATAGGTCGTAGTGATTCCATTGCTTGGTCACCGCGATCCATATCGCGATAATAGGACCATTCATAATTACTGGCTGGCCTCATTTTTGAAGAAATATGGACCTATGACTCCACCAGTCTATAAATCACGCCAAATCGTTGTTTTGTCTGGATGTAAAGACAGCTTTTGAACCGCTTTGGGTTGCTCTTCAGCCAAAATATTGCAATTTTGCTTGCGGACGTAGCTATTAAATCGGAAATGGGCCTCATCCCTGAACAAAATTTTGGTCGAAGACTGTGGATCTTCTTCAAAGTTTTCCAGGAGCCCAAAGATTAGCCGGTTTCAATTCTTGCATGAGTTGAATATTGTTTTGCTTTTAAACCAAAATCTTTACGTAAAATACTCAAAGCTGTTGCGAACGGCGCTGAATCGATTCATCACGGTCATCGCGTACACTCTTAGCTACCGCCGCCATATTTTCTTCACTACGTGTTTGATGTGGTTTATTTGGTCGCGTATTATCCAATAATGAAAATTGGGTTTCAAATTTTTCGATGGTATAGCAAATTGTGCGTACGGTAGGGCAATTATGGGAACCATAACTTGCTCTAAGCGCACGAAACACATTCCTCGCAGAACGCTGATTTTCCTAATACAACTGAATAATTTGCAGACGTTGTGCCAGTCTTTCCATAATGAAATGCCAAACAATACTAAACCAAAATACCATGACAGTTTGATCTGTAATAAAATTCCTACTGGAAAATGTACCTCTAAATGAATCACATGATACTTTGTTCATGATTTAAAATTTTTAATACTATAGCCCCTGATATTTCCACTTTAAGAGCAATAATTGACACCTTTCTTCTTCGATCTGCTAAGACTTACTTGATGTTTTCTTTAGTTCTTATTTTGATAGTCCTTCCACATCTTCAATTGTCTTGATGTGCATCGAAATTGCTTGCACTAAAATTTTACTATAAAATATGACGTTACACGTTGGTCCTCTGACTATTCTCGGAAGAATATGTTTTGGTCGATTTCCTTCTTTCGTAAAGAATTTGATCTACGTTTTAACTGAATTTCTGAAAGTTCTGAAAAAAACAGCAAAACTCCTTGGATTTGGACTAAACTTTGTCAGTATAAATCTAAACGTGACATATTTGACACCGAAAGCTTGGTATTGTCCCTTAATGTTTTCATAGCTAAGTAGATAATATAAAAAGCTCCCATAGTATCTATACTAAATTCTATTTAAAATGATTACAGCTTCGCGTGAGAGGTCTCTTTCGATGTCATCAAGGAATCAAATAAAAAATCCAAAAGGATCGACAACACAAAAATCAAATACGTTGCTTGAAGAAAACGAAATGGATGGTGTAAAAGTTTTAACTGAAAAGGAGAATAACAATAATATAAATCTGAAATCTGAAAAAGTTGTCGATGGAAATTTAAGTGTTGAAATGGGAAAACGAAAAACAGCCAGCTCACTAATCAGATTTGGAAATTATATGGTCAACTTATTCGATTTAACTCTGCTAAAAGATCTTACGTTTGTAAATATAATATTTGGCATAGCCGCAGGAGTATTTGCTGAAAAAAACTTTGCTCAGTTAATTCCTTTTATTATGCAAGAATACGATTTAAATACACAAGAGATAGCTACGTTTATGTCTATGCATTCAGTTGCTGATATATGCTTTCGATTCATAACACCATACGTAAATAAGTTGTTTAACCAACCAGTTAGAGTAATGTACCTGTGGGGCTTAGTACTTCTTATTTTATTTAGATCCAGTAAGTATCACATATGAAAAACAATATTTCAATTTTGTATGAGATTTAATTGATTCGGCATTTACTTGATGAAGATCCATAATTTAAAATAGAAATAAAACTACGGTTCTAATCTTCACTTTTAATCTTTAATCGTAACACGACAATTGTTTCGCCAGCACAGTGGCTTAATCAGGTGCTTACATCTAAAAAGTACGTTACAAACTAAATTAAAAAATATATATATATAAAATCAAGAAGATTGGTATTATTTTAAAATGTTTTTAAAGAAATCTATGAATTTACACAAGTATTGTCGGTAGTGAGAAAATGTGGCACATCTGGTCGGCCCTAACTGTTATATTATAGGGTACTAAACGTGTTTACGCATAAAATTTGTTTTATAGACTACATATACATTTATATTATCGTCATATTTTAAGTAAATAAATTTAATAAAGGCGAGTTATTTAAATCTAATTGGTCATTTAATAAAATTTCTGAGTGTTTTAATTTATTGATTTCGAAACTTTCCAGTAAATTTAATTTGTTGCCTTTATCTTCTAAATGCAGAATTTAAAAATCTTTATTGAAAGTGTGGTTTTCTTCTAATAGATGATTCGCAAAAGTGGAATCTTGTTTTTTATTTCTAAACGAAGAACAATGCTCGACAATGCGTTTTTCAAACGATCTTCCTGTTTGACCGACATATATCTTACCGCATCCACACATTAACTTATAGACTCCAGACTTCTTATTTTTGTCTGTTTTATCTTTATTGTTTTTAATATGTTTGGATAAATTATTATTAGTTTTGAAAACCGTGTTAATATTAAGTTTTTTTAAATAACTTGAAATATGCTTATTAGGTATCCCAATGTACGTTTGTAATCTAAATTTTGAATTTTCCTTATCCTTTATTGCAGGATATACCATAGAGATTGCTTTTTTGAAAAGTTTTTTTGTCAGCATATTTTCAATTAAAGTATCTGTGTAGCCGTTATAGATAGCTATTTGTTTGACTAAAGTTAATTCTTTTTCATAATTTTCTTTGGATAGTGGATAATTAATTAATCTATGTAAAAAACTATGGAAACTCGCTAATTTGTGTTGTATGGAATGTATTGACGAATTATGTATAGTTATGTCAATATAAGATTCTTTATGGTAAATATCAAACTCTAATTTATTGTTGATTTGTTTAATAGTTAGACCCAACAAATTATTGCTATTGTTTACTTCTTGTTCCATGGTAAATTCCATATTTTTATGAATAGAATTGACGAATTCTAGTAGCAAGTTTAATTGTCTTTGTGTTCCAGTGAAACTAAGTACAATATCGTCTACATATCTATGCCAAAAGAAAATATGCTGTCTTAGGGGATTATTAAAAATGATGGATTCTAAGTGGTTCATGATAATTTCTGAAAGTAATGGACTTAAGGGGTTACCCATAATTCGTCCTTCCTTACAAGTGTATATTGAATTATTAAACTGGAAGTAATTTTGTTTCAGAACTATATTTAACAAGTCTAAAATTTCAGCTTTAATTATCGGGTTAGTGTTCTTAGCTATAAGTAACTTTTCAATTAAATTAACGGTTTCGGCTGGAGGGACACTCGGGAATAAGTTTTTAACGTCAAAAGATACCAATTTTGCATTATGAGGTATTGAAATATTTTTTTTTTTTTTTTTAATTTAATTGAATCGGCCGATACTTGCTGGAAATCCATTATATGTAAATGGGATTTAAGTAAAACACTTATACTAATTTCCAGTATATATTACACTTTATTATATATTAATAAATGGATGACATGTTTCGCTACGATGTAGCTTCTTCGGATCTTATATTACTACTGAACACGCTCTTCACAAATGTATGGCTTTTTGCTAAACTATTTCAATGGGTTGCACTTGTCTACATTAGAATCGTCTCTTACCGATATATCGTCTAAAATTACTGTTATTTTAATATTTAATGAAACCAGTTTAAAAGTGGGGATTATTAAGGTCTAATTGGTCATTTAACAATATATCTGCATATTTAAGTTTATTTATTTCTAAGGATTCCAGTAAATTTAACTTTAATCCTTTTTGTTGTGACTGTAAAATTTCGAAATCTTTATTGAAACTATGATTGTTTTCCAACAAATGAATTGCATAATTGGAATCTGTCTTTTTGTTAATAAAACTTTTAAAATGTTCCTGTATTCTTTTCTCAAAGCTCCTACCAGTTTGGCCTATGTATGTTTTAGGGCACTCTTTACATATTAGTTTGTATACTCCGGATTTATTACTTTTGCTTGTCTTGGATTTATTATTTTTTATGAATTTCCCTAAAGAATTATTAGTTTTATAAGCTACCTTTATATCTGTTTTTCGTAAAATTTTTCCTATTTTTTCACTTATCGGTCCTATGTATGTTAATAATTTATAATTGCTTGGTTTATCTTTTATTATTGGGTACACATTTTCTATTGCTTTCCTATATTTCTTTTTTCTTAAAATTGTACCTACTATATTTGGGTTATATCCATTATTTTGCGCTATTTGTTTAATGATATTTAATTCTTTAAAGAAGTTTTCATTATTTAAAGGTACTGATATTAATCTGTGTATCATACAATGGAATGATGCTAGATTTTGACTTACCGGGTGACAGAAACTATTGTGAATGATAACATCTGTGTGTGAGGGTTTGTGATATATTGAAAAGACATGTTTATTATTTTGTCTAGAAATTGTAAGGTCCAAGAAGTTTATACTTTGATCTGATTCTTTTTCTATGGTGAAATTACACCAAAACATTAATTTCACCATAGAAAAAGAATCAGATCAAAGTTAAACTTCTTGGACCTTACAATTTCTAGACAAAATAATAAACATGTCTTTTCAATATATCACAAACCCTCACACACAGATGTTATCATTCACAATAGTTCCTGTCACCCGGTAAGTCAAAAACTAGCATCATTCCATTGTATGATACACAGATTAATATCAGTACCTTTAAATAATGAAAACTTCTTTAAAGAATTAAATATCATTAAACAAATAGCGCAAAATAATGGATATAACCCAAATATAGTAGATACAATTTTAAGAAAAAAGAAATATAGGAAAGCAATAGAAAATGTGTACCCAATAATAAAAGATAAACCAAGCAATTATAAATTATTAACATACATAGGACCGATAAGTGAAAAAATAGGAAAAATTTTACGAAAAACAGATATAAAGGTAGCTTATAAATCTAATAATTCTTTAGGGAAATTCATAAAAAATAATAAATCCAAGACAAGCAAAAGTAATAAATCCGGAGTATACAAACTAATATGTAAAGAGTGCCCTAAAACATACATAGGCCAAACTGGTAGGAGCTTTGAGAAAAGAATACAGGAACATTTTAAAAGTTTTATTAACAAAAAGACAGATTCCAATTATGCAATTCATTTGTTGGAAAATAATCATAGTTTCAATAAAGATTTCGAAATTTTACAGTCACAACAAAAAGGATTAAAGTTAAATTTACTGGAATCCTTAGAAATAAATAAACTTAAATATGCAGATATATTGTTAAATGACCAATTAGACCTTAATAATTCCCCACTTTTAAACTGGTTTCATTAAATATTAAAATAACAGTAATTTTAGACGATATATCGGTAAGAGACGATTCTAATGTAGACAAGTGCAACCCATTGAAATAGTTTAGAAAAAAGCCATACATTTGTGAAGAGCGTGTTCAGTAGTAATATAAGATCCGAAGAAGCTACATCGTAGCGAAACATGTCATCCATTTATTAATATATAATAAAGTGTAATATATACTGGAAATTAGTATAAGTGTTTTACTTAAATCCCATTTACATTGAAATATTTTTGATTTTACTAATTAATTCGTATGAATTTTTTATACTGTACTGAGGCTTAGAGTTAGTGTATTTAGTAATGATATCAATAAGTATTTTTGATATTTTAACAGAAGGTGCAGTAACATAAGAAACAACTGGTCTGATGGGTTCGTTTTGTTTATGTAATTTAATTAAGGAGTATAATTTAGGAGGTTGAGGGTTCATAATTACTAAACTTCTGTCTCTTTTTCGTTAATAACAACATTTATATTTTTTAGAGTGTTTTTAATAGCTAATTGATATGAGTTTGTAGGGTGTTTGTTAAGTAAGACATACTTATCTGAGTAAAAAGTCGTATGTCTTAGATATATAATCTTGTTTATTTACAGCAATAGCTGTTTTACCCTTATTTTTTGTATGAGATGTTTATAAAGTTCTGGAAGTTGTTTATTCGTTTTTGAAAATTCAAAATAAAAAATTCGGTGGTGTAGTGGTTAGCACGTTTGAATAGAAAACACAAGGTCGTAAGTTAAAATCTCCCAGACAAAAATATTATAAATAAATTAATTATGCAATTAATAATGTTTAAAAAAGTTAATTTACGAAACTATTACCATAACGTTGCCTTAAATCCTGTATGCGTATTTCGACAACTAAGCTGTCATCAACAGCAGTAGAAAATGAATTAATACGATGGTAATATTATGATTATATCACCAATACGATGGTGATATAATCATATACTTTGTTTGTGCAAAGCGTCTGCTAACGATCCAAACGTAATACTTTCTCTACACTCATGATGAGAACTTAGTTGTAAAAGTACGCACCCAGAATTTAAAACTATATTGTGGTAAAAGCGTTTTTCAAATTAACTTTTACAAAATATACCAGTTAGCCATTCAGATGATTGAAAAAGATTAATACAAAATTATAATTTCGCGTAGGTTTTTACAATTTTAAAATGCAACTGATCGGCATTCCCGGAAACGGGCGATTAATCTCGTTATTGTTGAATTGTTAGGTACTGCGGCATCTGAAAATTTCTCACAAAATTCACCTGCAACACGTGCATATGAACAACTGGGAAAATATTGTCCACCAATGAAAGGTCGTTGCTTTTGGGAAAACATGTTCACGAAGCTATAAACTCCACAATACCTAAGACGATATGTGCAAAATTTCCATTACAATGTCTATCTTGCGGTATCTGGAAGAAATAATTCGACGAAACTATTATTTACAGAAATTTTATTTTTATGTGGGCGACTTTTAGATCTCTCTGTATATGCCTTACAATGTGTGATCTTAGTCTAGATGGCTCGAAGATACCATATAAAAATAGCATATTGATGTTTAAGTAATAACAAGGGTATACGATAATGCATATACACATTGATATACAACATACACCAAATCGCATTGGAGACTTCAACGTACGGACACGTGTTTCGGCCTGTCCTTGTCCTCATCAGCGTACGACAGAAGTAACAATGCCTAGTCAGGCCAGCCGCTTATATCAATGTTGTTGTAAATCCACATGTACGTACACAAATAAGTTTTAACATATATCTATTATCGTATTTATACACTTGATGTTAGTTAAACATCGATTTGCTATCTCTTAGATAGATGAATTGCTAAATTGACAAGATCATTGCGTAAATATAGCTGGTGATGGCAGTATCTCTTGCTACCAAATAAAAATTCTATGGAAGACATTAAGGCACGTAATAAATAAATATTAAATTCATGGTGTTTAATGTGTTCGGTTAATAGCACCGATTAACTTTTCGCAATGATCTCGTCAATTTATCAATTCGTTTAAACTGAAAATTGTTGATTCAAAAATTGGATTTGAAAATTGAGTGCGAATTTGCTAGGTCAGTAACATCGTCAAAAAGAACTTGATAAAAATATTTATACATTTAAGCATTTTTAATATAATGTATAGAATCCACGGTTGGCTCTTGGTGAAACATAATGAATAAATTAACTAAAGAAATCACTCGGTATATTTGTTTCACAAAATATATTTATTAAATCTCTCTATATATACAGGGTGAGTTTTTTTGAATGTTTAGCATTGGGATCTCAGAAATTACTGGAGATAGAAAAACGCTAAATGGTGAAAGATGTGCAGTTTTACGAGTTTGATTTAAAACTGCTTTTGTTTCTCCGATAACTTTCATGGCTTATTAGATATTCAAAGAAAACTAAATTTTACGATTTTCTTTAAACATGCTTAGCATCGTTAATAGCAATTTTAGAGAAAAAGTGTTCAGACAAAAGTTTTAGATAATTTTACGCCAAATAAAACTATGTAGCTAATATTTATTTTTCGTTCACCATTATCGAGTTATGATACAAACTTGTGTTTTTTTAAATGGAAATCATAGTTGGTTTTGACATCATTAAAAAGCTTATTTTTTGCTGATTACAATATATAAGGTTTGATATGGTTATTTTATAAAATAAAGATGATATAGACATTTCTATTAATGTTCACTTTATAAGATAAAAACTTTAAAAAAATGTTTGGTGTTTTGTAATTCAAAAAACGAAAAATCTGAGTTACAATAGTGTTCGTTGGAGCAGTCGAGATAAATATACTTAACATTGCTTTCACATTGAGTCACAGAAGTGAGAGCTGTTAATTTTTACTTTTAAGTCAAGTTAATTGTCAAACATTGACAATTAACTATTAATTAATTTAATTGTAACTTAACTATAAGTCGTGCAAACTGCTGTTAATCATAAGTTTGCATTGGCTATGGAATTTTCTAACGTAGAAAAGCGTGGTTAAATGTTACATTCAGTGCCAGAAAAATTCTACTAGAGCTGCTGAAGTTTATTTTGAAAATTATTTTGATCGACGTCAGCTGTCGCTACCTACTTTTAAGAGATTATGGGATAATTTAGCAGATTATGGTTCGTTCGTTAAACCAAAATCAAAAAAAGGGATGGATGAAGATAGAGAAATAAACATATTAGCAAATGTCGCTCAGAATCCATCTACATCGACCCGACAAATTTCAACAGAAATGGGCCCCTCTCAACGCACTATTGTCAGAATGTTGAAGAAGCATAAATTTCGTCCCTACAAATTATCAGTATCACAAACTTTACACGAAGGTGATAACATCAGACGAATAGCTTTTTGAAGATGGTTTAAAGATCAGTGTCAAAACGATCCACACTTTTCAATGAAAATATTATGGACTGATGAATCTCGTTTCACAAATTGTGGAATGTTTAATAGGCACAATGAGCACATATGGTCTCAAAAAAATCCACTTCACGTTGAACATAGGAGACCACAAATTAAATTTGGGTTTAATGTTTGGTGTGGTGTTATAGGATCAACTGTTCTTCCTCCTTTTATTTTTTATGGATCACTAACTGGCAATCGTTATCTTAATTTTTTACAACAAGATTTCGAGGAAATGTTAGATAATTTAAATTTAAGAACCCGAGCAATGCTGCAATGGTTTCAACATGACGGAGCGCCTCCGCACAATCAACTGAATGTTAGAAATTATTTAAATTTGAACTTCCCTAATCAATGGATAGGACGAAATGCACCCATTGAGTGGCCGGCTAGATCCCCTGATTTATCAGTTTTGGATTTTTTCTTGTGGGGTGTACTAAAGGACACAGTATACAAAAGAACATATGAAACAATCGACGATTTAAGAGAAGCTGCCTTAGTTGCTTTTAATAACATCGATAGGCGTAAAGTCCGCAATGCTACAAATTCTGTTGCGAAGAGATGCAATTTGTGTATTAATAATAATCGAGGTATCTTTGAACATTAATAATGTTGTGTAATAAAAGTTCCTATAGTTTTCATTTTATTACTACATAAGATTTCAAAATAAGTTTTCGTTTGGTTTGTATTTTATCAGTTCGAAATTCAATTGTTTTCCATAAAAACCATAAAAATGTCTATACCCTCTTTATTTTTTAAAATAACCATATCAAACCTTATATCATTGTAATCAGCAAAAAATAAGATTTTTAATGATGTCAAAACCAACTATGATTTATATTTAAAAAAACACAAGTTTGTGTCATAACTCGATAATGGTGAACGAAAAAAAAATATTAGCTACATAGTTCAATTTGGCGTAAAATTATCTAAAACTTTTGTCTGAACACTTTTTCTCTAAAATTACTATTAACGATGCTAAGCATGTTTAAAGGAAATCGTAAAATTTAGTTTTCTTTGAATATCTAAAAAGCCATGAAAGTTATCGGAGAAACAAAAGCAGTTTTAAATCAAACTCGTAAAACTATGCATCTTTCCCCATTTAAGCGTTTTTCTATCTCCAGTAGTTTCTGAGATCCCAATGCTAAACATTCAAAAAAACTCAGCCTGTATATATATATATATTTTGTTCACAAAATATATTTATTAAATCTCTCACACATGTTTCGACTTTACAGTCATTGTCAAAGAGTTTAAAAACTCTTTGACAATGACTGTAAAGTCGAAACATGTGCTAGAGATTTAATAAATATATTTTGTGAAACAAATATACCGAGTGTTTTCTTTAGTAAATTTATTTAAGCATTTGCCTATCGGATTAAAATTCTCAGATATTTGGAAACTTCGTTGTATGAAGTTTCCCAAAATTATACCTTGTACATTATAATTCTTTGATAATAATAAAACGCATGTTTCAGGTTTATTGGTCACCAGTAATTATGTTGCTTTACTTGCCTGTGCTGTCCTAATAGGATTTGCTAGAGGTCTTAGAACAATCTATTGGATATTGATAGTTCCAAGTCACGTACCTATCGATAGACTTGCTTCCGCTTCCGGATTACAATCCATAACCACCGGTTTCTTTATATGGCTGGGAGCACCAATTATAGGTTAGCCACTGCTTTCATAAATCGCGCTATAAAACAATTTATCTTTTAACTTGTTTCAGGCTTTGTCAAGGATTTATCCGGTTCCTTTAAAATGTGTTTATTTGTGATAAATTTTATGTCATTTTTAAACATAATAATGTGGGCAATTGAATTTACGTACAAACGAATAAAATCTAAAGATAAAACCCTCGATACCGAAGATGTAAAGTCATGACTCATGAAGAAATTATGAAGAAGATGTAAATTATGTAATTCATAGTATTTGATCCTAACTTGACCGAATTTACTCGACCAATGTTTATTTATAATATCAAGATCGACCTAAAAATATGTTAATATCTGAACTTAGTTTGCGAACTAAATTGGAGGAAACTGGGATCCAAATAAGTCAACTGAAAGGCATAAAAACTTTACAAAACAAATGTTGATTGTGATTTACTTGAAATATTAAAATTTGCTGGTGAATTATCAAGATATACGAGAAAGTGATTTTAAGTTTAGCGAATGGAGGAAAAGGCGAGCAAATAAAAATACAAAATTATTTTTCTTTTTCAATACATTCCGATGCAACCCTTATACATTCTTCGTATTTTTAATTAGCTTGTGTATGCTTTGATAAAAAAATGTTTTATCTTTGTCAAAACTTCGTCCTTTACTTCTTCATTGCTCAAAAACTTTTCTCACGCAGTTCTTTTTTCATTTTTGGGAACAGGTTAAATCACCTGCAGCGAGGTCTGGACTATATGGTGACTGATTCAAGATATCGAAGCCAACTTTATACAGGGCAGCCACCACAGCACGACACTTGTGGACGGGAGCATTGTCGCGTAGGAGCAACACCTTTCGTCAATTTTTCCCTTCTTTTTTTCTTTAATGACTTCTTTTAACCGTTCCAGGATTGAAGCGTAATATTCTAGAGTTTTATTTTTTGCAATTTATTAACAGAATTCCTTCTGAGTTACAAAAAAAGTCACCAAGTGTTTTCCGTCTGACTGTGACACCTTAAACTTCTTGGGTGGTGGTGTGCCTTTTTCATTCCAGTGCATAGAGGCTTGCTTAAACTCAGGTTTCTAATGATCAACCCAAATTTTATCCCTATTAACAATTTAACTCAAAATACGCCATCCCTGTCTTTATTACAGACGTCCAGCAACGCACAGGAACATTCGACGCCCTGCTGCTTTTGCGATGGCATCAGCATTTTCGGCACTCATCTTGCTCTTGCCTTAGTCATGCCAAGTTGATCATGAAGAATTAAAAAAATGGTTGTATCCAATCCTCCAATAATTCCTGCGACTTGTGTCTTCTCTAACTGAACATCTTCCCTAATTAATTTTTCGACTTTTCGAAGAAATTTTAGGGTGGTCACTTAAATAAGCCTGACCCGGCTGTGGGTCGTCTTTAAGTAAGCCCCTACCTTGCTTAAAGAGATTGTGCCACTTATAAACCATAGTTTTTCCCGGGCAGGGATCCCCGATGACATCTCTTTCAGTATGGTTTGAACAGACTTTTCTTGCTTTGTAATGAACTTTATAACGGCGCAATGCTCAATTTTCTCATATTTCACACTTTCTTCCTAATTGCGTTGCTTGATCAACGATAGCTCCAACACTACTGAAGCAATTATGATAAAACTTCATATTTATACTGATAATGAGTCACTGAACACGTTACGATATGAAAGAGCTCTCTCACTACCATCCAACTGCTCCATTCCGCGATCTATAAACTCTCTCCCTCTCATAATTATATGTCTATCAATTATTTACTCAAAGCATGGGGAAAGCAAAATTAGTTTATTATTAATGTTTCTTCAGTTTAGTGAATAAAAAATAGTCGCAAAGAGAACTACTTGAAAAATATAGAGCCTCTTCAAAAATTTTAAGAACCAGCGCTGTGAACGGTGCTTGTTGAAATGGTTGAATTTTCTATGTATTAATTAATTCTTTCTTTTATTTCACGCAATTATATATATTGTAACCGTAATATTGTCCTGTGATAATAAACCGTATGTCTGATCTAATTTATACTTTTCTCATAAAATGTTAATATGTTAGTCTTCTAAATTAGGAATAAATAATGAATGAAAATATTTATATTATGTATGTTTAATTTAATTAATTATTATCCGTCTTTGAAATGTTTATAATAAATAAGTGATATTTACTATAGATTTATTTTTAATATGTTTTATTTTAAATAAAGAAGTAGCCATAGCTCAGATTTGATAATATTTGTTGATACTAATGGTAAACATTTGCCATATGTAAGTTAGTTGGATAAATTAGTTGTTTAATTTAAAAAAGCCACTACGACAATACAGTTTTAAATCTTGGATACGAAATAATAATAATAATAATAATAGTTATAATGTTTATTAGTCCAGATCATACAATCCATTAACAGGGCAAAATAAAATAAAGGAAAATTATTCTACATATAGCATGAGGTGATACATATTCATACATATATTCACATAGATAAACATATAAATATACATAATGTCCTTGAAATAAAGAGACAACGTATGATAAATGGAAAGACGTAATTACATGGAACGTAAATCTAAAATAATATGAGTTAATTTCGACGTGAACACCGAAATTAAAAACACCTGAAAAATCTATTATGTAACGCCTATGAATTCAAAATATTCAGAATGTGTATGTATATGTACGTATCGGCTAGATGAGATGGACAATAACAAAACTATTCTTTTTGTTATTGTCGGTCAACTTAAAAATATTATCTTTTATAATATAGTCGATCCCACAGTGGCGTGAAATTTTGTTTAAATATTTCTCACTTTTTTCTCGTGGGAAAATAGTTTGGATTTATATTCTATATAATTAAATCGTTCCATTTTTCATACGTTGTCTTTTTATTTCAAGGACATCCGGTATATATATATATATATATATATATATATATATATATATATTGAAGTTATACTAGAGATGCTGATAATTATAAAAGGAAATAGTATTTATGTTGAGCGAGAAGTGATAAGTTAAATAAATTTTAAAAATAATAATTGGGCGCCTTATTAAATGTGATACACTTCTCAATGTACGCAATCTCTGTTTTTGCTTGCCAACTAGTCTCAGGGTGCATGAAATCTGTGTATATATGTTTAAATAAATGATATATCTCAGGCTCGTCGTGACTAAAAGTAGTTGCTTCCTTATAAGTAATTTAAATAAACGATAATCAAAAGAAATAACTTCTACAACTGGATCTACATCAATAAAAGATTTATATCAATATAAACAAAATATATTTATTGTATTAAAAGAAGAAAACTGTAATAACAAGTACAAATATAAAAGTTTAAGTGGAATGTGAACGATATATGTGTATTATAACAAGGTGTACAATTGACACGGTTATGTGTGTTGTTATTTTATAATAAATGTGTACTAAAATTATATGAACAATCTCTAATAAGTAGGTAAGTACCTTTTAATTATGTGTACTGAGTAAAATAAGTATATTATTTAGCAAAATTACAGTTTGAATGATATTTGGTAAAAGGTGAAAAAAATTCGAGAATCTTTATTTATTTGTGTGTTTTAATATTAAAAGAAATAAATTAAAAACGATATTTAGTAGTTCTGTTTATATAGTTAACCTGTTGTACTGATGTTAGGTTCTAGGTGGCTATGTTGTGGAGTCTTGCTGATGTAAGTTACCCCTAACGCTCTCCGATTTTGGCGGCTTGTGCGGGCAGTTTTGATGACGCTCTCGAAGCTATCTTCGGACTCGGAATAAGTCTGCTAGAATCTCTCAATGACCTGGTATTGCTGTTGGATTTGAGGTATCAGCTTGATTTAACACTCCTCCAAGTAGTCAATGGCCTGTAGTTCTTCTTAGATATATATTTTGGGTGTTTTCGTGTACTTGATAACGAAATCGATAGTTTAACGCTTTATTTGGCGTTTATTCGCAGAAATTCGGTTATTTGTCAAAATCTCGCTTGTAAATTTATTACCAGTCTTTTCTCAGGTTATCTATTATCACTATTTGTCACTTTTACACTACATATATGTTTTAAATTGAATAAATTTAGAAATTTCTAATTGAAAATCGAAAAATAGGTCTTATACGTTTATGAATTTTGCATAAGATGATGCCGATAGCGACTGTTTTTTAATCAAAGCCTATTTATTTAATCTCTAAAAAGTCTCGAAGTTTTTTCTTTAAAACTAATTTCTAAGACATATTTTAACTATACATAATATATTATCTAGATTTAAAAATGATTTAACAAATTCTAACCTAATTTTTATGTCAATCTTAATATTACTTTGTGTAAATTGCGCACGATAAATATTTACATTTCGGAAGATGTCGATTAGTGGGCGTGTCTTACTAGCGTCGATATAATGTGTAGATGTATATGAATTTAAATATTGGTACATTCGCGCTAGAATTTGAATATTATATTTAGAATATTGAATTTAAAATAATAAAAATGAAATTAATGAAAGAAAAAGAAATATACTAATTTAAGATTGTAATATTATCGTTATATAAATTCGTATACATTTCGACACTACTAAAACTTGCTAACTCCGTTTTATAACCTTGTTTACATAAATATTTGTGATGTTGAGTAACCTATATTTCCCATTTCAGTTGCTGCCTTAAGGGTATGTCTTGTATCACAACAATATATATATATATATATATATATATATATATATATATATATATTGTTACGTGTCCGTAACGCTCAACGCTTCATCACGTTATTTTGTAATAAAATTAATGATATCTTTAGTATATTTTGCTCCATTGCCAACGAACCTACCTGTATAGGTATCGTTATTCGTTGTTTGTTAATATATTTGATTTCTTTCAAGTTTTTTTCTTTTTTTCTCGTACCTCAGCACTTGCTTTTTTCAAAGGAAGAGTACGAAACTCGCTCTCTACACTCCGTCGTTAGTTGCCGATCTTAAAACGTGGTTACGTTTTCCCTCATCACTGGTATATATCAATGCAGCCTTAATGTAATTTGGTATAATTACGGCCCCTTGAGGGATTTGATTGATATTCAATACCAAAATTAATCGCTAATGCGATATCTCCATTGTAGGAGTTTGGTGATAAGTTGGGAAACATAAAAGCACGTTAACCAGCACTTAATTAATTTACACCGCCATCGAACGCTTTCTTCGGTGTGTATCTGGGTTTTTCATTTGTTCTTTCGCTTATTTCGTTGTTTTATTTCTTTATTTAGATTTTTTAACCGACGGGCGAGAAAATACCACCTGATTCTCCACGGTCGAGACGCTTTCTTTGAAGGGAGAAAGGCATCCGAAGCCGTCAAACACTACAGATAAGCTTTAGTTTTTTTTCTTATCTAACCGTCATTATTTTTTTTCCTCGTCATTATCTATTTCTTTATCTTCAAAATCATTGTTAGTTAACTTGTAGACAGCTTAAATAATTCCCAGGTGTTTTCAAACGAAATATCCTGTGTCGCCTGACCAGTTTTTTTTGGGTCTTTTCTTAATTCTTTTTTTTTTCAATCGCTTCACGAACGAACGTAAAATTTTTATATTAACCTACTTTTGTTTGTGTATTTTAGTTGATTACTGTAGTTTATGCATTACATATATTTGCAAACTTACTGGAGAAATTCCGTGGGAATTTACTCCTTAAATTAAAAATTTCGTAGATTAATGTTGATTTATTTCAACGAATTGTTGAAATTTAAAAATACGTTGTGAACCAACAAAAAAGAAAGGAATACGTATTGGTTTTCTTTTTAGGGCGAAATAAGGCAATCAGCCGCTTTGTAGAAAATTTGATATATATATTTATTTTTAAGACATTACACATTGTTCATAATTAATTTTTTTTTTTACTTAACCATATAAGTTCACCATTTCAAGGTTTTGTTAAAATTTTCAATTTACATACCGGGCGTACCAATAAATAGGATTTGTTTGGTTGGAATCTACGCAGTTTTTTTTTCTCTTTTCTCGATCCTAGAGAGTAGACCGGGTTTCGGTCAGGGAACCGGCCTTCGGCCCAACGCGACTTGCCTTTTTTTTATTATTTTATTACCATTTTTCCGAGTTTGCGACGTCCAGCGGCATAAATTCGGTGGCGCCCTTATCCATCGATTTAGGTTTATTAACATACCTCTGGGTCTCCCCACCCCTGGGCTGAGGCGGCCTCAAAAGCCGGGTGGGCCGTTGGACGTTGGCAAGAACGGGCAGGTGGCGGTTTCAGTCGCCCGTGACCGGGTCTGCTCCGGGGTTGATGTAGTTTTTTTCCTTTCCTTTCCTTGAATTTTTTTTTTAAGCGCGAGGTAGTGGTCGTTGCCCGTGACCGGGTCTGCTCCGGGGTTGATGTAGTTTTTTTCCTTTCCTTTCCTTGAATTTTTTTTTTAAGCGCGAGGTAGTGGTCGTAGAAATATACATACATATATATATATATATATATATATATAAGGTAAACTTAATAAGTCGGCGATTAAAGGTAATTAAAGGTTACTTCAAAGTATATATATTTAAAACAACCCTACATGTTTCGGCAATGATGCCTTTGTCAAGGGAATAAAAAATATTTTTTTTTTATATTTTTTATTCCCTTGACAAAGGCATCATTGCCGAAACATGTAGGGTTGTTTTAAATATATATACTTTGAAGTAATGAACCAGACCTTTAATCGCCGACTTATTAAGTTTACCTTATCATACCAAGGTCACGAAAATATTATATTTATATATATATATATATATATAGATATATATATATATATATATATATATATATATATATGAATTGATAAATTCTTGGAGTTTCTTGGATTTTATATCAAATATTTACAAATATTATCAAATTAGTATGTAATTGCGAAGTAAATGTGCTGTCTACAAATTACAAAGCAAATCATACGTAATTTTTAATTGAAAAATTTTGTCTACGTTGGGACTTGAACCCAAGTCTACGGTTTGCCGGGCCGTTGCTTTACCACTTAAGCCACGATAGACCTTGGTTCAAGCTATTTAGAAATGCATTATAAAGTAACACTGTTAATGATTCAGATGTCAGTTATTGAAAGTAGATGTCTGGTTTGATAGCAGAAGTCGGTTTTGAAAGCAGATGTCAGTTGTGAAAGCAAATGTCAGTTACTGAAAGCAAAACTGACATCTGCTTTCAAAACTGACTTCTGCTTTCAAACCAGACATCTACTTTCAATAACTAACATCTGAATCATTAACAGTGTTACTTTATAATGCATTTCTAAATAGCTTTAACCAAGGTCTATCGCAGCTTAAGTGGAAAGCAACGGTCCGGCAAACCGTAGACTTAGGTTCAAGTCCCAACGTAGACAAAACTTTTCAATTAAAAATTTCGTGTGATTTGCTTTGTAATTTGTAGACAGCAATGTTTACATGCACATTTACTTTGCAATTACATACTAATTTGATAATATTTGTAAATATTTCATATAAAAGCTGAAAAACTCCAAGAATGTATCAATTGATCTCTTTAATGAACGGATAAGAAATTATCTAAATATATATGCAAGATAAATAAGAAAAGAAAATGGAAAAAAAAGCAAAATTCTGACTAAAACTCTGAGAGACCCTACCAGAAAATGTCACTATAGGCATCGTTAGCACTAATAATTGCATGTACCATAGGTGCTCTTCTCATAACATTTGTACACATAGATAGAATGTGGAAGGTGTTTGGATATCTGGAAGACATTCTGAGAATAGCGAAAGATAAACTTGAAAGGGCTTGAGGCGAATCAGTTTTGTTGTTAACAATGTCTTATAAAAACGACTCACTGACACTCCATTGCGTGGCGCTCCAGAAGAACGTTATATTTAATATTTCACAGTGGTTAATAACCATCAAGCCTAAAGGATAGATATTTTAAAAATTTCCTTTGCATAGACTCAATTAAATTTTGATATAAGCCGTAGTAAAGGTAATACTCGTAGATAGTATTATTGCGTACGAATCCATAAAATAATGCTTTCAGTGCTAGCCTGCCGGTAAATTCATGCGACACAAACATGATAAATCTAAGTGACTTATACGTATTCCAACAACTAAGTTGGCATCATTAGCATTAGAAAAAAGTATTATACATTTATAGCAAGCATGACAGGTGCAGTTAGACTGATAGTCGGCAAGTCAGCCGTGTAGACCAGGTATAGCAGAACATGGACCAGTTATTAAAAAAATTTAAGGGTCAGTTGTACAGGGTTATTCATTATAAATTACGCACCCTTTTTCAAATAAAAGTTGTGTGGCCGTGACTAATTTTTTTACATGCCTTCAAAAATACAGTGGCTTGCAGATTCAACGGGATGCAAAAAATAATATATTTCTTACTATAAGATATCGGTATATAAAAAAAATTTTATAGTTATCTTTTTGTTATAATTTCAATTTTTTTTATTTCGTATCCAACCAATACAACGAATACAAATAAAATAATGTAAAACAAAGATATTAAGAAGCAGCCTCTAAATCCTGTGTTAGCATACGTAGGGATTGGTACCAACCAATCCCTACGTATGCTAACAGAGTTTGCAGAGTTGGCAGGTTTGTAAACCAATTCCCAGGGGCTGCGACAAATAAATGAAAAATCTTTTCAGCAACATGTACTGATGATTCTATAGTAAGATGAAACACGTTTCTGCAAGTCTGGAAAGATATTCTTACACAAATATGAACTTGTATTGTGCCCTCCACACTCGACTTTTAATAATATTTTTATTTACTTCGTAGATTTAAGATTTTTGATTTGCCTCAACTTTATCTTTCGCGATTCCTAAACGCATTCTATGTGAATTACCTAATTTAAACGCAATTTGAAACCGGCGTTCTTTAAAAATTTTATGTAGCTGCGAGAAACGATAACTACATGAATATTTTGACAACATCGCGCTGTTGCAACAAACAACTGGAATCGCGAATGGACTTTTCTATTATTTATATAAAACCATTGAAATTTTTATTAAATTGTCTTTCATATCTATCTTTCGTTAGCGGAAAGGTTAACAACCAGCGAATAACAAAGTTAAATGAAGCCATTTTTTGCTGAAAGCTGTGAATTT
Source organism: Melolontha melolontha (assembly GCA_935421215.2). Classification (NCBI taxonomy): domain Eukaryota; kingdom Metazoa; phylum Arthropoda; class Insecta; order Coleoptera; family Scarabaeidae; genus Melolontha; species Melolontha melolontha. Next base: position 164,801,250 of record OW285238.1, on the reverse strand, counting down.
ATTCCTAGAATACTACGGAGAGTTGTATTTAATTATATAATCGTTTTTAAAAATTTTCCACTTTTGAAATGATTTCAATACATAGATTCATCATAAATCTAAAAATATATATTATGCTTTTATATAATTGAAGTCCATATATATATATATATATATATATATATATATATATATATATATATATATATATCGCGGGATATCAGTAAATGTTAATTATATGATAATTGTTATCGCTGTCATTTGTACTTTAACAATTACTCCTAGATAAATTTATATAATGTAACTAAAATATAAAATAGCACAAAGGAATTCTCATTCTATTAATAAAAAAAAAAATATTGGCTCCTCCTAAAGTGTTTCGTATCAATTTAATAAAATCATGTTTATTATTAAAATATTACATTCGCGATAATACAGGGTCATCGAAAATGGTGTCCGGGATTTTGAAGCGAAATAAAAACCTTAATATAAATGGTAGAGTATTTATTGTACATCAAAAGACGAATGAAATCTTAAATTTTTTTATCCCATCTAAAAAGTTTCAAGGGGAGCTCCCCCCGTCGCACGGCAGACATCTAGCCGATAGTCTACCTCCCGCCAGGTGTTCTGAAGCATTTCAGGAGTCACAGTTGAAATTGCTACGTTGATTATTTCTCTTAGATGCTGTAGGTCACAAACTTTTCAAAATAAACAAGGTTTTTAAAGTAGTCACAAAAGAAAAAATCTAATAGCGCCAAACCAGGACTTCTAGGTGGCCACAAAACAGGACCATTCCGCACAACCCAACGATCAGGAAATCTGTTGTTGAGAGCTTCTTCGACGATTAGGCTGTAGTGACATGGAGCTCCACCCTGCTGGAAAATTACATTAATGCCATTTTCCCTTTCAATTTCTTCAACTTGAGGGAACACATACATTTCTAACATGTCCAAAGAAATAATGCATGTAATCGTGTTTTCTATAAACATGAAACACGATCCTGCATAAGTTCGTAATTCACCAAACTTTTGTCCACTGTCAAATCTCAGTGGTGGCTGGATAATAGCTAGAAATTAAATATTAATAAACGTCAGGTCGTTACCTACACTAGAAAAACAGCAGCCATTTCCTCATCATATAATATTACTGTAGTAGTAGTGTGTAGATTGTGATCGATGGCAGAGCTTTAGGAATCATTTTAAATATGTTTCCACAACGGCTTCGAAACGATTAGGATTTATAATACGCAGTTCAAGACAATTTAGTGGGTTTAGCACTTTAAAGTCCTTATATTTCGCGTTTGTTTTGAGCTTTTTGGAGTATTGTTCCATTGTCTGGTCACCATATTACGTCTGTTATCAATTAAGAATTGAGAAAATACAACGACGATTTTTTAAATATGTCTCATCGCCAACGGCTAGTATCCATTTAGCGGTGCCGACTGTAATTTATTATTAGATCGTGATGGTTTTTAATCTCTTCATGAACGGAGACAAAGAATCAATCCATGATTTTGTCGAAGCTACAGAATGGGATTATTGGCGATCTACTAATTAAGCTTGACTTCCACGTCACTTGCCGTCCATTTGAACCTGTTTCAACATTTGTGTTACCGACGCCAAGAACCAATTTGTTGACACACTAACCCTTGTACAATATGTGCAGAATATCGAATAATTATTTCACAGATATCTTTCACAATTCAAAAAGAAATTAACTTATGTATGTATGTATGTGTAATCAAATATGTCATCTTTTTATTTTTTGTGTGTATGCGTTAGTCAATTTAAATTTATAATTAAGTATATATTCATTACAAATTATTTATTATTGTCCTGTAATTCGTGTTATAAGCAATAAATATTACTACAGTAAAACCTCTAATTATGGACTCCTCCGACAATCGGACACCTCTAAAAAATGGACATTTTTTGTGGTACGAAATTTTATAATGGGTTTTCTTAACAATAGTCACTCCTAATATTGGACCCTCCATAAATCGGACGCGGACACCCTTTATTTCACCGAAGCAATAAAACATCTGTAAATATATCTCTTAATTAAGGACAGACAAGACGGGCGGCGCCGAATAAAATTTTGTAATTATGTATGTATTTATGTACTTTTATTGCTGCACACGTGAAAGTATATCTACTCGGGTTTTTCCCATAATACATATGTATGTACAAAGTGCACACGTGGAAGTATATCTACTCGGGTTTTTCCCATAATACAAAGGAACGACGGTTTACCACTGGCCTACTCGTCAGGTGATAAGTGGAGTGATATGTATTTTGAATCAGTTTGAACTAGCCTTTGATAGTGTCAACATGGATTCTAGTAAAAGAAAGCGGTTAACAATCCAAGATAAAATTGATATTATTGCGGTTAGTGAACAGCAAAGCTTAAGTGTCCGAAAGCTCGCGGAAAAGTTTGGTGTCGGAAAGTCGCAAATTAGTGATATAGTGAAAAACAAAAGTGAAATAAAAGAACTTTTCGAGAAAAATGGAAACCTAGCTCAAAAAAGGAAGTTTCCAAAAACTAGTGGTTTAGCAATCGACGGAGCAGTGTTCAACTGGTTCTGTAAGGTGCGAAACAAAAATATTCCCATGTCAGGACCCCTACTCAAAGAAAAGGCGCTGGAAGTAGCACAAAGTTTACAACTCACCGAATTCAAAGCGTCTAATGGTTGGTTGGAGAAATTTTGTCAAAGACATAAAATATCATTTAAAAGTGTGTGGTGAATCTGCCTATGTAAACATGCAAAATGTAGACGATTGGAAAGTCAAGTTGCAATCAATATGCAAAGATTACTCTCCGAAAGATATTTTTAATGCTGATGAAACCGGTTTATTTTTCCGCGCCCTTCCGGCAAAAACATTTGCGTTAAGAAGTGCTAAATGTGCCGGAGGAAAATCTGCAAAAGAACGACTAACTATATTGTTGTGTTCAAATATGGAGGGTGATAAGGAAAGGCCGTTAGTCATCGGTAAAAGTAAGAAACCTAGATGTTTTAAAGGAGCTCATGTGGATAAGTTGCCGATAGGATGGATATCTAACAAAAAAGCGTGGATGACTTTGGATATTATGTCAGCTTGGTTAAAGAACTTTGATAACAAGATGAAGAAAGAAAAAAGGCATGTAATTTTGTTTCTTGATAATGCCACTTCTCATCCGAAGATTTCATTGGAAAACGTAAAATTGTTTTTTCTGCCTCCAAATACTACCTCGCATTGTCAACCTATGGACCAGGGTGTGATTCAAAACTTTAAGGTAATTTACCGGAGCATGCTTGTAAAAAGGCTTTTGGCGTTAATGGATACTGAAAATTCACTAGAAATGGTAGAAAAAAACATTACGGTAGTCACTGCATTAATATGGATATCAGCTGCTTGGAAAAAACTCTCGCCTGTGGCCGTAAGAAACTGTTAAAAAAATGCGGATTCAATCAAAGTGACAGTGATCTAAGTGCAGAGTGCGATATAGAAGATAATATACCATTAGCATTTTTATTTCCCAATTTTAACATCACTAATTTAGATTTAAGCACAGACGCATTAATTGATAATGAGTTATTTACTGAAAATCCTAATGTTTCCATTATAGATTGTATCGATGAAATTACTGATATCAGTGATGAAATGGAAAATGAGATTGAAGAGGAATTTGTAACTAGTATATCAAATATTTCAGAAGCCCATCAAAAATTAAAAGATCTTGAGAACTATTTCTTAAGCATTAACAGTTTTCACATTGCTAACAATATTTCTCAAGCTCTTCTTGAATGTGAATCTGAGATATTTAAACATAAAATGAAAAAAGCAAGACAAACAACAATTAATGATTATTTCAAGTAAAATCTAGCATAAAATATGTATGTATGTATGTGTATTAAGTATTGTAAATTTTTTTCGACTTTCGTCTTATTATGTGTGATTAAATTGATATGACAATGAATATTTTTTTTCGTTTTTTTTTTCACCTCCACATTTTGGACACCTCCATATATTGGACATTTTAGGATTCCCCGTCAATGTCCATTATAAGGAGGTTATACTGTATTATTATTATCGCATGTCCACTTACCATCTTCAATATTTTGCGAGCCGTTTCCAGTATATTCCATTACAAGAAATGCATTTTACTCAACAATAAAGACCATTTTGAAAGCAAAAACAATAAATTGTTTTATTTATTTGCTATTTGCAATTTTTGTCAAATTTGATTTCAAAACTCAGACATATCAATGTAAATTTGCAGAATTGTTGCCAATTTAAGAAAACAAATTCGTTTACAGCCAACCATTATATATAACTATTGAATAGGTATAATAATAAATTGATCTTTGTCATCAATTATTAATATCGCACTCATATCTTGTGCCATTTAAAAAATTTAATATCAAAGACTGTCTAGCTTTTTGTCGAAGATGTATCGTATAATAGAACAAGATAACGTTATTTTCAAGTATGATTCGATTGATTATAATTATCTATTCCTAGATCCTAGTGAATATTATAAATAAAATTGCTCATTAGTAATAGTCTTATTAATGTATAGCTATTGTAGATGCGAAGTTTTAAACAATTTTTTTTAATAATATTTAAAGTATTTAATTTTAAATAATTAATTTTCTATAAACATATTGTTTTAAAAACTGGCCATGATTGAAAAGAAGTTAGTTCCGCCAGATGGAGGGTTCGGTTGGATAATAGTTGGTGCAGTGGCACTTCATAATGTGAGTTTTTATTTTTCCATTCTCTTTGTAATCAGACAAATTTCTAAAATAATTTTTTCTAAATTTACTTTTATGGGTAACACGAGTACAAAAGGAATTGAAGAGCTAATGCTATTCAGATTATAATGTCTATAATTTAGATTTCAAAAGAAATAGTTTTTAAAGTTTCAAATATATAAGTACTATTAAGCATTCGTTAATCATCTGATGAAGCCAAAGTCTGGTGTACCAATTGTAGTTCATTAAAAATGATTTGAAACTTGAAAATTAGCTTTTTAATTTATATTTCAATAGGCACGTATCCTTATCGCGTATAAATTTCATCGACAATTACTTGTACAGACAAAGACTACAAAGAAATATTTAGCCTTTTATTTAGCATAATATCAGTTATAAAACTTTTAATACAAATGTTGGAAATATTGTATAGCATTATATTATCTTTAATACTACAAATTTGTTAATTTTATTATAAATAAATGAATATATATATATTTTTGTTATATTAAAGCGTTCTCGACTTTTTAGTTTTCATTCTCTAGTAACCTAGATTAAAAAGTCTATCTTTAGAAACTATCGCTAAGTAAAAACTTTAAAAATGTTTAAAATCCCTTACCACAATTAATAATCGTATCATAAATACGTATTTCGGCAGCTGAGTTGTCATCCTCAGTAGGTAACAACAACAACGAACACTGTGTTGAACATGGGGCACTTATATTACTCACCTCTCTTCTGAAAAAGCACAGATGTGTTTTTTCTCACTCACGCTCTCGCCCTATTTACTTTTCTAAGAATCCGTAAAGACAACTACCTGACACTTGGTCTTTGTCGACATTGTACGTGTTCTTTTGGTTCTTAATAATATGAATACTCTCGTAACGGTCCAACTCCATCAGGTTGTTTATATTTTTGATAAATTTCAAACAATCTACCGTGATATTATGATTAGTTTCTAATGCGTGGCGGACGACGCTGGATTTTTCCGATCTATTGCGATATGTCCTCTTTGTTAGGGGTTTTTATTGAACGTTTAATTTGACTGATATATTTTGTATTACAGATGCGGCAATTAATTTAAGAAGAGGGGTGTGTAATATAATTTTTAGTTTTTCTTAAAAATTAGTGTATACGTGGACGCCTTGTAAAGTGCTTTGCGATTCTTTGTGTTAGAATTATTGTGCCCCATGTTCAACACATGTGTTTGTTAATCTTACCTACTGAAGATGGCAAAGTAGTTGTTGAAATACGTTCTCAGTATGCGATTATTAACTGTGGTAAGGGGTTTTATACCTTGTTTTAAGTTTCACTCAGATTAGGTACTGGAGAATAGATACAGCGGAAATAATAATAAGAGATTCGTTTGAAAGTACTGTAACTTTTTGATAGAGGGTGCTAGGAACATCATACATTAATAGGTTTTTGGCTTTTGATAACTTTAATAAATACATATATTCATATATCATACGAAATTTCAAGTAGATATGTAGCGAATGATCTGGCTGGTAGGTTTCTGCGGTCATTGCCCATAATAGCTTGTGGGATTTTTGGTTGGAACGACGACCTTGGCACTGCTTCTTTCTCGACTGACGTTTCGGACACTCTTGCAAGGAACATCTTCAGGGCTGCTACTACTGTTGATTGCACTGAAACTGCACAGATTCAAAGCAACAGTACTAGCAAACCTGTGGGTTTATGTAAATGATGGATAGTGATTATAAAAATATTATTTTCTAATTTAAAAGAATAAATAAAAATTATTTGATTTGAGATACAGTTGAACGAATACCTGTTCAGACCACAGCAGAACACAAAATGAAACATTATTTGGAACCATTAAAATTGAAAGAGCATTTAGAAAAATTGCCGCTGAAAACGACATTACCTGCTTATGAATTCCGTAAATATACACTTCTACATGAAAATTGATTTTGCGATTGGAGGTTGAGATTTCAAGATTCAAATTTGTCAGTAAATTGTCTCCAGCGATTACATGAGATATTTTATTGTTGGAGGCCATGCCATCTGCAATGTATCCTGACGCGACTGTGTCGATTTTCAACTTTCCATACCTTTTTAGTGTTACCATGTCAGCACTTGCGCTCATAAGAAGAGTGGCCGATGTACGAATTAGACAATGGCCCATAAACTCTTTAAAGTCGACATATCCCAAGTATTTCGCAATTGTCGATGGTATGCTTACAAATGTATTTTTACCAACTGTCTGTGCAGTACATTGATCATTACGGTAGATCAAGAAAAAGCGTTTCTCTTTTTTTTCTCTTGGCCGCAATGTTGAATATTTTCTGTCGATAGCTAAAACATCTATTTCATTCTCTTCCACAATGATAAAACTTTTTGGAGCATTAATTTTGGCATCTGAAATTTGCACCACCACAACCGCTCCTCTGTCATCTATGCCATTCACAGTTAATTTTACTAGTTCATCTCTTCTCAATCCTCCAAACACACCCATCACCAAAACAACTTACAATAAAAAAAATATAAACAATTGAATATTATCGATCGTAATAATATCTTTTCCAAAAGGTGTATGTCGTTTGAAGCTTTTCTCAAGAATGCTAAAACATCTTCTCTTGTCAAAATCTTTGGAATTTGGAATTGGATTTTTTTGGAATATATTCTTTTGATAATTGTTTCAGAAAACCTCCAGTCCAGCCTAATTGTCGATATCTATTCTCTTGTGAACCAACAATGTTGACTTCAGCATTGAGAACTTTGACCATAATGAGTTGGGAATGAATGATTCTGATTATAAGATACACAAAAATATGCATTCAATTCTCAAAAAGACAAAATAGCGTACTCACCAATTCCTGAATATATCCCATTAGAACTGTCTCATTGCCAATTTTCATACTCTCTGTTGTACAATGATTTCTTGGGTAATAATTGAGCATTAGCTTTTTCAGCTCTCTCTGCGACTATGTCTGGAACTCGTTCACTCATAACAAATTTATAAAAGCCGTTCTACCTCGCACGTGTGACTAACTTTATTTATAAACAAATAACTTCATCGTCATAAAAACAAAAACACCTACGAAGCCTTGTCTATTTGAATAAATTCATATTCGAGATTTTCGAATTATTTACCTATTTAAGATAAAAAATAAAGTTGTGTATGCACCAAGGGAATTATTAGATTACCTAACAAATCGGAGACTGTGGCTTATAAGTGAATAAAATAAAATTAAAAAACCCTTACCACAATAGAATTTAATGATTTTAATTACTTATTTCTACAACCACATTGTCATCTTCAGTAGAAAAAACCGTGAACACTTGAACGCACAAAAACACTCACAGAAGGATTGTTCTGAACGTCTTCTAGTTTCACACTAAAATCTTCAATCTTAAATGCTACAAAAATTACCTACATTTTGGTAAACCCCATGCAAGAGCATTAACCCATTATTTGTAAATTCTATAGAAAAACCGTTTAGAAATATTATAAAAGCCGTAATTTAACATACATTAAGAACCCAATTATGAAACTAATCCTTAAATGTTGAAATATAAATTTGGAAATTAATGTTGAGTCAGAATATTTTAATGGAAAATATTGTAATGAAACGAATTTAAAAATAAATTCCATGAATTCGAATATTTTTTAATGGTTTTCCTATTTTTCTTGCTTTAATAACATCTAACTGTCAATTAACTCAAATAAAGAAGAACCTGGTATAGAACCCAAATCTGCGTTAATTACGTTATTCCAATTTTTAAAGATAAAAATGTTCTCAAAACTCAAAACGTGTGACATTTTTTATTAATCTCACAGTCAGATGTTACGTTGTGATCTGATTCAAGAATATGTCGGGCAACACTTGATTTTTCCGGTCTATTGAATCTAATATGCGAAACATGTTCTTTATAACGAGTTAGAATCGAACGTTTTGTTTGGCCGACATATTTTTTATCACAATCCTTACAATTTATTTCATAGATACCAGATTTGTTGTTTACCTCAACTTTGTCTTTCGCGTTGCCTAAGAGAGATTTTTGGGAGTTATTCGACTGAAATGCTACTTGAACATTATACTGTTTAAAGGTTTTACTTAAATTTTTCGTAGTTTCATGAAACGGTAAACTAATAAATTTTTTGCTCGAATCAATTTGAGGTAGCAAACATGTGGAATCCTGAATTGTTTTTCTTACTTTATGTTTTCTAACTAGCTTGTTTATTATTTCTGAATCGAAACCGTTGTAACTCGCGATTTTCTTAATTAAAGTTAATTCCTTTTCATATCTATCCTTTGTCAATGGCATGCTTAACAAACGATTGATAAGAAAATTGAAAGAGGCACTCTTGTGCTGAAAAGTATGGTTTGAATCTGCGGTTATAAATCTGTTGACGTTGGTTTCTTTTCGCTAAATATCAAACTCTAAGTTTTTGTCATTCCTAATTACAATTACTAAGGTATCTAAAAATGGCAAACCTCCGTTGTTTTCTTTTTCAACCGTGAATTTAATACTAGGAAATTTTGAATTTAATTCTGTTACAAAATAATCTAAGTCGCACTTATTGGTATCAAAAATTGCAAACATATCGTCTACATACCTGACCCATATGTTTGGAAAATATTTGGCTCACTTTTTAAACTCAATCTCAAAGTGACTCATAAATAAATTCGCGATAAATGGAGATAAGCAATTAACCATGGCTGTACCCTGTTGCTGTTCAAAGAACTTGCCTACGAATTGGAAGCAATTTTAGGCCATACAAAGGCTTGTTAACTGCAAATATTCATTTATTTTTTCATTTTCAACGTGATTGCTATGAAGTAATTCAGACAAGAATGAATGAATTATTAGATGTTTAAAGCCTTTGGGCGACTTACAAACCCTCGGGCCGAAGGCCCTTGGTCTTTTGAACTTATCGCTCTCGAACGAGCTTAAACATCTTCATAATACCCTTGGTACATAAATTACTATAATGACGTTCTTTTTGTCATAAAATTATTTTTTTTAATATCGTTTCTCATGCGAAATAAATAAATAAATAAAATCAAAATTAATAAAAGTTGAAGTTTGTCATGTAATGTAATTGCCAAAATTTCATAAAAACTTCTTAGGTATTTTTACGCAATATTTATTCAGAATTTTTTTATTTCAGGTAATAGCTCATTCAGTATCAACAGTATTCGGCCTCGCCTTTAAAGAAGTTTTTAAGGAATTGGAATTCTCAGCACTAGATATCTCTTTAATAATGAACACAAATTCGGCATTTGCATTAGGATTAGGTCTAATTCATGGAGTTCTAATCAAGTACCTAGGATATAGAAAAGTGGCGTTCTTCGGTGCTATCTTCCTCACAGCAGGAATACTATTAACATTAGGCGCAAATTCCTTCGTTCAATATTTCATAAGTTATAGTGTTATTACCGGTAAGATTGATAATGCATTCGAAATTTCGAATTAATTGCAAAAAACGTATTTTTCACTTAGCTCTAGGCACTGGCATGGGTATCTCGTCGTTTGGTTTCGCTCTCAACAGTTACTTCTCGAAGAATAGAGCGAAAGCCGTTTCATATGCATTCACTATTTCCGGTCTTGGGCCAGCGTTTATGCCACTTTTGTTTAGTTTTTTGATGAACAATTACGGAGTTAAAGGCGCGTTAATGTTATTTGGTGCTATAGCTGCAAATACGTTTGTCAGTTCTTTATTATTACAACCCATCGAATGGCATATGAAGGAAGAATTAATTGAAGAAGAAAATGAAGATGAAAATCTTTTAAATCAAGGTATAAATTTAGACTAAATCTTCAAATTTTCAACAATTAAATTTTCATATAACGAAATAAAACAAATCACTTTTTTCACAAAAATAGTTTTAATAAACGAAATGTACATTTCGTGTGCTCTGCACACATCATCAGTAGTACTGTTTAAACATAATATCTACGAGACAATATATAATATGAAACTACATCATATACAGAAAAATTAGAGGTAGGGCGAAAACAAATTAATGAAAAATTACAATGAATCCTAAAACTAATAAAATTTCTGGGAAATACCAAATATCTATGAAACGAAGGGCATGGGATTGGACTTACGGCAAAAGGATTAGGGATTACAATATAAAATATTAATGTGAATGAAGAATTTGTTTACAAGATGTCTTAAGTATTTAATGATGTCGGTATACATGCTAATAGTTTATTATTGAGGGGTGAAATATCATTTTTTAGAAGATAATTTTTGTGTTTTTCATGTATATGGCTTCCCACATGTCTAAATTTCTATTACTGCTTTTTTAAATAAACTAACATTTTCTAAATTAAGGTTGTGACCTGTATCTCTATGATGTAGAACTAATCTGACTTTTCTATGTTGTGTAATTAAACATGAGCCATGTGTTCTTTGTATCGTGTTTCAACATTTCTTCTGGTTTGCCCGATGTATAATTTTGGACAAGAATTACAACTTATTTTGTAAATGCCCGACTCTTTCAACGGATCTGTGTTAACAATTTTTGTTTTTAGACACCGTTGTAACTTATTATTGTTGAAGAAAGCTGCAATTAAATTGTATTTTTTCAACAGTTGTATTACGCTGTTATGCCAATTTTTCTTACAGTATTTTTTATTGTTGTTCAAAGTGTCTGGGGTTAGAGTGATTTTTGAAGTTTTGGGACTTTTCTTTTCTAGTTTGTTTTTAATTTTCAATACTAATTGTTTGTCGTAACCAATCTATTCTGCAAGATACAGGTAACAACTTCAATTTAGAAAATGTTAGTTTAGTTAAAAAGCAGTAATAGAAATTTAGACATTTGGGTAGTCATATACATGAAAAAACACAAAAATTATCTTTTAAATAATGATATTTCACCCCTCAATAATAAACTGTTAGCATGGATACCGACATCATTAAATGCTTAAGACATCTTGTAAACAAATTCTTCATTCACATTAATATTTTATATTGTAATCCTTAATCCTTTGGCCGTTAGTCCAACCCTATGCCCCCTTTGTTTCATAGATATTTGGTATTTCCCCATGAACTCATTCTCAGAAATTGTATTAGTTTTTAAGATTCATTGTAATTTTTCATTAATTTGTTTTCATCCTACCTCTAATTTTTCTGTATACAGGCTGATTCATTTTCGGCCCTCACCATGGGGATCTCGCTTATTATTGGAGATAGAGTATAGGTTTAAATTTGGCAAAGTTGTTAAATTTTGTGTTTGTTATAAATCCGTAAAGAAAATAGACCTGTGACAAATGACCTTCGTTATTTAAAAAAAAAAACGCGAAAACCCCATTTTCTTCTTTTACCTGTAACACCGACATTTGGCCTTGTAGAGAAATATAAAAACACATCCTTGTGGCCATTTCTAAACCTCTATCCAGTGGTGTACTCTAAATTTTTATACGACGTTTCGTTTCATTCTGGCCATCATCAACTATCTATTTTCTTATAGGCGCCATATTGGATTTAGACATCTTCAGAAAGAGTTTTTTTTTCTGATTTCAACCATGTACCACATGCTGACTATAGTTTTTGACATTAGGTTTTATTTGAAAGAATAAATTATAAGATTAAATAAGGTAGCCATGGAATTTCAATCTGTCAAACATTTCATTTATTGTTCATTAATAATACAAAAATGTCATACACTAACGAAGAGAAACGAGATTTGATAAGTATTTTTTATTCTTCTAACCGAAATTCAACAGTAGCGAGTACAAGATATCTACAATTATATCCAGAACGACAACAGCCCCATCGTACCATTTTTCTAGATCTCGACAGAAATTTGGTCGAGAATGGATCGTTTACTAAGCCGCGTAATGGTCAAGACAACAAGAATTTAAATGAAAATCGACAAGATATTTTACAAATGGTAAATTAAAAGCGTGTTTTCAAATTTCATGTTAATCTTGTATTTTTATAGATAAATAATAATCCATTAATTTCTACACGCGAAGTAGCGTCAGAATTAAATTTGTGCCAGTCCAGAGTTTGGAGAACTTTACATAAAAGTAGGTTTAAACCATACAGGATCCATGACACTTTACTGCCAGGAGATAATTTGAGAAGGCTAGAATATTGTAATTGGTTAATGGGAAGGATAGAAAATGACGAAAATTTTTTAAGCAAAATCATCTGGTCAGATGAAACAAAATTTACAAATTCTGGAATGTTCAACAGAAATACGGAGCACTATTGGGCTGCACAAAATCCCCGACAAAACAGGGCTGGAAGACCACAACATCGTTTTGGAATAATCGTTTGGATGGGTATTTTGGCAAATCGTCTCTTAGGACCAGTTATGTATGAAGAACATTTAAATGGAAAAAGATATTTAAACATTTTACGTACATACGAATCTGACTATCTTGACGACAATATCCCATTAAATCAATTACAATATTTATGGTGGCAACAAGATGGCGCACCAGCACACAATGCAGCTGTTGTTAGAATTTTCCTAAATCAAGAGTTTGCAAACCGTTGGATTGGAAATAGGGGAGTTGTTGAATGGCCTGCGAGATCACCTAATTTAAGTCCGCTAGATTCTTTTTTTATGGGGATATGTTAAAAATAGTATTTATAAAGTAGATGCGCCACAAAACATTGAAGAATTACGAGACAGACTTCAGAATGCCTTCGATGCAGTTCCTATAAGAACTATACAAAGGGCAGTACAAAATGCCAGATTGCCTATTGTGCATTACCGAAGATGGCCAGATAATTAACATTTACTGTAATTGTTTATTGTTTACTTTTCTATGTATTTTTATTAATGTTTTTGTTATCTTGTACTCGCTACTGTTGAATTTCGTTGAACAATAAATGAAATGTTTAACAGATTGGAATTCCAAAGGCTACCTTATATAATCTTATAATTTATTCTTTCAAATAAAACCTAATGTCAAAAACTATAGTCAGCATGTGGTACATGGTTGAAATCAGAAAAAAAACTCTTTCTGAAGATGTCTAAATCCAATATGGCGCCTATAAGAAATTAGATAGTTGATGATGGCCAGAAAGAAACGAAACGTCGTTTAAAAATTCAGAGTACACCACTGGATAGAGGTTTAGTAATGGCCACAAGGATGTGTTTTTATTTTTTCTCTAAAAGGCCAATGTCGGTGCTACAGGTAAAAGAAGAAAATGGAGTTTTGGCGTTTTTTTTTTGAATAACGAAGGTCATTTGTCACAGGTCTATTTTCTTTACGGATATATAACAAACACAAAATTTAACAACTTTGCCAAATTTAAACCTATACTCTATCTCCAATAATAAGAGAGATCCCCATGGTGAGGGCCGAAAATGAATCAGCCTGTATAATGTATTTTCATATTACAATTGTCTCGTAGATATTATGTTTAATAATATATGTACATTTACTTTATTAAAACTATTTTTATGAAAAAAGTGTTTTGTTTTATTTCGTTATTTCAATATTTCACAAGTGCTCAACATATAATACAAATATTTTCATATAACTTCTTTCTTTTATGCAGAAAAAAAGGATGTGAGTGATTCTAAGAATACTAAAACTATAGCCGAAGAATCATTCTATCAATCGACATATGATTTAGATATGTCTTTGGGAGCGAGTATAATGTCTCTATATTCTGGTAACTATATTGTCTGTTATAAAACAAAAGAAAAACCTAACAAAGATTAATTGCAGAAGGAAAAGGTAAGCGTAGATCTTCACATATCTCGATGGCTTCCACAAAAACCGATAAAAATTTGAACGATGATAGATTTGAAGATTCCCATGAAAAATTGAAGAAATCTAAAGATATCACATTGAAAGAGGAGTTTTCGGAAAGTCAAGATGGTAATTTGGATAAAAATAGAGAAGAACTTTCAATTGGGAGAAGAATTATAAACAATCTTGTCAGCATATTCGATTTAGAGCTATTAAAAGATTTGACTTTTTTGAACTTGATGTTCGGAATGTCACTTGCGGCATTTGCCGAAATAAATTTTAGTTTGCTAACACCATTTATTATGCAAGACCTTGGTCTAAATACACAGGAGATTTCCACATTTCTCTCAACCCAAGCTATAACAGACATTTGTTTTCGATTCATAGCGCCCTATGTTAGCAATTTGTGCAATAAATCCGTCAGAGTGATGTATTTATGGTCGCTGGTTTTGCTTATTTTGTCCAGATCAAGTAAGTACAGAAATAATACGTTATAAGTAGCGTATAAAGCGAGCCACAAAATTTGTATCCTAGGTAGACCATGAACGACTGAGATAGCCATATAAGTCAAGTCTGAGCGTAGAGAATTGACGAAGTGTCATTTGTAAATAATCACTGGTCAAATTGACAAGTTACCATTTAACCTATTACTAATAGTACTACATAAAGGTTAGATCACTTAATCAATCTAAGACATAACTGATTTAATCCATGGCATACTCTGAAAACTTTTTTTGTGGCTCACTCAATATATCACAGAGTTTTGGGAAAATTTTCTTCGGCTTAAAAATAAATGTAAATGACTTGTAATATAGTAACCATGGTAAAGTAAACAAATATTCTTTAATACTCAAACTTGTTATGACATTTTGTAGATGCCATTTGCGGCTTTATGTCGTTACTATTCGGCGTTCTACGGTTATGGTATTATACTGCATACATTCTTTATGTTAATAGTGGATTTCTATTGCAAGCTCCAGGAACAAATACCATGTCTATAAGTTCCTCCTTCGAGAAATTTATTTTTAGTAAATGAAAGTAGGTGAAAAATAACAGGAACAAAACGGTATAATTGATAATCAGATTAAAGTAATACGAGAGGGTGGTAAAACGGGTGGTGATCAATAAAATATGAAATACATTTTTATTTGTAGATCTCGGTTTCCGGGTTGGAACCGCGTCGAGTTAGGCGTAATTGCCAACGTTTCGTCCACTGTTTCAAGGGACATCTTCAGGGCTGTACGTAGATGTTCGTCGTTTCGCAGTAGCTTGAAGAATGCTATGACAGTTTCATGAGTCGTTGAATTTTGATTTGTGGTCGAAGTTGCCTCCATTTCCACTCCGTTGTTTCGTATCTCCCAGGGTTGTGACGTGTTTGAGTCTGATTAATAAATAATCGTGTGTTGTTGTGTTTTTGTGCGGTCCTGTGTTGTGTGTGTGTAGTCTGTGTGTCAGTTGCTTTTTTGCGTTTAAGTCATATATGTTCGTTTACTGGTCATCATCGCATTTTTTTGCGTTTCAGTTATGTGTGTATTTAATGTTTATTGTTGTAAAGTGTTATTATTGTCTGTGTCTGCGTTACGAAGTATTGTATCTGTTCTTTTGTTGCGTTTGTCGAGTGTAATGTTATTAGCATATTGCCTAAGGCAAGTGCTAATTCGTCAACTGTGTTAAGTGTTGTGTTTTTTTGTCTTTGTGTCCAGGGATTAGTTGTTGGGGGTGGTGCTAGTACGATTTAGGTTTGGTTGTGGTTTTGTTTGCTGGGTTGTTTGGATTGTTAGGACAGTTTATGAATGTGGATAGGTGAGGACCACCGCAGTTTGTACACTTTGGTGGGGTTGTTTTCGTCTTTGTACATAAGTGTGTCGAGTGTTCGTCTCCGCATTTCATGCATTTGTAGTTTACATTACAGTTTTTTTTGTGGTGTCCGAAAGTCTGGCATTTATGACATTGTATTATGTCTGTCCGTTTGCTTAATGGTTCTATTTTAATTGCAAGTCCGCAGCAGTCGCGTATGTTGTAGATTGATTTGTATTGTCTCGTCAGTTCGATTAATACAAGTGGTGCTGGTATGCCGTGTTTACCGTTCATGCGTTTAATTTTTATTGTCGGGTAGCCTTGGTCAGTCAAGTCGTCTGTAATGTCAGTGTCTGTAATAAAGGTAGGAATGCCTCGCATAACTACCTTTAGTGTCTTTTCGCTTCTCAATTGAAAAGTGTAAAATTGAATTTGTTCTTTGTCGAGTATGTGTTTAAGTTTTCGGTAGTCTTCGTCAGTTGTCGGTTCGATGTGTATGCCTGCTTTCACCAGTTTGTTTTGTACTATGTTGATGCTGTGTGTTTTAAGTATGTGTCGTATATGTGCCCATTTGTCTTTTTCGGTTATAATTATTGGTGCGATCTTGTGTGGTTTTCGTGTTTCAGTTTTTGTGTTGTGTGTAGTGTTTGTTTTGTCACTTACCCTGGATGTACTGTTTGATGTTGACGGTTGTGGAGTGGATTCTGTTGCGTCTTCTTCCATCTTTTCCTCGGCGTTAGCTTTTTCGAGGACACTGTAGGAGTTCTTTGTTTCTATTGGTGTGCTTGCGTGTTCTGTTTTCTGTTTTTTCGCTGTTTTTTTCGGGTTTGTGAATGCGTCGGTGATTATGTTTTCATTTTCCTGTTCCGGTTGGCTTTTTGTCGGTTTTATTGGGCTTGTTTCTTCTGTGTTATGTATGGTAATTTCCAGTTTTGCTGTCGGATTGTCGTGATCTACCATGAATATTTGGGATTGATTGCGCAAAAGATGTTGGATGTTTTCTTCCTCAGTGGTTTCTAGAATTATGGTTTCAGCGTCTCTTAGTTGCTGATCGGTACATCTTCTTCTGAAGTTGGGTCTCAGCCCCAGATTAGTAATGTAAATCGTATTATAATTTACTCCTTCTCCGGCCATTTCTTCCGGTTTCGTTTAACGAATGTCGTCGTAGGTTCTCTCAAATACGATACTGCTAGTTCAGATATCGCAGTGAGAATGCTATGACAGAGACCGGTGCAACTTATATAGGGGGGATCGGGTCAGATGGTGGCCTGCTATTGGCTGGGGACAATGAGCCAATGGCATGCGTCGTATGGGCGTGGTGATTCTTAGTTGAGTACAGTAGAGTTTGCGGAAACCTACACCTACATTTATATTTTTATTTGTTCATTTTGAAGTTCAAGTTGAATAAAGGATTATTAATATAAACTAGGAATACTTTTTCAAAGTTCTCTTCTGTAAAATTTGTTCTCTTTGAAAGAAATACATCCTTGTAGATAGAAAACGTCCTTTCAACATCGTAACTGGTTATAGGTACATACTAGAAATATTCTTTTATTTCAGCGTATTCAGCAGTTAGATTTTGAGGCATTGTCCCCATACACAATTGCCGCAATGTTATTAAATCTGGATTTCTATTAAAAACTGCGTCTAACACTTGCTGAAGGCCATATCCGAAGTCCCTTGAAATATTTTTCAAATTATTAATAGTCACATCTAATGTGGTTAAAACATCATTTAATTTGAGATTTTGATTTTCAAAATAAGTGATTAGTTTTGGCAAATTTCCAAAGTGTTCCTGAAGAAAGTACAACTAAATTTTTAAATTTGGAATTTGTATTAGTTCCTTGCACTCAGAAATACTTCGAGCATCGTCATTTAAACATGTAGCGAAATTTTGTAAACTATCGAAATTCACTGCATGAAAACTAGTATCTTCCAACCATTTTTCCCATATAGTTATTATTGACGAGGGAGGCAGTGACAAAGATGGAAGTTCTTCCCTGTCAAGAGCTACTCTCAATGGCGCTTTTCTGAAAACTTTTTTAAAAGCAGATACAAGTCTACAACTTCCGGAAAGGTATCTCTGATATATTCAGACATTCTGTGGAGAACATGCGCTACAAAAGTAATACGCAGCATATTAGGATATGTTTCCTTTAATAGTCTGCCTGTTTTTAACATAAATGCAGCACTGTCACTGACAAATAAAAGTATTTTTTCTTTGTAATTTAACTGTATTAATGTAACTGTAATATTGAAGTAATTATGTCACAATTCCACGACACAAAACAGATGTGCGGTTAACCGAATGAATATTGCTATTCAATAGCTACGTGTTAGACTATTTATAGCGATGTTATAGACTATTTATATGACCCATCGTAATTTCGGCCTGATGCATCCGGTTTCTACTAATGACAAACAACTCTTTGCAATCATTGCTTATGGATACACATAATGTTGGCTGATTCATTTAGAAGTATTTTCTTCAAAAATAAAATATTCAATTTTACCGGGTAATCTTTATTATCACACAAAAGATTAGATGACAGCAGAAACATTTATTTTTTAAACATTATTTCTTTCAAATGTTGACCGTAACTGCGGCTAACATGTTGTTCCATTCTAAGGTTCCAATTTTCGATGACGCATTCGAGCATTTCGAGTTGTATTTGGTGAATGACGCGAGTAATGTTGGCTTCCAATTCCTCAATCGTAGCCGGCTTATCCATGTAGACTTTGGACTTTACATAGCCCCAAAGGAAAAAGTCTAGAGGTGTGATGATCTAAGCGGCCAATTCACTGGTCCGAATCGTGAAATTAACTGTTGACCGAATTGTTCTCGCAATAATGTCATGGTTTCCCGAGCTGTGTGACAAGTAGCGTCGGCTTGTTACAGCCAAATGTCGTTGAGCTCACGAGCTTCAATTTCAGGCAGAAAATAGTCCATTATCATGACGCGATTCATAGTTACCGGCCAGCCTCATTTTTTTAAGAAATATTCACATGATTCCACCTATACCAAACTATTGTTTTGTCTAGGTGTAATGACTGCTTTTAAATATCTTCAGGTTGCCCTTCAGCCCAAATATTGGAATTTTGCTTATCAACGTAGCCATTAAGCCAAAAATGGGCTTCATCCCTCAACAAAATTTTGGTCGAAAACAGTAGATCTTCTTCAAACTTTTCAAGAGCGCAAAAACTAAAACTGTGAGGACTCGTAAGGTCGACCGGCTTCAATTCTTGCACAATTTTGTGGGATTTCAAATCAAGATCCTTACGTAAAATATGCCAAGTTGTTGCATACGACAAGCCAAACTGTTGAGAACGGCGTCGAATCAATTCATCACGGTCATCGCGTACACCTTCAGCTACCGCCGCTGTATTTTCTTCACTACGAGCTAGATGTGGTCTATTTGATCGCGTATTATCCAATAATGACAATTGGGTTTCACATTTGTCGATAGTATAGCGAATTATGCGTTCGGTAGGCCGATTATGTGCTCCATAAGTTGCTCTAAGCGCATGGAATACATTACTCGTACAACGCAGATTTTCCTAATACAGCTGAATAATTTGTAGACGTTGTACCAATACTGAATAAAAATACCATAATGGTTTGACAGTTTGATCTGTCATAAAATCCCTAGTGGAAAAAGTAGCCCGCCTTCAAAAACTTTCCTCTTTAGAGACTGCCATACTTTTTGATAACGGTTGGTGACAGTGCACGTAATCTATACAAACGTATAATTTTGAATAAGCATTGCCGGCACTAATGAGGAAAGTTTTTGGAAGCGCGTTATCTCTAAATATTTGACATGACATAAAATTTTTAATTCTTTAATTGTTTCGACCTTTGTTTGATGCAAATCCATATCACTAATAAATAAAACACACATAAGATGTTTTAGATTTACACTTTATTAATAAAATAATGACAGCTGTTTCGCTAACACAGTAGTTTCTTCAAATTCAACTTAAGACTAAAGATACATACAAGATACAGCGTTAATCAGGTAGTTGACCCAAGTTAAAATTCTAGGAACTATTACATTTATATTTTGCTTTTTGAAAACTATACCGTGTCCTACTTGTGTGAGGTTTAAGTATAAAAATATAGTATAAGCAACTAAGAAACAATATTTCAATGGGTGAACAGATTTAACAGTGGGGATGAATTCAAGTCTAATTGATCGTTTAGGAGCATTTCTGAGTTTTTAAGTTTATTAATTTCTAAAGATTCTAAACAATTTAGTTTTCTACCTTTATTTTCTACATGTATGGTGTCGAATTGTATATATTGGACAGACAGGTAGAACGTTTCAAAAACGAATCCAAGACCACTATCATTCTTATATCAATAAGAAAACTGACTCAACCTATTCTAATCACTTAATAGAGAATGAGCACGAATTTAATTTACAATTCGACACCATACATGTAGAAAATAAAGGTAGAAAACTAAATTGTTTAGAATCTTTAGAAATTAATAAACTTAAAAACTCAGAAATGCTCCTAAACGATAAATTAGACTTGAATTCATCCCTACTGTTAAATCTGTTCACCCATTGAAATATTGTTTCTTAGTTGCTTATACTATATTTTTATACTTAAACCTCACACAAGTAGGACACGGTATAGTTTTCAAAAAGCAAAATATAAATGTAATAGTTCCTAGAATTTTAACTTGGGTCAACTACCTGATTAACGCTGTATCTTGTATGTATATTTAGTCTTAAGTTGAATTTGAAGAAGCTACTCTATTAGCGAAACGGCTGTCATTATTTTATTAATAAAGTGTAAATCTGAAACATCTTATGTGTTTTATTTATTAATAAAATTTTTAGTTTCTAATTTTAAGTCTCGTAATGTTATCTATGGTATCTTTGTAGGTTTACTGTTGACGAATGATTATTTCGCATTACTAGGATGTTCAGCGTTTATAGGTCTTGCCAGAGGTTTCAGAACAATATACTGGACTTTGGTAATGCCCTCTTATGTACCTATTGAACGATTACCAGCGGCAAGCGGTCTTCAGTCTACAGTTAATAGTGTGTTTATTTGGATTGGTGGTCCATTCTTAGGTAAAATATTAAATAGAAATTCATGCTTGCTCTAAATATCTTATATTTTAGGTTTTATCAGAGATATAACCGGATCACCTACGAATTGTATAATAATAATTAATATGGTGTCAGCTACGTGTATAGTTATGTGGTGTACTGAATTTATATACAAACGCTACAAATCTAGAAGGAAAGAAGCAAGTGTTAGAAGTGTCTGTTAGAAATTTAATAAAGATCAATACCAAAAAAAAAACTCTTTAGGTAATTTATTTTAGTAACTTTTTTTACAAATTAATTATAAAAATAAACGCAAATATGGTTTGTTTTACTTATTCCTGTTATCCCTTCCATCATAAAAAAATACTCAGTTATGAAAAATATATGATTAGATTAGATTGCTTGAGGTGTCCACAGAGCCTTATTAATTAAGTTACGCACTTCGAGAGCAGTCCTTCTAATTACATACACTGGTCAACACGACTTTGTTGTCTTATACACCAATACGTGTAGTCTGTGTTTCTTGTCAAGGCGATTCTATTTTTGCTCTGGAACCAATTATATTAAGAATTGGTAGATATCTGGCTATAATGGTATATAAAGAGCTACACAAGGCTCATTCGATTCAATGTACGTCAGTTTGTGATAGCTGAACGTCCTTTTATTTCATAATGTCGCCTACATGTATAAATAGAAAAGTTATATTTTCAGTATTTTGGCTTAATCATTGAACTTGTCAGTACTAAGGTAAAATATTTCTGAGTATCGTCCTTCTGTCCTTGTCCACATAGGAAACGTTTATCCATCCATCTCCGTTGGTCGCGTAATCCGCTTAAAAAATACTTATGAAAATATTACTTTTCATCTAAACAGAATTAATTACAAAATATATAGTCGAGTAAGAAATTCCCACTACATTAGATTGGCCTGTCAGGGCTCAATATATTCCTGGACAAGAGAATATACTTCATAAGTCACTAGTCGAACCTGATAAAATACTTCTACAGCCACTACTCACAAAATTAGGTTTGATAAAGTATTTCGTGTAAGCAATGGATGAAGATGAGTGTAGATTTCAATACCTTAAACAAAAATTTCTGAAAATCTCAGATGCAAAATTTAAAGAGAAAATTTTTGTAGGACCACAATTTTACACTTTAAAAATGATCCTTGGGCATTTGGGCATTTTTAATAATTTATTTAAATTAATTGCTAACTCTAAGTCATCATAGGCTGTTCAAAATTCAATATTATCGTTTAATATAATTTATTTACTTTAATTGCTAATTATCGAACATCGTAGGCTATTTCAAACTCTAATTTCTTCATGTAAGTTTGTATGTTCAAATATTTTGGATGTCCCTATAAGTATTTTTAATCCGGAGCTTTGAATCTACTTAAGTGCAAGTTTGACATTTTGAAATTTTATGCGAAGTCATGGTTCGTATATTTGAATTTATATATCAATTATTGTCCTCTTAGGCAAATTTAAGGTATACAGGACATTGTTATATTTTTTATTAGAATTTTGTAAATCTATTAAGATGGTTATTCATCGAATAACCATTTTTCACTTAATCCTGGTCTTTACATTTTTGGTTTGCTTGGAAAGCCATCTAAGCGAGACTCTGTTAAACTTTTTGTTGTAGATCGCTGTAATGTTTTGTATAATTTCGTTCATTATCAAAACCCTTAATTACTGCGAATTAACTAATGAATTTTTGATGTTAGCTTCCTCAATTTCTTTTTTAATCATGTCAGGATATCTGAGTAACTATCCATCTTTTATTTCAATATTCCGTCTGGGGGGTAGTGCTTTTTTTGTTACTAATGGCGTATTCATCTTTCTGCTTAAATTCACGGACGATCATTCTCGACGTCCTCTTCTTAACGATTCCGCTTTTAAGTAAGACGAAGAGTGTTAAAACTAAAAGTCATTTTGAATTAAAACAGTGTTACTGTTCTGCGGCTTGCAGGAATTGACAAATTGACTTTATTTCATATAAATTCACTAGTATAGTGTTATTTAGTAGAGAATATTTTTTTCCCCGGATTCTAAAGTTTTGCAACCACGTGTTTGCTTCAGGTGAGTTCTGAGATAAGGGGACGGCTGTAATTATATCACGGCATTGTTCTCCGTTTATAATATTACTCTGGCATCTTCCTCTTATTCTTTTTTTTTCTTATTTATTTAGGGCTGTTAGTATCGGCTATTGTTAGTATCCGCTGAGAAAAACTGCTAAGTTGTTATCTGCTAGGAAAAGCTGCTTGTTAGTATCGGCTAATGTGAAATCTACCTAATTAGAGGAGAGATTGATTTCATCCTTCTTCTTCTTTAGGTGCCGTCTCCGCTTCGAAGGTTGGCAATTATCATAGCAATTCCTACTTTTGAAACCGCAGCTCTAAACAGTTCATTATTATTGCATCCAAACAAGTCCCTAAGGTTCTTCAGCCATGAATTCCGTCTTCTTCCTATAGATCTCTTGCCCGGGATTTTTCCCTGCATAATTATTTGTAGTATTTGATATTTTTCTCCCCTCATGACATGTCCCATGTACAGCAGTTTTCTTCTGTTAATTGTCGGAATCACTTCTCTCTCCTTATGCATACGTCTCATCACTTCTACGTTGGTTTTTCTCTCTACCCATGAGATCTTCAATATTCTCCGGTATACCCACATCTCAATTGCCTCCAGTCTCCTCATGTCGGTTACCTTCAGCGCCCAGGCCTCCATCCCATAGTATAGTATAGACAGCACATAGCATCTCATCAGTCGTATTTTTAAGTCAAGGTTTAAATCTCGGCAGCAGAAAAGCCTTTTCATCCTTGTAAAGGTGCTTCTCGTCTGTTCTATTCTGACTCGTATTTCTTGGGAACTGCCATTGTTCTCATTAATGATCGTGCCCAGGTATTTGTATTGTCTTACTCTCTCAATGGGCTGGTTCTTCACATATATCTTACGATTATCTTTAGTTGTTTTTGTTATCAGCATATATTTTGTCTTGCTTATGTTCAGCGTTAGTCCATACTCTTCGCTTACTGTGACCATTCTGTTAATTAGCGTCTGTAGGTCCTCATTTGTTCCAGCTAAAATAACTGTATCGTCAGCGTACCTCAGATTATTTATTGTCATGCCGTTAATCTTAATGCCCATGTCCCGATCATCAAGTGCTCTATTTACTATGTCCTCCGAGTACAGATTAAAGAGGATTGACGACAGTATACACCCCTGACGAACACCTCTTCGTATTTCTATTTCCTCTGATGTCGTGTCTTCTATTCGTACTGCTGCTTTTTGGCCATAGTATAGGTTTGAGATTAATCTTATGTCTCTGAGGTCTATCCTTCTCTTGACCAATGTTTCTATGAGTTGATCATGTCTAACTTTATCAAATGCTTTATTGTAATCTATAAAGCAGGCGTATATGTCCTGGTTTACGTCTAGGCATCTTTGTGATAGGACATTTAGTGCAAATAGTGCTTCCCTTGTTCCCAGGCCCTTACGGAATCCAAACTGACTATCGCTGATATCTACATCCAATTTCCTGAATATTCTATTATGGACCACCTTCAACAGGACTTTCAATGTGTGAACCATCAGGCTTATTGTGCGGTAGTTTTCCGTTCTTGAGCATACCTAGTGCATATTTTACTTCGTCCTTAATTATGTCCGGGCCCAACTCCCCTTCCGTATTTTCAAGAGTCGTATGCCGTCTCTCATCTTCGAACTGCTCTGTAATGTAGTTCTTCCATATTTCTAGTTTTTGTTCTATTTCTGTGACTATTTTCCCGTTGTTATATAATATATTAAGTTGCTTTTGTTTGCTGATGCCGACGAGTTCTTTAATCTTTTTGTGCATGTTAAAGTTGTCGTAGTTGGCTTGTAGCTCCTCAATTTCTTCACATTTTTGTTTATAATAATCTTCTTTTGCTTTTCCGATGTTTCTTTATATTGTTGTTCGTTTTCTCCCTTATAGCTTCTTCTCTTTTCCATAAGATTAAGAATTTCACCAGTAATCCATTCCTTCTTTCCTGTGGGTTTGTCTGTCTTTAGAATGTCTAATGAGGGTTCCAACAAGGCTGATTTAATTCTGTACCATTTTTCGTTTATGTTTCTGCAGTTTTGGTATTCTTCCTCGCTTTCGAGTGTTTCCAGATTTTTATTCTTTTTTGCAACTCATTCCGTATTTCTTGCGTTTTTAGGTGTTTTGTATTTATCCGAGTTTCTCTCTCCTTTGGGATTCTTTTAAGTTTGAGGTGCATCTGGGCCACCAGGGGGTTGTGGTCCGAAGAGACGTCAGCGCCCGGGTAGGTCTTAACTGATTTGATGTTGTTTCTATATCTTGCGTTTATCAAAACGTAGTCTATTTGATTTTTCGTCGGGTTCTGGTCATTGTCTTGTGGGGATTTCCATGTGTAGAGTCGTCGGTTTGGAAGCTTGTAAAAGGTATTGGTTATTATCATCTCTTCATCTTGGCAAAACTGTACCAGCCTATCGCCCCTCTCATTTCTTGTCCCCAACCCATATTCACCTATATACTTGTCACATCTCCCTTTTCCGACCTTCGCATTAAAGTCTCCAAGAATTATATTGATATCTCTTGGTTTTAGTGAATCAAGCGTTTGTCTGATTAGTTCGTAAAACAGCTCGTTTTCTTCTTCAGGTTTGTCTGCGGTAGGGGCATATATTTGTATAATGTTTAGTTTTCTTGAGTTGGTCTGTAGTTGTAAGAGTATGATACGGTCTGAAATAGGGACAAAGCTAGTAACATACGCCACAATATCTCTTGAGACAGCGATTGCCACACCATATCTGTGATAATTATCATCGTTACCAGAGAAGTACAGCATGCCTCCATTTGTTGGGATTTGGCCATGACCAGGCCATCTTGTTTCACTGATTCCTAGGATGTTGAGTTTCAGTCTTTGCATTTCGTGTACAACGTTATGCATCGTTCCAGCTTCATACATGGATCTCACGTTCCATGTCCCAATCTTTAACTTGTTTGTTAACTTGTTTGTTGTCACAGTCTTGTTCATCACTGTTCCCCACGGAGATCCGATTGGGGAACTTATTACTCCGGATAATTTGGTTTTGAACATTGCCATGATGATTTGTACTAAGGATATCCGTAGATCTTTAATGCAGTAGTTTCCTCTTGCTTTCTGCATCCTTATGCCGTTGACTAATTCCTTAGTTCATTCCCCCTTAAGGGCCATTTTCCCAACCCTAGGACAAAAGAGTGCCCTGCCATTTACTAGCTCCTCCACCCGAGGCCGTTAGCCAGTAAATGGGGTATTGCTTATACCGGCAATCACTCGGTCCCTATCTGCGTTAGCCACCAAGATTGATGTTGCCCGCCTTTTACCACGTGGAGGTGCAGATTCGGATTTTTCCTTCATCGAGATTAAGACCTTTCGGCATTTCTTAATCTCTCCGGAGCTTTAGAAGGCTTGATTCCATTGATTTCATCCGCAGACATCTAATTACCCGGACACAGGAAATCAACGCAATTGGATCTAAGGGTCATCTATCACGCAAGGTAGTGTGTAGAGAATAACATTTTTTGTGAAAGAGACCCGGAAAAGCAATATAATAGTGATTTTGGAGGAACGCATGGCGTTCTAAAACATGGTGTTCGACTCACCATTTTATTTTATTTTTTTTCTCTTGCATCAATATAAAATTTAACTTAGTTCATTTCATATATTAATCGCTTAATCTGTTTTCTAATTCAAATTGCAGTAGTATTTTTTTATAGTATCAATCTCACATGTCAGAATTGTTTTAAAGTAAAGAAATTTGAGTAAATTAAATTTAATATTTTTTTTTTACCAGTAACGAAAGCCTATGTAACTTTATATCTAATTTTGTTTAAATAATATATTTTCCATTTAATTGGTAAACTTTCACAATTATAGAATAATATCCTAGTTACATTTTTTTATCTTAAACATATATTTTTGTATATACAGGAGTATCCGATTATTTGAATACATTGTGGTTTAATAATTTATTGCATAATTAATTTGTATTTGTGTGTACCACCTAAGTACGTATTGCATATACTGAGTGCATCGAACCTGTGTAAGGTTCATTAAAGCTTTAATGGATTACCTATGCAATATTCTATAGTTTAGAATACGATAATAATATGATCAATGATATTCCAACTGTTTAAAAAATATTTTGTTTGCTCCTCTCTGGTATAATATATATATATACATATATATTTTTTTTTGTTTGCTTAAATAATAAATATAGTTGTTATTGTTATGAACTCTGTTTTCTTCTTTCTTTATTTAATTGATTGTCAACTTATTGGAGATTACTAATTCATCCACTTACTACGGCAGAGTATGTGTTCTCTGTTGGCTAAAGGTAAACATATTGGCCCCCTTTTTTATGTAAGAACCTCCCCGCAACTCGCCTCTTAACTGAGTTAGCCCTTTAGCCAAAAGATCTCCGGGGCAACCATGAGTTGTAGGTAAGTTGGGTAAGTTTAGGAAGATATTTGTCGGCGCAAGTCTAGTGCTCGTGGTGGCATATAGCAACAACTTTCTATGAAACAGAAAACGTGACAATTATATAGCACTTGTTAATGAATTTCTTAGAAGTTACTTTAAGTTGGGCTACAACAAAGTTTTAAAATATATTTTTTGCACTCGCAATTGGATTTCTTTCCACCGAACCTCGGCGACGTGCGTGATGAACAAGATTTCATCAAGACTTTTCTGATATCGAAAAACGTTATCAGGGCAAGCGGTACAGTGAAATCTTGCTTATTATTGTTGGACATTGATATCAGAAAGTGCCGAAGAACAGTATAAAATAAAAATAAAAAGAAAAACATCTTAAACACGACGATACCATACAGTTCCATATAATTACATACCTAATTAATACTCGTAGTATATATTTCATTTACTTTTCTATATATTTTTTTCCTAAAACCTGATGTAGCAGAATAAATTTGTTGTAATTACTATAAAAGTAACAAAAATTGTTCAAAAAATGAAAATTGTTGACCTGATGTGTTATCTAAAATTGTAAACGTATATTGTGTAGCCTACCTAGACATATATATTTTTGTTGTATTTTACGTATTTATGTATGACAATTAAGGTAGTATTATCAATGATAATATTATTAATTTATCATACCATCTACAATAAAATATAAATGAGAAATATTTTTTTAAATTTTTACCTCACTTATATTCGTCAATTTTAACATGTTTAGTGCCGTTATTTGCTAAATTTTAACTCTGAATTACACTCTTGATGAAGTAACCAATGCGTTATGAAATATAGGGTGGAATAAAGGAGTTTTATTTTTACTTGACAGACCGCTCACCCGTTAATTAAATTTTTACTTATACATATATATATATATATATATATATATATATATATATATATATATATACAGGCTGTCCAGAAACTCTCCTGACAAACGAAGACCGGAGATTCCTCTGATAATTTTAAGACAATTAAACCCAAATTCGCCTAGTCCGAAAATGCTTCCTAAGGGAGCTAGAGTTCTTTGAAGATGGCGCCTTGTATTTATTTTTTTTTAAATTCCTGCAGAACGCTTCTATTTAGAAAAACAAAAACTGGTATGCTTATTTATCCTCCAGAGATGAATCGATTCCATCAATTGCGAATTTCTAGTACCGGTCATAGGTGTCCGTTTTGGGTAGGTCAACGGTTATTTTAAGGCATAACTTTTTTGTCTTTAACTTTTAAGCATTTGTGACACTAGATTATTAAATTTTCAGGTATTCCAGTACTAAAATGTACTCTTACTTTAAGTCGGTAGGATACACCGTTTTCTAGAAAAATCGATTTGTAAATTTTTCGTTTTTTCTTCATTAAAGTTCAATTTATTATGTACCTACTTATTTTTAGCGACGAAGTTGGCTTGGACTATCAAGGCATGGATGAAAATTAATTTAATAAATTAAAAACAAATTATTTATTACAATGGAACGAAACTAACAAAAAAAGAACAAGTATCAAAGGTAGATTGTTACAAAAGTTGCTCGATGTGATGACCATTAGTCTCTATGCATAATTTTACCCTTTTGCTTAGAGAACGCCGAATTCTTGCAAAAATTCCAAAGTTATTTCTAAATTCGTTGCAAGCATCTTGTATCCTTAGCCAGAGTTGTGCGCGATTTTGTATCGAAACAGAATAAACAAATGCTTTTATGTATCCCCAAACACAATAATCGCAAGGATTCAAATCCGGCGACCTTGCTGGCCAAGCAACTGGACCGCCTCTTCCAATCCAATGGTCTTCGTAGTTATTATCTAGAAAGTCTCGTACATTCCTGCTAAAGTGGGCCGGACAGCCGTCCTGTAGAAACCATAAGTTTTGCCGAATATTTAAACGCACCTCATCTAACAAATCAGGTAAAATATTTTGCAAGAAATGTAAGTAATCAGCACCATTTAAACGAGCAGGTAATTCCACAGGTCCAAGTAGATAATCGTCAACTACTCCTATCCAGACGTTTATGCTAAACCTATGCTGATGCTTAAATTCTTGAACAACGTGGGGATTGTCACCAACGTACGAATAATAATGTGCATTATGTACATTAAAAATTCCATTTTTTGAGAATGTAGCTTCGTCACCAAACAAAATGTTCCTGAAGAAATCTTCATCTTGATTTTTCTGATTTTGTAACCATCTAGCGAATTCTACGCGAGCAGGAAAAACTCCTTCTAGCAGTGCTTGCACCTTTGTAAAATGAAAAGGATATAAATTTTCTTTGTGTAATATATTTTCTACGGAAGATTTTGAAATTGTGGGGTACATGGCAGATAGTCTTCGAACGCTAATTTCTGGATTTTCCTCAACTTCCATTAAAATAACATCTTCATGTTCTGCTGTTACATCATTATGTCTCCCTGTTTCATTATTTTTTGGGGCCACTGAACCTGTTTCTCTTAATCGTTGATGAAGAGCTGTAAATGTTGAGTGAGTGGGATGCTGACGATTAGGAAATTTTTCAGCGTATCTACGTTGCGCCGCTCGAGCGTTACACCTCATTTCGCCATAAACTAAATGCATATCGGCGTATTTCTCATTAGTAAAAACAATTTTTTTTTAAATTGAAATCGTTGTGTTTGAATAACACAAAGTAAAAAATGAAAAGATAAACTTCGCGAACTGACAACAATTTGACAATGAAAAACGTAGGTTTTACTTCTGTTGGCAGTTCAGAGCTAACTATTGCAAAAAATAAAAAATTGAACTTTAATGAAGAAAAAACGAAAAATTTACAAATCGATTTTTCTAGAAAACGGTGTATCCTACCGACTTAAAGTAAGAGTACCTTTTAGTACTGGAATACCTGAAAATTTAATAATCTAGTGTCACAAATGCTTAAAAGTTAAAGACAAAAAAGTTATGCCTTAAAATAACCGTTGACCTACCCAAAACGGACGCCTATGACCGGTACTAGAAATTCGCAATTGATGGAATCGATTCATCTCTAGAGGATAAATAAGCATACCAGTTTTTATTTTTCTAAATAGAAGCGTTCTGGAGGAATTTAAAAAAAAATAAATACAAGGCGCTATCTTCAAAGAACTCTAGCTCCCTTAGGAAGCATTTTCGGACTAGGTGAATTAGGGTTTATTGTCTTAAAATTATCCGAGGAAACTCCGGTCTTCGTTTGTCAGGAGAGTTTCTGGACACCCTGTATATATATATATATATATATATATATATATATATATAATTTCAATTTATTTCTTGTGTAAATATAAATACAAACTTTAAGGACAACGCTCCTGTGTTTTATTTAGTAAGTAAGTTGTAATATATTTATTTGATTAACCATTATCACACACGTCCTGGACCTTTGATGAAACTTCACCAGCACCACTAATTAATTTATTATAGAATAATTTCATTATTATTAGCCACACCCAATAACCTGCAAAGCCGCGGTTTGTAATAACATACATATAGAACGTAACCTAGAAATTACATTTGCCGAAGACAATTGTACAAAAGGCGTGATAATTATTTGGTAATACGTAGATATACTGATAAGTAAAAACCTATCAAAGTGTAAAACAAAAAACGAACAATCTCTTCTGTTGTTGCTTCTGGAATTCCGAGCTAGAACCGCCCCCTTGGAAGGACTCCCAAAGCAATCATAGACAACGACCGCACACGTCTACAAACCAGATTTTTTCTGCCTTTTGTTAGTAAAGTGTTGTTCATCCTCCCTGTCTCCACTCCAGGTTAAAACTCATCGTCACTTTGTGGCTTTGTATCTTGAGTTGCAGAGGTTCCTAGACATAGAAGCTCTCTGACCCGAGGACGCCTAATTGCTTAATCTTCTACCAATAATGTTCCATAATTGCCCAATTGAAAAAATATTTGTATGTGCCAAAGATTAACATGAAGCCCTTTGGCGAAATTTAAATCAAGCCTTGCCAACTCATCTTGGTAATAATCCTTCAACATTTGGAAATAGAAATGAAGATAAGATTTTTTTTAAGTAACAATAGGTTGCTACAGCACCTCTGGTAAACACCAGAGAGGAATTACTCTCATGCATCTCTGGGATGAACATTTTAATGAACTGACCTTTATCTGCGTCGCCATCTAACCATCGGACGACGGTCATGAAAGTCAGAACAGAATCTAGTTTCTTCATTGAACACAATCCATTGCTACTCGGTTCTCGATTACAGATATTTGCATCACTTTCGACATCTTTATTCGACGTATTCATTCATTCTTTCCTCTAACAATGTTTTAAATACTTTCGTCCGTCAGGAAGGTGAATCACTTATCTGCAACTGAATGGAGGACATCTACTTAAAACTTGACAATGAATTTGCAATTAATGTGCATTCTTACCTTATCGCAAATGAAGAGTACATTGTACTAATATTTATTTTAGATTTGATAAAAAGTGATGAAATAATCCTATTTACTAAATAATTTGACAGTAATCGTGCGATTAAATTGTTTATACTGTTCCATTATCGATTTAAAAGCGACGCAGCAGCAGATTTAGAAGGGGTTTTAACTGGTCTGAAAATCAATTTTTGTACTTACCATAATTAATTTGTTATTATTAATTTAGCTGTGTACGTGTACAGAGTAATTAAAAAAAGGAGGAACAAAATCTTAAATTCTTGTTTGAATCAAAGCGTAAAAAATAGAAACATATTATCCACATCATAAAGAAAGGTTCATAGTTTTAAAAGGTCTCTCCAATATTACACTAAGGCGTTGTTTGTCGTTTGGAGTGAACCAAACTTCCACCACAGGAGATGCCGTCTTGTTTGCTACAGTTTGCGAACTGTGAATCCATTGTTCAAGGACAGCATAAACTCTGCTGCCATTTTAACAAACAACCACCTATTCGAAGAAACGATTTTCGTTACGCAAAATTCTAAGGAGTGGCATAAGAATATAACAGGAAATGGTCGCATATGCAAACGGAAGAACGCCAATTCTTATCGTAGCTATAAGAAGAAAATGTTCAGTGCATTCGGTATATATTCAGATAAAACTCTAGAAAACTGACAGTACATTTATTTACGAAAATTAATACTGGTAGCCGTAACTTTGTGGTAATTCATTTTGAAAATAATAAAATAAAATAAAACAATAACTTTGTTATACCACTTTATTCACATGTAATAGTGACCGCGGTTTCGACATACAATGTCATAATCAAACTGCAAAAGTTACAGGCCTAGATAGATCTTATAAATGACACAAAAATATATGGGGGTGGTTTATGATGTTATTTAAAATTACTACTATATACTTAAATATTATATACAACATTGGAAAAGAGGTGTATATATAAGATCCAACTGGTCGTTCAAAACAATATCTATTGTGTTGTTTCCGCCTTTAAAAATTTTGTAGTGACTCTAAAAGATGTCATTTACGACCTTTCTCGGCCAAATGCAATATTTTATGATGACCAAATGTATGCCTTTCTGTAATAAGATGGTTTGCGAATGTTGAATCTGTCTTCTTTAGTTTATATGACCTCATCTGTTCTTTTACCCGTATAATAAAACTTCGACCAGTCTGACCTATATATACACTTTTACAATCATTACAATATAATTTGTACACTCCTGATTTATTATTGATATCAGTTTTAGGTTTTGCGTTAAAAATGAAATTACTTGTTTTTACATATGGTTTGTAAGCTATACTAACATTACTATAATTTTTTGAAATTATATTTCCAATTTGCTATAGAAATTCAATCAGGTATTCATTCACAAAAATTAATTAAATATTACTAAAAAATTAATCTATGAAGAATAGGTGACAGAAATTTTGACAGAAACAGGTGAAAATTTTAAGTTAAGTAGGTTTAATAAATCAACCTTAGTACTTATTGCTAAAGACATAACTGTAAGTATATCTATTTATTTAATTCTTATACTTATTAAAACATATTTATTTGCATTAAACAATTTTACTATTTTCAGAAAATTAAAAATTATTTGTACAGTTTAATTAGCGATACAAAGATTAAATTACAAAGAAACTTCTAATAGCATACCGGCATTTAATTGAAAGTACATTCTGCAACCTGTTATTGTTTACTAATCGCAGAGTTAGTGAACTTCAAAGAATTCATATATACACTTATGTCAAACATCTGGATAATAAAACCGTCAGGAGAATTTTAAAATTTATTGGACTACTATTGAAAAAATGTTAATAAGAAATCCAAAATGAATTGTGATTAGAGGAAAAAGAGAAAGAAGAGTTAGTGTTTTATTTGAAATTTTTTTTGAATGTAATAAATCATACCACTTTGGATTATTACATTCAGATTCTTGCATTAGGGTTATCACATACGTATTTCACGCGAACTATAAATTTTGGAAGTCTACCGTACCATCGCCTTCAGCCAAACCAGAAGTATTCAAATTATTTGGGACCGAAAAAATAGGTTACCGGAAAAATTTAAAAAGACACCCATCAGCAAAAAGAGCGTAAATTAGAAATCTTGTTTGTTAAAGGTGATTTTTCCGTAAAATCCTTTATGGATTTTAATATTTAGTGTGCTATGTTTGTAATTAAGAATACATTTGTACATATATTTTATGTTTTACATTTATCTTATATTTGTACTTTGTTACAATGTTATTGCAGTCTAAAAAAAATTTAAATTTGATTTATATTTTTTATCAACTCTGCAATAATATATAGAAGTGTTCAAACCCAATTAGACTTTTGGATAAACGCCTACATTGAAGTATACAAGTAATAAACAGATTTGTTAAATTCGACTTGTAGACTTTCGCGGCGTTTTTCTATAATTTTCGCTCTGTTTACGAGCTGGAACTACGTCCTTGGAGCCTGAATTTTCCTCTGCAGTTACAGAACTGAAACTGAAACACCAAGAGCAGTAGCCCTCTTGAAGATGTTCCTTGTAGAATTAGACGAAATGTTGTCAGAGGAAGAGGAAATACCAAAGGCACAGTTCCAGCCCAGAAGCCAAAAAGGAAAATTTGTTGAATATTTGCAAACTACGTCAGATTAAAAACAATCTCAGATATGATAAAAAACTGTTTTGCTTTCTTGTCCCAATCTAGAAGAGACGTAAGATTATTTTCATCATTGTCCTTTATACTTTTTAAAGCGACGTAATGATTTTCCTTGATTGATCAGGTAGATACATTGTTTTTACATATTTTTATAACAAATGATATTCAGAATTCTTTTATTTGTTCCTTTTGCAGGTTAAAATGTTTTGCGTTTTATTTTATGAAATGAATACGTCTGGGTTTTCGTTGCATAAATTCAAGTTATCGTATTTTTTATTTACTATAAATCATTGAAAAGCTTTTGATATAACCGCTCTTTAAGTCCCACGATAAATAATCAGTCACTAATTCAAATATGATACAAATATGAGTAATATACAATGTTTTACGTGACTTATTTATTATACACATACGAGGTGCTACCAATAAATTCCCGGAATGTGAAAAAAAGCACAATAAATTATTCCTACAACTTATTCGCTACCCTCCCCTATAAAGTCCTCTCCGTCCGCATAAATACACCGTACCCAGCGACATATCCATGACTGGAAGCAGTGCTGGAAGTCTTCGCGTGTTATACGTTCTATACTGCCTGTGATTCGGTCCAGATCTCCTCAATCGTCTCAAAATGGCCCCCTTAGAGTTTCAATTTCAACTTCGGAAACAGAAGGAAGTCACAAGGGGCAAGATCTAAACAACTGTCGTCTTCGTTGAAGCTAGTGACAGATGCACAACAAGTGACGTGTGGATTGGTGCAGTGTTGTGGTGTAGAATCCGCGAATTGTTACGTTACTTGACAGCTCGCTTACGTCAAGTGTTTGCTACCTAAAGCGCGCATGTGCAGTTCTGACGTAATGAAGATGGTCGGTAAATTATCGAAATCGGTAGTCGTAACGCACAATTTAAAATGGAGCCTCTATTTACTGTGTAGTCAGTGGAGACGGAAGCGGGTTGACTAAATCAGATGATAGGTAGCGCTATTTTTACTTATGGAGGGTCGAGACTGAAAACTAAGAAAAGGGTTTGCACAATCGTAGGCGTATTCGCTGACAGACTACTAAATTATTCCAAAATGACGAGCTAAACTAAAGGAAGGGGTATCTACGAGTAAATACATCAAATAAAAGAATCGGAAATAGTTAATTCGTATATTTAAAAAAAAACAAAGAAAATGGAGTAATTAACAAGTGATTAACAAATGGTTCTCATGTCACTAATAATAATATAAAAAAAATATGAGAAGCGACAAACTCGCTTAAAATCAAGTGATAAAGCGAATAGTTAAATCATGAAAAAATGACCCTGGGTTATGAATCACCTACTATATCAAATCATCACATTATTTAACAATCTATACAAGAAAGGAAATTACATACGTTTATACTCAATCAATTTAAAACACCAAAATCAAAATAATTACATAATACTGCGAGATTGTGTCAAAATTAGGATTATTACTTAATAATTCGACATTTCAATTAGCCTTAACCTAAGTCAGTAACAAAAATTTGTTGTTCGACGGCAGATCTGTAGTTGAACCTTACATTTGGTTTTGCACACACAGTATATATTACTAGAATAGTAATATAATTTTAAATGAAATTACAACTTAAAGTCATAGCCAAAAAAAAACATCTCACAAAGTTGAACTACTTAAATTTATGAAATCCACCAATTAACCATCAATTAAAAATTAAAAATTATAATTACGTAAACCCCGCTAAATTTTAACAGTAATATAATACAAAATTATTTTATAATAAATATAGTTATATCTAAAGTTTTGAGCGTAAACTAAATTTTATAAATGTTTAAATAACAACTATATGAGAATTAAATATCGAAGATAAAATAAAATAAGATATTCTTTTTTACCTTATATAAAACATGTAAGTAACAATTTATCGAAGTCGCAAATACATATACGAATTAAACTAACATAAAATACTGACTTAATTAACATTAAAAATTCGGAATCGTGAGTTTAGCCAATAAAAGATCTGCAAAGATTTTCAAGTTATCTGCATTGAAAAAAAGAGGTCTTGTGCAAAATACTTTCGTAAGATTATACAATTGTGGCCACAAATGAAACGACGTAAGACACA
The DNA here is from genome assembly GCA_935421215.2 of Melolontha melolontha. Lineage (NCBI taxonomy): Eukaryota > Metazoa > Arthropoda > Insecta > Coleoptera > Scarabaeidae > Melolontha > Melolontha melolontha. The sequence goes on along the minus strand of OW285238.1, from coordinate 164,764,306 downwards.
GGTGCCCAAGCAAGATCGGGGTGACCTTGTCTTGCTAGCTGCGATTAACGCTTTATTTTTCAAGTTTTTCTTCTGGAGTACGAAATAATAGGAAATCTAATCTAGTATCTAGGAATCTTTTCTAGTTTCTCTCCACGAATTTTTAAATAATTTTACTCCCAACTAACGAGAGCGAAGAATAGCTCGTAGCCCAAAAATACGTCTGAATTGCGTCAGAACTTTTCACTACGCCCTAGCTTAAATCCGCTACTCGCGATAATTTTCCAAAATAACATAGGGCAGACGTGAATTATATATTTCGATTTACGGAGATCACCAAGATATCGACCTTACTTAACGCTCAAACGTATCGAAGTCTCTTCAGACACACCACTTGAAGAGCGGGGTCGGAGATCCAACCAAACCATACAGCGGGCATACTAAACGCACTAAATTTAGATGTAAATCTTAAACTCTATCCGCACAAAACGCTTAGAATGAGCCCCACTATTTAGTTTTGTGAAACTGTAATTTTATTTTACGAAGCATTCGCGAATTTAACAAACATTTAAAAATGAAAATAAATACATTAGGAAGGGATTCTATTGCTAGAGGAATTATCTAATTATGGAAGTTTAATTTTAAAATATTTTGACTGCGCGATTTCGTTTGTAGACAAGTGTATTACAGGAAATAATATTTTGCGATAGACGACCCATATTGATTTCATTGTGTGGTATACAGATCAACGGTTCTTATCATAATTTAGACAGAAAACATGTTTTTATGTACCATTATGAGTAATATTGATAAGACTAATACGGAAATTTTTAACAAAATAAACAAACAACTGTTTGTATAAAAATAAGGAATATAAAACATTTACAATATTAAAATATGTATAAGATACATATGCTTATACATATTTTCGGATAGAGAAATTATTATTTTGCTACCTCTAATATAATAATAACAGTAGTGCCTTTAATTAAAGTATTAACAAACTTCGAAATTTCCGCTAAGTGGAATAACAGCATTCATAAATTGAGATAATTAAACTGGTTAACAAATATATGAGAAGAAAATATATGCTTTGTTATTTACAATGAGTTGCGAACATATTAGAATTGTACTCATTTTAAGGTACCTTAATTTTTCATTTCCACAAAACATAATTATATAATTTCAGAACTATGAATTATTAACATATTTCGATCAGTATTTAATTACAAAATTGTATTAAAAATGCATGTGTTTATATTGACTAATTGCAAAATAGAACTGGAACCAAACTGAATTTTAGAAACCATAATGTTTTGTGTTTATCTTCAAAATTTTTGTGTTTATCCCTGCCTATAACTTGATATTTTCGGCCGTATACGGGTAGTTTTAAGATAATCGAGTGTTGACTTAGAAACTGAAAATATTTACCTTTCATTATTTACGTTTTTATCCATATATCTATACAAGTGTCCCGTATCGTTATGTTCAAATTTTAGGAGTGTAAAGTAGACTTCATTTCAAATAACAAAAACGCAAAACTTGTATATCCATTTTTATTTGTTTCAAAGTTACAGATCTATGAATGTGATTCTCAGATCATGAAAAAAAATGTAATCCCAAAGTCAATAAAAATTTATTTTATTTAAAAAAGTTCAATTAATAATATTTTCGAAATGTGCACCTCCTTGTTGAATGCAGGCTTGTGCCCGTAAGCCAACAGAAGAAGTACTTATCCGAATTTCATACTTGTTTTGTCGGATTTGCTCGGCAGCCAGGTGAATACGATCCAACAATTCTTCTCTTGTGTTCGAAACTTGCGCGTAGACTAAATTTTTCATGTACCCCCATAAATAAAAGTCAAGGGGATTAAGATCGGGTGATCTGGGTGGCCATGCAACAGGACCACCTCGACCAATCCATCTTGGATAATTGATGTTAACCCAATTTCGGACAGAAATTCCGAAATGTGGTGGTACCCCATCCATGTGAAACCACATGTATCGCCGAACATTCAGTGGGACAATCTCTAAAAGACCTGGCAGTTCGTCAATAAGAAATTAAAGGTAATAGTCCGCATTTAACCTCCCAGGAAGAACTACAGGATCAATCAACAAGTCATTAATTAGGGCCGCCCAAACATTAATAGAAAATTAATTTTGAAATTTAGATGGGCGTATACCTTTGAGATTTTTTGATGACCACCTGTGCAGGTTTCTCAGATTTGTAACACCCTTCTAGATACATTTGTTCAGAGGACTGTTTTGCAGAAATTAAAGTGAAGCCGTGACTGTCTTAATATCCAGGTAGAATAAACTCGACGAACATAGTGGTCTGCCTCAAGCAAACCGTGTCCCCTGCGATAGTGACATGGATATAAGCCCTCACGTTTTAAAATTCGCCAAACTGTCGTTCGTGGCACTCCTAGTTGTCTAGCGATTCGACGTACACTGAGACTTTGATCCCTTGTAACAATAGCTACTGCTTCCTTCTCTAAGTCTGCTGGCAAATTTACTCCTGGGTCGAAAAGATAATCACGCAGTGCGCATTTACGAAATTGGCTGTGTACTTCCAGAAACGTTCTGTAATGAGGAATGCGCCTATCGGGAAACCGATGTCGGTATTCAATAACTGCTTGACGTGCACTGCCGTTACAGTAGCCATACACAAAATGCATGGCCCGATACTCTTGAGAAGAAAATCGGTAAGGCATTTTGAATAAAGAAAACGTGTCCACTCACTAATAAGCTGTTATATGAACTGAAACGTAATGCAATCTTTTATTAAAAAATACAACGTTAACAGCCATCTGAACATTTGTTTATTGTATGATATTTATGGTTAAGCACTTACGAAATAAATAAAACCTTCTTTATCATAAATCAATTTCCAGTACTCTTTTTTGTAGATCTCCAAGAAATTACTGTATGCATTACGACACGTGTTTATTTATTTTAGGATAACATTTTATTATGCGACGTTAACAGTCACAGGCCTGTTATTGAATCGGATAACTTTTTTTAAATAAAATCAGTTTGTATTGACTTTAGGATTACATTTTTTTTCATGATCTGAAATCTAGTAGGAAGGGCCGCGATTTGGCCAGACAGACGCTTGGCGTCACATATTAATGTATGTTTGCATGTAAAGGTGGCGCACTTGAATCTAAAAGCGGTCACCCATCCACGTACCGACCCCGGCGGATGCTGATTTTAGCTGACGTTAATCGTTTAACAGCTTCAACAAGTGAAGATTCTGAAAATCTGAACACAGCACCGCCGCCAGCTTAACGAAAGTTAGAAGATTATTTTACTAAAAGTGCCGACGATAGCCTGGATGATGCTTTGGCAAGAATTATTGCATTAGATGGATTTCCATTCAGTGTATTCATAACTTCAGACAATTTGAGAAAATTGCTCTTAGCGAAATACACGGATTTACCAAAATCAGTCGCAAAATCAGTATTGGTAATAAAGCAAGAAATTCGTCATTTATACTAAAATTTTGATTTAATCGCACAACTAATGCTAAGTTTTTAATTCCGGTATGATCCGTAGACTCATCAATTAACAAAGAAAATTTGCTGCACTTTAAAGTTTCTATTAGAGTTTCAAAACTTGATTAACCAATTACGTTATTTATAATAGCTGTGCATTTTGTCACTTTCATTATTTATAGACCTAATTAGTTGTACCTGATGATCAACTGAATTTATAGATATATTGTGTTCTGCAATGAAAGATGCAATTCTTATTTCTAGATCTCTAACTTTGAAACAAATAAAAATTGATGTACAAGTTTTGCGTTTTTGTTACTTGAAATGAAGTCTACTTTACACTTCTAAAATTTGATCATAACGATACGGGACAGCTTGTATTAGAAAAAAATATGGTTTTGATAATCCTGCAATTTCATTACGACCATTTTTGCCGTTTTATAAACACGAACACATGCGACAATATGGTACCTTACGAAACTTGTGTTTTGATATAATATTATAACTATTTGTAGCATTTTTAGAACATCGACAGCCGTCTAAGCAATGTTACTTTTTAGAGTTTTATAAAGATAAACATTGCAGCATATGTTTGCGTCGAGTTCATTTTTATAGACATTCTTATCCATAGGCGGTACATAATTTTATTTTCAGGAGGTTTTTAATTTTGGAGTTCGCGCCGTAATTGAATTTTGGATTTATATTCTATGAGTAATCTTTTTTCACATTTTTCATACGTTGTTTCTTTATTACACACACACACACACACACACACACACAAATATATATATATATATATATATATATATATATATATATATATATATACAGGGTGTTTATTAAACATACGGCAAAAATTCAAGTGATTATTCCCTGGACTATTCTAAGAATATTTTGTACTTGATGATTTTTGAAAAACCGCTTCGTTTCGAAGATATCGAAAAGAACATCAGCTTAAACGTGGATTTTATTTGAATACGTCTCGTGATTGACCCTTCTGAAACTTTCGAATTTGTTGCAGCTGATTGACATTTGGCTGATTGACGTTTGACTGTTTGACGCAAGCAATATTTTATTTCCAAAAATTACATATAAACCTAGGTAATCTACACGAACTATTGAAAATGGCTACCTCTAGCTAGAATGAAAGATTCCAATCTTCTCCTCATTTACTGCTTAACTCTTTCAAAAATATCAAGGTCGTTTCTTATTGAGTTACACCCAGTAATTATCAAATTTCTCAAGTCTTCCACATTTTCCACTCGAATCGTGTAAACTAAACTAATTTTAGATGGCCCTGTAAAAAAAATCCAGGGAGTTTAAGCACAGGGATTGTGTAGGCCATAAGTGAGGTCTACTTCAACCAATCCAGCGATCTCCGTATGCTTCTGTTAAAAACTCAGGTGCGACCTCACTAAAATGCGTTGGTGCACCATGGTACATAAACAACATTACATTTCTTGTTGCCAGTGGTACATCCTCTAGGAACTGAGATAGCGATTGTTTCAAAAAGTTCCGATGCATCTTGCAGGTAAGTCTTCCTGTTAGAAATACCGGTCAAATTAGTCAGTTACCCACAATTCCAACCCAAACGTTCAACGAGAACTGATTTTGAAAACGATCTTCAAATACCTCATGTGGATTTTCTTTGCTCATACGTAGTTATTGAGAAAATTCCTTATTGCATTTCTGAAGAAATTCGCTTCATCGACAAAAAGGATCAGCGCAAGCAGTTGAGGGATTTGAACAATATGTGCAAAAGCCATTGACAGAATGCAATACGTTCAAGAAAATCAGCGGGAAGAAGTTACTGAATGCGGTATATGTTATATTGGTACAACGAATAGTCCCTAACAATTTTCCAAACAGTCCTATTACTTACATCCAAAGTATTTGCAATTTTTCGGGTAAAAGTACCTGAATTTTCCTTTATCATGTTCTGCACATTCTCTTCCACATTAACCGTTCTTACTGTGATTGGCTTTCCCGATCCTCAACTTCGTTTCAATATCCTTGTTTCATAAAGACGTTGATGAATACTTGGAAGATTTTTCTATCAGGAACATTACTGTTAGGATATCGTTCAATGTACAACCGCCTAGCTTGTAATGAATTGCCATCAGCAAGTCCATATATGAAATGTACGTCAGCTATTTCGGCATTCGTATAGCGATTCATGATACAGGACTTCGCTAAGAAAAGTTTAACTTTTAATGACAGGAAACATGTCAAACAGCTAAACGTCAATCAGCCAAATGTCAATCAGCTGCAACAAATTCCACAGATTCAGAATGGTCAATCACGGGACGTATTGAAATGAAATCCACGTTTAAACTTATGTTCTTTTCAGTATCTTCGAAATAAAATCGGCTATTCAAAAATCATCAAAGGATAAAATATTCTTAGAATAGTCCAGGGAATAACCCCTTGAATTTTTGCAGTATATTTAATAAACATCTTCTATATATATATATATATATATATATATATATATATATATATATATATATATATATATATTGAAGAAACGCTGATGAGCTGAGAATGAATAATAATATATAAAATAAAAATATTACTTGAAATAAAAAATATTAATGAATAGTACGAGAATTGTACTATTGGTTGGGCGCATTTATTTTAAACTTGTACGTTAGGTCATTCTCCACTCTTACGTAATATCTCAGGTTGCAGCTAGATGTCGGTAGAACAAGTATTATGTTTTACAAAAATTGGATATTATCTCAGGATCCTCGTCGATCAGTTTACCCCTATGTGTATGATGGAAAATTGTTTAATAATATTACAAAGTTATCTCTAGCTACGCAATGATAAATAAAAGAGTTTGTTTAAAATAAAAAATGTAAATATTTATTAAAGTAAGTTATCTGTGAACAATGAACAAATAACGTGCCTAACGACAAAATATGGAATTAATATGGTGCACGTGTTAACTAAAGGTTATGTTTCAATAGCAATGCTAATGTATAGTATATGGTAATATAAATAATTAGACAAACAAATTAAGGCTAAGTACTACAGTTCTTAATGATAAGTTTCCTTTTACAAATTCTGAGCAAGATACAAAATGTATTTTAAAAGTAAAATCAAATAGTTAGAAATTTAATAAAACTTTGTCTTGTTAAAAAAAAAATAGTTCTTATAAGACTTCCAAAATAACTGAATGAATTTAACCTGTTTCTTGTAGGATGCGAGCAGGTATGTAGGACGGTAATATCTGGTCAGGACTGTCGAAGTGCGAGATCAAATAAAGGTGTTTTCGTTTCTACGATGCAGGTATGGACGCTATTCGAAGGCGTTGGAATCGCTTGTAGCCGGAGGCCAAAATGATGCGTTGGACGATTACTTGCCGATCTCAGGTATTATCGACTCCAAAAGTAGTTCTTATGTAGCGCCAAGGTTAAATGCTTCTTTTCTGAGTATTTTTAGAATTCTATCACAGGTATTTTAAGTTTAATTAAATTTCAAATTCGGAGTAGCACTTTTTTTCTGGCAATCGTAAAATCACGCTCGATAGCAATTATTTCTTTTCAAAGCCTTGTAAGCAATTATGAAAATAGCCTCGATTTTTTTCTTTTTTTACAATTGATAATAATTTATATGTAAAGCAAATATTAATTCAGACAGAAAAACAAAATTTAAATAATAATTTACAAATAGTTACACCGGGCTTTCCAATGTTAGGTTATGTGTAAAGAGCAGAATTAAAATAACCTGTTCGCGGGTTTGTAAACATTCAAAAAGTAGGCGTGTCTAATTAGTATCGATACAAAATTTGAATGTAGATAAATTAACTATTTTGTTAATTTCGCGCAAATAACTTTAATTATGAAAATGATAATAAAAATATAAAAAGTAAATTTTTAAATAAATACAAATAAATTTGAAATATACAAAGTTGTAATATTAATTTATTTACATTTCGATACTAATTTTACAAATTATGTGCGCCAAATGTTTGCCATTGATTGCCATTGTAGCTATTGATTGTAATTCCTGTGTTAATTACTGCCTTTCCCTTTGCAGATGGCTGGAATAATGGTGCTATTTGCCTCATAACAATATGTATATATAATTAAAACGTAATTAATATGAATCATACACATTATCTAGCTTTTTATGAAGAAGAAAGCTAAAGAAATATCTGAATAAACTCCATACAGTACTCCTTGGTTACTAAGTTATATATAAACTAGGAAATGCACTGAGACATTATTCAAAATAGAAGTCAGGCTACTGTACGTAGAAAGATATCCAGGCCAGTGTATTTATGCTGCACGATTCATTCAAATTTTAAATCAAATCCAAAGTATCAATCTCTGCCCTGCATCTTATAAATTCATTGTTGTCTGTAACAGACGACACGAAATATCTATTTTATTATCCTCGACGAAAAAAGTAAATAAACATATGTATTTATTTATTTGTGAATAAATAAAAAGTATTTAAAAAACATTGGAGAAAGATGGAGTATAGGATTTGTTAATTTTATTAGCACTTTCTTACAAGATCTTCTGTTTTTAGCAAATCAAAAATTATTAAAAAGTTTCTCGTTAAGTAATTTTTCATATCCTGATTCCACTCAATTATTTTAATATACTAATTCAATTCCTATAAAGAGCGTGACCAAAAACTGTTAAAGTTCTTATTATTTATCCTTTTTTTACTTTAATTCTGATATATTTTAAATTGACCGATTATTAATTTAGGACCACTGAGAACTTTTTATTAATTCTGTATATATAGTAAACAAAAAGTGAGTTTAACTCTAAGACTTTATTAATCATGAAAAAAATGAAAAATATTAGTTAATGTTTGATTAACTTTCGGACAGTTCTATTAAAGACAGTATTCCTTGTTCCTTACGTTAATTAGGGTTTTTCTATGGAATTTCTTATTACTCGATATATGTACATACAAGTGTCCCGTATCGTTGTGTTCAAATTTTAGGAGTGTAAAGTAGACTTCATTTCAAATAACAAAAACGCAAAACTTGTATATCCATTTTTATTTGTTTCAAAGTTACAGATCTATGAATGTGATTGTCAGATCATGAAAAAAATGTAATCCCAAAGTCCATAGAAACTCATTTTATTTAAAAAAGTTGAATTAATAATATTTTCGAAATGTCCACCTCCTTGTTGAATGCAGGCTTGTGCCCGTAAACCAACAGAAGAAGTACTTATCCGAATTTCATACCTGTTTTGTCGGATCTGCTCGGCAGCCAGGTGAATATGATTCAACAACTCTTCTCTCGTGTTCGAAACTTGTGCGTAGACTAAATTGTTCATATACCCCCATAAATGAAAGTCAAGGGGATTAAGATTGGGTGATCTGGGTGGCCATGCAACATGACCACCTCGACCAATCCATCTTGGATAATTGACGTTAACTCAATTTCGGACAGCAATTTCGAAATGTGGTGGTGCCCCATCCATGTGAAACCACATGTCTCGTCGAACATTCAGTGGAACAACCTCTAAAAGACCTGGCAGTTCGTCAATAAGAAATTGAAGGTAATTGTCCGCATTTAACCTCCCCGGAGGAACGATAGGATCAATCAACAAGTTATCGATTAGGGCCGCCCAAACGTTAATGGAAAATTCCTCGTTTTCTAAACCTTGAACTCATGCGCAAAAATCATGTCTTATGAAAATCTAGAAAAACACTTAATTATTAATTGGTACAATAATAAGTTAAGTAGATCTCATTACAAAGTGAATAGTTATTAATAATAACTATATATATATATATAATTCTATGGAAGTTACTTAAGAACATAACTTATTATGTTATTACGTAACATCCATAAAATTATATGTACATAGCTATTAATTGTAGTCTTTTACCATATTATTATGCAATGTTTTTATCATATATTATGTAATAATAATTATTTTTTATGTATAAATATAATATCCTTGATTTCCAATAAGAGAAATACATCAAAAATAATGTGCATAAAAATGCGTAAATGGTAAAAATAAGCATATATTTGACATATTTTTGGAAAGAACGTGACATATTTATGGACATATTTAAAGCATTTTTGGAGCATAAAAATCTGAACTTTACTTATAAGCATATATCATAATCGTGTTACATAGCGTTGCTAAATGTTGTTTACATATTTCCACTGAACGCTTTTTAGGTTATTTTTAATAAATGTAAAGAAAGCAACATGAAAAAATCGCAACACGAATAATGGCAGCTGTGTGACATATAACACTCTGACAACGTCGGGAAGGTAACATAATACAATGAGAGCGTAATTGATTGAGGGCATTTGATTTTTAGCTTTGGCGTTTTAGTTGCTAACTTTAAAGTTGTCGTTATTGTTATAATATTATTGTAGCATGTTTAGGAATATCGTACATAAACCAGAGCTGCCAAGTGCCCTCAATCAATTTCGCTTTCATTGTATATCCTAAATGCAGCAATAACAGGTGTTAGTAACTTGTGATCTTTAAGATTTTGTGCCTGATATTACTAACTGTAACGTGCCTTGTCTGGAATCGTAACTCAATAGCTTGTTCCCTGAAGTTGTAAAAATAGTTAATTAATGACCTGAAACTTCAACACCAACTAATTTATTCATTCTAGTTTCTGTTTCGTAGATTGAATAGATCTTATCTTTTTAACCTTTTCGCACAGGAATTCTATGCCTTTCTTAATCTTTAATTAACAAGTTATTAATATAATAAATCACTGATTTTACTTTATAAATAGGAATAGTAGATATTTGTGGAATTTTAGAGTATATTTAGATCTCTTAAGTTGTTATATTAAATATTTTGAGTTTTTTAATTAATAATTACATAGCATCTGTCAATCTTGAAATTAAAATTACCATTTATAATTAGTTAAGACTCTGACAAGTGCATTGGGAGGATTCTAAAGATGAGTTCAATATTAGGTACTAGTATTTTTAATGTCTTCGACGCTTTCCATTATAATATCAATATGGAATATTTGGAACGAACCAGGGCATATTTACAATGAAACAAAGCACTTTTAACTGGAATCTTTGCAGTATTTGATTTACAGGCAGTACTCAATAGATAAACACCGTACGTTCAAATTGGTTTCAGGACTGCTTTGTATAACACCACCTTATTTTCTAAGACTTACGTCAGTAGATAAGCTTTCCAGGTATGAATAGATTAACTTGTTTATTATCTGTTCAGACCTGGCCTTCTATAAACTATTCATTACCAATTCGAACCTTTATATATGTTCCTTGTCTATTCAAACCAGGTACAAAACAGGTCTGAACACATAATAAACAATTTACTAAATAAAACACTTGGTATATTTGTTTCACAAAATGTATTTAAAATATATCTGACATATGTTTCGACTTATACAGTCATTCTCAAAGAGTCATGTAAACTAAGTGAAAAGAATACTCCTACCAATATTTATTATTATTCACGAACGATGAACAAATTTTATTAGCAAAAGGTCTGAAATTTTCACCTTATAGTTATAGTAATAAAGATATAGAAACTTTAGCTGCTAACACGGATTTAATTACAAAAGATTTCACACATTCATAATTTCAACCACAGTCCTTTATTAAAATACATTTCCTTTTGGGGCAGATATGTAGACGATATTTTGTGCTTATGGTCGGGCACTGACAGACAGCTGGACCAATTTCTTAACTACTAAAATTCCCGTAATAAAAAAATACAATTCACAACAGAAAAAGAGGCAGACGGAACGATTAACTTTTTAGACTTAAAATTAACAAGAGTTGATAAACGATTTGAATTTGATATCTTTAGAAAACCCACTACAACAGATACAGTAATTCCGGCAAATTCCAACCAATCCTGGAATATAAAAATGACAGCTTTTCACAGTTTCATACACAGACTGATTAATTTCCCTCTAAATAATAAGAACTTTGAAACAGAAGTACATACCATAAAAACTATAGCTAGAAATAACGGGTACAAAACAGAATTCTTAGACAAAATGATTTACAGAAAACAACGCGCTTTCCTTATGAATAATTTTTACTCCGGACATACATACATAAAAACTAACAAAGTGTTTCATACAATAAACTATATACCTGGGGTTAGCAATAAAGTTTCTAATAAACTAAATAAATTAGGTTTAAATGTCATCCTAGTAAATAAATGCAATTTAGGAAATATTCTAGTTAACAATAAACGAAAAACAGAATTGCGTGATAAGTCAGGGGTGTATGAATTAACTTGCAGTGATTGTGACGCGGTATACATTGGCCAATCAGGACGCTCTATAAAAGAACGTATCAAAGAGCACAGAAGTTCTATTCTACATGGCAATATGACCACGGGATTTGCGGTACACTGTATTCAACATTCTCATCTGTTTAATGCTAATAATTTCAAACTTTTACACTCTTGTAATAAGGGTAAAAGGCTTGACTTCTTAGAAATTTTAGAAATAAAAAAAGCCATAAATCTCAACAGACAAGTCACAAACACCCAATTGGATTTTTCAAATACCCCCACAATCGATGCTGTAATCAAACTTTTAAAAAATAAGCCATAAATATTGGTAGGAGTATTCTTTTCACTTAGTTTACATGACCCTTTGAGAATGACTGTATAAGTCGAAACATATGTCAGATATATTTTAAATACATTTTGTGAAACAAATATACCAAGTGTTTTATTTAGTAAATTATTAATCATGTTTCACCAAGAGCCAACCGTGAATTCTATACATTATACATAATAAACGTTAATCTGGTTAGCCTTATTTTCGGTTACTCAGCTGTGACGTCACAACTCAAGTGACATCGAATTGCAAAATGAAGTTCCATAAGAAAATACATGGGATTTTGTGCTCAAAATCTCATTGCTTATCTACTTACGTCCAATTACTTCCGTTCCTACCTCACGAAATTAGGAATAATAAATTTTTTATATATTTTTTCCTTGACCATTATTATGATAAAGCTATGCTATTTCATTCATGAATTAAAACCACTAATTTTTTAAAAATTTGTTTATTTAATTTTTAAACAAAATACTTTCAATTCCCTCCAATCCTCTCCAGTGGCACAAATGCACTTGTCCAATCTTTTATTCCATTGCTCGAAACATTATTTTAAATTCGTCTTCTGTGATTTTTCTTCACCTCAATAACTTCGGCAAAACGCTTTCCTTCCATGCCTCTTTTCATTCGGGTAAATAAAAAATAGTCGCAGGAGGAAAAATAGGTGATATGGGGGTTGGGGCACAGGGAATCATCCCACTATTATTGTCAAAAATTGGCGCACATACAGGGACGTTATCGTGATGGAAAGACCAGTTAGCCGACTCCTACAAATCAGACCTCTTCCTCCGCAAATTGTTGCGCAATCTTTTTCAAGACTCCCTTAATTAATTGTCTGACCCTATGGAACAAACTCTGAATAGACGAGTCCTCTTACATCGAATAAACAAATCGGCATTACTTATTTTCACTTGAGCTTTTTTTGGGCCAGGCGAACATGAAGACTGCTACTGGCTTGAGTATTTCTTCGTTTCAGGGTAGTAACCATAGCACAATAATACGTCACCAGTGATGACCTTGGCAAAAAAGTTTTAAGAACCATTTCGGAATTCTTCTTTCAAAGTACGGCATGCTTCCACGCGATCTTGTTTTTGTTAAGGCAATTAGGAGTCAGGGCACGAAGTCGGGAGCCGACGTTTTCATCCTAAAAATCATTAAAATTCGCTGAATTGAACTCCAAATCACTCCAGACAGCTCCTCAACTTCTTCAATGATCCATCGTCATCAATTAACATTTCACCTCTTTCAAAATGGCAAAATCATTCAAACAACTTGAATTTTCCGACTAGCATGCTCCTTTGCTGTTTTTATCATTCCATGAGTTTCTGTGCCAGATCTTCTGAGCAACAAAAACCGCACGGTGTTCACGAGAATAAGCAATTGCAAGAACGACCAGCCCACAAAAAAAGTTATCGCAAGTTGCGGTCCATCAGATGGAAACCCTTGGCTAAGTCTTACACTTGTTATAAAGGCAACGCTGGTTGTTTTGACGCTTAGACGTTTTATGTGTATTTTGACGAAAACGTAATGTAATAGATTACTTGTCTTTTTGAGCATATTTTTTTTTTTTTGTAGATTAACGGTACCTTTGCACTAAAAACTTGATTAGGATAAATTAATTCCCCAAAGGTCCTCTAAACGTCCCAGTGACTATTTTTGGGAAAATCGGATGCAGACTTGATCTCCACTATATCCAAGATTAAATATTCTTTTTGAGGATGTTAAAAATATCATTCGACAATGCTTAATTATAAGTGATAGAATGTGATAAACACAACGACCAGCACACAAAAAAAAGTTACCGCAAGTTGCGATTATGTCCATGAATAAAGGCAACGCTGGTTGTTTTGGCCTTTATGATGTTGACATTAGCCAATAAGTGGCGCTGAATGGTCTTCTACGCTCTGTCTTGATAACTCTTGTAGTGTAGTAAGAGTGTTATTTATGGTGAAAGTATCTCTCCAGCAGCATGTACTGATGATCCAATAGTAAGATGAAAGACAGGTCTGCATGTCTGGAAGGATACTTTCACGCAAATATGAACTTGCATTGGGTTCTCCGCACCCGATTTTTAATAATATTTTTATATTATTATTCTATATAATAACCTTTATTATATTACTATATATTTAGAACAAGATTTCCTTATAATCAATTTCCTGAATTTTTCATAATGGTCCAAATTTAGTAGTCAACCACTGTATACATGTTAAATATTTGTTCACCTTTAATAATTGCCATAATTTCTAGATAGATTTTACAACTTGTCTATCTCATAATGTCACTTTATTCCTCGCTTTCACTTCTAAAGACAACATTCGTTTAGGTTCCATAAAAATTTATTACGTCACTTGTAGCCTTCACATTACGGAAGCATAGTCTTGGCTACCACTACCAGCGAGTTCATGTTCATTTGTGTCAGAGCATCCTAGTATAGTGCAGTTAACTTTTTTGTGGGAACATACACCCAGAGCACTACACTCTCCATTCACTTATCAAACATGTGTCGACAGATAAATCTTATCAACAGTGTTTGTGTTTTATAAATCATCGCATTTACTAATTCAAACCAAATACATAGTTCCTAACAACACTATTTATACATTTTACTGGTATACTTAAAAAAAAATTGTTGATACATTTTCTTGTGTGAGATTTTAGTGTTCAAAAAATTCTTAGTGTAATGATCTATAAATTATCACTTTATTTATTCAATTTGATGATAAAGTTGAATATTCATATAATTCATTCAATTTAATTTAAAATTTACGAAACTTTAGTGCAATGACCACAAAAATATTAGTACCTCCAGATGGAGGCTATGGTTGGATGATGGTTTGTGCATACGCTGTTCATCACGTAAGTTTCAAGTTTGTATGTCTTTTAGAAATAATTTTCCATAAATTAGAATTTATTTGCAATTAAACAAAACACGCGTTATTGCTAATTTATTTATTATTTATTACAGGAAATAAAATCAAAGAAAAATGTAGTGTTTTCGTTATATTTCAAACATTGATTAATAATTGTCGATAATATTTATTGATATGCGATTTCGTCAATACACGGAAATGTTATTTATATATTTTATTGCTTAAATTAAAAATAAAAACAGCATGATTAAGTAAATTAAAACTAACATACATGACATAACGCAATTAAGCCAGTACAAATAAAAGAAGCCACTTCAAACAATACGTTTTGTCTAAACAAAGGCATTACATTAATAATTATAATTCACAACCATTGTTAGGAATGCAATAAAATTTTAATATCATAAAGACTTCCCCGTGTAAAACTTGTAGGCGATTATCGCGAAGTAAAATATTGAGCTCGTATGAAATTAACATATTATTAATCGAATAATCTTTGGAAATAATATAATAATTATAATTAATATCTTACGCTAGGTTCTACGAATTGTTGTTATGTAAAAATAAATATTGTACATACGTATAATATAATAAAGTGTTAACTATATAATAATATGCAAAATTATTTTGTTTGTAAAGCAAACACGTCTTTATCACAAGTACAATATGTATTTTTAATGTAATGTATAAAATATAAAAAGCATCAATTTCTGTGATTAAAATAATAATCATATTATTTATTAGTACCCCAACAATATATACTAAAACAGACGATCAACAAAAGAAAAATTATTCACAAAAATATTTTTTTATTGGCGTTGATGGATCCGTGTTAAACTGGTGAAATATAGGATGTTATATTTGCATCTAGAATTCGCTCAATAATTTCGGAAAAATTTTACAGAATCGCTTTAGTCTAGAACTGTTTAAAGAAGCTTTATCGCCGGGATTCGAGAAAAGCTCCAGTCTGCAAGCGATTTTTCCAAAAATAATTATTGGAGCATTTAGAAGATCCTTTGGGAATCAATTTATCCTAATAAAGTTTTAAGCGCAAAGGCACCGTTAATCTAAAAAAAATTAAGTACTTTCAAAATGAACATTAACCTTTTACGTTAAAATACATAGAAAACATCTATCGTATGATATACAATACGAATCCCATTGACGTTTATATTTTCTGTAAATTTGCTCTAATTAATCGTAAATTTGAAAGTAAAAAATTTGACTTAAAAAAAATCATCTATCATCAATAATTTGCAGATCTGACAACTTTTATGGAAGAAACAGTTACTATTCGTATATGTTTCAATGTTATTTTCTTTAACGTAATTTTTTAAGAGAAATTTATATAGTTCACAATTAATAAGGGTAAATTTATTGCTTGAAATAAAGTTAAAATGTAATATTTTTATTAATTTTTTTAACCAACCCAACTCAACCAAAAAGAAATTTTATATAATTTTCTTTGTAAAAATGAAAGTAAAAATTTGACTGTCAAAAAAACTTATCTATCATTAATAATTTGCTTCAAATCTGGCTACTTTTGTGGAAGAAAAAGTTACTATTCATATATATTTCAATGTTATTTTCCATAACGTCATTTTTTAAGAGAAATTTATATAGTTCACAATTAATCAGGGCAAATTTATTGCTTGAAGTACCGTTAAAATGTAATATTTTTATTAATTTTTTTTAACCAACCCAACTCAACCAAAAAGAAATTTTATATAATTTTCTTTGTAAAAATGACGTTAAAAAACAAAAAACTTTAGAATATATTTGAACAGTAATATTTTTATTTGTTACACACAAGTTGGCAGTACTGTAGTAAATTTTTGTTGCATATCATTCCATTTAATAGAAAAATTTTCAATTGCGTTTATTTGCAAAATATATAGAGAAAATATAATCGTAAATGTCTTTACTGTAAATCAAGAATACCATGCAATGGTTAAAAAAATAGATGTATTATGTATATTTTGACGAAAACGTAACGTAACAGGTTACTTTTCATTTTGAGCATATTTAATTTTTTTGTAAATTAACAGTGCCTTTGCGCCAAAAACTTTATTAGGATAAATTGATTCCTCAAAGGTCCTCTAAACGTGCCATTGATTATTTTTGGGAAAATCGGATGCAGACTTGATCTCCACTATATTTAAGTTTAAATATTCTTTTTGAGGATGTTAAAAATACCACCCGACAATCCTTAATTATGAGTGATGGAATGTGATAATCACCAGCATTTAAATTAAACTTTAGATTTCATGATATTCATGTATTCAGCACACTCTTTTCACCATCTGAGATAGGCCAATAAGTATCCGAAAAAGTACTAGCAAAGCCATATGTAATTTCATTAGCATTATTGAATATAGAAATATCAACAAGCAATTGCGGAAGGGATGCGAAAAATACTCTCTTTGTGGTGAATGTAAATTCAGAAATTTTTGGGATCCCCGTCGAAGGCTGTCTTCAGTATTACAGATTAATACTTTGTAGACAGTGTCAATTAAATTTTTAGTAATTCGCCTATGCGTTAAATGTGGATCTCATAGTAATTTAAAAATTTAAACGAATCTGCGTAATGTAAATTTTGCGTAAATGTATCGCTATCATTGAAAATTTTATATTTGTTAGTTTTATTTTCTTTTCTTTATTACATTAATATATTTTTATATACAAAAATATTTTATTTGTTTATCTTATTGCAGAAAGTATGATACTATTAATATTATAACATTTATCATCTAGCAAAAAAAATTGAGATAATTCTACAACTCATATTGAAACATAGTTAAAATTTATGTCTTCGCCGAAAATAATTCTAGGAAACAGATGCTTGCTGTAAAAACTGCTGTAAAGATTTTGGTTTATTTATTATAATTATATTCCAAATTTATATATTATTTCGAAGTATAATTATATAATGTTCATTAATGTAACAAATTTACAGTGTCATTAGAAAAAATCTTGATTAATACTAAATTAGTTTATATTTCTTTATCTATTTTTAGCAATAAAATGGTGTATGCAATTTGATACAATTATAATTTTTCAATGATTAGATTATATTCGAAACTTAATTAGTATTATTATTACTCTATAATAAACATATTTAGTTAAGATAAACAAATATACAAATTATATAGCACATAATTTTTTTCGAACTAAAAATATTTACTTAATGTGAAAAAAATTTAATCAAGGGAAGCTTTCATAAGTTTTTAGTGCGTGAATAATTGAGACGAGGAGAAGCCTGGACTCAATGGTGTGCTAGAAGGCAGAATGTTAAAGAAAAGGAAATCTTTGCACTGTCCAAGAAGGTATTTGCAAGTCATGTAGAAACTGGACAAATCTGCAACTTAAGATGAGTTTGAAGTATAATATAAAAGAAATCAGTTCTTGGCATTTGAAGGGGAACTTTTCATGAACCAACAAGTAATTTGCAACAAATCTGCAACTAGAGGGATTTTGCAAATACATAAAAATGGAACCAAATACGTAATATAGACAGATAAAGAATATGGCTGTCGAATTAAAATGACGAGCAATGGAAAAATATATATATTTGAGAACCCCTGATATTAATAAAAAAATACGACGCAAGTTTATGGCAGAAAGTCGATTAAGTTGAAAATCTGTAAAACAATATTATAATCAATTATGCCATTCGTAAGTGATACTTGGATTGGTTGGACTTTGGGCAAGATTGAGCAGTAAATATTAGGAATTTCGGAATGAGAATTATGGAAGATATATGGTAGTTGAGACTGTATATAGGAATAATGACCAAATATTCTTGCAATGGTAAAATCATGAAAATTGAGATGACTAAGACATATTTAGAAAATGGAAAGTTGGAAAATCCTGAGGATAAATCAGTATAAACGAGTGTAAGAGATGAAGAAGTCCTAGATCGAGATGGAAGAAGAAAGTTGTAAAAGATATGTAACTGGTTTATAGGCTTCAGCCGTCGTTCTCCGTGATTGCTTCTGAGATCCCGGACAGGAACTGCGTCTTCGACACTACTTCCTTTTTGGCCGACGTTTCGTCCACTGTTGCAAGGAACATCTTCAGGGTTACTACTACTGTTGCTGCACTGAAACTGGAACAGTAGTAGCAACCCTGAAGATGTTCTTTGTAACAGTCGAATCCCTGGAGCAATCGATATGAAACTGTTTGTATTTAATCAACAACTGGAAGGAGAAAACAAAACTATAAAATCAAGAGAGATAGTAACTCGAGCGACATACAGTGCATCATTATAATTTTATCGAACCATTAAAATCAGTAATAATACTAATGTCTAACAAAAATAAAATATATATATGCAAAATACAATAATATTTAAAAAAGGAAGAGTAAAAAAATTTCATTTATGGCTAAAAAAAATAATTTTGATGAAAAATAAAGGAAGTCTCGGAAGTACATAATATGGCCAATAAACGCCATTACTGACAAGTGTAAAGGACTGTGCGTGCATACAAACATACCATGCCTTTAAATGCCATTAAATTTTCATTTAAAATCTCCTATGATTTCAATATAAATTTGGGAACACTGTGGACATCTGACAGATTACAATTTAGTTGTGTTACAACTACTTCTTGTGAAATGTTTTACATAAAAGACATTTATTTACAGAAATACGTTTATTGTAAAAATACTACATTAAAGAAGATACTCGAAGTGTTGCCGTCTTGTCTCGATGCACACAGGAACTCTGCATTTCATTTTTATAAAAGCGTTTGACAAATGAGGGATTGTATTATCACAAACTCCTCTAATACTATTGCAAAGTTCTTCAATTATATGTTGTAGCGTTCTAAAAATCGTGTTTTTCATGTGCGGAAAATAAAATAATCCAGAATTGTGAGATCTCTAGACCTTGGAGAAAAATTGACTATTCGATTATCAAAAAACTCTTCCAAACGTTGCAGAAGCATTGTCTTGTTGGAAAAATCCTGACTAACTAATCAATAACTGACTAATAAAGGGTTCTAATTAGTAATTTCGATATCTTTCAGCATTTACTGTTCCATTAAAAAATATTGGTAAAACGATTCGCTTCCTTGACACCGTCACCCAAACACCAATTTTATGCGTATGTCATGGTGTTTCCACAAATTTATGAGGATTTTCTACCGACCATATCCTCAAATTTATTTTTTGTTTAAATAACTTGAAAGATGAAACCAGGCCTCAGTAAAGAAACATTTATTAAGATCATAATTATTCAAGTTATTCAAGAACCATTGGCAGTACTCGGTTCTTCTATCATAATCAACGGGACCAAGTTCATCAACAGCTTGAATTTTATATTGATATTATTTTAAATATATTTATAAGAATAGTGTGGTATGTTCCAACTGATAACTGAACTTCTTGCGACAATTTCGCAATGGATTTCTTTGGTGAGTTTTCCATTCGATGTCGAACATCTTCCATGCAATCAGCAGCTCTTTTTTAACGTGCTCAGCTCCAAGATTTACGTAATACTGTCCGTGTTTCACGAAATCTGTCAACACAACCATCTGTTCTAAAATAACTTTCAACAATAAAAACTTTGTGTAGTATTTCTAATATGATAATAAATAATCTAATTAACACGACAAATTTTCAATGAATTGACTTGACAGTTGTCATAATTTGACTTTGGAAAAACCTTACTAAGTATTGAGTAAGTCACAAAAAATTTTCAGAGTTTGTCATGTATTAAATCAGTTATGTCTTAGATTGATTAAGTGATCTAACCTACATTCTGTACTATTAGTAATAGATTAAATCGTAATCGTAAAATGACACTTCGTCAATTCTTTAAGCTCAGACGTGACTTATATGTCTATCTCAGTCGTTCATGGCCTACCTAGGATACAAATTTTGTGGCTCGCTTAATATATTAAAAATTATAAATTACATAAAAATTAAGTTACTTTTATTAATTAAAAGAACTGTTTATTCCACAATAGCCAAAGAATTTTTACAAAATTGCTTGCTTATACGGTACTTCAGGCCTCATTTCTTTAATATGGGTAAATGTTCAGGAAGTATCTCTAACATTGCCTTTCGTTTGATTTAAAGTGAGATAAAGTATACGTCTGTCAAATTTATGCATTTCTTTAGATTTTCAGGAATTGTATAAAACTTAACTCCATAAATATAATTATTAGCAGTCCTTATTTTCGTACATAATATTTGTAATAACTTGATTAATTATTAGAAAATAAAACACTTGGCTTAGTTTCACGACTTCTTTAATTAGATATACTAACAATTGTTTCGGCTATTAGGCCATTATCAAAGAGCTATCTAAAACTAAACTTACTCTACTTAAGGTTAACTTATATACCTGTGTTAATTATGGGTGGGAGAATGAGGGTAATTGATATTTAAAATTGCATCGATATAGGGGGTATTTATGAATTCTAATTGTGTGTTTGTGATAACTCGATTTTGTTTTTGGGCTTTTTTAATTTCAAAAATCTCTAATATATTTAACTTTTTACTTTTTACTACATTATGAATGAGGTTACAGCTCTTTATATCGGGTAAGTGGTTCTGGTCTATACAATGTTCTGCGAACCCTGTGTGTTTAACACTATATTTCATATCTCTAATATGTTCTGTTAACCGTTTATTAATACATCTGCCACTCTGTCCGATATAAATAGCTTCACAATTCTGGCATTTTATGGAATATACTCCTGATTTATCTAAGTTATCTATTTTCTCTTTAGTATTATTCAACAATGTACCTAAATTTACTTTATTTATCCACACTATGTTAATGTTGAGTTTCTTTAGTAATTTGTTTATTTTCTGTGTTATGGGAGGGATATAGGTGATTACATGCCAACTAGGTTTCTTTAATTCTTTTATTTCTGGGTATAACAATTTTTGAAGTATTTTCCTTTCTTTATGTTTTATCAACTTATCGATGATATCTGGGTTGTAACCATTATTTTTTGCTATTATTTTAATTGTGTTCATTTCATTATTAAAGGCTTCCTTATTTAGTGGTATACTTATTGCTCTATGTATATAGCTATGGAAAGTTGACATTTTAATTTTTTGTGATTGATTTGCGTTAGCGTGTACTATATTATCCGAAAATGTTGGTTTTCTATATATTTTATATAATAACTTATTGTCTTTTTTGTGTATTGTAATATCTAGGAAATTCAATGTGTTATTGTGTTCTTTTTCTATAGTAAATTGTATTTTGGGGTTTAATGTATTAATAATGAAATGAACACAATTAAAATAATAGCAAAAAATAATGGTTACAACCCAGATATCATCGATAAGTTGATAAAACATAAAGAAAGGAAAATACTTCAAAAATTGTTATACCCAGAAATAAAAGAATTAAAGAAACCTAGTTGGCATGTAATCACCTATATCCCTCCCATAACACAGAAAATAAACAAATTACTAAAGAAACTCAACATTAACATAGTGTGGATAAATAAAGTAAATTTAGGTACATTGTTGAATAATACTAAAGATAAAATAGATAACTTAGATAAATCAGGAGTATATTCCATAAAATGCCAGAATTGTGAAGCTATTTATATCGGACAGAGTGGCAGATGTATTAATAAACGGTTAACAGAACATATTAGAGATATAAAATATATTGTTAAACACACAGGGTTCGCAGAACATTGTATAGACCAGAACCACTTACCCGATATAAAGAGCTGTAACCTCATTCATAATGTAGTAAAAAGTAAAAAGTTAAATATATTAGAGATTTTTGAAATTAAAAAAGCCCAAAAACAAAATCGAGTTATCACAAACACACAATTAGAATTCATAAATACCCCCTATATCGATGCAATTTTAAATATCAATTACCCTCATTCTCCCACCCATAATGAACACAGGTATATAAGTTAACCTTAAGTAGAGTAAGTTTAGTTTTAGATAGCTCTTTGATAATGGCCTAATAGCCGAAACAATTGTTAGTATATCTAATTAAAGAAGTCGTGAAACTAAGCCAAATGTTTTATTTTCTAATAATTAATCAAGTTATTACAAGAATGTTTCACCAAGAAATATCTGCGAAGTCAACCAATAATATTTGTAGTTTAAATAATTTAGAATAAGTGAACACTGAAGAGGATTTGAAAATCATGCAACGATTAATTTTGAACAAAATTAAATGATTTTAATGCTTTTCAAAATTGTAACATATTGAAATGAATATTTTGCCATAAAAATAACATTTTATTAACGTATTTACGCTGCTATAAACTATTGCAAAAAGGCAACGTCAGCAAAACAAGTTATGGTCATTGACTACACATATTCCAATTATTTTGCAATATATTGGTTCGGCTTATTTGCATTTTTTTTTTAATTTAGGATTGCGAAGTTTCACTAAAGTAATCGTTTTCACGTCTATACTTGATACGATGATATTAGGTTCAATGCAATTTTAATAATACGAGGTGTAGGTATAAAATAATGAGACTTTTTGCTGTAAAACTTTTTGTTTTAAATTTATACATATTTAGTTATTACCCCCATCAATATACACCCCTTCTCTATACCTACATCTCTCTATTCAAATTTTACATTCTGCAAAACAGTGCTGAAGGTCTTCTTCTGTGAGCTCGTTCGAAAGAAGTACACTAGTAGAAAGTTGATTGATCATTAGGACATCATTTCGCAATAAAAACATTTTTATTTTCGTCGTTCCATTTTACTTTTTTTTTGTGAGGACAATTGAAAAAATGCATGAAAACCAGGTCTATCCCGAAATGTGCATATGCCAGCATTTCGTTCTCATTTGAAATTGTCAGTAAACGATATTCGAAGACGCGACATATGAGATTAATAACTATTGAAATGCAATTGTCAAATTCGTTACGTTAATTTCTCAATTCTATTTATTGTAATTCGGATTGTAATTCTAATTAAAATCCGACAAACTAAGTTTGTACCAGAATGCAAAACGCAACACATCGCGACGTCAAATGACAAATGAGAAATTAACGTAATAAATTTGGCACCAATTGAATGTTAAATTTTAATAGTTATTCATTCTCATATGCATTAAGTTCAACATGTATATATATATATATATATATACCGCTTGATTCTGAGCAAACGCAAGGGCCTGAATGTACGAATATTTCTCCCGCTCCGAATAAAAATCCCCTGAACGCGTTAAGCCAATCACAAAACAGTCTGTTGCTAAACCCCCTCCTCGCGCCAACTTAATTGGCGCTTGCTATATGTATAACATCGATGTTGACGCGCCTACAGCATTCAGGGGAATTGTATTCGAAGCGGGAGAAATATTCATACATTCGGATCGTTGCGTTTACTCAGAATTAGGCGGTATATATACGAGGCACTAGGCAGAAGAAATTTCCAAAATCTGTCGACCGGTCTCGCGTTCACAATATATCTTAAAACAACCACCAACTGAAACTGATTGGACACATCTGTGGTTTCATCAGCTATCACAGATATGAAGTCGGTTGCTTTAATTTCACTGGCAACTTGTTCATGATACACGTTCAACATTGCATCAAGCAGCTCATTCTGTATCGTTTTTGATAATCCCCTAAAAACCGGTGCTGCTTCGATGTGATCTCTGAGTGATTTATCCAATTCTGCCGTAAAATTTATCAATTCCCGAAAAATGCCCTTGTTATTCGACGTTTGCTGTTCATCATGACCCCGAAGTGCAAGTTCAAACGCGCCACAAAATCTAATGCAATTTATTATTAAATTTAACACATGCCTATTTTTTGTTACCTTTTCATTGTGTTGTTGAATTGCTTTTCTATATAATGAATCTAAAACATTCTGAATGTTATTTTTTCCTAACATTCTTAGACTAAATATATTATTCAAATGCCCTTCGGAATTTTCAGGTTTAATAATTTTAGCACTAAGATGAATTAAGTCTCTTATTTCGTTCTTTGACCAAGACGGTTCACCACCAAACAAAAGACACGGAAAACAAAACAAAGTATTTTTAATTTCACACCCACAAATCCAGTCATTTTTCTGATAAATATTCATTTTGAATTTTCTTATAACGTCTTTACCTTTAACAGATTGTTTATTTTCTAAAGATAACTGAGGCATCGGCCGTTTAAGATTTTTTACTGCGATTTTTTCATTATACATTAAACGCGAAAACGCGTTGTGTTCTAAAAAAGACACGGAGTTCATCGCAATAACGCCCGAGAGTAGTCTGGTTTAGTTGCTCCAACGCTATGTTATTATACGACATTGAATTACGGCAAAATACAGTTCTCCCCACCATCAATGTAATGTTAATGCCTTAACAGAGCAACGGTAGGGCTTTGCTCATTATCTGTGACGACGCTCGGTGTATGTACGTTGTTAGCGTGCCACGTTCCTCGTCAATAACTATGAGTACATAATATACATAATAAATAAATACTTTCACAGTTAGTTGCTCCTTGGTTTGTTTTGTTTCATAATTCCAGGGGGTGCAATTGCTCACTTGCTCTCATTAAAGAGCAGCCACTGATTGGAAGAATCCAGCTTCATCGAGGGGCAAAAAAACACGAATGAACAAATCAAAATTCAAAGCTATGATGATTGTTTTTTTCTATATCCATGGAATTGTGTATCTTAACTGGGTTTCTAAAGATCAAACTGTTAATCAACTTTACTACCTTGACGATCTTGCTCAATTCTGTAAGAAAATCAGAAGAAAAAGACCAAAATTGTGGAATAAACTTACGGGTTCTTTATCAGGACGATGCACGGGCGCACACTGCATTATTGTTCCCCAATGCCAAATCTGCATTAAAAGGAACAAGATTTCAGACAGTAGAATCTGTCAAAGTAAAAACGGCACGCGTCACGAACGAGCTCACAGAAGAAAACGTCCAGAACTATTTTGCATAATGGAAAATTCGAATGGAGCAAGTGAGCATTGAAATAGATAATAATAACTGCCAACTTGCTAAAGACTCGAGACGTCACCATTTCTACATACGCAGATGACACAGCCATCCCTTACCTCACATACCGATTCTGTTAGTGCTTCGCAATTATTACAGATAGGTCTGAACAAAATGCAAGACTGTTTAACGAAATGGCGAATCAGAGTTAATGAAAGTAAATCTGTTCAAGTAACATTTACCACCGGAAGAGGTTACCGTCCTGCAGTGTATCTAAATAACTGCGCTCTACCACAAGAGGAAGACACCAAATGCCTAGGAATACACCTTCATCGGAGACTGACATGGAGAAAGGATATATTCTCAAAGAGGAAGCAGCTAGGCCTTAAACTTAATAGACTATTACTGGTTAATTTGTCAAAGATCCAATCTATACCTGGAAAACAAAGTCCTTGGTTACAAAGTAACATTAAAACCCGTTTGGAGTTATAGAATACAGCTCTGTGGGACTGCTTCCATACCTAACATTGAGATATTGGAAAAATTTCTGTCAAAACTACTCTCTATGATACCCAAGACTTCCTGGTATATCCCAATTAATGACTTGAAATTAAAACAGCGAAGAACAAAATCAAAACTTTCTCTGAAAACTTCTCAGGAAGGTTAAGTAATCATCCCAATTCTCTGGCGAATAATTTAATGACTCGACCTATCAGAAGGCGTAGACTTAAGCAATTCAGCAATAGTGACCTTTTCACAAGATTTTAATTTTAATCTTCTAAATGCACCATAAATAGTTTTCTTTTTTAATTATAACGAGACATCGAAAAAATTCATAATTGGAGTAGACTGTGAAATTGCGTTGGTACTTTAGCCACCTCCACATAATGACACATTACTTGATGCTTGACAGTTTCATTTGGTTTCATTGTAAAAAAAGGTAATGGCATTGAAATGATACTACAACAAAAAAGAAAACAAATAAATTATTTAATATCGAAATCATAATCAAAATTTACATATAGCTACAGAAGTTGTTGAAAATGTTGTCCATTTACATATAAACACAAACCAACTCTTCTCCGCAATCCAGCAAAAACGTTATGCAGCATTGTTAATCTCTTCACACTTTTCCGTTATGCGAATTCTCAGATGTTCCAGATTATGAATTGGCGTTGAATAAATCGAATTTTTGATGTATGGCCATACGAAAAAATCACATATGTTTAAATCGCAAGACCTAGTTGGATATGGGATTTCAGTGTTCCTGCTTATTATTCTGTTATTAAAAAATTCTCTGAGATATTGAAATATTTATCTGGTCATATGTGCTGTTGCACCATCTTGTTGGAAATACCCATTTTGTAATTCCTCATCATCCAGTTGATTTATGAATGAGCCGAGTATCTCATTGCGATATCGTGCAGCAGTAAGTGTACCTTCAAACAAAATAGAACCCACCAATCTTCTCCGACATATTCCAACCCAAACACCAACTTTTTGGGGATGCAACGTTTTTTCAACAAAAAAATGAGGATTTTCAGAAGACCAACACCTCATATTCTGTGAATTAACATATCCAGCAAGATAAAACCAGCCCTAATCCGTGAACAAAACTGTGTTAAGGATATCCTGATTGTGTAGATTATTTTGAAACCATTGACAAAATTCCACTCGTCTTAAATAATCCACTGGATAAAGTTCATGAAAACATTGCAGCTTGTATGGATGATAATGTAAGACTTTTTTTAAGAATGAATTGGCACGTACCATAAGATAAATTTGTTTGTTGGGTCACTACTGAAATGGATGTTTTTTGAATTTTCATCAATAACATGCGGAAGGGCTTCAATATTATCAGCTGTACGTTTAGATGGCCGTCCACTTCAAGTTTTTCGACCGGCGCTATCAGTCTCTCTGAATAACTTTACACAATTTGTCAAAATTTCACAGTCTACTCTAATTATGAATTTTTTCGATGGCTCGTTACTATACAGGAACCTGTCAAGGGACAGTTTCCTACAATTCAAATATTTTAAACGCACAATTTAAAAAGTAATTTCTCGATCCGCAAAACAACGTTAAAACAGTTTTAATGTTCTTAGTTACGCTCTAGAAGCAATTTAACATTCATCAACGCTACTATTATTTTCAACAATAAGGAACATCAGTTCAAATTGATATCTCCGTATTTTGGCTCGGTTATTTATTTTAATTCCTATTTCAATGGATATTAAGCTTTCAAGTAGTTTTTCAACTTGTGTAAATGTTATACAGCACAAAAAGGTTTAAGTATATCAATACGTTATGCACGTATTACGCATTTGTTACAAATGAAACAGACATGCAATATACATATCTGTAACTGTACACATGGACAATACACCTCGTATTTTCAGCATTCAGCATTCAGCTTCACTAGCTTGACTGATGACGCCTATAGATGGCGGAAACACGTGTCTTAAGCAGAAGTAAATGCTGAAAATACGAGGTGTATTGTCCATGTGTACAGTTACAGATATGTATATTGCATGTCTGTTTCATTTGTTATACACTGTAGGCTGGGTCAAAAAATTTTTTTCTTCATTTCTTGAGAGGCTCAGTGATAAAAAGGTGCTAAATGGTACAGCTAATCTGCATATAAAACTTTATTGCATTATTTAAAGTTTTACTGCCTCCGGATAGCGATAGAAATTTCAGAAAAAGTAGATTTTTGACATCACTTTAATAATACTTTTTAAGTTACATATCTATACAAGTTTTATGCAAAATAATTCTAAGTATCGGTATATAGAGGTAATCCCGATATAAAACTGTACTTTTATAATGTGGATTCACACTGTTAAATTTTCCCAGAACACGCATTTACATATCGTTACCTTAATATAGAAAGTCCCTAACTCATTTTTTTATAAATCCATTTTTTTTTTATATTTCGATATATTAGAAGATCATTTATCGAAACATGCAAAAACCTCGATTCAAAAAAATGTGTTAGGGCATTTCTTTATTAAGGTAGCGATATACAGCACTGATTCAGTCTAAAGGTTCAATTAGACATGCCACAGCCGTAACCATATAAAACCAATCGTATGTGCTACAATGTTTTCGATTTTGGTAACATGCCGTAACGCCATAGCCGTAACCGTAGATATTAATTGAATTTTGGTTACGGCTATGGTTACGGCTATGGCACGTCTAATTGAACCTAAACACGGACAAATAAGTCATTAAAAGGAACAATAATATAAAATTCTGCTTTTTTATATATTACAAAAACTAAAACACGTGCAGCTTTTGTATAGGTTATCTAAACGGTTCAAGGCAAAAACAAAATAGGGAAATCTCCGTACAATCTTTATTTCTTACAACACGGAGTTAGATGAGACAAGTGTGCCGCGATCGTTAAAATAATTAGTGTTGCGTTGTAAAGTGCTGTCATTTATTTGTTTATTTCATCATTTGAGAAATGGAGCGTACCAGACATAGTTGGAGGTGTCCTTTGTTTGGTGTTTTATGTGATTTGAAAGATAATATATTACCAACTTATGAAGATGTGATGAAATTTTATGAGTGGACCCGTCATAGCTTAAAATATGATAGGGAAACTAAAAAGGTTTCAACGGGTATAGCTGCAAACAATTTGGCAGATAAATCACCCGGCAAAATGTCTCATGCTCGATGGCTAACACGTGCTAACAGAATTCTTCGTCTATATATTTCAGTTGAGAACCCTTCTGCAAACCTTACCACTCTTGCAATATATATTGTCAAGGTTTACGCTCCAGTGTGGTTTTCTATAAAATCTCTCCCCAACTTTAAAGACGGACCACGACACCTTTTTAAACAATTAAACTAAGCAGATATTTACCAACAACTTTGAAAGCCGTTGTTGACCCAGTAATTCAAAGAAACAGTTATTTTGCACACCCTGAAAACTTATTACTTGCAATGTTGACAGATCCCCAGCAACACATTCGTGAATTAGCTGTCCATCGAATTTTGAAAAGTAGATCAGCAACATCAAAGCAATTACGGCTTTTTCAGATACCAACGATAAACTTTAATGCATCATCATATTTTGACCTTTTGAATTGGGAAGAAACTATCACTGAACCACCTATATTAAAATCTGTAAATGAAGAAAATCTTCGACTGTTTATTGAAGAAGAAAACAATGGAGGAATTGAGCTATTACACCTTCCCTGTCACACCCAAGCGGTAGAAAGAGCAGTCAAAGCTGTGAGTGAACCATCATCAACTTTGTGCAACAAAACAACAAGAGAAGGTTTCATCAAAACGCAGATAGAATCAAGAAAATTAATGCCGAAATTCGATAGCAAAAAGGATTTTGTCACAAAATAAACTCATTATATTCATTATTTTTATGATTATCCTTTCTTGCACTTTTGTAAAAAAAAATTTGTCATGCTTTTTTTCTCTAAATAAATATAATTACAATTGATTTCTAACTTTTCCAAATAAATAAACTTAATTAGAGTAATTTTATATATCATGCTTTAAGTTCTTTTTCAAGTACATTTTTGAAAGATTCAACATTAAACCGGAGAAACTATCACTGAACCACCTATATTAAAATCTGTAAATGAAGAAAATCTTCGACTGTTTATTGAAGAAGAAAACAATGGAGGCATTGAGCTATTACACCTTTCCTGTCACACCCAAGCTATAGAAAGAGCAGTCAAAGCTGTGAGTGAACCATCATCAACTTTGTGCAACAAAACAACAAGGGAAGGTTTCATCAAAACGCAGATAGAATCAAGAAAATTAATGCCGAAATTCGATAGCAAAAAGGATTTTGTCACAAAATAAACTCATTATATTCATTATTTTTATGATTATCATTTCTTGCACTTTTGTAAAAAAAAATTTGTCATGCTTTTTTTCTCTAAATAAATATAATTATAATTGATTTCTAACTTTTCCAAATAAATAAACTTAATTAGAGTAATTTTATATATCATGCTTTAAGTTCTTTTTTAAGTACATTTTTGAAAGATTCAACATTAAACCGGAGGCAGAAGATTAACTCAGATTGCTACCAAACTTCGTAACCTAATAACACTTATAATTTGGCATCTTTTTGTCACCGTGCCCATAAAAATTTTTTTTTTTTCTCCAGCCTATTATACAGCACAATTGCTTCGACAACTTGAAGGTCTTTTGTTCTTGATACACACACGTGCCTACTTTTTTATTGAACACGGTTGTATGTACGTATCTCTTACTTCACAGTTATTATTACTTTACCGTGCGAACCTGCATTTTTCTACAAACTACATAAGTAATTATACGTGCCTTAAACTAACAAATCTATTTGTTTTCCATTCACGCGTTTTTATGCGCTACTACTTTTTAATTGCTATTGCAGTAGTTCTATCGATAAGATTTAACCAAAACAAAGCAGTATTTACCAGCAAAATTGGATGATAGAATTATTTACTAGAATTAGAATGTTAATTGGTTAAATCATGATTTATTTCTCAAGATATCACATATTATTTGAATGTAAATTATTTAAATACAACTATTTTAATTGGAAATTCAAAGTTATGGCTTATGAAATGAATGTGTTGATTTAGCGAGAATTCTTAACAACACATTCGCTATTATTGCGTAATATTTTTAAGTTTAACCGCAAAACAAGCAACTTCTAACTATTACATTACATGTTGTTCTTTCGAAGGAATTAATTTTGAGGACTTGTTTCATTATGTGATTGGAAGTTTCTAAGAAGAAAAATTTTGTTCTTGTCAACATAATAATTTTTTTAATTACTATGCAAACTCTTCAAATACACTGTAATTAATTAAAATTTATGTAAGTGATAACTTGTTTGCTATCTATAAGTTTTTTAACAATAAATGTCGCAATTACATGCAATCCAGTGATCATTATTAGATAATTGATCTCAAGTACTTCAGAAATAATATTGGAGAATATCTTTCGTGCATATCTTTCCAAAAATAATAACTTAGATAAGTTTAATAGTCTTAATAAGTTTATTAATATACGCCTTCGATATACTAGATCTGATTGAGTAGTTGTTTGGACTATTTCCACATCGTTTGTAGGATTTGAATGACCCAATGTTTCGGCAGTCAATCTACGTCTTCAAGGTAGCCCTGAGAAAAGCTTGATCTTGCCAAACTGATGTCTGTCATATATCACGTTCTTTTTTTATGATTACACATACATCCCTATTTGCAATGATAAAAAAAGAAAAGTTAATGCATAGGTGGTATAGCAGGCAATCAGTTAAACACCAGTATTTTTATAAATGTCAAATATTTCTGAATTTTTATTCATACTTAAATCTTAAATTATATACATTTTATTGAAAAATAGATAATTTTACTTAAAACAGTTAATTATTCTAACAGGCTATTACAAACGGGGGCTCGTGCTGGATATTGGGTTGTAGCCGCCGTGCTAATAATAATGAAATTATTCTAAGATAACTAAAATAATTAGTGGTGCTGGTGAAGTTCCTTCAAAGGTCCAGAACGTGCGTGATGATTGTTAATTAAATAAATATACTACAACTTACTTACTAAATAAATAAAACACATAAGCGTTGTCCTTAAAGTTTGTATTTATATTTACATAAGAAAGAAATGAAATTGGTATATTTAAAAGTAATTAAAACAAAGCAATATATACACGAGGAGCGGTAATTAAGTAACTGAAAATTAACACAAAATAAGCACTCTGAAACGAACGTTTAATTGAGCAGTAAATTATGGGTTAATTAATGTATATAAAATAACCTCTGTATAGAACAATACAGAGTTACCTTTGAGTTGCCAAGTTGGTCACGTGGTCTTATAAGCGAAAGGCGGCATCGTGTCGTGTACCTGGACAGTACGATGGGGGATGTTTTACTCACGAAGGTTCTAAAGAGAAACTCGGACTGATAGTTTTGTCGATAGAACACTGGTTTTGAAAACGGTCTGTTTTATGACTTAAGTCGAAGAGAGGGGTCGATATCTTGAATTCTAATTAAATAAGAAGCGCGACCTGAAGATATGCTCTATCGATTGCATAAATTTATTGAAATAACCCTTGTGAAATAAGCTTCCTAATGATATGAAACACAACATATAAAGGAAGATGTATGTAAATCAATTAAAACAATCTAATGAAATGTAAATAGAAAGAAATTCCACAGTAACGGTTGTTGGGTCAGGTAGCAAACGAAGGGTCTCGGTCAAGAATATAACAAAAGTGAAACTTTCTCTTTGGACACGAATACACAGAAAAATGTCTAAGTTTAATATTTAGATATTTAAAGAAGAAATATGTATAGGATTAAAAATAGATTAAAATATTCTATATGCTAAGCGTAACAAGGCGTATACCTTGTGCGAAGACAATTTTAAATATTTTTAACATATTCAAAGAAGATGGTCGTTTTCTAAATTCCCACAAAAAAAAATTAAACCAATCACGTGTTAACAGAACACATGAAGCTGAATATCTTGTGTTATAAGAAGAACGGTCTATAGGATCGCTTTTAGATGTTTAGATTTTGGAGCATCGTATAGTACGGTGTTCAAAACCCTAAAACAATTTAAATATAAGCCATACAAGATATCAAACCAGCAAGAGTTTTTCGAAGAAGATAAAGTAAAACGAACTGATTTTTGTGATATAATGTTTAATTTGTTTAATGAAAACGAAGAAATTTTAAATTATTTAATTTTTGCTGATAGAGCAATAGATTTAAAAAGTTTCATGTACATTCTGTATAGCAGTCTAAATAATTTCCCTCTTAATGATTAAACATTAATATTTTTAATAATTAGAAAGCGTAGTAAGATGAAACTCATTGAGTAATTTCTTTAACTAATAGGAAAGGTTGAGAAATGAAATCTTTCTTCGATTTAAGTTGATTACACAGGCCTGCATTTTTCAATTCTTTGAATGTTGATTTAAAAATTTTAACTGTTTTCTAGTAATTGGGTAGCGCTGATTTCAAATCTGCTTTTATTTTTTTTGTATCACGTAAGGTTATTTGTCAAACCAGTAAAATCAAAAAATATAGAAAAAACACGATTTATTTCATTTATAAGCTAGTTTTATATTACATTAAAAAATACAAAAATATACACATAGAAACTATTAAATATAGTTATTCAGGCGCGGCTCGTGATGACGTATTTTGGTTTGCAGTACAATGATACGAGTGCCTCGTGTGCTTTCGGTGTTTACTAAGCAACGTTACAGTTAGTACACGAGAATACACGAAGCACTCGGATCATTGTACTGCACACCTAAATACGTCATCACGAACCGCGCCTGAGTTATTTATTCTTTATCCTTCTTAAAAAAATGTTTTCGTTTTTCAGAAAAGCTTCGTTTGGTTGTTTTTCTGTCATATTCAGCTAAAGGAAGATCTGAAGGTAGTTTCTGGAGCAAGCAAATTTTTTTGTTTCAACCTAGACCCCAATACTTCAGAAAGATCTTTTGAAAGTCCCAAATCTCTTACTAAATCATTCAGTTCGGCTTGTGAAAATAGCTGAGGTTGGTTTTGACCTGAGGTTGATGGTTCAAAATCACTATCCATCTGTACGGAGCCGGAATTTGAAGAGGTTTCAATATCTTCTTGTATTACTTTGAGGGGTATAGGTATATGTACATGATCACTGTGAGGAACTGGTCTGATAGCTGATTTAATATTGTTTGGGTACAAAATATGTTTCAAAGTTTTTCTATTATGCCCCTTAATATCACAAAGACAAAAGTAGCAATCTTCATGATGATTTTGCGGTTCTCTCCAAACCATCGGTATTCCAAAAGGAAGGCATTTTCTATTCCCTTTGGTCCAATGTCTTAAACCTTCTTCACATACCTTACAAACAACGTGAGGTGCCCAATCTTTATCTTGATCTCCTAATTTGATTTTGGAATAAGCATAATATGCATTTTTCACAAATTCACCAATTGGTCTCTAAAACTTTTTCAAGACGAAATATCCACAAATATAACAGAAATCATCTGGTTTGTTTTTGCAACACCGGCTAGACATATTTTTAAGCAATGTTTATTTATCAAATACCACGCACAACACTAAAGACAAATTAATTTTACTTGTTTACTGATCGACACTCAGAGCTATAATGAAGTAAATGACATTAAAATATACATTTTGTTTGGAGTGATAAACTTGAAATCCTTCTTCGCAGTACTAATGAAGTGAAAGCATAATAAATAGGATTTAGCAGGTAAAACTTCCCGGAAATCTTGTCCAAAATTAATACATGTAATAAAAGATTTACATCAGGTAATGAGAGCCTATTTAACAAATTTCTTTAAAACCACAACAGAAAATCATTTTTGGGTTAATACCTAGAATTTGAAGTAGTACAATCATTTTAAAATGTATTAAAACGCCTATTATAAGATTTTTTTTATATTTTTTCTTTTTCTTTTATGCAAAAAAAAATCTGTGGGTGGTAGAGACCAACTGTATTTTAATTAGTTATTGCTATATAAAAACTGAGCTTAACAAACAAAAATCACGTCATCACAAATTTTATGCAGGCCTGTGTTATCATTCAGTAACGAAACTATGCTCCTCTTATAATTCCAAAATTTGAGCAATGTGTTAATAAGATATTTTTGTTAAAATTAAATTAAAGCACATCATAATATTTACTGAGGCTCACCGAGAAAGCTTGCTAATCAACGTGCAGGCGCAGTTCTGGCGTAATGGAGATAGCCGGTAAGTTGTCAAAATCGGTAGTCGAAACGTACAATATAAGGATTTATCGCGTATGCCCTTAGTCAAGTGGAGACGGGTGTAGATTGACTAAAACAGATAGGTGGCGCCATTTAGTTTTACGTACGGTAGCTCGAGATTGAAACTAATAAAAGGGTTTACGCGTTTGCCTTAGCCAAATAAACAAACTGCGATAATTTCCAAAATACTTAGGGCAGGCGTGAATTATATTTCGATTATGGGAGTACTCCAAAATATATCAACCTTTATCAACCACACTGGTCGTACAAGTGTACTAAGACACCCGCGCGAGAGCAGCCTTGTTAACTGTCCATGCAAGCCATACAGAGGGCGCACTCGATATCAAAGAATATAACGTACTAAATCTTATATGTAAAATTTAAATACAGGACGGTATAACTTAATCCACGCAAAACTTTTAAAGCAAAGGAAAATAAGCTGCAAGAAGCTACATGCTACATGTGTGTGTGTGGTTGAGTGAAAAATGTTCAGTAAAGGATGTGATAATGTGGAAAAAGACAAACAGCCTCCAATTTAAAACAATTTAAGATAATATAGAATAATTATAATTTTAAACTAAATGATAGTCGAAACCATAAATATTAACAAAAAATTTTGGATGAGGATTTCAATTTGGGAAAATATGTACCAAGATTACACCAAAACTAAAAAAGGATCATAAAGAAATTTACGTTGACGTTCTGAAGCAACTTGAGAAAAACTCGAATCCTTTTTCAAAAACTCATTACTTGAAGAAACTATATCTTTCTTTGTCACGTTTTCTTCAGTCTACGTCTACCTCTTTTTTTTTCATGATCTTGCTCCGTTGACTATTTCACACACAAACACAAACACAACGACGCCAAATTCAAGCACTGTTGCCAATTAAAAAATCAAGTTAGCCTTGGATTTCAAATATGCGATAAAAAAAATTAAAGTATAGCCAAAAAAATCCAAACATTTGCTTATATTCGTGTACAAAATTACATTAGGATATTTAAAAGCCGTTTACGAAATACTTGACCGTTTCATTTCAAAATAGCGACGCTGTATGTATCCATTACATAACATATTTAAATGCGCGCCTTTTCAACGTGAGTACAAGGTTCCAATTAACAATATAAACACATTATTTCATTATACGCGTTCACGAAATTGTATAAATCCGAAGCTTCACATACACATCCATCATATCTACGTTATAATAACATAAAATTCCTTTTAACTTTAAACTCTTACCGGTTTGAACTAGTGCACCGTTAATGCCAGAATGTTTTAAATGTTTGTCGATAAGCTCCTTTCACTAATTCGCTACGTGTGGTCAAATTTAAAAACACATATGCGTAATAATAACAAAAGCCTATCCCAATCCATACATTAGTTCCCGAACATCCATATCAGATCGCTAAAGCTCTAAAACTTTATCTTCATATCAGACTGTGATAGATTTATTTTGTCTGATACAACGAATACTAAGAGATTTCGCGATTATGTTTCCATATAAGTAATGGTGTCATCGTGGAAAATAATGAGATGTATTTGCAGTCTATTAAAGTATTAGTTATTATTAGAGTGGACCAAGTCGGAGCGAAAGCAGAGGCGTGACTAACGAATTGGTTCCCGCATGCGAAACATTATTAATATCTAGAGATATACTATCACGAACGGTGCTGTTATTATGTTAGAAACAAAAAAAATGTAAGACGGATTTTCTAGATTATGAAACGTTCTCGATGATACGTATAAAAATAAAATCTAAAATGTATGTAATTAGATTATTAAAAAAAAACTTACCGTCTTATGCGTTTTCCATGACTTGAAAATCTGGAGAAGCGCGATGAAATAATGTTAACATAAGGTGCGTCTCCAAAGTTATTTCTAGAAAACGCGTCCGCCGTGAGGAAAATATGTGCTTGTATAAAGAAACCGATCGCTCCACATCTAGTGATGTGATGTTTGCATAATTAAAATAATCTTTGAAACAACTTAACACATCTGTAGACGAACCTTCACAAATTTGTCTAAGTCTGGCAAAATCTAAATCTTTATCTAAAACACTTTCAAACTTACTTAAAATACACTCATTTCTTGCGTCTTCTATCGAACATAGCTGTGCGTGTGTATCTTTCACAACTAGCACTGATTCCTGTAACGATAGCGAAGAATTTTGTAGGTTTTCTAATGCTTGCACTATTCCGAAGTAATTGTTGTGAATAGTTTGTAAATCACTTTTAACCTGACTATTTTGAAATTTTTTCCGACTTTCTTCGATAGCGGCACTATCTTTCGGATTATAATAAAACCACTTTTTTTACATCCTCAAAATATTTATGATAGTAAAATGCCGCTCTTAGCCATGTTCCCCATCGTGTCAGAATCGGCTGTGGTGGCTCAGGGGTATGGGGACACAATTTGTGAAATTTCCGAATACGTTTTGGAGATTTCAGGAATACTGCCTTTGTACTCGATATTAACGCATCTACATTTGGGTAACATTTAGGGATCCGTTCTGCTACAAGATGTAGGGCATGGATTTTACATGTAATATGTAAAAAATTACCACACTGTTCCTTAAGAGACCGACCTACAGAAAGCATGGTTGCGGCACCATCTGTCACAATCATTAGGATTTGATCTCTGGAAATTTCAAATTTTTCCAATGTACTTAACACCACTTTTGAAATTACCCGCGCAGTACATTCTTCTATTTGTCTGCTGGCTAATAAAATTGAGGATGGCGATTGATTTGGTTCCATTTTACGCACCATAACATTAAGTACAGATCTTTTTTTGCTATCAGTTGTTTCATCCACATTCAACCACACTTTTTTATTTTTCAGATGAGCCTTAATTTTATTTTCTAAATGTACACGAACAGATTTTAAATAACGTCGTCAGTGGGTGCACCTCGATAATTCTACATTGCCATATTTTTCAAGAAATGAAATAAACGAATCATTGCGTAACAAAGTAAACGGCAAATTACACACAACCATCATTGTACACAAATCAAATAAGAACACTTCGTATTTTGCATGGGCACCAGTGTCTCCATCTTTATGTCTTGCGCTGTGCACGTGGCGTCGCAAATTTGATTTTGTTAAATGGTTTATATATATATTGCACACTAAACATTTACCCCATTGTAAGATAAACTAGGATGGTTCTCAATAAACCTATTGACTAACTTTGATGATAGCGATTTTTTTACTGTAT
Organism: Melolontha melolontha; assembly: GCA_935421215.2. NCBI lineage: Eukaryota > Metazoa > Arthropoda > Insecta > Coleoptera > Scarabaeidae > Melolontha > Melolontha melolontha. The sequence goes on along the minus strand of OW285238.1, from coordinate 164,725,495 downwards.
GCTCCTTCAACATTATTAAATACACAGAATACACTTTCCTGCTGCTATTATACGTGTACACACGATGACCGTGAACAACATACTAAGTAATCGTATGTGCGATGGGGCACGCGGGAACCAATTCGTTAGTCACGCCTCTGCTTTCGCTCCGGATTGGTCCACTCTAGATATTATTTTTGGTAAATTCTTCTTCTTAACTCTCGGTGAAATATATAAACACAATCGATAAGAGACTTAATATAAGTCTCAACTAAAGGTGCCATTTTAAATCTACAGAAAAACTCAATATTTTTGTGAAAAGTGGTGATATTTTTATTGTAATCCAAAGTACAAACTCTGAGATTAGTAACGTAACACAATATCAGCTGAATGTCCGCCTCGGCTCCTATTATAAATGATCAATCTTTTAATGAAACTTTTCATCACGTTTTCTCAAAATTACGGCTGTATTTCGCGAGTAATAGCTCTAATTTTGTTTTTGAGTGTTTGAATCGTTGCTGGAGTATTAGCGTAGATTTTATCATTAATGTAACCCCAAATTGTTCGATCTCGCCGGCCAATTGATGTCTCTATTTCAAGAAATCGTACGTCCAGGGAAATTTTCACTCAATAGTGCAATTGTTTCACCAGTTGTGTGACATGTGGCACCATCTTACTGTAAATAACATTCATCTACGTCCCTATACCATCGATTTCAAGCCAAAAAATATCAGTCAACACCGTTCGGTCACGTAATCCATTCACTGAAACGACCGAACGAGCATCATTTTTGAAAAAATATGGCTTAATGACACCGCCAGCCAAAAAAACCGCACCAAACTGTGACTCGTTGTGGATGGAGAGGTAGTTCGACTATTTCTCTTGGATTTTTGAAGTCCCTGATACGAAAGTTTTGCTTATTTACATATCCAAACAAACGAAAATCAGCCTAATTATTCAAAATAATTTTGTTTGGAAAATCACGATCTTGTTCGTGCATTGCCAGCGCCCTATCAACGAATATACGGCATTGCGCGTGGTCTTGTGGCTTCAATTTTTATATCAACTGTACCTTATAAGTAAAGACCGGCATTCTCGGTCGACTCACAGAGGCGTGGGCCAGCGATAGGTTCGGGAGACTCACTTTACCAACGCTTCGTGTGCTATGAGTATGTAGTACATGAATACGTGAACAGCTATCATAGTATGAAATTGTTTATAGACGTATTTACGAATACGGAACTGAAAGCATTTTTCTAAATAACTCGTACTTTTATTTCAGTAAACCTAACGTACTGCTGCCGCTGTTTGCCTGGCTAAATGCCGGTCTTATAAGTATGTTGGCCAAGATACAAAATGCGGTGTAAACTGGCTTGTGATATGCCCAATTCCTGTGATCATTTTGATATTAACAAACTTTTTTCAACCGTACTCCCAGCTGCAGCACATATATTTTCAGTTGACCTGGCTGGATAAACACGAACTGAAGTCTTTACATAGCTAACTTGTCCGAGACGAGCGAATTAATTAACTAAACTTAATATAACTGTGCGAGAAGGCACTTCACAATGATCAAAAATCTTACGGACTTCGCGAACTTTGGCCGTGATATTCTAACCAATTTTGTAGTGAATCAAAAAACCACCTGACTTTTTATCAAATTTCATCACAATGACAGTTGAGTGTTGACAGTTCAAAAATGGCGCGAAATTTAAAATGACACCTCTTGTTGAAAAAAACTGTACAATAATATGAGAGGAACACTCAAGATTCTTAGAACAGAAATCAAGGATTAGTTTTAAAAGAATTAAATAATACATTTTTGCATTCGATGAAACCAGTCCTTAAAGCAATTATGCCACTCTTCCTGACACAATTTAGAAACCAGATTTTATAATGCTTCATCTCATGGTGTAAAATTTTAGTTTTGCTTTATGCGACGATGTGGAATCCATCCATAACAAAATTTCCTCACGTCTAACTGTTGATGCAAAATGTTTTGAATTAGACTTATACCAATGCCTAAGTCGCCCGAATAAGTTCATGTCCTCAAATATTGCTCCTACAGCGGAAATATTCTCAACACTAACAACAGCTCTCGGGTATCCTACACGAAAGTCATCACTAAGCACCCGATCTCTTTTGAATTCGTTGTACCAATTATACATTGTTGCTTCAGATGGCGCTTCTTCGCCAAATGCATTTCTAAGCCGAGCTTTACATTGTGTAGGCGTTAAGGATGATTTAAAATCGTAAAAAACCATAACTGGGAAATGTTCTCTAGTCAAATTATATTTTTTTAGAAACATGTTCTCTTCGTACTAATATGATTAGTAATTAGAACTGTCTGTATAATCATTTAGATGATCTTCATTGCGAATTCTGCAGAACATCATTAGCAACGCAGGATAGGTTATTGAAAAAGCTTTTTATATATATCTTTTTTTCTTTAACTGATGTTGCAAACACTTCTTGGTAAAACATTTTTGTAATTACTGATGTACTTGGTAGGAATAACACACTTGGCTGTATTTCACAAATTTTATTATATTTCTCTAACATATATGTTTCGGCTGTTACGCCATTCTCAAAGAGTTTCTTACAACTAACTTAACCTACGTAAACTAGCTATACAACGTGTTCCGTATCGTTATGTTAAAAGTTTAGGAGTATAAAGTAGACTTCATTTCAAGTAAAAATTCTTTCTTTGGAGACTGTGGTTAAGTAAAAAACTTAAAAAAGGTATATAACCCCTTACCACAATTATTAATCGTATCTTAAATACGTATTTCGACAACTAAGTTGTCATCATCAGTAGGTAAAAACCACTAATTAAAAAGTCGCACATGGGGCACAGTAAAGCGAGAGAACCGTTTAACGCAATAACTACTTTACACCGCGTCCACGTATAGACTCAAACAGTCCTCTGGACAGATGAATCTACGTTCACGAGGAGTGGTGTTACAAATAGACAGTTTACACGTGGACGCGGTGTAAAGTAGTTATTGCGTTAAGCGGTTCTCTCGCTTTACTGTGCCCCATGTGCGACTTTTTAATTAGTGGTTTTTACCTACTGATGATGACAACTTAGTTGTCGAAATACGTATTTAGGATAGGATTAATAATTGTGGTAAGGGGTTATATACCTTTTTTAAGTTTTTCATTTCAAGTAACAAAAACGCAAAACTTGTATATCCATTTTTATTTGTTTCAAAGTTACAGATCTATGAATGCGTCAGATCATGAAAAAAATGTAATCCTAAATTCAATAAAAACTGATTTTATTTCAAGAAGTTCAATTAATAATATTTTCGAAATGTCCACCTCCTTGTTGAATGCAGGCTTGTGCCCGTAAGCCAACAGAAGAAGTACTTATCCGAATTTCATACTTGTTTTGTCGGATTTGCTCGGCAGCCAGGTGAATACGATCCAACAACTCTTCTCTTGTGTTCGAAACTTACGCGTAGACTAAACTTTTAATGTACCCCCATAAATAAAAATCAAGGGGATTAAGATCGGGTGATCTGGGTGGCCATGCAACAGGACCACCTCGACCAATCCATCTTTGATAATTGACGTTAACCCAATTGGGACAGCAATTTCGAATATGGTGGTGCCCCATCCATGTGAAATCACATGTTTCGTCGAACATTCAATAGGACAATCTCTAAAAGACCTGGCAGTTCGTCAATAAGAAATTAATGGTAATTGTCCGCATTTAACCTCCCAGGAAGAACAGCAGGACCAATCTACAAGTCATCGATTAGGGCCGCCCAAACGTTAATAGAAAATTCATGTTAAAATTTAGATGGGCGTATAGCTTTGGGATTTCTGATGACCACCTGTGCAGGTTTCTCAGATTTGTAACACCACTTCTCGTGAACGTAGATTCATCTGTCCAGAGGACTGTTCTGCAGAAACTAAAATGAAGCCGTGACTGTCTTAATATCCAGGTGGAATAAACTAGACGAGCATAGTGGTCAGCCTCAAGCAAACCGTGTCCCCTGCGATACTGATATGGATATAAGCCCTCACGTTTTAAAATTCGCCAAACTATCGTTCGTGGTATTCCTAGTTGTCTAGCGATTCCACTTACACTGAGAGTTGGATCCCTTGTAACAATGGCTACTGCTTCTTCCTCTAAGTCTGCTGGCAAATTTACTCCTCGGTCGAAAAGATAATCACGCAGTCTGCATTCCCGAAATTGTCTGTGTAGTTCCAGAAACGTTCTGTAATGAGGAATGCGCCTATCGGGAAACCGATGTCGGTATTCAATAACTGCTTGACGTGCACTGCCGTTACAGTAGCCATACACAAAATGCAAGTCCGCATACTCTTGAGAAGAAAATCGGTAAGGCATTTTGAATAAAGAAAACGTGTCCTCTCACTAATAAGCTGTTGTATGAACTGAAACGTAATGTAATCTTTTATTAAAAAATGCAACGTTAACAGTCATCTGAACATTTGTTTATTGTATGATATTCATGGTTCAGCACTTACGAAATAAAATCAGTTTGTATTGACTTTAGGATTACATTTTTTTTTCATGATCTGACAATCACATTCATAGATCTTTGAAAACTTTGAAGCAAATAATACAAATAAAAATGGATATATAAGTTTTGCGTTTTTGTTACTTGAAATGAAGTCTACTTTACACTCCTAAAATTTGAACATAACGATACGGGATACCATGTATACGTTACACTGTTACGTAGATTAAGTTAGTTGTAAGAAACTCTTTGAGAATGGCATAACACCCGAAACATATATGTTAGAGAAATATAATCTAATTTGTGAAATATAGGCAAGTGTGTTATTCCTACCAAGTACATCAATAATTGTATAATTTTCATAAAACTAGCAACTTTTGACCTTTACTGATGCACTATTCCTACTTATTTATCAAATAGTTTTAATCTCTTAAAAACGTTGATACTCCCAAGTAATATTTAATAATATAAATGTGAATTTTAAAATCAAATCGTGATCGATTAGTGCATAATTAAAAAATATTTTAAGAATCCATTATTTTCCTGCTAACCAATTTTTGGCATTATTACTTACGCATTCAGAATATCACAGTTCTGTATTAAAACCAAAGAGTAGTAATGTGAAACTTGTTTTTCAACACTAATCCGTCACGTGTGTATAATGCAAATACAGTTAATAAATTAAATAGTTTTTATGATACTCAGATATGGTATTTTGCATTAGGTTAGTTCTAAATATAATAATATTTAACTCGTATTTTCTCATGATGCCTTTTAAATAAATTTAATTTTATAAATCCAGAGAATTTATTTATTTAATTGTGCTAACTATGAAAAGTGTGAAACGGACTTTTATAATTAAAAATATAAGAATCTTAGACTCGGATAAATTTTTCACCTGAACGCAAATCATTTTTCTCTCACATACTTGACCTTGACGAATTTGCAAATCTGGGCTGTCGCCAGGTGTAATTTTTTTTTCTTTTTATTTCCGCATTTTGGGCGAAAGATTGACTGAAACTAAGCCACTTTAATTGACAACTATTTAATCTAGACACACGAGGTTTCTGTTTAAGATAACGTTAACGTGTAGTTGTACTCAAATTTGTGTAAATACTTACATAACTGTAGTTTATGTACAGAATTTAAAACAAGTACAAAAATGTAATTTTTTTAATACAACAACGTTAAAATGATTTTTTCTCTGCTGGTATCTGAATTCATTTCTTCAAATTTTATTGGTAGCTTTTATTTCAACTTTTGTTTGTTTTTTACGTTTTTCGAATTTTCCTATTAGAGTCTAATTTTATATGCAAGGGAAACACTGAAAATTTTTAGAAAATAAAACGGATTTAAACTAATTTAAACATTTGATTATTATTCTTAGCATCACTACATTTTTGCATTCCATAAAAACAGTCCTTAAAGCAATGCTGCCACTCTTCCTGAAACACTTCAGAAGCCAGGTTTTTATAAACTTCCACTGCTACGTCTGATGACGTAAAAGTGATTCCACCCATTTTATTCTTTTAATTTTTGGAAACAAAAATAAATCATAAGGTGTTAGGTCAGGATGTGTGGTTGAAGGTCCATGGTGCTGATATCTAGAGCATCAAGATACTCAGTTGTTAGTTTTGCTTTATGCAACGATGCGTTGTCGTGGTGTAAATTATTTTTCCTTTTGGGCGCTTTTTACGAATGGTAAACAGACATTTGTGTACCATGGTACGTCTTCTAACGCTATAGTACAAAAATATGGTCCGTTTTAGAAAAAAAAAAACTGGCAACCATCTTCTTACTACCACTACAAATTCGTCGGATTTTTGTTGGGTTGGGTTTTGCTCAACAGACCCGTTGAGCGAATTGACTTTTTTTCCAAGATCATAACAATTAATCCATGATTCGTCACCAGTAATGACATTCCAAACCGAATTTGAAATGCCGCCTTGGAAATTTTCCAGTTTTTCTACACCACTTATGTTTTTTTTTATATGGGGAGGCAGTTGTTGTGGTATCTATTGACAATACTGTTTCTTCACGTCTAACAGATGATCTAAAATGTTTTACATTTGATTCATACCAACGCCCAATGTCGCCCGGATAAATTCCGTCAATCTTCCTTAAGCATTGCTAGAATAGCGGAAATGTTCTCATCAGTAACATATTTCTTGGGTGTCCTTCACGAAATTCATCACTAACAAAGAACAGACCACTCTTGAATTCACTGTATAGAATATAAATTGTTGCCTTAGATGGCGCTTCTTCGCCAAACGCATTTCTAAGTCGTTCTTAACATTATTTACGCGTTAATGACGATTTAAAACCGTAAAAAATCACAACCCAGAAATGTTCTCTAGTCTAATTAATTTTTGGGTGAACGCCATATTTTTAAATTATGATAATTAGCAAACTATTAAGAGAAAGTCGAAGAAACTAGATGACAATTAACTCGCAAAACATTAAAAAATTGCTCAGAAACTGTGGAAAAAAAAAATAACAGCGTACCCTTCTTGGGCGTTTTAGTAATTCGTGTTGATAAGAAGTTTATCATTTGTATTGGTATAGAAAGCCAACTTCATCTGATCAGCTCGTAATTATTATTCTAATCATCCTCTCACAGAAGTATAACACCGTCATAGTTATGAGAAACAGAACATCACATATATGCCACAAAACATTTTTGAAAGACAATCTTAAAGAACTTTTCAACAATGGCCATCCTAGGCATATACTTCGAATAATCGATATATATCTCTAATTTTTATGATGGCCCTACTGAGGGCGTTCCTGCAGACAATATCATTTACAAGAAAATTCCATATATTGATGGTCTTACTCATGCAATTGTGTCACCCCTCTAACAATTTAATATTAAAATAATTAAATACAACATCTATACTTTGAAGAAGTTGTATAGTAAGACCAGAGATGTAAAATTACCGTAATATATATTTTTGGTAAATTACCGTGGTAAATTACTGCTCTTTTTTTAACAAGATTTATTCTTGCGTAATTTACCATTTTTTGAGTAAATTACCATGGTAATTTACAACACTTTTTTATTGTTTAAATAAAACCAAAAAAAGTCTTATACATTTTATTAAAGGAAAAAAAAATAAAGAGTACAATATTAACATATTTTAAAATTAAACAATATTCTGAAAATAGAACTAAACAATGATTATTACCATTATGTAATATGTAATGTTATTTACATAACTATTCCAGATCACTCTCAGTCTCAGTATTGCAATTCGAATCAGAACATTCCAACTCTCTGTTGGGAGTTCTTTCAGTGCCGGATTTTCTTTCAGTTTTAAATTTAAATTGACATATACCAACTTAGCAGCTCTTTCATTAGTTAATCTATTTCGTTTTTTACTGTGTATAATACTAAACATTGAAAAACTTCTCTCCGTCCCACATGTTGTTGGTGGGCTGTTCAAAATTTCTATTGCGACTTTACTTAAAGCTGTAGTACAACAAAGTGATTTCCACCATAATTCAGAATTCAATTTGCCTGTCTCTAATGCTTGCCATATAAAATCTTTTGAAAACAATTGTTCTTTCGATTTGTAATAAGCAACTTCAGTCATAATTTCTGCTATATCAGATCCACTAACTAGATGCGTTGATAGTTTGTTAATATATGTCAGTGCTGTGATATATTCCTCGTTATTGAGATTTTTGCCTATAAATTTTGGATCTAGTAAATTGGCAGCCAAATGTATAGGTGTTATAGCCATTTCTCTCCGTGATTTTAAATGTGATAGGACAGCATTTCACAAATAAATAAACACACATAAGATGTTTTAGATTTACACTTTATTAATAAAATAATGACAGCCGTTTCGCTAACACAGTAGCTTCTTCAAATTCAACTTAATACTAAAGATACATACAAGATACAGCGTTAATCAGGTAGTTGACCCAAGTTAAAATTCTAGAAACTATTACATTCATATTTTGCTTTTTGAAAACTATACCATGTCCTACTTGTGTGAGGTTTAAGTATAAAAATATAGTATAAGCAACTAAGAAACAATATTTCAATGGGTGAACAGATTTAACAGTGGGGATGAATTCAAGTCTAATTTATCGTTTAGTAACATTTCTGAGTTTTTAAGTATATTAATTTCTAAAGATTCTAAACAATTTAGTTTTCTACCTTTATTTTCTACATGTATGGTGTCGAATTGTAAATTAAATTCGTGCTCATTCTCTATTAAATGATTAGAGTAGGTTGAGTCAGTTTTCTTATTGATATAAGAATGATAGTGGTCTTGGATTCGTTTTTTAAACGTTCTACCTGTCTGTCCAATATATGTTTTGGTACATGATATATTACAACATATATTGGCCAGACAGGTAGAACGTTTAAAAAACGAATTCAAGACCACTACTTTTTTTTTTTTTTTAATATATATATGTACTTTGAAGTAATGAACCAGACCTTTAATCGCCGACTTATTAAGTTTACCTTATATATATATATATATATATATATATATATACAGCTCGAAAGCCGAAAACGACAAGAACTTATCAAATTATATATTAAACGAACGGCTAAGAAATTGTCTCTATATTAATAAATAGCTGAGGATGAAAAATTAGCAATTTCCAACTCACTGAATATTAATATTTGCTCCTTATAGGGCGTTTCAAATAAACTTGAAAAAAAGCCCTCGTAGCTCAGTGATTAGAACGATAGTCTGGCAAACCGTGGAGTCCCACCTAGGACGAAATTCTTTCAAATAAAAATTTTGAATAATTAGCGTCGAAATTGCACACAGCAATGTTTACTTTCACATTACTTCGCGAAATAACATACTAATTTAAAAATATTTAATATAAAGCCGAAAACTCCAAGAATTTATCAAATGATATATATATATATATATATATATATATATATATATATATATATATATATATTTAGTGTTAATAAGAATTAAAATTTATTTCTTATTTATTTTATTGGCCGTGTCATAATATTAAAATAATAGACTTTTTCTTGGTTTAGCGACCTTTAATGAATTTCATATATATATATATATATAGCAAGCACTACATTTTTCTTAATTTGGTATTTATTTCCTGTACCTATATACCTAAAAACAAGAAGCAGTTTTTTTTTTTTCAAATTTTTGCAGCAACATGTAATACTAGTAATCTAGTTTGCTGTGCTTGAATTTCACTTGCCCCAAATTGCACCATTAAATATTAACAACTGAAAACCCATTAATATTAATGCATAATGAATTAATGCTTATGTATAATGCATAAATATACTTTTTAGTTCATAGCAATACCGGTAGGCCAAATGTTAGGTATCATATTCAAAGAACCATTTATGGACCTGGGATTTTCCGCAACTGATATCTCACTCATAATGAACACCAACGCAGCTTTCGCCATGTTCACCGGTATCATTAATGGTGGTCTCATCAAATACTTGGGTGCTAGGAAAGTATCGATACTTGCTGCCACGTTAGCTACTTTGGGAGTTTTCGCGACTGCATACGCTAATTCTTTCACACACTACATCATATCTTATGGACTTGTCACAGGTTAAATACATACATTCCGTGTCTCCTTAATTAATTTGTCAACATATTCTGCAGCTCTTGGCACGGGTATGGGAATTTCAGCGTATACGTTTGCCCTTAATAGTTATTTTCGGAAAAAAAGGGTGAAAGCCGTTGGATATGCGCTGACACTCTCTGGTTTCGGACCTATATTTATGCCGCAAGTCTTTAGTATCCTTTTGGAATCATATGGTGTTAAAGGTGCTTTAATAATAGTAAGTGGGATTATGGCACACGCTTATGTAAGCGCCTCAATGCTGCAGCCAGTTAGACAGTACCTAATAGAAGAGATTATCGAAGATAAAGATGAAGAAGCCAAAGAGAAGTTATTAAGCAAAGGTATTCATAAGATTATAGCAAAACGCTAAATAATTTTCTGAAAATTTTATAGAATTTATATTGAAATCAAAATATGAAATTCGGTTTATATTTTTTATAGTTTCAACAGAATTTGCTAAAAGCTTAAGCCATTGAGTCCATGGCATTTTAGAATATATGGGTCCCCATAGAGATAAATTTAAAATCGGTTTTAACAGAAATGAAGAACATTTTAGTTAATTTAATTGGTAATTTTTATATTTGAAGATTTCCAAACAAATGCAAACTTAAAATATTTATACCGACACAAGAGGCACTCTTCCTGATTTTTGATTGGCAAAATCATAAATTACTTCTTCAAAGTCTGTACTTCACAGTTCGCTTTCCATTATTTTCAGTTTTGATTAGAAGCATTCCGCACTGAAGTAGTAACGATTATGCATAAAAATAGTCTAATTGCTATTTTTACGTTCGGAGAAACGTCTTAGATGTTATCTTGTTTTAAAAATTATAGCCTCTTCACTTTCGCTATTCTGCACTTCTTTCAAATATTCTGTCAGATGTGTAAATTTCATCTCCAATTCGAGATAAGAAGCGAAACTATTAACTGATTTTCCAATCTCTGTTTTAGATACGGTCAGGGTATCAATTATAGGAATAAAGTCTCAAGTTTTAATTTTTGTTTGCCACTTAATGGCACAGATGGCGTAAATCCATCAAATTTAAAACAGAAATAGAAAAACACCCTAACCACAATATATATCAATAAATACTATATACGGATTTCGGCAACTAAGTTGCCATATTCAGTAGAATAATCTTAAAACTGAAAAATGTTAAAGGTAGCGTTTTGTTGAGTGTTATTCAGTGGGATAACACTGAGTGTTAGCCCACTGGCGATTTGGTGAAGAGCATATCTTCTAAGGTTTACCTTAGGCAAAAACGCTACGATTGACATTTTTTCAGTTTTAAGGTTATTCTACTGAAGATGGCAACTTAGTTGCCGAAATACGTATATAGTATTTATTGATATATATTGTGGTTAGGGTATTTTTCTATTTCTGTTTCAGATTTCAAGCCACCGTCTCCACCATTTTCTGATCAAATTTAAGTTACTTTCTAGATTTTATTCTTTGAGTGAACTAAATGGATTGCGGTGCCCTAGACTATAGCCCAGCGAGACCAAACATAGAGATAGGCCTGGATTCTGATAACAACTAGAATGAAGATGTTCTAAAACGTTTTCTTTCTTACAAAATACAAAAATGTAAAAATATATTTGTATATGCATAAATGAACAAAAAAAAAGCATTTTATCACGAATAGCGAAGCTATTACTGAAAAGAAGATATACCCTTAAATGTGTAGTCCATAAACTCGTAGTCTAAATAGCTCCAATACACTATGAAAAGATAGCATATTGATGTTATTATCATCAAGTATAGATATAAAATGCGTACATATAACGTATACAGTGTGTCCGCGGATGGTCTTAACTATACTTCCAAAACTTATTTTCAATTTTTCGAAAAAGTCATTCTTCATAAGTTTTTTTGCCTGTTATATAAATACGAATCACGTTGAGAAAATTCTATTATGTTGTACAAATTTGAAAAATCAAAAACTTTTAAATTAAACTTCTTTGAAGCACCGAAATGAAATAGCTTAACAGAAGACATCAATAATATCTTTATTTAACTTAATACAGTGAAGTAGATAACAAAAAGTAAAACTTTATTCAATATGAAACCCTCTTACATCAACGCATTTTTCCATCCTGTTTCGAAATTCGATATAAACATTGTGAATCGTATCTAGTGTCACTGAGGCAACGGCATCAGATTCCATCAAAATCTCAATATTATCTTGCAAGTTAGTGGCATACACTTTTGACTTAAAATGCCCCCATAGAAAATAATCCATTGCGGCGAGGTCCGGGGACCGCGCTGGCCAGTGTATCGGTCCATCTATCCATTTTTCGGGAAAATGTTCATTAAGCTAATTTCTGACAATCACTACACTATCAGCTGGGCAGCCATCTTAGAATATCATATTTCTTCTAAATTCCAAATTTTCTTCTTCCAATGTTAGCGCACACCATACTTTGACTTTCTTAAACTTCTGGCTATTTGTATACATCCTATGGTGCAGATTTTCCTTTGCCCATAAGTGGCAATTTTGACTAGAGATTATCTCATTTGTTGTGAACGAATATGATATGATGGTAATGGCGACGGCTTTTCAGAATACGATCACCCATTAATAAAGAGAATTCTAGTCGGTATGAATCATCGCCTTCTTGAAGTTTATGAATAAAGATTGGTTTTAATGCGTGAAATTTATTTGTGGATAGATTTTTTTGTAGAGGAATTTTAGATACACCACTTATCTGATTCGCTCTTGCTCTCAAAGGAAGTCGAGTATTATTGCGGAATGATTCTTGTACTAAAATTGTTGCAGCATCACTGTCATCGTAAGTCTTTTTTTGTTTTTTTCACATCTTTACATTACCATAGAGATCAAATTTACGTACCAAGTTTCTTAGAGTATTTACCGAAACTTGTATACATGGAAATCTTCGATGGAAAATATCAATTGCCTATTTACAGGACACCTCTCCAATACTATAACACTTGATCAAGTAAATGCGCTGCTCTAAGGTCATCATCTTTCTGAAGATATCAGTTGACAAATGTTATGAATTGAAGTTTTAGTAACAACAACTCCTATGAAAAACCTTAATTTGACTTTCTGATTTTTCGTTTTAAGCTCTTTCATTTCAGTAATTCAAAAAAAAATTAATTTCAAAGTTTTTAATTTTTTAAATCTACATTTTTGTTTTAATGGGCATCTGTACAACCAAATCGAATTTTCTCAACGTGACTTGTAGTTATATAACAAGTAAAAAACTTCTGAAGAATTTTTTTTTTCGAAAAATTAAAAATAAGATTTTTTACAAATATAGTTAAGTCCATCCGCGGACATACTGTATAAATAATGATTTACACTTGGTGTTAATAACATCCATATCTTGCCATGGAATACTGGAGCCATCTAGGCTACGGGTCAATGGATTACACATTTAAATGAATATGTTCTCTTCGCTAATAGCTTCGCTATTCGTGAGAAAATGCTTTGCCAACGTGCCTCTCTTGGCCGTCAGATGTTCTCTTAGCATTTTGAAGGTTAAGAACGTGCTTTACTTAGCGGCAGCAATTAGCAATTGATATGTTTCGATTACGTGCACTGACGAGATCCAACAGATCGAAACACGTCTATACGTTGAAGTAATCATTTTATTATTTTATTGATCGACACAGCTATCATATTTATAACGTGCCTTCTAAAACTTTCCTCATTAGAGACTGGCCATGCTCATTCAAAATTATACGTTTGTGACATTACTTGTACAGTCACTAACTATTATCAAAAAGCATGACCATCTGTAATGAGGAAAGTTATACAGCTATTTCACTTGATGTAGATATCTAGGATATGCACTCAATAAATTTCCGATCAAACCTTTGAAAAACACGGCCCACTTTCTCAGTAACAGCCTTGTTGAATCTATACTACGAAAAGCATGCCACGCAAATCTTTTATATGTTGGGTGCTTTGTAAGAAGTTCCAAGTAACGCTGATCACGTGGGATGAAGTGCACAGAACGATACATTCTTCAATAAATAAAAGTAATTTATGCAGGGTTCGTTTTGGTTTAATTTTCTTCTATCAACAATTCTGAGACCTTGGTCCGATACTTCTAATGTACAAGATTGGGGTTCCGCGTAGTTAACTCTTAATCCTACAATTCTTCTAGCAGCTTGACAGACAACATATTGCTATGAATAGTGGGTTCGCGCTTGAATGAATCACTATTCACCACAACACGGTCCAACTTTAATGCTCAATCGGTTACTTTACTTTTATAAAACAGCTTTTCTCTCAGGGTTTCCAATGGAACAAGTGGTACTTCTCTTCTACAAAAAATACTCGGCGGCAAAATCAAAAATTTACTCAAAAGGAACAATAAAGTCACAGTTTCCAGATAAAAGTTTTATTAAAAAAATTAATCTTTATGAAATATAAAGACCTGTGTATTACATGTGCACATAGAGGTAAACTTAATTTGCTGATAATAACCGCTAAGCAAATTTAAACATCCTCTTATGACTCGCGAGCAAGAATAATTACTAATAAATCACAAAGATATTTTTAATTAACACCCCAAAATAACAAAGTCAAAAATGTAAACAGAATACAAACTGTCAAACCGAAAAATATGAATAAGACCTGCGCAGATATCACAGGTATAAAAACCAACCTTGAAAATAAAATCGTTCTAGAATTTAAACGTTAAAAAAAATTTTACTTGACGCAGAAAAATATCTTTATCATTCATATATCTTAATTTATATCAATATATAGAAATTCATATAACTGATTACACAAAAATAAATGCATACAATCAAGAAATAATATAATAACTGTGAAATAAAACTTACGTAGGTTTTTTATCACATATAACAAAGAGACCACGTGAAAATAAGAGAGTAATTAACCCTTAAACCGAAACATAGTTTTATTGTATGTAATGAGAAATATCCGGTCACACAGACCGGTCGCTAAAATCTTCTAAGTATATGTATATATTTCCATATTTTTCAGAAAAACTATATTCTTTTTGCAGTAAATTTTAATCTAAACAAATTTAACGTTTATTTACTTAAACAAATACAGTAATTTAAACATTACAAAATATAAAGTTTAATCTGCTGAAACAAGTTAAAGTTCTTTGGTGGCACAGCCAATGCACACTTTTCTGCTACACTCTAAACAAATAGCATGATTACATTTTATGCATTTGTAGGACGTTTTCCTCTCCTTACGAGGTGGGCAGTTAGAACAAGTTTTGCGTTTCTGAAGTTTGTCGCATGGAACTTCGTCAGTCGTATTTTGCAGTTCCTCAGGAATTATTTGACGTATTAGTGACTTGAGATCTCTAGGAAGGTTTGGAATTGCTAATCGTCTTTGAAGATGCGATTCCAAGAGTGACAGCCAAACTTTTAATAAAAGGGCTTCTATTTATTGGAGGATTTTGAGAACAACACAAATACAGTATGAAACTGTTGACACAGCTTACATTTACTAGAGTGCTAATGGCCATCTTCTTGTTCTCCTATTGGATGAATACAAAGCACTTTTCATGTCCAGAAGGTCTACACCACTTTTTGTTTTATTTTATTTTTTATTTTATTATTTATTTTTATTTTGGTTTATTTTTATCAGAATCTGTTGCAGGCTTGTCATGCATAGATGATATAAGCACAACTGCTTTATTAGTTTTTGGCACAATTGACAGCAATGTTACCGGCATATCGGAAGCGAATCCATAAAGTGCTGACCCGACTGGCTTGGATTTTTTTACTTTAAACTCTGGTGGTATAACAGTCTTGTTTTGTTTCATAGTACCTACGTATGTCAGAGATCTTTTTCTAAGTTCTTCTACTCTAACGAACTAAACCAGTTGTCGCCCGTAACGTTTCGGTTCGATCCTTCAAGTGGTTTGCACAAGCGTATAGTGGATTGTGTGGGTCTCGACAGCTTGCGTTCTTCTTCGGAAAGTCCAATTCCATCACTGTCTCTTCCTGTGTAAATATAGGCGTTAAAAAGGTAAGAAGTATCAAAGTCAGCTAAGCATTGAATTTTTATGCCATATTTCGCTGGTTTCTTTGGCATATACATACGAAACCCACATTTTCCTCTGAAAGGCACAAGCATTTCGTCCACTGTCACATTACTACTAACGCAGTACATTTCTTGAGAGTTTTGTATGAACGAATTGAATATTTCGTAAATAGCAGCGGCACGGTCGTTCTTTTTTCTTTCATCACGAGTTGTGGAATCATCAAACTTGAGGCAAGTCGCTAAGACTTCGAAACGCTTAACGGACATAGTTGCTCTAAAGATAGGCCTCCCTGTCAAATCTTTTGCGAAGAGCGACTTCATATTTTCATGGCCAGATTTAAAAATTGCAGTTAGCATTAGTAACCCGATAAAAGCTTGTATTTCTACAGAATCAGTGTTTCGGTAATTTGACATATTACTTTCAGGTTTTAATTTATTTCTAACTGAAATTAGTTTCGAATTGGTATAAAGGACAATTTTATCAATCATTTGTGTGTCAAATAAACACTTCCAAATTTCGATTTTATCAACACTTTCCAACTGGGTAGATTTTCGGGTTGTGATAACGTAATGCAGCTGTGTGTATGCAATCAATCTCAACCAGGTCACAGCCTCGTCCCAGTAACGCAAGTGTAACGCGTGTTACAAATACGACCTCGCTGACGCAAGTTGTTTCCAAACACAAGCCAAACACAGCTACATGTCAGGGTCTGTATTACATTCCCTAAGTAGTCCGAGGACCTTCTCTTATGTATATATACTGTAGTGTAAGAAGCATCAAGATCATTCTAGTCTCATTCTCATTCAGAGTCAGAGATTCAGTCTACATACTAGTTAGTAAGAATGTATATATTTGTTATGCAGTTTTAAGTGTTGTTATGTATTAAATATATGTTACCCGAACTATGTGTATCATTTAACGGGACAACGATATCTGCATGACGGCTCAATGATGTAGCCCTCAGGACCAGGCTAACATCACGTGGCGTCCTGCCACGAAGTGCGCTAAACGGCACTAATACCACATGCCGATCCTCCAGGCACTTAAGGCCCCACTGTTAGCACATGGCGATTCTGCCTAAGGGCTTAAGGCCCCACTAGTATTACATGCCGATCCTCCAGGCACATGGAACCTTATCACGTAAGGCCCTAGTATTACATGGCGATCCTGCCAGCCACAAGTATTACATGGCGATCCTACCTGTCCACACCACACCATGTAATTGTCGTATAATATTATGTTTTGCTGTTTTTCGAATGGTAGAACTTACCGTTTTTAGCCATTTAAACTATTTCTTAATTTTTTTTCCAATAAAAAACTGCGCTTCTCCCTTCCTTTCTTGAATATTGTTTTCTTCTACAATAATTTCCTGTTCAGCGCTTAAAAGATCATCTTCTGAGTCACTACTCATACTTCCATTGTCGTTTTCTACATCTCTTTCTTGTGTAGTCTGCTCCTCATCATTTAGTACATAGTCAGGATCCATATCTGAGTCGTCAATCTCCTCGCCTTCGTCAACCTCATCTTCACTTTCTAAATACCACTCCATAAGTCTTTCTTCAAAATGTTTATCCAGAAAGCGGACTCTCTCTTTTCGTGGACGTTTTGAAACATTTCCACTACTTGTAGAAGGAATATCCATGATGCAAGTCTAAAGAAGTAAGAACGCCTCTTTATAGTAAAAGCATTTCAAGTCTTTTTTTATAGTACAGAATACGAAACATCCGGTACTACATACCTGTATAATCCTTGGCGTAATGTGAAACACCCGGTCTGTGAGACCGAGACCTTTTCAAAAAATGACATGTACTCTAACACAAACTGACAACTACTAAACGATACCAACTGTATTACGTAGTAAAGTAGTTGGTGATAGTATATTCGGGATGGGAGACGCGCAGGTAAAACAGGGTTGCCACACTTTAAGCTAATATAGCACTAAAGGTCACAGAGACCGGTGTTTCGGTTTAAGGGTTAAATTCAAATTAAGAAGTATACACACTCGTATAAATTCGTTAATTAGAAAAGCAAACACATAACACAATGAATTCAAAAAACAAAAACCGACTTTAATTGAAATGAAAGATAAAGAAGATCTTATCTCCCTATACAGGACTCTCTTATTCTAAGTTCAAAATGTGTCTAAGGAAATAGGCCGACCACATGGCAAACCAAATCCCCGGTCAAAATCAAATAAAAAAAAAGTTAATATTCATACAATATACAGAGTTTTCGGAAAATATAATTTAATATAAAAATAATATTTTTCACTAAATGTTCACTGAATGTTGCAGGGAAAAATCCACTGCACATCCCCTAGAATTTATGATGAAAAGGCCAGGACATGTCAAACTCTTGTTCATTATAAATTTCATCTCACTCGTCGCACCAAAGACAGTATCGCACTCTGTCTGGATCCATCCCCGCACTCAGCTGTCGCAGTATGTCATGCTGGAACATCGTCGACATGCAGCAGTGGAGCGAACGGTAGCAGAGCACTTCTATAATTACTATCTTCTTTCCATAACATTTCCAAATTCAAATTTCAAAACTTCAGCAACATTATTATATTCTGACATTATAAATTAATCAACTTATGTCATTTGTGCTTGGACATTTTAAATAAAGAAGCTTATGTCAGTTTGGCTGTTGACATAGTAACTAGGCTCGTACCATACATCATAGCCGAAGGAACACTCCAGAGCAACAGTAGTCGGCGAAATAGTTGAGCTCCCTCAACTTCCTGGACATGTGTCACTCCCATGGATTTCATAGATAAAAGAAAAATAATATTTGCAAAAATGCAATTATAAATCATCATAACCAACAAATCATTTCATATAATAATGCAATCATCAATCATCAAATATTAAAAATCATATTTATATATCCTTAATCACTATCGTTTCCCTTCAATTAATCAATCCTCTTGTACCATAAACTTTCATTTCAATTAAAGTCGGATTTTGTTTTTTGAATTCATTGTGTTATGTGTTTGCTTTTCTAATTAACGAATTTATACGAGTGTGTATACTTCGTATTTTGAATTTAATTACTCTCTTATTTTCACGTGGTCTCTTTGTTTTATGTGATAAAAAACCTACGTAAGTTTTATTTCACAGTTATTATATTATTTCTTGATTGTATGCATTTATTTTTGTGTAATCAATTGTATGAATTTCTATATATTGATATAAATTAAGATATATGAATGATAAAGATATTTTTCTGTATCAAGTAAATTTTTTTTTAACGTTTAAATTCTAGAACGATTTTATTTTCAAGGTTGGTTTTTATACCCGTGATATCTGCGCAGGTCTTATTCATATTTTTCGGTTTGACAGATTGTATTCTGTTTACATTTTTGACTTTGCTATTTTGGGGTGTTAATTAAAAATATCTTTGTGATTTATTAGTAATTATTCTTGCTCGCGAGTCATAAGAGGATGTTTAAATTTGCTTAGCGGTTATTATCAGCAAATTAAGTTTACCTCTATGTGCACATGTAATACACAGGTCTTTATATTTCATAAAGATTAATTTTTTTAATAAAACTCTTATCTGGAAACTGTGACTTTATTGTTCCTTTTGAGTAAATTTTTGATTTTGCCGCCGAGTATTTTTTGTAGAAGAGAAGTACCACTTTTTCCATTGGAAACCCTGAGAGAAAAGCTGTTTTATAAAAGTAAAGTAACCGATTGAGCATTGAAGTTGGACAGTGTTGTGGTGAATAGTGATTCATTCAAGCACGATCTCACTATTCATAGCAATATGTTCCTTTATGAAGAAGTGTTTCAACTGATCCTAGGTATCCTAAAAGGTAGCGTCCCCTTCTAACATGTTCGCATTCAGAATTCCAGTCACTATAGTCACAGTTTGCAGCATAAGCATATGGAAAAATACCCATACGCTCCGTTCGAAAATTAATTCCTTCACACCACAAATCGTCTCCTTATTTTTGTACATAAATTGAATGTACAACTTCGATTTCATTTTCATGTCTGGTAATTGTGCAATCCTCTGTGAGATGCTTCTAGCATGCCGGAGTAGGGTATGCCGCCATCCGTACAGGCAGAAGATGTTTCCAATAAAGGAGATATAGACTTTCGTATATCTGTCGGTGAGTTCTATGGCCATTTCTGCATCTGATAAAAATCGCTCTGAATTTGGAGACTTACTGTCGCATAAATTACTGCATTTCCATATTAATAATGAATTGGGTCCACTTCCAGAACCACCGAGGCCATGTGCTTATATACCCTGTATATGTCCATGTGTTACAGATGTGTGTTTAGATTTTTGTATTTTGTATTTACACTTCATGTTAATAACATCGATATGCTGTCTTTTCGTGGTTTCCTTTCTTCCTAGATTTACAGTTAGTTATAGTTTTAGGACACTTTTTTACATTAATATAACTTTATTTAACCAATATTATGATAATTAATACTCGTTTATATTTCTAGAAGAAGACTCGAATAAGCATCCAAAGAAACCACCAGTCAGGAAGGTATTAACACTGGAGGACGTAGGATCTATATGTAGCTTACACACTCCATTAGATGGGAGCATACCTTCATTGTATCTTGAAGAGTATATCGCATCAAGAAAGCAGCCAAGCGATAAACCACTACCAGCAAAGTACTTAAAAGTAAAAAGCGAAAGCAATATTAAAGGAATGGTATCGGGAGATCCTGGCGACGTCGCCTTAAATACGAACAAAAACCGCGCAACTTTCCTGAAGAATACTTACCACAAAGTTTACAGCGATAGTAACATTAAAGGAATGACGCTACGTGAGAACGAGGATTTTGTCGTAGACGTCAACAAGAACGAAAAGGAACAGAATCACACGAATTGTCTGAAAAAGTTCGGCAAAACTATAGTCGAAGTGTTTGATCTAACACTGCTAAAAGATCCATGTTTTGTTAACATGATGATAGGGATGTCATTAGCTGTGTTTGCCGAGATTAACTTCTCAACGCTTACTCCATTTATAATGTTAGATTATAAATTAAATACTCAACAAATTGCCACGTTCATCTCAGTACAGTCCATAACAGATATCATCTTTCGATTTGTAACGCCGTATGTAAGTGATTTGTTCAAGCAACCTGTGAGAGTTATGTATATATGGGCTTTGTCGTTGATGATCATAACTCGATTTAGTAAGTAAATATGAATCCTTTTATTAAAAATTTATAGTTATACCCATAGAACTTTGACAAATACTTGAAAATTTCTATTGCAACCTAGCTTAATTGCTGCGTACATATTTTAATGACGATTTTAACGACCTTAGTTGACAGAAAACAAATAGATTTTAACTGGGACAAATGTAACCTTTACGTAACAAGTAAACATTAAAAATAAACTATCTAAACGTGATTGCTTCTGCGATTCCGGAATCGCAGTCTATAGAGCTTGATAGAACAAAATTTGCCACTTACCTTTAAGGTGAGCCATCAAACTTTGCTTCATTGACGAAACTGATGACGTCTATTAAAACAGAAACACGTGTATTTGGCTGAAGTGAACGTTGGAAAATACGAGGTGTATGTCCATGTGTACAGATATAGATATGTGTTCATATGTGTACATATCTGTTTCATTTGAAATGATATTTTATTAAAATTTATCCCTCTGTTAAATCTTGTTAAATCAGTATCTTTCCGCAAAGCGTCAATTTCTATGTTTTATCTTCTAGAATTATGAATTAACTAAGAATAAAAAACGAGATTGTCGTGAGGGCGTTCCAACATTTAATTCAATTTCGACCAATATCTTGTGATTTATTTTACACATAAACCAGTCTATTTTAGTTTGTATTACTCGACAAACTTTTTAATTGCATAAGCGTTCGCATTTATTATGTCCTCGCAGCTAGTAATCATTCTCATAATTATTTAGTACAAAGTTCGCGTCATCTTTGACCAATTCAAGTATTTGTAAAACGCCAACCAATTAAGAAAATTAATAAACCTACGCAGAATAGAGTACATGTTTGAAGAAATAATCTAAAACGTGTAATCTTAACAACAATTTGGAGTGCTCTTATATTCTAACTAAATATATTTTTGGCAAAGCGCAGCTTACGCAATTCGTTTTATGAATGATGCAAACGACTTGCAATAAAATAACCCATGCTCAATTCCCCTTTAATTTATTCTTATTACGTTTTTAAATAAATAATTTTTTTTTTAAATAAATATTGTTAAAATTGTTTTTCTTTAATTACAGCTTTATTCTTAACCGATGATTACATACCATTACTAGCATGTTCCGGTTTCATAGGACTTGCTAGGGGATTCAGAACGGTTTATTGGGTTCTGGTGGTCCCTAGCAGTGTCCCAATTGAAAGGCTACCTTCCGCAATGGGTCTTCAATACACATGTAACAGCATATTCATGTGGGTTGGAGGACCATTCTTAGGTAAGTATAAATACTCAAAAAAGGTATAAAACCCCTTACCACAATTATTAATCGTATCCTAAATACGTATTTCGACAACTAAGTTGTCATCATAAGTAGAAAAAAACCTCTAGTCAAAGTGTTGAACATCGGGCAAAGTAAAGCTAACAATACAGTGTTGTTAGCTTTACTGTGTTAGCTTTACTGTCCCCATGTTCAATACTTTGATTAGAGGTTTTACCTACTGATGATGACAAGTTAGTTGTCAAAGTACGTATTTAGGATACGATTATTAATTGTGGTAAGGGGTTTCATACCTTTTTTGAGTTTTTACTTAACCACAGTCTCCAGAGAAAAGCTTTTTAAATATAAATAAATAAATTTTGTTAATGACTTGATATACGAGGATGGTATGATAAATACCTAGTGTTAAGGAATACAACGCAATTGTTTCGCATTTAGTATATTTATTTCTCGACTTAATCTCCTTATAGCTCTATACGTTTAGTTTAGCTATGTTATCTTTATTAAGCCGTCCAAATAATAAGATTCGTCAAAGTCTGCAAAATAGACTCTGTTTCGGCAATAACCTGTACATATAACGTAAACTGCTTTCAGTCAAGGCATTTTTTCAATTTTGGAAAACGAAAGAAGTCACATGGAGCCAAATTCAGCGAATATTGGGGATGGGGCACCAATTCGTACCGTAAATCAACTAATTTTGCTGTCGTTATTGCTAATGAATGGTCCGGGGCACTATCATGCTACTAGAGAATCTTTTTCTTCGCTATGTGGGGCCTTTTTCTTTTTAGTTCAAGGTCAAATCAGTCCAATAAATTAGCATAGTCCTTGTCCCTTGTTATTCTTCCCTTTTCCAAATAACCAATTATGATTATGTTTTGAGAATCCAAAATTATCGTCGGCCTAACTTTCCCGGCTAATGAAATCGGCTTCGTCTTCTTTGGTGCACGTTCGCCGATGTACTGACTGACCTTTGGTTTCTGTCGTCCATCCATGTGTCATCTACAGTCATATAACGCCGTAGAAACTCACTCATATCGCGTTAAAGATGTCCAAACATTACGTTGAAGTTATCATGCGATGCCGTTTATGCAGATGCAAATTTAAAATTGATACACATTTTTCTATATTAGAACATATTTGTCAATATTTTGTGCATATTGCGAAGAACTTGTCTTTTGGGTTGGTTTGAATAAAACTAACGGTAATTAAAAACACATTGTATTAATAATAAAATAAAATACGCTAATAACACTTAACTAACTATAATAATAACAACAATATTCATATTTACATATATAACAATAATTATTTCGCATTTATAGTAATGATATTAACACGGTAGCGATTGGTGCTTGAGTGCCTTGAAATCCTCTCGAGCGCTGTATATAGTCCTGCAACGCATTCGAGAATCTTCCGTGCTCTTCTCTCTGGTGTTTTCCAGAGGCTTCTCGGATGTGTTGACGCGTACAGCGGGTGACGTCATTGCATTACTTATATCACAATATTTTTGTCAAAATATGTGCGTATTTTTTGTTCATATACAGGCTGTTTCCTATTAACTTGGCCAAACTCTAGGGTCGTATTCTAGTCAATAAAATAATCATAAAAGTCCATATACAAAATTTACGGAAAACGCTCTCTCAAATAGTTGTGATTGTTTTTCGCTATTGTTAATAATTTCTCAAATTATGGAATATAACTTTATTATTGTATTACTTATAACATTTTATTACTTTAACGATTGCTCGAAGTGCCCAGATTGGGCAATAACGTCTCACAGCATCTTATCATCGATTGTCTTATACGGTGAAAAATTCCAGGAGTTAACTGATTTAAAACCATTCTCGATCCGTTGTCGGAGAATTTGCGCATTTATAATTGGTGTTTGATACACGATACTTTTTAAATGTCCCCATAAGAAAAAATCACATGGATTGCAATCAGATGATTTAATCGGTCCTGCCCTTCCAATCCAATGATTAGGAAACCTCGTATTCAAGAAGTCTCGTTCAGCAACGCTAAAATTTGCAGGAGCCCCACCTTGCATGAACCATAAATTTGGACGTATTTGCAATGGAACTTTATCCAGCAACGCTTCTAACTCTTCCTCTAAAAACTGCCTGTAATACTGACCATTAAGTCTCGGTGGTAAAAACACTGGTCGCAATAGAAAGTTGTCAACTATGCCGGCCCAAACGTTGTAGAAAAATCTTTGTTGATGTCGAGTATGTGCAATTTCATACGAATTCACGTCCGACCATCGATGATTATTACGAATATTCATTATTTCATCTCTTGAAAAACTGCATTAATCGGTAAAAAGAACACTATTATGAAAATTAGGGTCATTGCATTGTTCTAAAAACCAACGACAAAATTGCAATCGCGAAAGAAAATCGTTATCTGAAAGAGCTTGCACTGTCTGTACATGAAACGGGTACAATAATAGGTCATGATGAATATTCCAAACAGTCTTCGATTAAATACCAAAATCAGCAGCAGTTGATCTAGTACTTGTACTTGGGTCAGCATCAACTATCTCAAGAATATCTTCTTCTGTAGCAGCATTACGAACTGTTCGGTTGGCCCCACAGTCGAAAGAAACCTTCGCGAAGGATCCTGTTTCCCCAAGACGACGATGAATATCCGCAAAGGTACCTTTAGCTGGACAATGTAGCCCTGGATATGTTTCACGATACAACCGGACAGTTTCTAGAGAAATTCCGTTCGCAAATCCATAAGTCAAATGGATTGTCATTTCTGCATGTATGTATTTATACATTATTAGAAACTTAAAAGTGTTACACTTCAATATGACATGTATGTATGAAACTTAACCGTCGTGACCCCGGGTGGGGTGAGTTCCCACCCCAGGTTGAACTTTTCAGTCTGTATTTTTTGTAATAGCCGTTTTATCCTGTTTGCATCTCCTTACATTGTTCTTTGTACTTTTAGGAACTTGTTAAATCAGAAAATAGTCGAATCCAGTTAACGGTTTTTCAGATTTATTTGAAAACTAGTAGTGATGCGCTGACGGGGTGAGAATTCACCCCACGTGGTATTAGGTGCGATACACCTATCGGATGCTGTTTCGTCAAGTTTTTCAGATATTCCTTATTATGGTTTCTTTATAGGATGACTAAGTACCAGATTGCCTCATTTGGATTTTTCTGTGTGAGGTAATTAGCATAATTGGTTCATAGAAAGTCCATATTCAGTCTTATCTGCAATTTGCAATTTCCTGAAAATTTGTAAAGAAATAATCCAAGTAGATACTACGCTACTTACATAGGAATCATTATGAATGCAGTAATTACCCTATTAGGTTATACATATTTGCAGAATTGTGCCGATGTGATTAGAAATTCCATGAAGCCGTTTTAAAAAGCGAAATTTTACAAAAGCATTTTGCGTTAGGGTGCGCTATTCATTACGGAATGCGATAATTATCCCATTAGGCTTATGAAAGTTTGGGAAAATATTTTTAGACTTCTTGAAGGGATATAAATACACTTAAGTTCTCTACTGGATTCTATACTTATTCCTGAATTGTCAGTGTAAAGAGTGTGCGAAGGTGTGTTTCAACTGCGTGTGAACGATGGCTAACAAAGTTTCATCTCGAACGCGAAGGATTGTTGAAATGACTCGAGCTCTTCATGAGTCCGGTGAGCAAATATACCTCTCATGGATTCTATGTAATATTGGCGAAAATATTCTAATGTTTCGTATATTTTTCATTATGTATAGATGAGGAATTCGAGAACTGTTTTGATCCTGATTTGTATTCGGAGGAGCTAGATGAATCTTCAGAAAGTGAAGATAACTTAGAAGAGATTATACAAGACGATGGCGATATTGCGGTTGAGTCCGAATATGAAGACGAGATCATTCCAAACGACATCCAAGATATGTTTTTTTTGCTAAAGATGACATATTTTGGTTGAAGGAGCCCTTGAAACGAAAACGGCAGCGATCGAAAAATATAATTACGGTTCCTCCAGGTGTTGCTCCCCAAGTACCTAAGTCCAGCAGTATGGCAGAAGTGTTCAAGTTATTTATTTCTGCTGATATGGTAAACTTCACAAATCAACGACGGGCTTACGAAACTGAAAATTGTAATGGCGGGGTAGATGATATGATTTGGAAGGATGTCGACGAAACTGAAATATATGCCTTTATTGGTTTGTTGGTATGTGCTGGAGCACTAAAGGCTAATCGTGAGCCCATTCGGATGCTGTGGCAAGATGACCCCTGTTTCCATCGTCTAATTTTTTCGGCAACAATGCCCCGACGCAGATTTTCGCAAATTTCCAGTTGAATGAGATTTGACGATAAAGATACAAGGCTAATGAGAAGGTCAACGGACAGATTAGCACCTATACGAGATGTAGATGAGATTTACATAAAAAAACTGTTCAATGTATTTCATCCCAACATTACACTTGACAGTAGACGAACAACTGAAGCTGTTTCGTGGTAGCTGTCCTTTCAGGGTCTACATGAAGAGTAAGCCTGCCAAGTACGGCATAAAAATTTGGATTCTCGCTGACGCAGAGACTTCCTACTCCAAAAACTTGCAAATCTATTTGTGAAAGGTGGAAAATGTCCCAGAACGGAACCAGGGCAAGAGGGTAATTCTGGATTTAGTTTCGTGTTTGGGTCGTGGATATGGGATCACGACAGACAACTTTTTTACTTCTTTGGAGTTGGCTGAAGAGTTACTAGACCGAGAACTTACAGTGTGTGGAACACTAAAGAAAAATAAAGCTTTCATACATTCAGAATTCTTGCCACAATGGCAACGTCCCGTATATCCCTCTATTTTTGCATATCAACCAGAGGTGACCATGGTATCGTATGTTCCAAAGAAAAACAGAATCGTAATTTTACTATCATCTGAACATCACGATGGTATCGTTTCGGAATAACAGCACAAGAAACCGGATATCATATCTCACTATAATACTACCAAGGGTGCGGTTAATACACTAGATAAGATGGTGGCAGAATACAGCTGTAACAGACAATCCAAACGATGGCCAGTCGTCCTCTTTATGAATTTTATCGACATTGCTGCAGTGAACGCTTTTGTTTTATGGATACATCTTCACCCAGATTGGAAATCAGGTTGCCGCCAGAAAAGACGATTGTTCCTTTTGGAATTGGGGAAAGAACTAGTAGAACCCGTATGAGGAGGAGGATTAGCAACGCTGCCATATGCTCCAGGCTAACTAGAAAGACAGTTCAAGAGATAAACGCAATATTAGACGACACCAGCAAGCAGCCCAAAGCAAATTAAGAGGAATCTGTACAACCGGCGTGCAAAACAAGAAAACGAGGTCGATGTCATGTGTGTTCTAGGTCAAAAGACAATAAAGTGCAATCAAAATGTACCTTGTGTAAAAATTTTGTATGTCCAGAACCAGAACACAGTAAAACAACGAAAATATGTAAAAAATGTTAAATTTGATTATACAGAATGTACCCAATTACATTTTAGCAATAGACTTTTTTTTTAATTCTTCTTTTATTAAATTGCCCAAATAACCCAAACAGCACTCAAATATGACCAACAAATAATAATTCGTTTATAGGTTCCTTCGTACGAAAATTTAGAGTGTGAAAATTAAGAAAAAAGTTGGGGTGAGCATTCACCCCACGCGGTATCAGGAGTTTTGAAAATCACCCGGGGCCACGAAGGTTAATGTCAATATTGACATGAAAATGTTTATCTTTGTCTTTTGTCTTTTTGTGGACGAGATTTCGGGCGGTTGACCATCCTTCGAATCTCAAGCCACCGATTACTATGATTATATGGATGAACTTTATTCGAGCAATCATTAAAATAACAAAATGTTTTGAGTACTAATAAAGTTATATTCCAGAATTTTCGAAATTATTAACAATAGTGAAAAACCATCACAACTATTGAAGAGAGCGTTTTCCGTAAATATTGTATATATATATATAACTGGCTATACATTCCTTACGGAATTGGAGCCGCTGCTTGAGCTCTTCTGACTATCATTATGGGGCGGTTCGTCACTCCTCTCCATTTTCTTGTTTGTTTGCATTTACAGGTTGTCATGTTTCTTTGCTTCATCTGCTATTTGCCTCCACACCTTTCTATCCTTTATCTTCTCTCGCCAGTTAATGATTCCCATGGCCCTTATGTTATTAATCACTTGGTCCTCCCATCTTAACTTAGGTCTTCCTTTGGATCCACTTTCCTGCGGTTTCCATTTCATTATTTTCCTTGATATTGATTCTTCCTCCTTTCTCATTATGTGTCCATACCAACGTATTCTTTTCGATTTGATTTCCTTTACTATATCTTCTCCGTTTAGTATTTCTCTTATAGCTTGGTTAGTTAATCGTCGATACTGCTCCTCGCTTATCCTCTCCGGTCCATAAATCCTTCTAATTATCTTCCTTTCGAAAAATTTTTAATTTTCTGCATCCTTGCTTGTAATGCACATAGTTTCCGCCGCATATAAGACTGTCGGTCTTATCGCTGTTTTGTACACTTTCAATTTTGTTTTCCTACTTATCTTTTTACATCTCATTATCTCCCTATACCTGTAGTATGCGTTGTGTCCCGATTTTATTCTTTGTGCTATTTCTATACTTCTATCGTTTTTATTACTTATAATCGTTCCGAGGTATTTGAAGGTTTGTACTTGTTCAAACCTGCGGTCTCCCATCCGTATTTCCTTCCCATGTTCTGCCTGTTTCCTACTCACTCTCATATATTTCGTTTTCCTTTGATTTATCTCTAGACCTTGTTTGTGCTTCTCCATCTATCCTCTTTATTATTTTTTCTAAACTTTTCTTGTCCCTTGCCATTGCAGCAATATCATCGGCATATGCAATCACTTGTATTGATTTCTGTATTAAGGATCCGGTTATTTCACAACTTCGTATGGTTCCTTCCAATGCTATGTTAAATAGTGCCGCCGAAAGTCCATCTCCCTGTCTTACTCCTTTTGTTTGTTTTATTGCATTTGTGATCCCTTCCCCTGTAATTACAGCCGCTTTTTATTCATCTAATGTCATTCTGATTAGCCTTTTTATCTTTTCTGGTATTCCCAATGTTGTTGCTTCCTTCATGATAGTTTTCCTTTCCAAACTGTCAAACGCCTGTTTAAAATCGATGTATATTAAATGTAGGTCTATATCTCTTTCATAGCATTTTTCTACAACTTGGCTTAATGAGTGAATTGCATCGATTGTTGACTTTCCCTGCATGAATCCGCTCTGGTACTCTCCTATCTCTCTTCTTAGGTATGTATTCAACCTTTTTAATACAATTGATGTTAATACTTTGTATACTATGTTTAGTAATGTTATTCTTCTATAATTATCACATTTTGTTAAATCACCGTTTTTTGGTATTGGTATTATGACTCCTAGTCGCCATTCTTCGGGCATTGATTCCTTTTCCCATATTTTTAATAATAGGTCGCGTATTCTCTCTCTTAATTTTTCTCCTCCATTTTTTAGCATTTCATTACTAATGTTATCTGATCCTGGGGCTTTTCTATCCTTTAAGTTATTGATAATATCATTCACTTCTCTGCTGTTGGTTCTTTTATAATTTCTTCTTCTGGGTTATCTATTCTTTCATCGTCGCTGGTACTTTCCTCTTTGCTTATCGTATTTTCCATATATTCCTGCCATTGATTTTTATTTATTCTGGTTATTACATTCTTCCTTTTTTGTTGCTTTATCTGTCTGTATAACTTCGTGTTATTCTTATTGTCCCTTTCTAATTCGTCCATCCTTGTCTCTATCCATTTTTTTTCTCTTATGAGTTTTGTTCCTTCCTTTCATTTGTTTATCTTTGTTTATCTTTGTCTTTTGTCTTTTTGTGGACGAGATTTCGGGCGGTTGACCATCCTTCGAATCTCAAGCCACCGATTACTATGATTATATGGATGAACGTTATTCGAGCAATCATTAAAATAACAAAATGTTTTGAGTACTAATAAAGTTATATTCCAGAATTTGCGAAATTATTAACAATAGTGAAAAACCATCACAACTATTGAAGAGAGCGTTTTCCGTAAATATTGTATACAAACTTTTATAATTATTTTTATGAGTAGAATACGTGCTTAGAGTTTGGCCAAGTTAATCGAAAACACATTGTATTCCTTTAGTAATCTCTTTAGTAATCATGAATTAAATCCGAAATTAGTGGAGACTGTGGTTTGAAATCTGAAACAGAAATAGGAAAATCACCCAAACCACAATATATATCAATAAATACTATATACGTATTTCGGAAACTAAGTTGCCATCTCCAGCAGAATAATCTTAAAACTGAAAAAAAAAATGTTAAACGTAGCGTTTTTGGCTAAGGTAAACCTTAGAAGATATGCTCTTCACCAAATCGCTACGTTTAACATTTTTTTTTCAGTTTTAAGGTTAGTCTACTGAAGATGGCAACTTAGTTGCCGAAATACGTATATAGTATTTATTGATATATATTGTGGTTAGGGTGTTTTTCTTATGAATTAAATGTTGTATTATTTTTTAAAGTATTTGTCTAACTATTAAATTTGATTCTAGGTTTCGTAAGGGACATAAGTGGTTCCTTCAAGAAGAGCATTCTCGTAATAAATCTAATGACTTTCATCTGTATATGTATGTGGACAACAGAATTTACGTATAAACACTTCAAAGCCAAGAAAGAACAGGCAAAAGATGAAAAATCCAAGGGATGACTATAAATTGAGATTATAAATTTATATCAAAACAGTATTTAAAAGCAGAAATAGTGAAATTTAATTTATTATTTATAATATTAAATAATTATCTCAATTACTGTAAACTCAAAACTTAAAATATTTGTTTATAATAAGCTTTAGTGTTATATGAAAAGATAAATATAATTTAATACTGTATGAGATATTTTTGTATACTAAAACTCTAATTTATATTAAATAAAAAATATATGAAGAAAGTAAACAAGTTTTATTAAGATATATAAGTTTATTGCTTAGTTTGCAAGCCACATCTTCCGATCCTCTATCTATACATAGGGGAACCTGTTGTACCTCGGACACTTTTTTACTAAATTGATGTTTTTGGAATTGTTAAAACCAATAAATTTATCTAACCTACTGTAATATAATGTTAAATTATTAACGAAGAATATATTTCTTGTTGGACGTTTAGATACTAGTATTTAGAAAGGTCTGTACATTTGAAAAGATAGTGACAATATGTCCGAGGTACAACATGGGTGTTGTACCTTGAACACAAGGAGGTTGTACCTAGAACACTAGGTACGATAATTATAAAAAAAAAACATTTTACTTCTACAAACTTTTTTGGAACCATAAATACAAAACTAAACAAACACATATTAATAAAAAATCAAACTGTAATTGTGCCTTTAAACCCATTTCGAAAATTTTGACATCTCTGGGACTTCATAAACTTCCCTTGTGCAACTAATTTTTTTTGGAGGTTTAATTTTCTGCTTAATATCAGATGCTGAGTATAAGTTTCGATCCTCTCTCTCAGGCTATTTCCAATTTTTGAGCGATTTTTCCATAGACTTTATTAAGAATTCTTGTTCTTTAATATCAACAATTTGTCCGGGAAAATAATCATTTTCGTAAACAAAAATTACGAAATCATCTAACTGATATTTTAGAAATTCTGAATCATTGTTTGGATTTTCAATTCCTTCATCATAAATTTCAAATGAAATTTCAGACACATCAGATTCTCGTAACGAAGAATTATCATCTGATATAGAGGATTCAGAATCGGAAACGATTTTTCTTTTAACATGCCTTTTCTTGTATTTGCCTTTCGCCGTATATTTTAGCGAAAGTTCAACATTTTCTTTTCTGTTTTTTTTTTATTAAATTAACAATCTTTAACATTTAAATTCTGGTTTTCTCTGGCGTGTCTGTTAGAATACAAGATTTTCCTTTTTGCCTGCCCTTTCTATTGTTTTTCTCGGCGAAGCTTTAGGATGAGGTCTGATTATAGTTGGTGTAACAACATTTGCAAACGCAGAAGTGAATGGAATGGATGATTGGAATGAAATGTTAGCCTCTGGAACTGATTGAGTTAAAATGTCAGTATTGACAGCGGTATCTTCATTTTTATCGGAAGTAACGGCATAGGGACGATCCGTTACCTGTGAGGATAAATAATTCGAGTCGTCGAAAATGTTTTCGTTAAGTGGATGCATTCCCGTGGCTTTAAATCCTTGCATAATATTATTGGGAGTAAAAGCTAGTGGAAACGCTTTCCCAACTAATGTAGCCACATTGTAAATTGTTATTGGCTTACCCACATGTCCAGAAGTAATCATGAGTTCATTTGCTGCAGTACTATAATATTTTTTGAATGGTCCAAATACCCCTTTGTCTAGTGGCCTTGTGGCTTGTATGTGGATGAAAAGTCACTAAAATAATACCATTTCGCTTGGCTACATCTATAACAGGGACACTCATATGGCTTTCATGATTATCCAACAGCACAATGCACGGTGAGTCAGTGGAAGGCCTTACGTGTTTAATAAAATGGTCTATGAACTGAAAAAACAAGTTTTCATTCGACCATCCTGAAGGATTTGCACCTTCAGTGGTACCAGGTGGAGCATTTGTTATCATAAAGTCCTTATAGTTGACACGTGGAAATATTAGCATAGGGGGTATGAAACCTCCGCCAGCATTAATGGCGCAGATCATTGTAACAGTAGAACCTCGCTCAGCACTTGTCATTGAACCGATTTGCTTAGCGCCTTTAGGTCCTAAGATTCTTGGTGGAACATGTACAGTAGAGAGCCCGGTCTCATCAATATTCCATATATTAGAAGGTAAAATATCGGAACACTTTGTCAATGCAGCCTTATAATTCGTAAATACTGAAGCAACATTGGTTTTATTAAACGCAGTCGAACGAGCTAAACTTGTGGCTTCTGGTTTACGTAAGCTAAGTTGTGGATGTCTTTAGCGAAAGATGCGTAGCCAGTAATTTCCCGCCATTTTGTACTCATCCCATGATTTAGGATACTTTTTGTTGTTATGCTTTGCAAACTGATAGGCCTAAATTTGAACGTTTTTTAAGGTTAATCCGTATTGTAAATCTGCAGCTTCTATTATATATTCACACAATATTAGCTCTTCTTCATCTATGAAGACATTATGTTGCGCTAAATTATTGTGTAAGATACTTATTTCTTTCTCTGTTTCAATACAATGTTAGAAATGAAGCCTAAGGGTAGTTTCTACTAATATCAAAATGTTTGGCTGCCTCAAATAAAGACATTTTCTTTTCTTTTAAAAACTTAATGGCCTGTTGCAACTTTTCTTTATCAAGTGGAGTTCGTTTTATGCCTTGTTTGCTGCGCGGCATATTTTCTAGAGTCTGTAATTGTAAAAAAATTAGATTATAATTTAGATACAAATATAAAAACCCATTTTTTATTTACATTAAATCAAGAGGTTGTACCTAGGACATGTCCTAGGTACAACTAGTGTGTTGTGTCCGAAGTACAACTACCTTACCAAATTTAGTAAACGTGGCAACACCCTAAAACTTTTACTAACAGCATCCTAACCTTCATACAATTACAAGCTAATCAAGTGATCTCTTCGTCTAAATACTTATTTAAAAAAAAACTAAATATAAAGGTTTTACGAACAATTTAAAGCTTATCTAAGAAACTTACTTTTTAAATGGAAATATATAAAATTTCCTTAAAATCAAAACACGGTTTGTCGAACACACTATCACTACGCCACGTTATACACTACTTAGACTGAGCTGTTAGCAACGTTGCCAATTGATTATCAAACTAACAGAAATACTGAAAAGTTTGTTGTGACCGAGGTACAACACTGTCCAAGGTACACCACGTTCCCCTACATTTTATCCAGTTAAAATACTATATTTAGACTACTATATTAAGATTTGGGGCCATATAGATACCATGGGAACTATACTGGGAGAGCAGATATTGCAAATGCCGGCGGATAGTATAGCACCTGAGATTATATTTACAGCTAAGCTGAACATGTCTATACCCACCACGGAACAAGAAAAATGTCGTTCGAGATATTGGGTTGACGGCACCTAGTTTGCGGATAGATCACAGTCCAATCGTGGTACAAATATAGGTACGAGATGTGGAGTGTGCTTTAGAAGGAAGATGTCATTAAATCTTGGGAAATATACGACGGTTTTTCAGGTTGAATTGTTTGCAGTCATAGGCTGCTATGAGGAAATTCGGGAAGTCTGCTGCGAAAACGAAAAAAATTAACATAATGACTGGTAGTAAGACGGCTATTAAAGCTATTATGAACCTATCTACCAGATCCAAACTGGTGAAACACTGTAAACAGATAGATATCAATAGATTCGCACAAGCAAATTCTCTGTCACCGGTATGGGTGCCAGGACATTAGGACATAAAAGGCAATGAGCCGCCTAACCAGCCAAGGAAGATTCCAAGAGGCACTTCATAGGACCAGAACCTGTATGTGGAATCGCCAAGAATTCCTATTCTGGTTGTGGTTAGAAAAAGTACATATAAAGAAATGAAGTCTAACGGAAGATCAACTACATACCAAGACACTACTAAAGGAACTGGATGTAAGACTTTCAGCCAACCTAGTTACTAGTAAAAAAAAAAAATTTTAATTATTACTGGGTTGATAATCGGACATTGTCTTTTAGGAAAGCATCTGTACACCATGGGCTTGATTAGCAAGCTCTGGTGTAGGAGATGTAAAAGACGGCAGAAAATTATGCAGTTATGTGGACTGAAGCCACTCAGACAGAAGCATTTCGGAAGATATCTATTGGATATTAAGAAGGTACTCAAATTTTAGCTGAGGAGAATACTGACTTTTATCGACTACACAAGACTAACAGAATGGAACTGAACAGGAACAGGACGAAATTATCCACTTATGTGGACTGAAGCGACTCAGATAGAAACATTTCGGAAGATATAACTATTGGATCTTAAGAGGATACTCAAATTTTCCCTAAGGAGGATAGTGACCTTTGTCGAGGACACAAGACTAACAGAGTGGAACTGAAATATCTATTTGTGATGGTACAAAGTGCTCAAGTGCCTGGACTTACTGGTGTGTAATAGAATAGAAAAATATAATACCATATTAATTCTTAACTAACATCAAGTTTAAAGACAGTACTACAAACATGACAAAAAGATATCCATATATGTACAGATGGATATATACAAAGCATACTTATATCGCATTTGTGACACTTCTACGTACAGACACGTGTTTCGAACTCATCTTAGTTCTCGTCAATGTACGTGGAAAAGAAGCATACCAAATGCCTGCGTTGCTGCTAATACATGCACAATCTTCTACGTCACATTTCATGAGAAAGCTTCTCAAGACTTCCGACGCCCAAAATATCTTGGTTACTCTTCCTCAGAGGGCAAACTATGAGCTTTACTGGAATATGAACGGCAGGATCGCTTTTAAGAGGCAAAAGTACATAAGAGTACCAAACTATAAATAAATCGCGATGTTACTAAAACTGAGCATTTTTAAAGAAGATTTTTGGTCAGTTTTGGGAACATGTCACATGCTAGTGCTGAATTTTTTATAAACTAATTCGAGCATGTAGAAAACGAATTCAGCATTAATTTGGACAGAGAATGTGTGGGTTGACACATACGAATTTTTATAATATGGCAAAGAACAGGGTTTCTGACACAGTTTGATTGAGAAAATTATGGGGCGTTATAGGAAGGATGTGTATGTAACATATTGAAAGCCCACGCGCAAGAATTTGGTAGATAAAAATTGTAGAAATAGATAAAATTCTTGGGACATTTGAACTTTTAGGCTGGATAACTCGTAAAGGACAAAAAGATCTACATTTTTTATTTTGGATACGTAATTTACACGTTGAGACGAGTAATTGATATATGATAAAGCATATTTTAGAATATTATAAGGTTAGTTGAAAAGTTGGGCAAGGTGTTACGTCGTTGGACTATCAAATTAGGGCAAGCTTCGAATTTTAAGATGAATGAAGCTTATGGTATATCAAATTAAAATTTGTTTCGCGTACATTAAGAATATGTGTAGTTTATTGGAACCAAAACATACCTACCGTAATCGAGAAAATGAGCTTGAAATGAAAAAAAAAAAATTTTTACTTCTTACTTATAACTAACCTTAAAGCCTTAAACAAATGGTAACCAACAAAACTGCAAACTGTTATGAAATAGCATAGGACGTGACATATTTGAATCACAGGCGATATCAACTGCGCAACACGAAATACATTACGAGATAGCGACTGAACAATCCTATTAAACGTTTGCTATCCGTAATGTCACATTACTTCAGGGGGTTGTTGTACATATATGAAAATACCCTTGAAATATGTTTCTCTTTATATACTTACACAAGTCTACAAAATTCTGTTTCAACGCCACCTTGGTATATAATTAACTGATATGTTAACCCAGCATATAGGTTCTTGTCACATTGGGGATAGAATATTTCAAAAAGAAAATCCAAACTAATGATAAGAAAGAAAAATTTTATTTTCGCAAAAAGCTATACAGATGTGCATGTAAAAATGCCTAACTACATACAAATTATTTCAAGTGGTCTGTCTATGTATTTAAACATAACAATCATAAAATTCAAATTTATGACAAACCAAAACTGGGCAAAACTATTTTATTAATATCACCAATTTTAAATGTCCTTGCAAACGTCAGAATTCTAAATTAACCATTTTTTTTGGTGGCGTCATCTAGTGGTACAGTTTAAAAACACAAAATCGTAGGAATCTACTTAATTCTTCCTTGTCAACAACCATGAAGTTCATTTGTACGTCGCAGCGGGCGCACTTTCTGCAGTTTTTAGTCGGCAGTTGGTGGTTTTTTGAATTTTACTTGTGTGATTTTTGGAAAAGTAAGTATATAAGCTTCTTCTTTCGATATTTAGTTTTTCTATTATGTAGTGGTCGCAAACATACAAAAATAACCATAAATTTTGTTTATGGACATACTCAAAATGAACTTTGAATTGGTGGGATATATTTTTCCCACCGCCCAATTTACCACAATCATTGAAAGTTTGTACATCTTTGTAGTTCACCAACAAAAAATGTCCAAGCAATATGTTTGGAATTTTGGAGACCCTCAAAAGGCCGAAAAAGCTTTGGAATATTTTTACAGTTTGCCGGAAGACGAATATAATTCTGAAAACGAAGCTGACTCCGATGCCGAGGAGCAATTGAATGCTTTGGATAAGGAATCAACCAGAAATAACAACATTTATACAAGTTCGCCTGTACCCTCAGTGTCAAGTGGTAGTAACAGCATTTACTCAAATTCACCTGTGACAGCAGATTACGATCCAAATGAAATATCGGAAACAAGTCCGCAATTAGATGTTTCTACAAACGTACAGCTTTCGCCAAATATACATCAGGTAGACAATGAACCAGAGGAGCCAGGTATGACGAAAATTTTCTAACTGCAGCTTATTTATGTTTCATTTTTAATTTTTTTG
Source organism: Melolontha melolontha (assembly GCA_935421215.2). Classification (NCBI taxonomy): domain Eukaryota; kingdom Metazoa; phylum Arthropoda; class Insecta; order Coleoptera; family Scarabaeidae; genus Melolontha; species Melolontha melolontha. Next base: position 164,687,442 of record OW285238.1, on the reverse strand, counting down.
AAACTAGTTCGTCTGGCAGAAGAATCTGATAATATTGCCCCAATATCAGCAGAAGTAGAAGAAGATGAATTTGATCATTCAGAGTGGACAGAAGATTCTGAATATTTTGCAAATCTGTCGGTCATATTCGATCAACCACCTACGCCTCATACATCTATAGGGATTTCCAAAGAACTGTCATACTTTATGGAATTTTTCGATGATTACCTGTTTTCTCTGATTGTCGAACAAACTAATTTGTATGCATTACAAAAATTAGTAAAAAATTGCAGTCCTTTGAGCGTTCCTGAATTGAAGGCATATATTGGATGTCTAATTCTGATGTGGATACACCAGTTACCTAGACTTGAGAATTATTGGAGCAGCGATCCATTGTTGAACGTTAGTGGTGTTTCTAATGTAATGAGTTCAAAACGGTTCAAAAAAATTACCGAAAGGCTCCACTGTAATGATAATGAGACCTATCCCCCTCGAGAGTCCCCAGAATATGATAAACTTTATAAACTTAGACCGCTGATTGACTATCTAAATAATAAATGTCGTTCTGGTTATGATTGCTCTGCAGAATTGTCTGTCGATGAGTCAATGATCCCCTTCAAAGGACGTTCTAGCTTCAAGCAATATATGCCGATGAAGCCGATAAAACGGGGGTATAAAGTTTGGTGTCTTGCAGATTCTCAGACCGGTTTTGTTTCGAAATTTGATATTTACACGGGCAAAAGTGCCGTCCCAGAAACTGAGAAAGATGCTGGGCTGGGAGAACGAGTGGTGCTCAAACTGACTGAGAATTTGACCAATAGAAATTGTTTAGTAGCTTTCGACAATTTTTTCACTTCTGTTACTTTGTTGAGAAGGCTTCATAATAAAGGAATTTATTCTGTTGGCACAGTAAGAAGTAGTCGGAAATATTTGCCCGAAATGATGAAGAAAAAATATAAGATGAGTGGTGAATTTCAGTTCAAATGCCGAGGGGTGGTTTCTGCGGTGAAGTGGCAAGATAATAAGCCCGTCACTCTACTTACCACTGCTGTGTCCCCAAGAGAAGTGACCACTGTGAAAAGAACCAATAAAGATGGCTCTAAAAGTACTGTATACTGTCCTAAAGTTGTAGAGGTCTACAACAGAATCATGGGAGGTGTTGATCGATTCGACCAAAAAAAGGAAGCATACGCCATCGGAAGAAGGTCAGTGAAGTGGTGGCATAGAATATTTTACTTTCTGGTTGACGTTGCGATTGTCAACAGTTTCATTATATACCAAAAATTTCGACGAACCAACATAGATCAGTTGGCATACCGAATCGCTTTGATTCGTCAGCTTATATCTGGATACAGCAGTCGAAAAAGAAGAGGTAAACCTGCTCTATTTTTAGCCAATAAAAAAAGAGTCCCTGACGAAGTTAGGCTATCAGATGTCGGGTCCCACTTACCTGAAAAAGGATCATATAGAAGGTGTAGAATCTGCAGCAGTAAAGTGAATGAGAAACGAACACCGTATACATGCACGCAATGTAAATTTCCCGTTTGTATGCCAATTTGTTTTAAAAAATTACATGGAAAATAACAATAAGTTGTAAACATACTCATTTATTTAAGTTTATATAGTTAGAAATTAAATTTAAACAGAAAATTCATAATTGATTTTCATTGTAAACTTTATTTATTTATTATTTCTCATTAAAACATGGTAAATTAAACGGGCGGTGGGAAATATGTTTCCCACCTCTATTTATTTAAACAAAAAAGAAAAATAAGACTTAGTTATGCCGAAATTTTATTAATCAGTGCTGAAGAAAAGTATTTCTGCCAAAAACAATTTCAAAATGCAGCAGCTTATTATTTGCCCGCGAAAGGGTTAATTAATGTAACCAAGAAGTAAATCTACCAATTAATTTACACCCTAGAAAATCGTGGTATTAAATGTTATTCATTAGTTAAATGCGAACACCTGTTTACTTTATTATATTCAAATAAACATAACCTTATTTTTAAAAGTTTATATTTCGTGTGTGTTTAATAACTTGAATTTTGATTATGTCAGATTTATTGGTTTGTATTTTACAAATATAAATACAGACAGCGCTCACTTAACATACATAATGCGTGCACAAATTGTTGTGCGTTAAACGGATGTACGTTAAGCGGACGGTGAAATTACATATAATAACAGGTGTTTACGATTTTATGGTTACATACGCCTCTTTGTTCTTACGAACGTACGTAGTGGTTTATTCGAACGTACACTTTGTCAGCTTGAAACTATGCAATAAATGCTTGATTTATTATACGAATTCACAAGACGGGGATTTCCCCTATTTTGTAGTCACCGTAAAATAAACTGCTTTCTGTTACTAGTTTACATCCATTCGTTAAATGTATTGATACCGAGTGGTGGCTGGAAATAGTGATAGTGACTCTAGTTTTACGAAATATTTAGTAAAAAACATTAAAAATATGAGTGAAAGTGAAAGAGATCGAAGAAGAAGAAAGACTATTAGTTTCGAGAAAAAATTACAAATTATTGAAAAAGCAGAAAGAGGAGAAAAGATGGCAGATGGAGGAAATGGAACGACTTTTAAAGCTCTGGTTAGAAGATCAAAATCAACGTAATGTTCCAGTAAGCCTTTCTATTATCCAAGAAAAGGTTAAACAAATTCACAGAGAACTGACATATAACATGGGAGAAATTTCAAATGTTGAAACTTTCAACGCAAGTTGGGGATGGTTTCGAAGATTTAAAATTCGAGCTAGATTACATAACATTAAAGTGACCGGCGAAGCAGCTAGTGCTGATCTTAATGCGGCAAATGATTTTCCTGGACACCTCAAAGCGATAATAGAAGACGGAGCCTACTGCGCGCAACAAGTGTTCAATGTCGACGAAACAAGTTTATTCTGGAAGAAAATGCCAGCAAATACGTACATATCTGTTGACGAAAAACGTATGTCAGGACATAAAGCCTCCAAAGATCGCCTTACACTACTATTGGGTGGAAATGCGGCAGGGGATTGAAGCCTATGCTAGTATACCATAGTGAAAATCCTAAGGCTTTTATGGGAATTGCAAAATCTTTATTGCCAGTAATTTGGAAATCAAACCGCAGAGCCTGGGTTACTGTTGCTTTGTTCGAGGATTGGCTCAAAAATTATTTTGTACACTCAGTGCAAAATTATTGTTCCAAAACTAATTTAAATTTTAAAGCCTTGCTAATTCTAGACAATGCACCGGGCCATCCCGTAACGTCAGATGAATTGTGTCCTAATATAAAAGTTGTTTTTATTTCCCGCCAAACACAACATCGTTGCTTCAACCTATGGATCAGACTGTCATTGCAACTTTCAAAAAATATTATTTGAAGACAACTATGGCAGAAATGATAAAAGCTATCGATAAAGGAGAAGGTGTAAGCGTAAGAAGTTATTGGCAAAGTTACAATATTCTTGCTGCGGTTCGAAATATTGGTACAAGTTGGGCTGAAATTAAAAGTACAACTATGAATAGATCTTGGAAAAAGTTGTGTCCTCAGTTTGTTTCTGACGATGAAAATGTTATTGAAGAAACTGAAGATGAAATTATAGATGAAGTTGTGGAAATGGGAAGAAGACTTGAACTGAATATCGATAATGAAGATATTATTGATTTAATAGAGGGTCATTCAGAAGAGCTTACAGCCAGTGATTTAATTCAAGTGCACGAACAAATGGTAACACAAACCGATCATGATGACGAACATCAAGAAAACTTACTTCCAAAAGAAATAAAACTACAAACAATAAGTGAAATTTTAAGTAAGGTGGAAGATATTGTTGTTCTAGTAGAAAATTGTGATCCAGATAGCGAAAGAAGCATAAACGTAATTCGTAGTCTTCGCAATACCACATTATGTTATAAAACACTGTATCAGGAGAGGAAAAGAACTTTTACGACACAATTGACTATGGATAAGTTCTTGACACAAACAAAGAAGAATTAAATTTAAGTTTTATGTACACTTATGTAGGCATTACTTTATTTTTGTATTACATTACAAACTACAACAAAATAAATTATTTCTATCAGTTGTTATTCATTATTTTCATTTTTAATTTGAGAAACATAACATGCATAAACGACGGACAGCCGACAGTGTAAGATACGTAGATCTGCTGTATTACGTTCGTATGGATATTTGATACGTTCGTGCGAACAGAGGGTGGTAAATGAACATGTACGTATTAGCGGACGTACGTTAAGCAGGCTGTACGTTAAGCGAGCGCTGACTGTAAATAGAAATAGTAAAGAACTAGTATTTTTTCATTTTATTCAATGGCTCCATCGTTTATCGAAACGCTAAACTGCAAAACACATAGGTATTCAGAGTTATTCTACAAATGCTGTGCATTTTTTATAATACCAGATTTCAATCTATTCGTTGAATAAATAATTCAATTGAATGTTTTCAATTGATAAAAGATCTGGAAGATCTGGAGAAAAATCTGGAAAAACGCATTCCGGCCTAAATTAAAATAAAATTTTCGTTTTTACTTTTGTGTTGTATCGCGAAGAATTCATCTCGCATGTAAAATTTCCCATTGGCGTACTTCTGAATGTACTCCTCCTCAAATTGAATACCCATGGCGACAATTAATAGATACAATAATCACTCAGAAATACGTTTTTTTCTCATTTTTACTTTGTTTACGCATTTCCAATAGCTTTTCACAAATTCACAAAACGATCACAAACAAATTTATTGAAATTTCGACAGTACAACGTCTGTCGGGTCAGCTTGTATTACATAAATACACATGTGTATATTTTAATGTATGTAATATGTACAAAACAGGCCAAATGACTATCAACAGAAGCGAATTCATTTAAATCCACGAGTTCAATGCGAAATGTAGAAAAGAGTTGGGCAAACGGTATTTCGTCTTCTTCATTAAAAATTGTATCTTCTCGGATAACATCAGAGAATCCGGTCTTGGAAAAACATTTCTTAACTGTAGCAGGGGATACCTTTTTCAAAGAATCTGTATTCCATATAAGTGTATTAGCTAAATTTTTTTTTCAGAATTTTCAAAATTACATTTACTGTCAATAAAAGTTACAAGCCTTGTAATCAAGAAATTTCGGTAAATCAATTTGAAATTCTGAATTATTCCTTGATCTAAGGGCTGACAATGCGAAGTGGTGTTTGGCAGCTGCAAGACTAATTTAACATTTTCTAATGGAACTTTAAAGAATGAGACGTGGCATTATGCCAGAGAAGAAGCACTTTTCTATTTTGTTGTTTTATTTTACTGTAAAATTTATGCAGCAATCTTGTCATAATTTCTGTTGTCATCCAAGCCTTTTTGTTAGAAAGCCATTCTAAGGTTACTTTGTCAACATGATTACTCTTAAAACAGCAAGGATTTTTACATTTTCCAATTACACAGGCCTGCATAAAATTTGTGATGACGTGATTTTTGTTTGTTAAGCTCAGTTTTTATATAGCAATAACTAATTAAAATACAGTTGGTCTCTACCACCCACAGATTTCTTTTTGCACAAAAGAAAATTCTAAGTATTAACCCAAAAATTATTTTCTGTTGTGGTTTTAAAGAAATTTATTAAATAGGCTCTCATTACCTGATGTAAATCTTTTATTACATGTATTCATTTTGGACAAGATTTCCGGGAATTTTTACCTGCTAAATCCTATTTATTATGCTTTCACTTTATTAGTACTGCGAAGAAGGATTTCAAGTTTATCACTCCAAACAAAATGTATATTTTAATGTCATTTACTTCATTATAGCTCTGAGTGTCGATCAGTAAACAAGTAAAATTAATTTGTCATTAGTGTTGTGCGTGGTATTTGATAAATAAACATTGCTTAAAAATATGTCTAGCCGGTGTTGCAAAAACAAACCAGATGATATCTGTTATATTTGTGGATATTTCGTCTTGAAAAAGTTTAAGAGACCAATTGGTGAATTTGTGAAAAATGCATATTATGCTTATTTCAAAATTAAATTAGGAGATCAAGATAAAGATTGGGCACCGCACGTTGTTTGTAAGGTATGTGAAGAAGGTTTAAGACATTGGACCAAAGGGAATAGAGAAAGCCTTCCTTTTGGAATACCGATGGTTTGGAGAGAACCGCAAAATCATCATGAAGATTGCTACTTTTGTCTTTGTGATATTAAGGGGCATAATAGAAAAACTTTGAAACATATTTTGTACCCAAACAATATTAAATCAGCTATCAGACCAGTTCCTCACAGCGATCATGTACCTATACCTATACTCCCAAAGTAATACAAGAAGATATTGAAACCTCTTCAATTCCAGCTCCGTACAGATGGATAGTGATTTTGAACCATCAACCTCAGGTCAAAACCAACCTCAGCTATTTTCACAAGCCGAACTGAATGATTTAGTAAGAGATTTGGGACTTTCAAAAGATCTTTCTGAAATACTGGGGTGTAGGTTGAAACAAAAAAAATTGCTTGCTCCAGAAACTACCTTCAGATCTTCCTTTAGCTGAATATGACAGAAAAACAAGCAAACGAAGCTTCCCTGAAAAACGAAAACATTTTTTAAGAAGCATAAAGAATAAATAACTATATTTAATTGTTTCTATGTGTATATTTTTGTATTTTTTTAATGTAATATAAAACTAGCTTATAAATGAAATAAATCGTGTTTTTTCTATATTTTTTGATTTTACTGGTTTGACAAATAAGCTTACGTGATACAAAAAAAATAAAAGCAGATTTGAAATCAGCATTACCCAGTTACTAGAAAACAGTTAAAATTTTTAAATCAACATTCAAAGAGTTGAAAAATGCAGGCCTGTGTTATTAATGGATGTTCTTCCAAATCTTAAATATTTGCACACAGTAAAATAGTTTTTTTAAAAAAGTTTTTTTTCTAATTCTTCCATGCGCAAATATCGTGGGAGGCGACAATAAACATCAGTTCGCTGTTTGGCTATTTCAAAATGAAGAGAATCCGACAAAAGTTTGACGAAAAAGATGGACGCAATGTTTGTCTCAAAATCAGGTCATGTAGCTACAATTAAATGAAAAACAGAAGAACAGTTAATGCGTATTGGTACAAAACACTTTGTATGCCAGAAATAATCGCCGTACTCCGAGAAACCAAGCTACAACGGCTAATCAAGCATGACAATGCTATTTCGTACACACAGCTCGAAAGACAATTGAGTTTTTGGAGTAGTAAAATATAGAATTATTAGATCATCTTCCGTATAGTCCCGACCTAAGTTCCAAGGTTTTTTTTGCGCTCCTAAAGATTAAGGATGGAATGTACGATGACGATTTGAGTCGCTGGAAGAAGCAGTAGATGCCTTCAAAACGGCAATTTTGACTGTTCTAACTGAACATTGGAATAATTGCTTTAATAATTCGTTTGAACGAATGCAGGACGCTGAGATTAATCAAAGAATAGAAAAAACAACAAAGCTGTACCACAGCATGAGGATTAATTTCATTAACAAAAAAGAGATATCCCGAGAAACAAAACTAAAAGTATATAAGGCAATTTACCGACCGATATTAACATGTGGTTGTGAATCCTGGATATTAAATAGAAAACAAAAGAATAAATTACAGGCAGTAGAAATGAAGTATTTAAGAAGAGTTAGAGGAGTTACAAGGATGGACAGAATAAGAAACTCGGAAATACGAAAAGATTTAAAAATTCAGTCAGTGCTAGAATACATTGAACAAAGACAGTTAGGATGGTGGAGACATTTATATAGAATGGAAAATACAAGACAAACAAGAAGGATATAGGAAGCAAGGATAATGAAAAATAAAAGAAGAGGAAGGCCAAGGACAACATGGAATGATGTCATAGCTGAAATTTTGAGAAGGAAAGGCAAAACATGGACAGAAGCGAAGAACATGACAAGGAATAGAAATGAATGGAAAACGTTTATAAAAGGCTAGAAGAAGATAAACGCCCTACACCATTGTTATGGTAGGGATTATTGGATTATATATATATATATATATATATATATATATATATATATATATGAAAAAATGTGTGAAAGTCGTATCCACCCTGGAATGTGCAGATGCCAGCGTTTCATGGTTTTACCAATCGTCAGTGCACCTACATCCAGAAATAGACACGACTTTCATTTCTATACTGCGTGTATATATACTAATTATGATAAACGTAATGTTAATGAGAATTAACAATCATTAAATTCTCATTAACATTACGTTTATCATATATATATATATATATATATATATATATATATATATATATATATATATTTATATATATATTAAAAATAATAGACTTTTTATTGGTTTAGCGACCTTTTATTGAATTATGATGTTTTATGCTACGACGTTTCGACTTTTATTATTTTTCAGTCTTTTTCAAGTAACTAGAAACAAGAATTAACGCAATGAGAACATGAGAACTGTGTTTACTTTTGTGAGATTGAATTAACAATTAAATTAACAATTAAAATTAAAATTAGATTAAAGACTGAATTAACAATTAGATTAACAATTAAAGTTAAAATTTTAAATTAGATTAATAATGAGTAAGGACAATTAAAGTGATTACATCTGTATAAATGAATTGATAATTTGAATTAAACTACAGTACGGTAACTAGAAACAAGAATTACTACAATGAAATAAACAATGTACAAAATAGTTTCAACAATTTCCATCCAAATTTAAACTTTACCATTGAAATAGAAAAAAACAACTCCATAAACTACTTAGACCTAACACTGATAAAAACAAAAAACAACATACAAACAAAATGGTACACCAAACCAACCACATCCGGCAGATATGTAAACTTTTTTTCAAACCAACCCCTAGCCCACAAAAAAAATGTAGTAACAGCGTTAGTAGACAGAGCCTTAAATCTCACCAATCCAATTTTCAGACCAACAGTACTAAATAAAGTAAAAACAATACTAACAGAAAACAATTATCCACCACAATTTATACAAAAAATTATAAAACTAAGACTTAATAAAATTTATAACACAACAAACGGCCAAAACAAAACCAAAAAAAAACAATGAATTAACATATATCCCCACACCCTATATCACTGGATTATCCGAAAAACTAGACAATATATTTAAACCATTTAACTTTAAAATAGCACACCAAAGCGGTAAAAACCTAAAATTTCTACACACCAAACTAAAAGACTCAACACCTACACTAAAACAATCACACACAATATACAACATACCCTGCAAAGACTGTGACAAAGTATACATAGGCCAAACAAAACAGTTACTACAAGAAAGATTGAAAGGTCACAAATACGCAAAAAATCAAACTGCTTTAAAAAAACACCAATTGACACTAAAACATAATTTTGATTTTGATAACACCAAAGTAATAACACAGAAAAAGAATACAAAAGCTAGGGAGGTCTTAGAAATGATCCACATTTTCAAAAACAGCAGAACAATCAACGACAGAAACGAAATTGATGGACTGTCTAAACTCTATTACCCACTCATAAACAATAGATAAAATCAAACCCCTCCCGCACACACAAACACAAACCAAAAAAAAAAAAAAAAAAAAAATTTTATCAGTTCCCATTTGTAAATACTTTTACTACATACCCCTAAACACGGTCCTGACCAATTTGCAAAATTCCAAAATAGAACAGAAATTAACCTCTCTTAACAAAGCCACAAACACTTACAATATTCCAACCAGTGCGATCGGTTCGTTACAAAAAAGGTCTCGGGCCCCCGATAACACATGTTACACAGAATGCGTGATTGTGAAAACCAAAAGAAACGGTGAGTTTTGTCATTCATTCTTCATTCATTGTTTCTTACTGTAATGTAGTTAGTTAAACATCAAAATTTCAATTCATTTATACAGATTTAACCACTTTAATTTTTCCTTACTCATTATTAATCTAATTTTAAATTTTAGCTTTAATTGTTAATTTAATTGGTAATTCAGTCTTTAATCTAATTTTAATTCTAATTGTTAATTTAATCGTTAATTCAGTCTCACAAAAACAAACACAGCTCTCACGTTTTCATTGTAGTAATTCTTGTTTCTAGTTACCTTACTGTAGTTTAATTCAAATTATCAATTCATTTATACAGATGTAATCACTTTAATTGTCCTTACTCATTATTAATCTAATTTTAAATTTAACTTTAATTGTTAATCTAATTGTTAATTCAGTCTTTAATCTAATTTTAATTTTAATTGTTAATTTAATTGTTAATTCAATCTCACAAAAGTAAACACAGTTCTCATGTTCTCATTGCGTTAATTCTTGTTTCTAGTTACTTGAAAAAGACTGAAAAATAATAAAAGTCGAAACGTCGTAGAATGAAACATCATAATTCAATAAAAGGTCGCTAAACCAATAAAAAGTCTATTATTTTTAATATTAAGACACGGCCAATAAAATAAATAAGAAAAATAAAATTCTTATAAACACTAAATATATATATATTGAGGCATTGCAAGAAGGGTTTCTTTTCTCTGAAAGAAACAAAGAATACTTGTAACCATAATATTTATATCTAATATGTACTTTAATACCAAGAAGGGGAAAGATTGATTCAAAGTATAAATACGTTATTTTGACGACAAATTTGCTTTGAAATAATTAACTTATTTTTCTATTTTTTCATAATGTTTACTTTCAATTTTTTTATTCAAATTAATATTCAACGCGTGTTTATTCAAACAAATGTAACGTATTTATTTTCAAATGTATTTGAACAATTAAGCCCCGCCCACAATTCTAACGGTGCAATAACCCGAAAATAAACCGATATTGCCAGAGTGTTTGTAAACACATAAACATATGTTATTCAACCAAAGTTATTTGATAAATCAAATTGTAATTTTTTTTACTGTTTTACTCTGTAAAAATGTCTAAAATAATAATATTCGAAAAGATAATGCAAGTAAAGAAGGGGGCGATTTTGCGGAAAGTTATGCAATTAAAAACAAGTGAAAAAGTAAGCGTCGGTAATTAGTCGGAGAGGTCACGCTTTTTGTGCTCCGAATTAATTAAAACAAATTGGTGAAATTATTAAGTTCTGGAGATTTTTGAGTCTACACAACGTTACTCACACCTACGATCTACCTGTAGACAAAGTTTACCATCTGCCGACCAATTAGTTCAAGAACTACGAATTTTTAAAGTTTCAATACGTTAATTACCCGCCATAAGTTTCACCGTGCAACGACCAGCATCTTGGTACGCTTGAAACCGGTCATCCGAGCAAGCCGCCGTCGGACTTGGAGATTCTAAAAAACTCAAGTCATCCCGAGGGACCATCGCAGAAGTATTATCCAGTTTCCCGTTGTGAAAACCAGCAGAACACAGGAGCAGGAAGCAACGGAAGCTATATCCGAAGACTCAGGTTTTTGCTAACTTTAACAATATTTTACGCGCCATTTTTACTTGCTCATATACTTTTCTAGAATTTTCTTTGTTTATTCCATAACTAACTATTTACTTTGTTTTCACCGATATAATATCACTGTAATTTTTATTCCACTTATTTAAATATTAGAATCCACTGTTTGTAATTTTAAAACTTGATTCTATGTTACATTTATAAACTCTTTTAATAAAACAACACCAAATTGCACTTGTCGTACACCATATTGTTAGACTATAAGAATACCAACCGTTGAGTGTATCTCGCGTATTGTTATTTGTGTGTCACGAAAATTGTTAATATAAATTCCAAACTTTGCTAGATAATTTTTTGATTAATAAAGTTAATTGTCAATATTTTACTTTGGTTTTCTTTGTAATATACTTGAGATATTGTTCCGATCCCAATTAAATAAACTACGTACATAAAGTCAAAGTGGAGAGAGGTGAACCTACCTTAACCCTGAAGAAATTAAAGAAGCTAGCCGACGACGAAAATAACCAAAAACAGATAAGTATTGAACGAGCCCGATCTGAATTGTATATCACTTTTTATAACATTTTATTATACAACAATTCACAGTTATATAACATTCATTCTTTTATATACATACGTTTTTTTATATATTTTAACAATTCGCAACATTACATATAGAGCCCAACGTTTTGGGGCGTTCATAAATATAACCTCATATAATAAACACATTACAGATATATTAGACCCGACACATTACATTATATATATATATATATATATATATATATATATATATATATATATAGTATTTTCGTGACCTTGGTATGATAAGGTAAACTTAATTAGTCGGCGATTAAAGGTCTGGTTATTACTTCAAAGTGTATATATTTAAAATAATCCTACATGTTTCGGCAATGATGCCTTTGTCAAGGATATAAAAAATATAAATGACAGAATATTCTGTCATTTATATTTTTTATATCCTTGACAAAGGCATCATTGCCGAAACATGTAGGATTATTTTAAATATATACACTTTGAAGTAATAACCAGACCTTTAATCGCCGACTAATTAAGTTTACCTTATATATATATATATATATATATATATATATATATATATATATATATATATATATATATATACGATATACGAACGATTTTTTTTTGCGTACCCAAAGACGATTTGAGTCGCCGCAAGAAAAAGTAGATGCCTTCAAAACGGCAATTTTAACTATTCCAACTGAAGATTAGAATAACTGCTTTAACAATTGGTTTGAACAAATGCAAAAGTGAATTCATTTTTATGGAAAATATTTTGAAAAGCAGTAAAGCATTTCTAATCGATCCACTGTATGATTTTATGGCCACAGGCTACACTAAAAAGGCATCCCTCGTATTTACAATATATCGGTGAATATGTATGATTAATCACTAATTTGTAATTTCCATTATTCATTTAAACCTATGAATCTACATTGGGGTCTCTTATATATAGCAAACGTTTATTATCTATCGACAATAAAATCTGCAAACTCATGCATTAATATTCCCGTTAAGCATTAAATATTACATAATATTTATAGATTATCATCATCAAATGAATACCAACACAATCGTTTAAAATATTAATACGAAATCGATGAATATTTGACAATACATATCGCACTTTTTAACATTATCATGATTATTGCTATTCCAAATATTAAAAAATTATCTTGGAGATGAATACTTTGGACTCTCCCGTGACTTTAGAGAGAATGCATAAAAAATATATTAAAAAAGATGACTGGAACGTTAAGAAACTATAGATCATAAAACATATATATTCGTATATATATATATATATGTGCAAGTATTTATCACATTAATGTTAAGTGCTCGTTAAAATAGTGGATCTAATCTAGCTTTCCATCGTCATAAATATCAAATTTTCGTAAAACTTATACTGTTCGAATGTTACAAACAAGCTACTTGATCAATGTGCTCCGGTATTTTAATCATCATATTTCCATAGATAGGTATTTATTAAATAAAAATCGGTGATATATATTTTTAGTGCGGGATACAGTTTACGTTAGGATGCCGAAAGTGAAATTTATTCCTCCTGATGGAGGATACGGGTGGATGATTGTTTGTTCTTATGCACTTAATCACGTAAGTAATAAAAACATCGTTATCCTGAACATATTTTCGGTTTTAAAATAAATTTCTTGATACATCATATAGATATAATTCAAATTAAATATAAAAATTTATAAAATTAAATTAGGGGGTACATTATATACTTTAAAAAAAATTAATTTCTTTATTTGTTCTTTTTTCTTATATAAAACATGTTGGTGAGTACCTAATAACAAATATTAAAAAAAATTGTAGGATATTAAGGCTGAATTATTACTAGTTTTAAGTTTGAATTTTGTCAAAGTAATACACCCTTCGAATTTGAAAAAACATACACTAAACTAAACTAAACGGGCGTGTATCTAGTGACAATAATTTTTTTTTTTAATGTGGGATCCTTCGAATTTGAAAAAACGTTCAATGGAGTAATAGTTAATTTCATATAGAAAATGTTAATAATAAAAGTTAATAATAGGCAATTTGATATTTTGTATATAGAATTGTTAATAATTATACGTTTGTGACAGATTACGTGCACTATCGCCAACTGTTATCAAAAAGTATGGCCGTCTGTAACGAGGAAAGTTTTTGAAGACACGTTATACAGACTGTCCCGTAAAAAACGCCAACAATCATAATTCCGTTATTTATTGTCGGATTTTATTGAAACAAAAAGTTAATTTAATAGCATCAAAAATACTACAAACTAACAATGTTTTATTTGTTTTCAGTTGTTTTCATTAATGCTAAACGATTCAACTTTTTTATTTCAATTGGCAACATATATATTTTTGGCTATATTCTGAAATCAACGATGTATAGTCTATTTTATGATAAACGTTTATTGAAAAAAAAAAACATTTATTAAAATCAACTTTGTTTTTAATAGATTTTCGAATGTGCCATGAAACATTTGAAATATAAGTACAGTGGAATCTCTCTTGAGCGGACACCGTACAAGGGGGCTGTCCGGCCAAGAGAATACTACAAATTTAAATCAACAAAAATTTGTCTAAGGTTGTTAGTTTTTAAAAATTAAAGCTGTCTCTTTGTGTTCGCTTTCCAGCAAATAATAAACAGTTGTTATTTTTTATTTAAAAATACTCTTATTAAAAAAAAATAAACAATTCAATTGGGTTTAATAACAAAAAATCATTAAATGTAGCTCTATATGTAATAAAAGTTTTAAATGTTTTATGAGTAGTATATTATTTCAATAAATATTCCTCCATCCTGGTTTGGCGTGTTTTGGTCTTGGCAATAACATCTTGAAAATGTAAGTCCAGCGATGAAAGTATATTCATAGCTTCTGTATCACCTTGGCATTTCACAAACGCTATAAGATCATGCGCTTTCGCCAAAGCCTCTTAATATGTTAGGATGTTGTTTCTTGCATCTTGAAGATCTGATGGTTCAATTTCATCTGTTGAGTCATCAAAAATTTCTTGAACTTCAGAAATTTGTTCTTGTAATGGTACGAGCAAATCTAAAGGAGATCTCTCAATTGGTAAATCATCATCGATCTGATAAAAATCTTTTAAGCTTTGCTAACTGACCCCTGCAATACAGCTTTTCTCAATTTCGGCTGGTAGGTTTAATGGCAAATCATCCCCAGGCTCAAAATCAACATCAAATACTGTCGGACATTCCTGGCTGTCAAGTGTAAATCCTGCCTTACGAAAACAGTTCTGAACTGTTTCAGAAGTAACTTGGTCCCATGCACTTTTAGCAAAATAAACTGCATCCAATAAGTTTATACTTTTCACTAAATCATAGGCTGTGTTAGAAATTCCAATGTTTGCTAGTAAGTGCCTCAGTATCAAAGTTCTGTAATTACGCTTAAAATTTTTAATAACACCCTGATCAAGTGGTTGGCTAATTGAAGTACATACAATTAGGAGGCAAAAAATGTATTTTAATGTTTTTCAAATTGATGTTTTTTGGATGCGATGCCGCATTGTCCAAAAAAAGTAAAATTTGCCTATTTTGCCCTCCCATTTTTCGGTCGAAATTTTCTAACCATTCACTCATAATTTCAGACGTCACCCACGATTTGGTGTTTGATTTCCATGTCACCGGTAAATTATCTTTTATTAAATTTTTAAAAGCTCTTGGTTTAAATGCCTTTCCAATAACCAGCAGCTTTCTTTGTCTACAGCCATGTTCACACAGTGTAATATTGTTATCCTTTCCTTAGACAATTTTCCTCCCACACATTTTTGATTTCTTAAAGTCATGGTCTTGTTTGGTAATGCCCTAAAATAAAGCGAAGTTTCGTCAGCATTGTAAATATTTTTTGGTATGTACCCTTTTATTAGAGAAGGTAGTTACACCATGAATGCTGCTACATTATCAGGATTAACAGAGGCGGCTTCGCCACATATCGCTTTGAACGTAATATTGTGACGCTACCTACCGACGCTGCTACCCAAGGATTCAGCTATTTCTTTAGCTTTGCTTTGTATCAATGGGCCTAAATGGAAAAGTAAAATTATTTGAATAAAACATATTAGTCAATCAGAATCCACTTAGTAAATTAATGATAAAGTGAATCAATCTGCTGTAAATCTTTTGTATAGAATTAAAAAACCTAACTTACGTACCAGTTAATGGAATTCCTTTATTGCGTGCTGCGTGAAACCATTCGTAGGACAACTGATCAATTGTCAGCCCTTCAGCATTAAAAAATCTTCTTTTCTCATTTAAATTTACATTGGAGTGCCATTTTTGTATTATCTCTTCTCTTTTCTTTATAATGTCAGAAGCTTGAGTTTTACTAATGCTAAATCGCTTCGATAAATTTCTCACACTTAATTTTTCTTTGTTGTACACTTCAATCACTTTTTTTTGCTTAATAGTTAATACAGACCTCTTTTTACCCATTTTCAAACGTCACGCCCGCACTAATGTATAGAAACGAATGAACAATGCTTTCCAAACTACAATAAACAAACGCACATCTATGTTATTGGGGAATCCCCTAAATCGCGTAAGTAATGGCATCGATTACAAGCTGTTAGTCAAATAGATTTGTACACCATACGTATACACCACAAACATTGCAAGAATTAGTATTGTCAACTCTCCGAAGCAGAAGCGTAAATTGTAGAAAAAATGTTAGATTGAAAACATTATGTGAGAGAGAAAATATTTACCATACCCACATTAAAGTATGTTATGTGATGTAGTAAATATGATAAACCGTGCCTTGTGGCTAAAGCGCACAAATTAAAAGAGTCTTGGCATGCTTATTTGTAAATTATGACATGAAAAAATCGGAAATAAATAAGCTAAATGTCCGTCCAAGAGAATTTTTTTTTTGTCAATCGGGTGTCCACGTCCGCTCTATAGAAGCGTCCGTTCAAGGGAAAGCGACTGCAATGCTTTTCTTATGGAGCGCTGCCGGGACCTGGCAACAATGTCGTCTAAAGGGGGTGTCCGCTTATTGGAAGTGTCCGTTAAGCGGAATTTGACTGTATTAGAAGAAACAAAATAAAGCACTTTATAATAATTGTTCAGTTTGCCCGGTACCTTCTTCAAACTATACCGCACATCTCCTAATTACTCCACGAGTCGCATTTAAAAGACAAACGGTAGATACTTCTTGACAAGTGTTAATCATTCTTTGTCTTAAAATGTCAACATTTTCTGGATTTGTTAAATAAACTCGATATTGTAGATAAGCCCACAACAAAAAATCAAGGGGCGTAAGATCCGGTGAACGCGCAGGCCGCTCTGTAGGACCGGATGTTCCTATCCACCTATTTCCAAATTGAGTGCTCAACCAATCAGTATTTACTCTGGCGTTGTGCGCGGAAGCATCTTGTTGATAAAATATTCTATTTAAGTTTGCTAAAGGTAATTCATCTAAAAATGTAGGAGATTTTCGTTTAATAAAGTGTGATATTTTTCTTGATTTCGGGAACCATCTATGAAAAAATTGCCTAATTAATTGATGGCCCAAAATGCCACACCAAACATTTACGTTAAAACATCTTTGAAAATTATTATCAATGACAAATCTCGAATTGTCTTGGCTCCATTGTCGATATATGTTTCTATTTAAAATACCATTGTTGCTAAAAGTCCATTCATCAGACCAAATTATCATTCTGTAAAAATTCGGGTCTTGTTCTAATGCATTTTAATAAAAACGACAAAACTGTTATTCTTCGGCCAGTGATCAACGTACAGTGTTTCGATCTACCAATCTCATCAGTGCACGTACTGAAGTATACGTGTCGGTACATCGAAGTGACCATTGCTTAAATGCGTTGTGTATATCCATGTTCGAAGGATAGTCGAGAAATTTAGGAAATCTGGCAACGCTGTTTAGTTTGATATATGATGCATGTGCAGTTGTAATGTGTCTTCCAACAGGGACTTCCGAACTTTGACAGTTGATAACGGGCATCTTGTTGAAGCTACATCTGTCAAATTAGTTGTCATTTATTCAGTATGTTTTACCAAATCAGCATGGACGTATATAGCATTCAACAACACGTGCAAATAATAAAATTGTTTTATCAAAATGGGTGTTCAGTTCGGGCAACGTACCGCGCGCTTCACCCATTTTACGGTCGCCATAATCGTCCTACTGAGAGGACTATTCGCAATGTGGTGGATAAATTTGAGTCCACTGGTTCAGTAAACGATCGACCAACACCCGTACGTCGACGAAATGCAAGATCTGCCGAAAACATCGCCGCTGTCCGTAAAAGTGTGCAGGAGAATCCGAGGCAGTCGATTTCGCGTCGCTCGCAAGAACTCGGCCTTTCGCAGACCGCAACTTAGCGAATCTTGCGTCGTGACTTGGGCCTGCACCCGTACAAAATTCAACTGACCCAGGAACTGAAGGTAAACGACCATAGGCAACGACGTGTGTTCGCTGAATGGGCTCAGGAACAGTTGGCAACTGACCCTAATTTTCATCAAAAATCATCTTCAGTGATGAGGCCCATTTCTGGATGAATGGGTACGTGAACAAACAAAATTGTCGAATTTGGGACGATACCAATCCACATGAGATCCAAGAGCGTCCAATGCATCCCGAAAAAGTCACTGTTTGGTGTGGATTTTGGGCTGGCGGCGTCATCGGTCCATATTTCTTTGAGAACGACGTTGGCCAGGAAATCACTGTCAACGACAAGCGTTATAGGTCGATGATTACCAACTTCTTTTGGCCTGAATTGGATGATCTGGACACCAACGACATGTGGTTTCAACAGAACGGCGCTACGTGCCACCCAGCTCATGCCACATTGGATTATTCTGCACGAGCGATTTGAGGGCATGGTCATCTCACGTGGAGGTGATGTGAACTGGCCACCGAGATCGTGCGATTTGACCCCGTTAGACTTTTCTTTGTGGGGTTTTCTTAAGTCGCAGGTGTATGCGAATAAGCCACAAACCACAGCGGTCGTCAAAGACAACATAACCCATGCCATCGGTCAAATTCAGCCTGATTTATGCGCCAGAGTCATGGAAAATTGGACATTTCGGATGCGCTCCGCCCAGAGAAGCCGTGGCGGACATTTGGACGATGTTATATTCCACACATAATGGCATCAATAGGTCTTGCAAACGAATAAGAAATTTCGATGATATCTCACACACACTTTGTTTTATTTAAATTTAAAGATAGGAAGCACTTAATGAAAGACCCTTTATTAAGAAAAAGATTGGTGAGTTAAAACACAAAATCAATACAATATTTTTAGGTCTGGCCTTATTTTTTTATGAATGAAATATTACCATACACGACAGAGTTCCAATTAAATATAGAAGATCGGTGGGTCCTCAGTTATCGTAATCTAAACATGTTTGTATGTTATGTTTATTCTCTTATTAGTATATACAATACCAATGTTTCAAGATAAACAAGATTACGTGTGGTGTTCTGTGTTCGTTAAATCGGTGGTATATAACGTGTAAACAATTAATTACTATAAGCGATATTGTTATCTTAAACATTTGTTCTTTTATTATATTTAAGTATTTTGTTCTAACGCATGAACTTTTCGAGCTATGTACGGTTTAAGTTTGTGTTTTCTTATAATATCATGGACTGTAGTTTTTGATACCCCAATATTATGTGCAATTTCGCTAGTCGAAGTTCGTGAATTTTCTTGTACTGCAAGAAGAACATCTAATTTCGTATCTACGGAGACTTTACGTTGTTGTGTTTTAGGTTTATTAAATGACAAATAATTTCTTAAATTCGTTTCAATTCTCTGAAATATTTTCGAATCTGGAACTTCTCTGTCCGGAAAACGAACACTGTAATGACGAACCGCTTGAAGACGAATTTTAATACATTCAAAGAACACTTGTAACATGTCCGTTAACTGATTGTTATTCATTTTTACAAAAATACGTTTTTTGTTGTGGCAAAACGCTCAAAACAGGACAATAAATAAGATTTAATAAACTAACGCTGACACTTATTGAATTTTTGTTGTTTCATAGCACACGCGAAAATGTATAAATAATGGAAGACAAAGATTAAATTTATTGTGTTTTATTATTTTTGCTTAAATAAACGTTTACCAAAAATAGACGTTGAATTCAGAAAAAAAATCCAATCCGAATATAGCCAAAAGTATATATGTTTTTAAAATAAAAAAATTGACTATCATTGACATTAATGAAAACAACTGAAAACAAATAAAACATTATTATTTTGTAGTATTTTTGATGTTATTAAATTTACTTTTTGTTTCCATAAAATCGAACAATAAATAACAGAATTATGATTGTTGGCGCTTTTTACGGGACAACCTGTATACTGTAAATGTAGATTAAAAACTAACTTTAAAGTTTCACATAATTTATATTTCACTACATTTGTTTTAGTGCACCAGCTGTTGAAGCCAATTTTTGTTGAAACAATAAAAAATTACTTGAAACCTTAAAAACAATTTTTTTAGTCTACATTGAAATAGAGTTTCTTCAACACGTGTTTTCCTCAATAAATTATTTTAAATTCGCTGTCTTGATGTCTTGATAGTAATATAATAGTATTGATTACACCAAAGTTAACCTAGAGGAGAAGTTTGGCAAATCGCACTCTCCGATTTTGATGAAATTTTGGAAATTGTAGAAGAGAATTATAAATAAGCAATTTTTAATTTTTTTTCTAATCCGTAAATTTGCAAATAAGGAAGCTATAAAGTCTTTTTAAAAACAAATATTTCTCCTTTTTCCATAAGCTACAATCTAATCGTAAAACATTTTTATGAGTTAGAGAAACAATTCTTCAAGAAAAATTTTCGGAGTTATCTTTAAAAAAAATGTTAGTGATGAAAAATTACTAATTTTTTTTAATTAAAGGGTGTAATTTACAAATATTTTGTTATGGAAATTTAGATCCTAATTCATACACATAAGTGTATGATAGAAAGTTATAATTAGTAATATTCCCCCCTAATTGAAAGCTAAAATTTAATAAATTTGAGGCACGCTACGGATATAGCATCTTAACATGTCTTCTGGTAAATTTTGCCATTCTTCTACAAGGATTTCGGCTAACTGCTGAAGAGTATGAGGTGCAACAGGGTGGTTTCTGATGTTCTTATCAAGTGAATCCCAAACATGTTCGATAGGATTCAAGTCTGGACTCACGGCCGGCCACTTCATGAATTGGATTTCTTGTTCTAGAAGAAAATTGGTCGTAAAATTTGCTGTGTGAATACTACAGTTATCCTGCTGGAAGATAAATATATATATATATATATATATATATATATATATATATATATATAAGACTATACATTCCAGTCTGGAATTGCAGCCGCTCTTTGAGCTCGTAAGACTCGTTTTGTGGTGAGCCACTCCATTTTCTGTGGTCTATAGATATGTTCTTCCGCTCTTCACAACTTTTCGCCATTCCTCCTTATTTAACATTAATGCTCTCCCTGCTGCGGTCCCCAGGTCTTTGATATCATCCACTACTTGGCCCTCCCACCTAATTTTTGGTCTACCTCTTGTTCGTGCTCCATATGGCTTCCATCTTGTAATTCGTCTCAACGTTGACCCTTCTTCTCTTCTGTTGACATGCCCATACCACCTTATTCTCATCGATTCAATAACTCTTACTATATTTTCTCTCTCCAATAACTCCTCTATCTCATGATTCATAAGGATTCTATAACCACCATCTTCTTTTTTTGGTCCATAAATTCTTCTGATTATTTTTCGTTCAAATGTTCTTAGAGCTTCTTCATCTTTCTGTGTTAATCTCGTTGTTTCTCCAGCATATCTCACTACCGGTCTAATGGCAGTTTTATATATTCTTATTTTTCCGTAAATGCTGATTTTCTTATTTTTCATATATTTCTTGTATCTATAGTATGCTCTGTTTCCTGCTTGAATTCGATGTTTCACCTCGTCTGCTTTCTGATTCTTACTACTTATCATGGATCCTAGGTACTTAAATGTATCCACTTTCTCAAAATTGTAATTTCCCATCGCTACTTCTTTGCTTTCCCCACCCAATGTTTTCTTGTCTTGCGATTCTCATATATTTTGTTTTGACTTGATTTATCTCAAGTCCTCTCTTCTTTGCTTCCGAATCGAGTCTCAGCAAGTCTTCTCTTAGACTATTTGGATCTCTTGCTATTAATGCTATATCATCTTCATACGCTATTATTTGCATTGATTTCTCAATAATTGTCCCTTTAAAACCACAATCTCTTATAATTCCTTCTACAGCTATATTGAATATTGACGCAGATAATCCATCTCCCTGCCGTATCCCCGAATTAAATTCAAATTCTTTTGATACATCGTCCTGCAGCAAAACTGCTGCTCTGGATCGTTTCATCGTCATTTTCATTAGTCTTATCAACTTTCTAGGTATTCCTAAATTTTCGGCATCTTTGAAGATCGCATCACGTCTCAAGCTGTCAAATGCTTGCTTAAAATCAATGAATAATATTAGAAGTTCGATGTTTTGTTCATAGCATTTCTCTATAATTTGGTTTAATATATATATAGCATCGATAGTTGATCTTCTCGGTCTAAATTCCAGCTGATAGCTCCAATGATGTCCTCTGTCTGATTTTTCATTTTTTCATATATTAAGGATGTCACTAACTTGTAACATACACTCAAAAGTGATATTCCTCTATAGTTTTCACATAGCATTGGATTTCCTTTTTTGTACACTGGAATTATATACAACTCCACCCCATGTCATAACTGATCCTGATCCAAATCGAACCAGTTCCTGTATATACTCTGCAGTGTATCTCTCTCCAGGACTTTTGTATATCCGTACACCACTATCGCAACGAGTTAAGGTAAACCGACATTCATCACTAAAAAGCACAGTCCTTCAGTGTCGAAGTTGCCATTCCAAATGCTCGCGAGCAAAGTTTAGGCGGATCCGTCTGTGATCCCTGGTCAAGCGAGAAGCCCGTATGGGTCTTCGAGAATTCAAATTTGCTTCTCACCGTTTCATCTGTTGATCTTCTAACCGTTTGATCAAAGATTGTTATAGCAAGTAGATTTTGTAAGTCACCAACGCTGGAAATTCGACGACGAAGGCAAGAATTGATAATGTATCGATCATCCCGGCGACTAGTTTTTCTTCTACGCCCTTGTCCAGTTCTCTTAGAGTATCTGCCCGTTTCTGGATACCTATGCCATGCTGTGCAGATAATCGATGGACTTTTTTGTAGTTGATAGGCGACATATCGCATAGATCGATCATCTTCAAGTAAAGCAACTGACCTTGGGACTTCGATTTCATTTAAATAAGGCATTTTAATCTTAGAAGTAACTGACACTCAAAATTGACGTTTAAAATGTCAAAAAGCTAACTTAAAAAGCTTTGATTGGATGCTTAAGGTACAAAAACATTTTGCTTTTGATAGTGTTTTACATTTGAACATCTAAGGAGAAAGAGAAAAAAATGTATCAACGCAATTTTCTTTTGTGCTTAGCTAAAACATTCTAGACAATAATAAAAAACATGAAAAAAAATACATGCGTTCAAATTAGTGTTCCGCTAATTTTGTTGAGCAGTGTATATAAAAATAGTTAAATAATTGTAGTATTTAAATTGGGCAATAATTTTTAAATAAGTTGTCTCACATTTCAATCAGAATAGTAACCTCGAAGGTTGTTTTTTTTTTAATTTACAGACTGTAAAATGACAGTATGTCTTTAATTATTCAACGTAAATAATAATTATTCTCTCTCAGTTTTTTATCAAAATTAATACAAAATAAAGGTAGAAAAAGAATTCGAATTATCTATGTTTTTCTTAACAAGATCTTCTGAAGTATTGTTATTTAAAAAGATGTAATAAAGTTAGGCAACTTGTACAATTAGATTTTGACGAAATTAGAAACAATTATAGAGCATCTAAACCTTTTTTTTATATATGTTTCTTATAGCTGTCCAAATTGAGCACACTAAGGGCCTAAGAACCGTCTATGAGGCTAAAATCTAATGGCATTATGTTAAAGGGAGACAGATAAATAAAGTAACGGCGAATTCACCGTTACATAATTTATTTATCTGATATTCAGACTGTCAAATATTTTATTTTATTTTTTCATAGCGCCTTTAACATATTGTAGATCCTTAGTATTATCACTTTATAACCGGTATTGCATAAACCGTTGTTCAATATTTTTGTGAAAGTATTTGTTCATAGACATTTAAGTAATAAAGTAATAATTTCTTCAACTATTCGAAACATGTGTTTGTTACGGTATACGGTATGTAAAAATATGTCCATAAGTTAGATATATGTCTGACGAAGCTTCCGTGGAACGAAACTATCGTTACTTTGTAAAGTAAAAAGTAGTGAAATTCATTAAAATTTGTTTTATTTTATGACGATAATAGACTTAATTTTTCGTTGTTTTTTTTTTGTTTTCTATACGCGCTCATTTAATTTGTTAGCAATAATAATATAATTATTGCTGAATATCCTAAAAACCTTCCTTTCCCCAAGTTCCATAGGTCGCTGGTTCAAATCCCGCTCGAAGGACCAAAAAAATGTTGGTTTAAGATTGAAGTGGACTGTGTTTAAGGGTGATTTAAAATAAAAAATAAATTAGATGGATGGAATGCAGGACTTACCACTGGTTGATAGCGTAGGATCTCTGTTGCAGGAACAATATTATCGAATATTGCTCCACGTTCATGGCGCCAAATAATATAATGAAGTACTCGAAAAGAATATTAATATATTAAAACAACTTTAATTGATATTTAAGCTATTTTAAAAATACACGCCAAAAATGTTGTTATGTTATCGTTCTATTGTAACGATTCAAATGATTTTATAACTTCAATTAATGATTTGTATTATTATAATGATTATTTATGCCAACGACTTTGCTTGCGGAGATACAATCAGTCATATACATTAATCTGCTGGGGGTCGTTCAGAATATACAAGAATCAATGTATTCGCAAGTATTTATATATGCAAATCGTTTTAATTTCTATGAAAAATTTTCTAATTAAAACTGGGAAGATAAAATCATTATCCTTTATATTGAATAATTAAAGAGATGCCGCGTTATTTTTCACTCTCAACAAATAAAAATAAAAAAAATTAAAAACCTTGAAATATGAGGCAACTTATTTAAAAGTTATTGCCCACAATGTAAATACTACAATTACTTAACTAATTTTATTAAAAATTCTTTAAAGGGTAAGACTAAGCTATTATATAGAGCATTTTAAAAGCGATGCTGTCAAATTTAGTAAAACAAATATTTATAGAAGGTAACATATCAAAACTATTTGGGATAACATGTCATCTCCAACTTAAAATAACTCTCTTTGACGGGTTTTGTAAATATTTATAAATTACACAGGCCTGCGTTTTTTAACTTTCTAAAATTTGTTTTAAATTTTATAGCTGATTCTTATGTGTTTTTAGGCGCTGAATCCAAATATGAACTCTATTTTTCTCCATCACGTAAGGATTTTTCACAAAAAGGCTTCAAATTATATTTTTTTAAAATTAATAATAATTTTTAGTTACATTTTGAATTTATTTACAAAGGATATAAAAAAACAAAATTACTTAAAAATATCATTAAATCTAATGAAAAGAAACAGTAAAATACTATTTATGTCTTTACAAGTCCTTATAATATCTTTTTCTTTGTCTTTCCATACTCCTTTTTGTGCTTTTTCTTCTGTAATCTCATAGTGGACCATCCCTTTTTAACATCCAACAATAATCAGCTATCATGCTTATATTCCATCTTCCTTGGTATCTTCTCTCCATCTCTTTTAGGTCTTGGTGGAACCTTTCCCCCTGCTCCTCACTTACTGCACCAAGATTTTCAGGGAAGTAGTCGAGATGCGAATCTAGAAAATGCACCTTCAAACTCATGTTACAGCCTAAGGTTTTAAATTTTTCTAACATATTTTGCAGAATATTTTTCTAATTTTCATGTTTTTTGTTGCCAAGAAAATTTGTAACCACATTTTTGAAGGCTATCCATGCTTGTTTTTCTGCTTCCTCCATCTTAGATTCAAAATTTTCATCTTTCATAAGCTTTCTTATATCCGGCCCAACAAAAACACCCTCCTTTATTTTTGCTTCTGACAAGCGAGGAAACTGGCTGCAAAGATACTTGAAGCACTCTCCATCTTTTTTTAATGTCTTCACAAATTGTTTCATTAACCCTAGTTTTATATGTAATGGAGGAAGCAAAACTTTGCTCGGGTCTACTAAACTTTTTCTTTCAATGTTTTTCATTCCAGGTTGTAAGGTTTGTCTTGGTGGCCACATCTTTTTACAATAGTGCTGCTTTCTATCACGACTATCCCACTCACACAAAAAACAAGGATATTTAGTATAAGCTAATTAAATCTATCATATATATATATATATCTTCCATTGTGTAGAAGAACGGGCTTAAGGCTCCTTTTTGAAGAGTCAATAAAGAGCCTCCATTCAGAAACATTATATTCTACGTGGAACTGTTCCATGAGCCCGAGTACATCATTACGGAAAACTAGTGCATCTTCTTCGGAATAATATCGAGCAAACTCTTTTTCTCTGTTCCTAAACCAGTAAAATGTTGTGCTAGGTGCTAACAATTTTTTTTCTTTCAACCTTGAGCCTAAAAGCTCAGCTGAGTCTTTAGGAAGGTTTAAGTCCCTCACCAAATCATTTAATTCAGATTGGTCAAACAGTTTTGGCTCATCACTTCCAGTATCATAGTAATCACTTCCCTCATCCAGTTCACTTGCGCATGTATGTGAAACCATTTCGTCATCAGATAAATCATCTAATGTATCTGGTAGTGAAGGAACAGGTACTTCTGGTCCATGAGGTATAGGACGTGTTGCGGATCGAAAGTTTGGGTAAACGATGTCCTTTTTGTTTTTTAAACTGAATCCGTGTACTACACACGAACAAAAATAACAATCATCGCTATGATTGATCGGTTCTCTCCAAACCATAGGCACTCCAAAGCGAAAAGACTGTTTTTTTCCTTGTGACCACTGGCGAAGCTCTTCAACACACACTGAACAAACCTTATGAGGAGCCCAAGATTTGTCTTGGTCTCCTAATTTCACACCAAAATATGCAAAATATATTTTTTTTACAAAATCTGTAATGTTTCTTTGTTGTTTTTTTAATGTAAACTTTCCACAAATATAGCAGAAGGAGTTGGGTACATTCTCTCTTGAGCCATTGGAATTAAATTTTAAAAAACTCGTAAAATAAAAATTAAATTAACACAGCAACTAATCACAAATGTCAACTAATTACACAAATTCACACCACAGTTGTAAAGAAGATATTGAATGAACTAACTGTTTTGTCTAGAATAGCAATATGTTTGTAGTGGAGGTGGGGAGGTAGACATGCAGTAACAGGAAGATGATGAGTCATGTCTTGCGACATGCTCAATTATTTCTATTTGTAACTTCTTTATCATAAATCTAGTGTATGTTTATTCAGAATATCAACTTCTTGCATCATCATAAGTAAAAAAATTATAATAGTTTATTTAAACAACGGTTTAACAAAATTGTCCTTTTCAAAAAGACTAATACATGCAGATAGGTCAAAAAACCCCAGATTGTAAAAAAACCTTACGTGATGGAATTTTTTAAACAATTTTCCCATTTTCAGCACCAAAAAATCTATTGAAATCACTGTATAAAATCTAGACAATTTTACCATCGCAGGTCTGTGTTATTATATGACGCATACGTCTAGTATTGGAAAAATGTATTTGTTATCAAAAAATATTAATGAGAAATTTTGATAAAATTCACGTTAACAGCAAATGATTGACTTCATATCACTAACAAATACTATAAATTATAAATGTCGATATCAAAAGATAAACAGATTTTCGTTAATGACTTTGTATTTTTAAAATACCGATACTTATACACCAGAAACTACTCATCAATTTGGCTTCAATTTGTCCAGAACTTTATGTTTGTAGCTAACGTATTTCCAGTTAAAACAATTCATGTCTAGCATGATGCAATGTTTGTTAGTTTTAGATATTAGCATAAATAACACAGATATCTATTTGGATCATCATTACATTGCAACATACATATAGATATTGATAATTAACGATTAGAACTCCATTATACAAGGTGTCTGTAACAGTTCTTTATAAAAACCTACTACAAATTCCTTACACCAAATGGCAAAACAATATTGTAGTGGATTTACAATAAAAAATTGTTGAAAATATAAGTTTAGTACTTATTTATTATCGTTACAACAGGTTATTAAAATTTCGTAAAGATGATTTGATAAATTCAGAATAGTCGAACGTAGTAACACTGACACAACGCGTGTAAGAAAAAACTGCTCATTTATTAGCATTTAAATGCACTTTATTTAATTGACATCATTTACCAGTTTAAATAAGTTTTGATTTTACAATTAACATGTGTAGTGTTATAAATTTTTCAACATTTTCAAGATACGCCTGCGACTCTCAAGCAAATCATTTATAAAAATATTAAAAAGCAAAGGTCCGAGATTAGACGCCTGCGGCAAACTCGAGATAGAAAAAATAAAATTAGAAGAAAATTCATGATAAAATACATATCTTTTCCTAGCGGTCAGATATGATTTCATTGATCTCAATAGTAAGGAAGAAAATCCTAGAACACAAAGTTTGGCATGATGACATGTAAATACCGCCCACTTGTTTTCTTTCGTCTAATGCTTTACTGATGTATTGTCTAATATATACTATATTTGTCGTTGTCGATCGCCGTGTTATGAAACCAAACCGTGTTTATTCCTCCTGGTTTGAAGGAAATCCGGTATGTATCGACCGAAGTATAAGTTGAAATAATGCAATAGTTTTTGAATACATTAATATATTTACAAATTTAGTCTTGGAGTTCCGTTAACTTAGCACAAATGCAGTATCTGGTCTTAATACTAAAGACCGAGAAAATTGGCTAATAAATAATATTTGTTCCTATTTAATCACTGAGACCTAAGCTAGAACTGTAGTTAACTCGAAGAGATCGTACTTGGAACTGTGTGAGCTCAAAGAGATCTTGTTTGGAACTGTTTTTTCATTTACTTATTTTTCGGCAAGAAAGTTTTGTCTCCGCCAGTTACAAGAGAGGGAGAAAACGAAATTGATTATACAGAAATTTCTATACAACTATTTCTACCTTTCTTCCAATAAAAGTATGTGCCGTAGTTTCCAACATCATAAATATATTAAAATAAACAATATACAATACACAGGAAATGCGTTAGAGATAACATAATAGTTCGCAGAATCGCATCGAACTGAACTATTTAACCTATTATAATAATATAACACTTTATCTATAACAGGAAATATGTCAATAAAACTTATTTTATTATACATTACATTTACAACTACTAAATGGATAGGTTAACAAGAAGGTTGTGTTTATATTAAAATAAGTAGTTTTTATGACCGTAGAAAACAAGAGAATGAATAAAGAAATGTAATACCTGACCAGGCCTTAGGTAATTGACAACATTAAATATATCCGAACTCTAAGAACCTTTTCTATATATACTTTACAATATTTACAATTTAAAACTAGGATTGAGTACATTAACATAAATATACCTACATCTGTGTGCTTATATCTAAATAAAACTAAAAAATACAAAATTAAATCTATTTTTCCCGAACAAACCGTGTTGATGAATTGACAAATAGGGTTTTACAACAGCAAAGATTCCTTTATACAGAAAGTACTCAAGTATTTTAATAAAATTAAGCAAAACATTAATCGGTCTATAATTACTGATGTTCGAACAATCACCTTTTGAATATTGGAATTATCCTACTAGTTTTCAAAGGACGTAGATACAATTATATTAAACGAACATAATGAAAAGCAGTGGTCCTAAGCTAGAGCCTTGAGGCAACCCTGAAGTAGAAGTGTAATGCTTTGTCCTAAAGTCATTATAATATAGTTCTGCTTATCCGGAAGATAACTATGCAATAATCTAATTAAAGCATTAGAGAAACTAAACGCACTTAATTTTTACAGCAATACCTGATTATTCCTCCTGGTTTGAAGGAATTTTCGGAAATATATGAGTTGAAATAATGCAATAATTTTGAATAACGCTAATATATTTACAAATAATTAATTTAATATTGTTCCGTTAAACTTAATACAAATGCATGAATCCGGTCTTAATAGTAAAGGCCGAGAAACTGGCTAATAGGGGAAACCAGGGAGGCTTGATACGTCGGGAGGCTTGATACACATTCGTATTTTACATTATATATATTGGTAGGACATTCTGCATGAATGAAACGTGGGTTGCAGTTAACGCACTAGCCTAATATGCAATATAGAAGTAAACGTAGGTAAAGTGACAGTTTTAGAGGTTAGTTTGTGTTTTCCTACTGTTCAATGTAAGTTTTCCCTTAGCTGACGTGAGATTTTATGATTTTCAAAAGAACAATTTGAAAATTTCATTGGTACTACGCGAATCTGCAATTAGTTTAAACTATGGCACAAGTGCTGGTATTTCTAAAATCGAATTGCTTGTTTTCAATATTGTGCTTATTTTATAAATTTGTCATTCGGGGAGGTTTGATACATTTGGCCTCGGGAGGATTGATGCGAGTATCAAACCTCCCTTTCTCTGTGCAACTGTTATATTTATTTGCGTAATGATTATTTGCAAATTGTGGTCTCACACGGCAATAGTTGAGCTGTAGTTAAGACGCATTTATTATATTCTAGATGCCGTTTAAATGGGTATCTAAAAATCGGAAGAAGATCTCAGTGAGAATAAACCCATGAGAACTACCGCCAAAAAATATAAAATTGATAAGATGACTCTATCTCAATATGCTGCAAAGTATAAAACAGACAAAAATATTTCTTTTGTGCCAAAATTTAACACTTCACAAATATTCTCGCTTGAAGAAGAAATCCTTTTGATGGACTATCTGTTAACTTCCGCAGATCTTTATTATGGCCAAATGCCTAAGCAAACAAGAAAATTTGTATATCAATTTGGCCAACAAAACATGAAAAAAATACCAGAAAACTGGAAAGTTAATGAATCAGCTTCATACGATTGGCTAAAAGGATTTATGGTACGTCATCCCCAATTATCGTTACGAACTCCTGAAGCAACTAGCTTAGGCAGAGCGACTGCATTCAATCGATACAACGTACAACTATTTTATAATAACTTACGCATTTTATTTGAAAGGGAAAATTTTGGTCCACAATCTATATATAATTTGGACGAAACTGGGGTTACCACTGCGCACAAACCCCAGAAGATAATTGCCCGTAAAGGTCAAAAACAAATTTCTAAAACAACTTCTGCGGAACGTGGCACACTTGTGACAGTATGTTGCGCTATAAATGCTTTGGGAATTCCGTGCCACCCTTCTTTATATTTCCTCGTGTCAGGGTACAGGATTACATGATCCAAGGTGCTCCTCCGGGTTCCATTGAGGAGACGCATGAAAGTGGTTGGGTTGGGTTAAAAATATCTAGATCATTTTATAAAATATGCAAAGTGTTCTAAAGAAAATAAATGTCTGTTAATACTAGACAATCATAATAGCCACATTTCGCCTATAGATTTACACTCTTGCAAATTAAATGGTGTCAGTTTATCAACTTTGCCACCCCACACAAGTCATCGACTTCAACCACTAGATGTTTCTGTCTTTGGCCCATTTAAACGTTATTATAATGAGCAAGCGGATGCATGGTTGGTTAACCACCCAGGACAAACTATTTCTCTAAAAAATGTATCAGAATTAGTTGGGCTTGCTTATGCTAGTGCCTTTTCACATTCCAATATTACTAAGGGATTCTCCACAACAGGAATTTACCCATTTAATCCACATTTATTTGGGGAACTCGAATTTGCAGGAGCGGAAGTTACAAATCGGACCTATGTAGCAGAAGCTGAAATCGCTTAAGTAGAACCCGAAAGATTAAATATCGATGCAGCAGATCAACCTGGTACCTCTTATCAAGAGTCACAAGATTTACTTCTAAGCAAATCAAAAATTCCTTCATATAGTGTAAGACCAGGGACAAGCAAGGCATCTGATCTGATTAATAGTCCTGAGGAGATTCGTCCGTTTCCCAAAGCACTATCACGGAAAAAAACAGGAAGAAAAAATCTTGGGAAAACCAGAATTTTAACTGATACTCCAGAAAAGGAAGCTATTGAAGCCGAACATAGAATTAGATTAGAAAAGAAAGAAAAACGAACAAGAGCTCAACAGGGCAAACGCGACTTATTCACTGATAAAGAAAATCTTAAACAAGCTTTAGCAGAAGGAGCTAATGAGGGTTGGCCTAAAAGACAGGTTTTAGTTAGAAATGTCAAGAAAATGCGAGGTAGAAAATTTGTTGAGACTGATAATGATAGTGACCAAGAGCCACATTTTGAATCTGATGATGAGGAAGATGCTGCTTGCATCTATTGCAATTCCTACTCGATGTCTAGATCAGGTGAAAATTATTCGTTGTCAAAGTTGTCTAAAATGGTGCCACTCTGCATGCGCTGGTGTCGATAGAGGCATAAAAACATTTATCTGTGAATTGTGTCTTAATTAAAGGTCTACTTTTTATTCATACCTATTCTATTTTTTTTATTCTACGTGTATATGCACTTTTAGAAGCAAATCTAGATAGAATTTTTGAATCTATGTATATATTAACTTATGAATGTAATCTTCTGAGTTCATAAGAAATAAAATACTTTGTTCTTATTACTTCAGTTAATATATAAATCTGTATTGTATCAAACCTTCCAGATATTGTATCATGCCTCCCATATAGGGGGAGGTTAGAGACATTTTGCAAGGGTAAATACAAAAATTTCTAGTACAGTCAAATATTTCAATTTTCAAAAATTATATAATTCCTTAGCTGCAGAAATAGTCCAAGATTGTATCCGCATATAAGCGAGTTCAGAAACAGGTGCTGAAATAATTCGAACGTTGTTTTTCTAAAAAATGTATCGAGCCTCCCTTGTTTCCCCTACATAATATTTTCTTGTTGTGAGATCACTGATCTCTGAGTTGGAACTAAATTTTGCTTTAACTTATTTTTGCCAAGAAAGTTTTGTCCTCGCCAGTTACAAGAGAGGGAGAAAACAAGTAAATTGATTATACAGAAATTGCCATGCAGATATTTTTCCCTTCTTCAAGGAAAAGTGTTTGCTGTAGTTTACCACCAACGTTATAAATGTATTAAAATAATCAATATGCACATGAAACCTAAATTATGGGGAAATAAAATAAATATTAAATAGTAAATACACCAATAGTTATTGAATGGCAATTTACCAAGTAAGTAAATTACAATAACCGGGAAGTGGGCTCTAGAGATAACGTACAGTATTCGAAGAATACATAAAACACCTAATAAACTGAGATCTCTAAACCTATCGTAAAATATGAATACAATAAATACAATACATGAAATGTAACAATAAAACTTATGCTCTTATAAAGGTTTACAACAAGCAAATGAACGGATTTAAAAGAATGTTGTTCCTGTATTGAATAAATAGTTTTATGGCCGTAGAAAACGAAACAATGTATAAAGCAATATAATACCTGACCAGGCCTAGGTAATTAACAAAATTAAATATATGGGAAACTTCAAGACCTTTTATTTACCAATTAGTATACAATTTAAACATGTGATTGAATACATAAAATAAATACAACTAAATCCATTTGATTATATTTAAATAAAACTAAAAATACAAATTAAATCTATATTGACCGAACAATACCACATGATCAATGGTATCGAATACTCGTGTAAAACCAATAGATTACATCAAGGTGACCGTCACTATTGAGTTCTTAAGCTATTTCCTGTATAATAATAGCAGGATATGTTGTAGTGGGACGTCCAGACATAAATCCATGCTGATAAGGTGGAATAAATACGCAACTTTCTTTGTTATAGCACCGCGTAGCAGGTGTTCAAAAACTTTAGAGAAATTACACAGAGTGGCTGTAGGTCTATAATTCAGGAAATTAGCGGCATTCCGTTTTTTTTTTAAATTTGGCAAATTCTAGCAATCTTCCATACACTTGTAAAGTTACAAGTACGCAAGGCTATGTTAATAATTTTTTAATATAGGAGCATAAGAAACGCAAGCACAATACCTGTCCAAAAAGCTTGGGATACTGTCGTGACTGGCAATAGACAAATTCTTTCTAGCGCATACAACGACATCACTAGTGTCAACGTCAACAATGACAAATGGAGGAAGGCTAGTCAGTATATCAGGAAATCGTGTAACAAATGATGGGGGCAAAAATACCGATGAACAAGTCGCAGAAAATAGATTGGCAATATCCTCTGGTTTATCATAATGCGTATTGTTGAAATAGACTTTACCGGGAATCCTGGAAATACCTCCTTTATATTGAATAAATTCCCAGAAAGTCTATCCTCTAACAAAATTATTAGGGGATAGGAAGACGCGAAAATGCAACCGTGTATAAAGAATTACCGGAATATTGTCATCACCGGTAGACATATCATTCTTAATTCGACCAATAGCATCTACGACTACTTCCTCAGTCAATGCCCTCATAGAAATAGACGTGGAATAATTAAAACGAACAGTTGAGCTGTGTACGTAAACTTGAAAAACGATAGAGAATTCATTTGCAAAAGCATTAACGATAACCTGTAACTCTTCGATCGTTGTCTTATTATTATTATGCATAATTCCTGGAATTATTAAACCACATCTTGGTTCATTGATAAATGACCAAAATATTATTGAATCATTCATAATATTTCTTCTATTTTGGTTTGATATGCAGACAAATTTACTGTTTGAAAATAATCAAATCAAGTTAACACTCGTATGCAGTTAAAATGCTATATCATTCCGTATTGCGAAACACGCTGTGATCTTTCAGAATAAGCGATAACTAAAAACTGTTGTATCATTGAAGATCGAACATGAAAAATTCTGATATTTTCGAAACCTTTACATATGACGTAAGTTTCAAGATAATGAGTTATCATTTAAAATTAAGTTGAAGTCACTGTTAATAATTTACTTTTTCATTAAAAGAAATTTATAGTAAGTTACATTTTCAAGTTTGTAACAAGAAAAAATATTAAATTAAAAATTAAAATAAATAATGGCACATATAGAATTGTTTAATATTTGTTATCAAAATTACTGTAACAGAGTATTACCACATGTACATGATTAAGTGGATGTATTTAGGACGCAGATATAATGATATGTACATATTTTGTTCCTGTTATTATAAATATATTGAAGATAAACCCATCACTATTTCTTTTAATTTGTAAATCTGGTTATATATAAGTGCTATATATTCACATTAATCTAGTGTATGCTAACCAAATAACTCGCATACAATATTAATTGAGTGCCCACGTACCCAAATAATTTTATAAAATCTAAATAATAACCATAAATTATAAGTATATTTATCATTATCGATATTATTAAAATAATGTTTGATCTCAATATATTACTCTCCACAATTACCAACAGTATTATATCATAAATTATGATTGATAAGTAATAATTAGATTATAATCTGTAGACATAAAAATTATAAACGTAAGGAACAATATTCAAAAGATTGTTAATGAAAGCATATATTTAAAATTCGTTAAGGTGAATCTCTAGCTCTTATTAAAATAAATATTTATAACTTTCTTCTACTTTTACTATCAGTAGATAATAGTTCATTATTGCAATAATAAGAGTGCCATGAAGCAAGAAAACAATTCACAAATTTTATTCAACATTAAAGAAAAGAATAAAACCCATAATTTAACGAACAATATTTCAAATAGGATCTTTTTCAACTAACTCACCTTGAAGACGGATACATTTTTCCAATCGCCTTTTATGATTCAGTAAAACTCATAATATTTTTGGAGAAATTTCTCTACAGGCTTGTTGGATTTTCTGACACAGTTCCTGTATGTTTTGAGGTCAAAATGCATACACAATATTTTTAATAGTCCCCCAGAAAAAAGTCGAGTGGTGTAATGTCAGGTGATCTCGGAGCCCACTCCATTTAAAATTTAAAATTCCACACCACATTAACTTTCTGCGAATATTGCCTTTTACAATTGATAACCCATTTTGAGTTTTATGTTGCCCAGTATCTAGAGTTCTGGGACAAAATAATACCATTAGTAGTGAAGGTAGCCTCATCACTGAATTTTTTTTTAATTCTCTGTCGTTTAGAAAATTGCCTTGAGAGACAATACTCAATTCTTCCATTGAGATCTTCTTCTTCAAGAGTGTGTAAATATTTTGGCTTATATAGTTTTAATTTGTAACTGTTTAGTGAACTGACGTTTGACGTTTGAACTGACAAATTATTTTCTTGCTTCATTGCACTCTTACTGTCGTGAGCAAAAAAAACGGGACACTGTTTCTGTGTCGGTTTAAATTGTGACTACTTAAGTGGCTATCTTTACTCATAATAGTAAGTCACGAATTGTCAAAAATGTGTGTCTTATTGACATTTATTAAACATTTTTAAAATAAATGTAAACTAAAAACGATAGAGAAAGATTATTTATTAAATTAAAATAATTATTACATTAAAATAATTAGTATTTCGTCATTCCACAGTTATTATTAACTGCATCTAATCTTGTAGACATTGAAGCGACAATATTTTGTACAAAATTTGTAGAAATTTGATGCCAAGCATTATAAACAATCTCCCAAAATTCTTCCTGGGTAGAAGCTCTATCTCATTAATCCCCATACATTTTCAATGGTATTTAGATAAGGACTGTAGGGCTGAATATCTCAAGTTAAAATTTCATTCCCTTGTAACCATTGTGTTACAAGATAAGACAGGAAATTGTGTTGTTCTTATAGCTTCCTTTAATGTTTTGAAAGGGTTGTGCCTAATCTCAGTAACTAATGTTTCGTCTTCCTGCGTATTCGAAATTTTGTTAGGTGCGGAAATTATTTTCCGATTTAAATTATCCTCTTCCCTCCATTTTTTTTATATAAACTTGCGGCTGAACTTTTACCAATATTAAATTGAACCGATACACATCTTAATGATTTCCCATTTATCAAACTAGTAACAAGTCTAGCTTTATCAGTTTTCGAAAGATGCGGCATTTTCAATTTTGAATTATCAACTATGATATATAATTTGACGTTAGAGTTTGAAAGTTAATCAAATTGACATAACGATTTTGACACTGTCCCGTTTTTTTTGCTCACGACAGTATTATTGAAGTAACATTCAAAAAAATGTAGAAGAATTTAAAAATGAAAAATTTTCAGCGAAATTTGGTATTAGGGGTTCTTGAGTGATTTGTAATTTGTCTAATACTTTTTTGTTCTATCTTAATCGCTATTATGACATTACTTGAAAGACTACATTTTATTTTAATTATAGTTGGCTAGATATTAACTTTATAAAAACTCTATTCATACAAAAAAGTGGGTTGTCATTGCCTACACGACTGATAAAAATTTTATATTGATTACTTTCAAAATAAAAAACTTATTTAGGTGTCCTCATGAAAAGTGAAATACACTGTATAATAATAATTACTATTATTATTATTATAGCACACGCATTTATGCAAAAATACAAAAAACTACACCCACGCTTAAACATATTATTCTACTATTGACCTATTGACCTACGTTAAATGTCACCAGATATAAATATATATATATATATATATATATATATATATATATATATATATATATAATACGGAGAGGCTAAACAGAGAAAAGCCTCACGTTCTGGTGACAATAAAGTAATAAAATATAAATATGAGAAATTAATATATTTATTAAGGCAAACATTACTCAATCTCTAGGGTCTCGAAGTAAGTTCTCGATACACAGACAGACATCTACTAATACATGAAATAAAACAGAAAAGTCAAATTTATGTAAAGAAATATATTTAAATAATGTTATATTGATCAAGATCAAAATATAATAAGTTTATAAATTTTCAAATATTATAACCAAAACTGACATTTAAAAACAAAGTAAAATGACGTTTGAGATGACGTGAGTTAATGTTATATAGATAAGTGACTTCAAGTTATGTTATATCTTTAACAAATTTATAAAACACAATTTTCACTTAAATACCTGATAAATACGTTAAAATTTTGAAGTTCACAATTTCTTTATTTTCATTGGATGTAGTTCTCAGGAAAGTTTTCAAGATCGGCTGTCAGTTGCTTGATTCAAACTACTGGATAATATCCTATTCGCTGCGATGCTTATGAATCTTATGATTCAATTTTGCAGGATATACCACCAAGTTATATTCAAGATCCTGAAGAGGTGTTCTTATTCCAAAATATTCCAACTAGACATCCAGAATCTTCCTTATGTACATTAAATATCCATAAACATATTATATAAGGAATATAAACGGAATATTGATAAAACTAAATTTATATACTGCAGATAAAAATCTTTATAATCTCCGTCAGAAAAATAATATCAATAATTCTGTTTTTCGTCGTCAAGACTCCCATCAGAAATTTTGTAAAAGTAAAAATCAGATATTCTACGAAATTTATACAAAGGTTACTAAAATAATTTAAAAGATAATATTATAAGAAAATCCACTCACGTAATCTCAATTACAAATCTTGTAAATAAAGTTCACATAAGTCAAACAAATAACAAAATTTACAGATATTTGCTCAAACGAAAGATAGAACACAGTTGGTTTTAAAATCCAAAATCCTCGTGAAGATAAGTCAAAGTAAATTTACTAATAAGCAATACATAACCATAAAATAAATATACATACAATATTATATGGGATCATGATTTCAAAACCAATTATGAACCCATATCAAAATTACAAAATTCTTACTATAAAGTAATACTTTACAAATCTGAACATTCAAGATATAACATTGTTGAAACCGATAACTTCTTAGAAAAGAATTAATTAATAAAGAAAATTGACTCACAACAATATGTATATATATATATATATATATATATATATATATAATATTTTCGTGACCTTGGTATGATAAGGTAAACTTAATAAGTCGGCGATTAAAGTTCTGGTTTATTACTTCAAAGTATATATATTTAAAACAACCCTACATGTTTCGGCAATGATGCCTTTGTCAAGGATATAAAAAATATAAATAAATTAAATAAATTTATATTTTTTATATCCTTGACAAAGGCATTATTGCCGAAACATGTAGGGTTGTTTTAAATATATATACTTTGAAGTAATAAACCAGACCTTTAATCGCCGACTTATTAAGTTTACCTTATATATATATATATATATATATATATATATATATATATATATATAATTTAAACGAAATTATATACCGTAATATATTGAATCAAATAAATTAAAAGCGGGCAAGCGGTCTGTCAATTAAAAAACTCATTTATTAAGTATCCCTATATTTCGCAACAATTTTGTTGCTTCTTCCGGAGATAAAAATGTAGAGTTGAAAAAATAATAAAATTGACGTACAAGGACAATAAAATTGATTAGATTTAAAACTTATATTTAAAATTTAGTTTTAAATCTAATCAATTTTAGAATGTTTTTTATATTAATTTCTTCCCATTACAGTGATGTTAACCTAAATATTCCAATAATTTATCCAAATTTGACGTATTGCTAATTAAAAAAAAATAATCTTAACATAAATTTATTTCTCTTCAATAGCTCACAACAAAAAAAATCGCTACTTGGTCGACACGAACTTTAAAAATAACAACATAACATTTAAAAAAATACCAACTAAATTTAGAAAATATATTTTAAGTACCTAGCTCTTAAAAGTGTTCAAATTGAGGGCCTTGTTCTTGGAAGCTCTTTTCCAATCTTTGCATTAATTATTGACGGCATCTTTGATAAATGCCTGGATTGTTGCGGAATCTATAAACAGACTCCATAATTGTGTTCCGTAATTGCTCTTCATTATTTATTTCTATGGAATATACTTTTGTTTTCATAAACCCTCAAAATGAAAAATCGAGAGGATTAAGATCGGGTCTACGAGCTGAACATGGTATAGGTCCTCCACGACAATCCACCTATTTTGAAATTAGGTAATCGGCGATTATAACTGCCCACATATTAATATAAAACACATACTGTTCAAGTGCTAATGAAGTTACAGATCTCGGTTTCCGGGTTGGAACTGTGTCGAGTTCGGCGTAATTGCCAACGTTTCGTCCACTGTTTCAAGGGACATCTTTGGAGCTGTACATAGATGTTCGTCGTTTCGCTGTAGCTTGAAGAATGCTAGTTCAGAGATCGACACAAACTTATATAGGGAGAATCAGGTCAGATGGATGCGTCGTTCATAGTAGAATTCAATAGAGTTTGCTACGTTGGATGTAACGTATAGCCATCGCCACTATTGAGATTGCGGGGATGTTTGTGAATTTCCATAGATTCACGGATTTTCATAGGGAAGTAAGGCGATTCACGGGACAGAAGCTTGACATTTTTGAATAGAATTTGATGAGTTGAGTTTGTTTTATGTCAGCGCTGAACTGGCTATATTTAACAGTCTAGTACAACGTTCATGCTCGGACACACGCACGCCGACAGGGCGCTTAGTTTCGCCAATATACACATTGCCACACGAACACGGAATTCAATACGCTCATTGTGCATGGAGCGGAGATATTTTGTCTTTAAGCGAGGGTAAGAGGTCCGAAACTTTAGAATGGGGTAAAACCTAAATATTGGTTTAGATATATAGACGTAGACGATGAGATGTAGATGTAGACGATGAGGTTTGTTTGTGACGAATTAAGGAATAGGCGCTTCCTTAATTCGTCAAAAACAAACCTCAAAGTTAGTCTTGCTGCATAATGGGAATAAAAGAACTGTATGTGGTTGAGGAAAATAGAGATAATTTTTGGATTCAGCAGACTTGAAAACATATTTTTTATCAAAAACATTCCATGCACCTTAAAATTTTTTTTTTTGCGGAACTGTGTTATCTTACCAATTTTCCCTTTATTAATTTTTTGGGTAAGTAGAGGATGATTTACCCTATCTTTAATAATATTCTCATGCAAACAAGAAATAATTTTTATTTCTTCTTATAAATTTCATTACTTTCTACAATATTTTCTATAAATTTCCCAAATCAGAAAAATAATTATTTTCGGTAATCGTAAATGAGTTATTAACGATAAAAGTGTCACCAATAAGGCTATCTAAAAAAAATAATATTAATACTAAACATTTTTACGGAATATATTTCATAACAATTTATTTATTTTCAATGTATGGAGAATGTGAATATATTTTTACAGCATCACATAATTTTTTAAGGTCAATTCTTATCTTAGTATAACTTTGGTGATGGTATAATAACGCAAGGAAAACCTTCTAGCAAGTCATTCTTTAAATCTGTCGTACTGATTTTTTACCAAATTTGCTTATTATTTTGTGGTTATGATAAGAAAAAATTTAGTGCCCCCTGATGGGGGATACGGTTGGGTTATAATTGGAGCCGGTGCACTCGGTAATGTAAGTTTTATTGTATATTTTGACAAAGTAGGAATAAAATATTTAATG
Organism: Melolontha melolontha; assembly: GCA_935421215.2. Classification (NCBI taxonomy): domain Eukaryota; kingdom Metazoa; phylum Arthropoda; class Insecta; order Coleoptera; family Scarabaeidae; genus Melolontha; species Melolontha melolontha. Next base: position 164,645,826 of record OW285238.1, on the reverse strand, counting down.
AAATCAAAGAATTTTTGATAATGTTGGAACTGAGGCAGTTTACAATTTTCATTATGCATTCCCTTTAAATATTTCAAAAATATTTTCAATTATACTCTTAATTATGCCTATATACTGTAATGTGTAAAACTGTTTTGAAAGACAGATGTATCGCATATAAGACAAAAGACTTGCGTTGATGGTGCAAATAAAATGTAATAATATATCAATAATTTGATTGAATTAACTACTTAACTATTTCAGGATCGCCGTTCTTCACACATAAATTGAATTCCTTAACTTATAAAACTAAAATCTGAACTTCTTTTTTAATATGCCAATTTTAATGTTTATTAAATGTTTCAAGTGAACTGTTTGATATTAAATAATAGTTAATAAACTAATCAAAGTTTCTGTTCTAATTCGTGTCACCTTCATATGAAAAATATAAGGAGTGAGCCACAAAAAAAGTTTTCAGAGTATGCCATGGATTAAGTCAGTTATGTCTTAGATTGATTAAGTGATCTAACCTACATTTCGTATACTATTAGTAATAGGTTAAATCGTAACTTGTCAATTTGACAAGTGATTATTTACAAATGACACTTCGTCAATTCTCTAAGCTCAAACGCGACTTATATGTCTATCTCAGTCGTTCACGGCCTACCTAGGATACAAATTTTGTGACTGGCTTGATATGTCACCTATTCAATAATTTTGTCTTTCCTCAAAAATATGCCTTTTCCTCTCCAATATTCTTGTCCATTAATTGTATTTTTATAATAATATTATTTCTTCTTTAATGTTCCATTTCTTGACCTTAAACTGTATCTTTATAATAATATTGTTTCTTCTGTAATTTTCTTTCAATACAAGTAATACAACTATCCTTGACTCTTGACTCTTATACAAGGTGTCACACAACAAACGCCCCAAGCTGTAACGCTGTTATTTATTTTTCGATTTCGATTTTCATGAGACACGTTTACCATTTTCCAGCACCATCTTCAATTTCTAGCGATTGTCAACTTCTTTTTTTCAAATTGCTCGGTATATTTTTTTGCATCATTGTATAGAGACTTTTTCCTGAATCCATTGATGTGCAATACATCAGTTTTAGTTAAATTTAGAAGAAAAAAATTATTAAAACACTGTCCGTATATTCTCTTAGTCACTTGTGTTATACTGTAGTGTGCGATGGAAAAATATGTGTCATCTGCTGGTTACTTGTAAAACTGTTTTACGAGTAACCAGAAGCAGACAGTTATCGCAAACCTGAAGATTAGTATTGTAATATTTTTAGAAATACACAGGATATTTACTAGCATGTAACTTTTATTTGTAAAGAACGCACTAACGTAAAAACGTGTGCATATATATGATGCTAGTAATATATTATTACTTTATCAACAAAGCAATTATAATAAATCTCAATAAATGCTAAAAGTATTAGCTCCAGTTGGCCTTAATTAATTAACACAACCTGATAAATGTTGTGTAATTTACAAGTACAATTTACAGTTACAAAACTTCACGATTATATATGTAAAGCGACAATTAATTTTTCTGACTGAATATGTACAATATACGAGTATAAATAATAAATTTGTTTGTGCACCTTTAAAAGTATTTGTAGATAATTATCTTGTACAAAATGAATGATATATAATGTATTGATAAATTCTTATCTTATTTGCTATAAGTATGCTTAGATAGGTAATTGTAATAACATAATTTACACATTTATAGCATTATTATTACTTTGGTATATATATATTTTAGATACAAAATATGTAATAAATTAAACAACGTGGATATCAAATTACATTTCAAAATATATCTGATGTAGTTTTAACCGAAAGAGAACAAAAATTAAGAGAAAATTGAGTACATTTAAATCGCAAAGATTGACTATTAATCATTTATCCATTCTAAGAAAAATTCTAGGGAAAGTATCAGAAATAATAATAGTAAATAATCACGGGAGATAAATAATAATATACACATTTGAATCTAGTTGACTAAATTGTAATTTGCCATCGCATATTTATTATTATAGAAAGTTGCATGTGGAAGAAGTTTGGATAAATATATATATATATATATATATATATATATATATATATATAAATATAATATTTTCGTGACCTTGGTATGATAAGGTAAACTTAATAAGTCGGCGATTAAAGGTCTGGTTCATTACTTCAAAGTATATATATTTAAAACAACCCTACATGTTTCGGCAATGTTTTGACAAAGGCATCATTGCCGAAACATGTAGGGTTGTTTTAAATATACATACTTTGAAGTAAGGAACCAGACCTTTAATCGCCGACTTATTAAGTTTACCTTATATATATATATATATATATATATATATATATATATATATATATATATATAAATAGCTCACAAAAACTCCAACAATCTCAACAACTTACACTAAAAATGGAAAGGCAAAATATCTACAAGAGCGTTTAAATGGATACAAATTCTCAAACAACAGTACAACCCTAAAAAACACATCAAGCAGATCAATCCCACTTTCAATTTCGATAGAACCTCAGTAATTACATCCTAAAAAAATAACAAGGCAAGAAACATATAAGAAAGCATCCGCATACAAAGAAAAACACAGATTCCATAAACAACAGAACAGACACAAACATTGTGCAATATACCTACCAATTTTACACCCCCTGTATAATGACAATATAAACATAATGAAAATAAAATAAAAAAACACATGTCCGAGAACAGTCTAAACCAGAGGCTCTCAAATTTTTTTTTCTCATAGACCACTTTGAAAGTTTTGCTGGTTCAGGTGGACCCCCTGCAGCTACATTTCTACCATATTCCCAAAACTCGACAAAAAATGTGTTAGATCTAACTATGGAACTTTGCGTTGCGGCTGAGATATTGGTTAATTAATTAATTGATTGTACTGTGAGTGGATGTCAAAAAAGTAAAGTTAGCCAATCAAAAAAGTGATTCCATTAAACTTTACTCCTTTGACATCTACTCACAGCACAAGAAACCAATGAATTCTCACATATTTTATTTAGAAAACTCCCCATTCGGAGGGGTAAAAATAAAAAGAAAAATTGTATATTTCCTTGTGTTGTATTTATTCAAATATGTAATTATTACACTGCTAATTATTATTGTTATCATATTACATTGTAATATGATAACATTCGTAATATAATTAAAATTAAATATTAATAACGTAACGTAACTTCTACAATGACAATCACAAAATAGTCATAATTTTAGTGGGAGGGATGTACTTGATGGATTGACAGCATATTATCAATATTTGGCTTCAGTTTTGTTAGGAATAACCGCAAATCTCCCCGTTCTGTGATATTCAAACTGCTCTTTTTTTTTGTTAGAAGGTTTGTAACGACACTAAAACTTTTCTCGACAAGATATGACGAGGGAAACGCTATCAAAAGCTTTCTCGCAATTCCCCACAGTCCAGGATATTTTTCGGGTATTTCTGCCTGCAGCCAAAATGTTTGATACCCTCTTTTAAATTTCACCTTCAGTTCCTCATTAGTGCTAAGCTCGAGTAGCTCCTCTTGTAATATCACATTCTCCACTTCCGTTTCATCAAGTGGATTTATGATCCATGGTGGTATTTCCATCGTCAGAATATCTTCAAATCTGATTTTAAAGTCATCATGCAGGGCAATTAAATGGTATAGTTGAGTTGTGCAAAAAAAAAACTGGGACATGTTATACCGTAAATCATGCTCCAATGCTGTCATGTGGTTATAACAAGGCATTATGCAAGCAAAATAATAGTAGATAATATTTGCGTTACTGTATTTGGGAAGCTCTACTTATAATTCTGTTAGTAGTAGGTATATGAGAATTTAACTGTATATAGCAAACCAAAAATTGAAATACAATTCAATACCAAAACATTGTTTTCATAACAGAACATAATAAATAACAGAATAAAGACATTTTATATCTCCGTTTGCGGCAATGACTTGGGTTAATCTCCTTAGTATTGAACGAATTAAATTTCTTGTTAGGTGTTCAATTTCACTCACTGCCTCCCATTCTTCTTCTATGACCTCTCACTGTTCTTCCGCATTGCGAGGGTGAACATTTCTTTTATAAATATTTTTGACCATAAGTCCCCATACATTTTCAAGTGGGTTTAGATCTAGACTTTTGGAGACCATGGCAGAACTTCTATATTGTAATTTCGGAACCACTGTCCAACAACGCGGGCTATATGGACGGGGCAATTGTCTTGCTAAAATATGTAGTTATTGTCTGGAAACGTTTGTACTATAAATGGTAAGGGGTGTTCATTTGAAAAGTCAATCTAGTAGCAGGTGATTTACTGAGAACATTTTGAAGTATGTCGTCAATTAAAATTTACTACTTAACCTACGAAGTCGTATATTTTGACAGTTTCAAACATACAAATAAATAACAAATGTGATTGACATTATCAAATGTCATTTGGATTTACGTTTACGGAACAACAAACACATACTAATATATATGCGCCTTAATCTATCAAAATTTCAAAGTAACCTAGATTGACTTTTCAAATGAACACACGTTAGCATTACATGCTCTAATATGTCCACATATTGCTATGGATTTTTTCTAAAATAATATTTGAATAATTGTTTAAAATAAATGTACTTTTATTTTTGGAGATATGTGTATATCCGATATGTTTTAAAATATATTTAAATGTGCAAAGATAAAAAACTTGTTTTATCGAGGTCGATCTGATCGAGAGGTTTTGGTGAATTCAGAGAGACGGAGATCTGCTATTAAATGAGACAGTTGTGTTTATTGAAAGATATACCGTCTCATTCTGAGCAAACGCAACGATCCGAATGTATGAATATTTCTCCCGCTCCGAATAAAAATCCCCTGAACGCGTTTAGCCAATCACAACACAGTTTGTCTCATTCCGAGCAAACGCAACGATCCGAATGTGCAATTATTTTTCTGACTACTAATACAATTCCCCTGAATGCTGTAGGCGCGTTAACATCGATGTCATATGTCATACATACTTACATATTATGGAGCCGCGTAAGAAAAATTATCTGATTACCAAATTACTATTAAAGGACTATAAATTGTTTAGTCCTGTGTTACGGTAATGAGTAAATTGCAATACGCTATACTGACGATGGTTACACAAAGCGTAATGATATTATTAATAAGCGATCAAGAAAAGTGCAAATAAGGCATCAAGAGATTTAATAAATTAAATTTGAATAATAAAGGTCACAAAAACTATTCATAGTATACTAAATAAATTTCAGAACTAATAAAAACTAAATGAAATTCTAGTAATGTAAAGAAAAATTTACTCTTACAAATAATAAAATAAATTGTTCATAATGAGATATTAATTATATAATAACGGAAATTCATCCGTTTAAACTCATCGCCGTAAAATAATTGATGATGTTTGGAATATTTATAATTACGAAAACCATTTAATTTTAGTATGCGGTTAACGTAAGAGCAGCATATGCCTAAATCATTGGAAATATCGCTAAGTGTCAAATTTCAATTTAGTTCTATTGCAGCGCATACTAAAATGGACGTATCATTAGGAACTCTGTGATTTGGGAATAATGGTTTTAAATTTTGTACAGAACCAGTAATGTCTATTTTCTTTTTAAGCCTACAAATTGTAGCTTTGTTCGGGATGGGCCTGTCGGCATACCTTCCGGCAAATAAGTCACATACTCTTTGATAAGAATTATCAGCGTGATACCATTTCATCATTTCGGCTTTCTCCTCTAGTGTATAACGCGGCATGATCACTATTCAAACGCTTAAGAGACTCCGTATAGGGTGACAGTGGTGACATAATTTGTGATATTAATTGTCAAATGGTTGCGCGACAGACTGTTTTGTGATTGGCTAAAAGCGTTCAGGGGATTTTTATTCGGAGCGGGAGAAATATTCATACATTCGGATCGTTGCGTTTGCTCAGAATGAGGCGGTATATATTATATATAAATTGGTTCGGGTTGATTTGAATGTGTTAATTAGTTGTTTCCGGTTTAACCGAATTGTCGCTTAACCGTATCCATCTCAGTCCCATCAAATTCAGTTAAACTCTCCAGTGTATAATGTTAATTTGCAGTTTGTATCCACCAGAAAAAATGAAATGCAGATAACAATTTGAACCACCCCCGTATATACTATTTCATATGGCGAGTCATTTATCAAATTATTTATTAGACAATAATGTTTACTATTATTATTTAAGGAAACTACGTCATGTATGTAAGTTAGTAACGAAAACATTCGATATATATTGTTTTTTAAATCGAGATATTGATTGCAAGGAATGCAGTTGGTCGTAAAATTAAACGAAATAAGAGGATATTAAGTAATGTAAATTTCAAGGTTAACAAGCATTAAATTTGTAAAGGTAATAAGCTTAACAACGGAGGTGCATATAACGTAATCCATCCAATTTATATAAAGCGTATACATTCCCAAAAACATCTTCGTATTTACAAAGACTCACTGAGGAGAGCTAAATTTTGAAACGTTTGTTGGTATACAGCGACATAATTAAATAGTTAGTCTGTAAAGTTATAAATTAGAGTTTGTCACATGTAAACTAGATTTAAGAAATTATATGTTTCCCTCAATAAAAATAGTTTCTTAAAATTACTGGGTATTAAAGACGTGATTTCTGAGAATGATAAACAGATCTTCATTGATTAATTTAATTTTCTATTTATCGATGGTTTAAATGATACTAGCCGTTCTCTATACGAAGATGGTATGACGGCAGAGTAACTTTTTAATAAAATTTTAGGGAATAATATATTTTATTTTTCAACGTAATTTCAATCCAATTCTGTACCTTTAGCTTAGCAACTTTTCATATTTTTTAAGACGTTCAGAAACCAATATTTCGCAAGCTCATCAAAATATACATTCATTGCTCGAATCCTTTTCGACAAGCTACATTTTCAAGTTTAAGAACCGAAAGAAATCACTCAAAGCCAGATTTGGTAAATATAGTAGATGAGCAGCAAGTTTAAAGACATCTGGAAATACCACCCCTGGAAATGCCTCCAAGGTCATTTCTATTTAAAAGTTTTAGTACAGAATTCAACGAAATTCCAAAATTAAATAAAAATGAAATAATATCAAATTGCCTTTGGTAACAAAAGTTTGTTCACATTGTTTACTGTAAATTGACGGTTAGTTAGTTTACAATATAGTATAAATTAGAACTCCGAAACAGTATCTACAACTTGGTTGGGCGAGTGCTCAATGCTGAAATTTTCCGAATCTTAGAGAATGAAAATATTACACGTAGAACGATTTATCGCACAATTATGGAATGTGAGCAGGAAATTCTATATCTTAACCTCCCAAAAAGTGGAAGACTGATTTACCGCTCAGAGGGCAGAGAGGCTGTTGAAAAATGCAAAAAAAAAACAGGTTGGGATGTCAGTGAGGAAACTGACTTCTCGATACGACACTTCAAAGAATACGGTATACCAAGATGATGCCGACAACTGAAGCGAGTGCATTTTGTCTGTGAAAAAATCATTATTGTAGATGACGAAATGTATTTCACTTTGAGCAACTCTGAAGTGACAGGAAACCAAGGGTTTTATACGGACAGTATAGTGGAATGCCCTGGCTATGTTAAGTACAAACATAAAGCAAAATTTGCCGATAAAATTCTTGTCTGGTGCGTAATTGCTACGAGGCGTATATTCCGACCTTTTGTGGAAAGAGTAAGAGACGAAGCTTTGAACAGTCAGAACTACATTAATAACAGTCCTTCCAAATTGCTTCAATTCATCAATAAACACAATGCTGATGACAATATCATGTTGTCAACAGGTTTGGCATCGACAACACCACATTTTTGTTCCTAAAAACGATAACCCTACCAACTTGCTTCAGGCTCGCCCAATAGCGGATTTTTTTGGTTTTACTGTCGAGGAAGGTTTATCATGGAGGATGGGAAGCCTAAAATGAGGAACAACTAAGACGGCGAATTCGCGTATTTTAATTTAACCAATTTAGCGATTGCTAAAGCGAATGAATCAGAGGACAAGTTATACTGACTAAACAAACCTTTCTTTCCCAATAAATGGTGATCAAAACCTTGTTGACCTAAAGAAAACTGTTTTGCCTTCTTCAGATCGCATCTATAAGAAGAAATCCATAGTTCTTACTGTGTTTTTGCCTCTAGTATAGTGAGTATAGTGGTGTATACAGATTTCATGTGTGCTAACATATAGTCGAAATCATTCATTTGAAATTGTAACACTAGTTCGCATTCCACTTTTCGTAGCAATTCCACTTCAGATTAGGTCAAACGGCCGCTTTTTCTGTGCAAAAGTGAAAAAATCAAAGTTCAGTTTTATTTTCGTTGTTGTTGTTTTCTAATAGGAAACTATTCAAAACAAATATACCTAATTTTTGTTTGTACTAAATATAAGTTGTTGGTCGTCCACGTGTGCCATTCAACGCAAAATCAGAATTTGGGAAAAGAAAAGAAGCTGCAGACCTTTCAAATGAGAAAGCTGACACAAATCTTCTCGTTCGTGCAGCAGCAATATCAGCTCGTAAGCACGGTGATGCTGATTTAGCTGCAGTGCTAAAAGAAAGTATTGAAAGCCCAACAAGACCAATAAAAATGCGTAAGGTGTGCTATCAAGATCTCCAAAAGCCAATTCCACTATCTGCGGATGAGGCTTTAGCTTTTCTTCTTGAATATAATTTTTCCAAAGAACAATATAATGCAATACGCCACGAAAACAAATTACGTAATTGCGATATATATCCACATTATAGGAAAATTACAGCTGCAAAGTTGAAATGTCGACCTCAGGGTATAATAGCCAATGAGACCCTTGCCAAAGTTTCGTTGCAATCTATTTTACTGCATACGGCTGAAAGAATTGTTGACCTCCAAAAAGAAGTTTTTGAAACTGTAATGGAAGCGGAGAAGACGAATTTTTTGGTATCGGTATTAATATTAAGCTATGGATTTGATAGCAGCACTGGTCAGTCGCAATATAAACAAACTTTTAATGAGGCAGGTTCGTCAAATAGCTGTGATGCCTCTCTTTTAGTTACTACAGTTCTTCCTTTAAGGTTACTGCTCTTATCCGGAATGCCAATTTGGAACAACCGTACACCACAGTCTGTAAGATTTTGTCGGCCCATAAAATTGCAGTACATAAAGGAGGCAAAACAAGTTGTTTTAAAGGAAGACCTGGATTTACAAAAAGAAATTGACGCTCTGGCAAGCGTAAGAATATCAATTGGTGATGGAAAATTTGTTGAAGTATCATTTAAATTATTTTTAACACTCATTGATGGAAAAGTTTTAAACATTATAACTGGAACTAGATCAAACCAGGCTTGTCCCATTTGTGCTGCTACGCCGAAGGACTTTATGAACACATTTAATTACAAAAGTGAAATATTCCGAGCAAAAGATGAAAACTTAAAGTTTGGACTTAGTCCCCTTCATTGCTGGATTAGATTTTTTGAATTTGTATTACATTTAGGCTATAATTGCGAATTACAAAAGTGGCAGGTACGAGGAGATGATAAGTTGATTATTTTAAAAAGAAAAATAGACATACAAAACGCTTTTTGGAAAAAGCTCGGACTTCGTGTCGACAGGCCCAGAGTAGGTGGCTCCGGTTCCACAAATGACGGAAACACTGCTCGTCGAGCTTTTACTGAGCATGTAATTTTTTCTGAAATAACTAATGTCGACAAAGATTTAATATATCGATTCAAAATCATTTTGATTTGTTTATCCTGCCAGTTTGCAATTAATTCAAGTAAATTTGAAACATATTGCTTTGAAACAGCAAAATGTTTCAGAATCTATATCCTTGGTTGCCAATGACTTCCACAGTACATAAAGTACTAATACATTCAAAAGAAATATTAGAAAATATAGCACTTCCAATGGGTTATTTTGCAGAAAAAGCAGCTGAATCGCGACATAAGATATACAAAGCCGATAGATTGCATCACGCCCGCAGAAACAATCCTACCAATAACCTGCTAGACGTATTTACTAGAGCTGTCGATACTTCAGATCCATTAATTTCCACAAAATTTTTAAATAGGCGCTTGCAAAAGCGGAAACGTTCTACTCTTCCACCTGAAGCAATTGAACTGTTATGTTGCAGCGAAACCATAGAAGAAATTCATCTTAGCAACCAAGACGATGAAATTAATGAAATTGAAGAGGATTTAAATTTACAAAACGAATTAGATTTAAGTAATTACTGAATATTGTAGTTTAATTAAAATAAATAAATGAATACTACGTATAATGTTTGCATTAATGGTTGCAAAAGGGTTAATTTTTAGTCGCTAATGGGTTAAGTTGCATTTTTTAATAGATTTATTCTTACATAGTAAATTCCTACAGGTTTTATTTTGAATACCATGGTTTTGAAGAAGTTATTAATTTAGCACAGAAAAAGTGGCTATTTGACCTTAGGGCAACTATTACACTATTTCTTTTGATGTTTTGGAAGACGTGGCATTGCGCGCTTCAACAATAGCACCAATCTTGCTTTGAAATTCGATGTGCTGGTGATAAGAGAGAAGGAAGTTACTCGTGCTTTCACGCAATGAAACGCGCGATGGATCGAATTGGTTAAGAATTACATAAAAATTACAAATATGATGTTTTCGAAGATGTGCCACTGCGTGGTTCGTCAATAACATCAATCTTATTTTTAAAATCGATCGGCTGGTGATAAGAGAAAAGTTACCCGCGCTTTGACACAATTGAAACCCAGACCATAATATAGTTTCAATAGCTAAATTATGATTGATACCCACTATGAACCAAGGATTCTTTGATTTTCGAGTTCGATACATAACGTGCTTTTAAAAACTTTCGTCGTTAGAGATTCGAAATTATACTTTTGTGACAGATTACATGCACTGTGACCAACCATTATCAAAGAGCATGCCCGTCTCTAATGAGGAAAGTTTTTGAAGGCACGTGACTTGATCAACTAAGCCGGTATTTCTTGCCATATTTAAAGAAATGTTCACTACAATGACGGTAATATACAGAAAATGATGGCAACTTTCATTTACAAATTATGAAAATACACAAGAATATGTATGCAATATATGTGAAAAATTATTGCAGTAAGGATTTCAATTACTTATTATAACGTATCTAGTTAATTGACGAAGGAGATACTTGTTGAAACTTCATTATAACGCTAAGAAATAAGTAATTAAACTTCTAGTTTCAAAAATTCATTTATTGTAAATACCACTACAATATTGTTTCGCAAATACAACTTAACCCCTAACATTAATAATAAACACTTAGAAATCTTAGCAGTAGAAACAGATTTAGCCTTAAATAAGCAAAAGGATAACCAGGGAAATAAATATGCAGCTAAACATATTCTAGAAAATTACCGTACTACTAAACATTTTAATATTGAAAATAAAATAATTAAATCAATTAAACAGAAAGCGACTAGTAACAATATTATATTTACAAAAGCTGATAAAGGAAATACAGTTATAGCGATTCCGGAATCAAACTACATACATAAAGTTAATGAATTCCTCGATAATAATTCATTCATAAAACTTAAATCTGATCCTACTAACAAATTTCAAAAACAGATTAAACAAACTATAGAAAAATCAGGTTCTCTTTTTAATAACACTCAAAAACGTATATTAACCACTATGAATCCCCTACCTCCCAAATTATACGGTTTAATTAAACTACATAAAGACAATACATCTATACGACCAGTAGTATCGTACGTAAAAGCACCTTGTAGAAATGTGTCCAAACACTTAATAGATTTAATTCTTACACACACTAAATTCAAATCTAAGTTCTCCGTTAAAAAATCCCAGGAATTAATTAACAACATTTCAAACTTGCAATTACCAAACAAATGTAAACTCATTTCTTTTGATGTCTCGAATTTGTTCACTAGTATCCACCCCAGGAGGTAATAGATTTAATTACTTTACAACTAGAACGTAGAAACACGAACATTGTCACAAAGACCGAAATTTTACAGCTCTTAGAAACGTGCCTGGAACAAAATTATTTTCAATTTAAAAATAAATTTTATAAACAAACAGAGGATCTAGCAATGGGAAACCCACTAAGCCCCTTATTAGCGGAAATTTTCATGAATAATTTAGAAACTATAATTAGTACACATACCTTGTTTGGTAATTGTGTATATTGGTTTAGGTATGTTGATGACATATTAATTTGCTTTAACGGTTCAGATAGACAATTAAAAACATAATTATATCAACACTATTCACCCCAAAATAAATTTTACTATAGAAACAGAAATAAATAAAAGCATTAATTTTCTAGATTTAACCATATCACACAAAACTAATAAACACGAGTTCGCTATATACCATAAACCAACACATACAGATACCACAATACACGCTAATTCTTTTCATCCTATAACACACAAATTATCAGCATACCAATCAATGGTATATAGATTAATTCATGTACCTATGAGTAAAAGTAATTTCGACCTTGAACTAAATAGAATATACACAATAGCATTAAACATTGGTTACTCTATAAATATTGTCAATAACATCCTAAATAGCCAACAAAAATTTAAAACCCTTTCCTTAGTTTATCCAAAATTAAAATACAAGATAATTAATTCCTATAATTCAATTACTTCAATCACTTACTTAGGAAAAATTTCGGAAAAAATTGGTACTTTCATTAAAAAACTTAATAACGAACATATATCATTTAAAACAGACAATACTATACAGAACATTATTAAAAACAACAAAGATAAAATAGACAAAGAATCAAACTCTGGTGTATATAAGTTAACATGCGAAGATTGTAATAAGGTATACATAGGACAAACGGGGAGGACATTCAAAATTAGGATGAAAGAACACGAGAGAAGCCATAAAGAAAAGAAAACAGATTCAACTTTCGCAAGTCATTGTATAGATATTAATCATAGATTTAATATAGATTTCAAAATTTTACACATTCAAGAAAAAAGTAAAAAACTTAACCTGTTAGAAAACTTAGAAATTAATAGATAAAATAGTTTAGGATTAGCTTTAAATGACCAACTAGATTTAAACAACTCCACTCAATTAAATTTAAGATTGTAAAAATTTTTCCACCACCATTTCCCCAATAATTTTCACATAAATATTCAAACTTGTATTGTACATATTCAGTATTTCATCCACCTGATGAAGCCATTGTATGGCGAAACAATATTGTAGTGGTATTTACAATAAAATAATTTTTGAAACTAGAAGTTTAATTACTTATTTCTTAGCGTTATAACGTATCTAAATAAACACCAAGTTATTTTGTCGCAATTGGCAAGACATTCAGATATCCTCGTCTGACACAGTTTCAAGTAAATACTCCATCGAACTAATTTGTTATTTACTGATAATATAATCAGCACTATAGGCTATTGAACGTACTCATATCAGGGGGCAAGGCCAAGTGCCCCACCATACAGACATATATGTGTTTTTTTTAACAAATTTTCTACTGCATCCACTGCTCAGTTTACTTAAATAATTCCGACCAAGATACTGTAGCGTTTCAGCACGTTAACCGCAAAAAAAAACGGATTCGTTTAAAGGATAAATTTCTTGCTTGTCATTGTTTGTGTTTAATTTGGAGCCGACGCGCGGTACCCGTGAGTAGTGATGGTTAAAAAGATTCGCATACCCCCGGATGGGGGTTGGGGTTGGATGGTAGTTGTCTCACATGCATTGCACCATGTACGTATTGCTTGGAATTACTAAGCTTCGCTTAATTTATAACCTAAGTTTTCGTAAATAAATATATTTACTTCAAATTATACTTTAAAAATGCAAATAATACATATTTAATTTATTTTTGTCATGTGTATAATATTCAATGTAAATAACAACACCAAATGAATTATGTATTATAAATTCATTGTTTAAAAGCAGAAACAAATAATAACGAAGAATTATTCCAAATCAGATATACCGTATACGTATAAATGGGTGGATTAACATACAAATATATATGTATGCAGTGTGTCCACAGATTCATTCTCAACATGGGGATCTTGCTTATTATGAGAGATAAAGATTTGGTTAAATGGGATCAAATACTCCAGAGGTAAAGTTGTATCCAAGCCTATACACTAGCTTTGAATATTTAACGTACCTCGGGCACCATTGCATTTATTTTTAAAGTATGACAAATTTAATTTTCATTTCCTTAAGGCACTTTTTAATAGGAATCTGGTGGTGTATTTAGATTTTTTAATAAAACGGGGAAGCAGTCTAACAATTAAAACCTCATTTTTTAATTATCTCTATATTTCGCAACGAGTTTGTTGCTTCTTCGGGAGTTAAAAATGTATACTTCAAAAAAAATTATTTTTTTAATTCTTGAACTTGTGTATGAAAGTATGTATTTGCATTATCAAATTATAAAATTGTTGTTTACTTACAAACATATAAATAAATAAAATGCAGTGCAATCAATGTGGACGAGACAACATGTTTAAAATAATTATCGTGAAATCAATGTTGTGCAAATGTGTCTCACATTTGCACAATACTGCATTTTTTTTATTTATTTATATGTTTGTAAACAACAATTTTATAATTTGACAATGTAAATACATAATTTCATACACACAAGGGACATCCACAAAAGGAATCTAAACATACAACAGAAATAACACAACTTAAAATACACAGTTTATTGATAAAGGAGCAAGTTCTCCGATACTTGTATGGAAAATAAAAAAAAAACTTTTAAAAACTAATTGTTTTATGCTTGACCTACAAAACCCCAAAAAACTCCGCGGAAATGATATATATATATATATATATATATATATATATTGTTGTAACTGGATTCTGAGTTTTCTTTCACATTTCCACTGGTCTTCGTAAAGACCGGTGCTGGTTTCTGGACGACGTTTCGGCAAAATCACATTTGCCAACTTCAGGTCTGCGATAACTGTGTGGTTCTGTGGTTCTGCTTCTGGTTAGTCATAAACTGACGTAGTCGAGGTTAGTATGGTGGTTATATACCCGCTTAGCGTTCTGGTTGGTTACACTTATATATATATATATAATTTATAGATTTATTTTATTTCATTAAAGGTCGCTAAAACCAAAAAAGTTACTTGTATTTAGTGCATATATACATATGTCTTCTATTGTCGAAGCGGTTTCCCGGATATAGTTTCGCGTGTGGAGCAGGTTGGCGGTTGAATGTTCAACCGCCAACTTGCCAATTTTCGCGAGCAGTGTGCTTGTCATACTTTTTTATAAAAAATGTGTTTAATTTTTCATATAGTTGCGAAACATACGGTATTTATGGATATTTTTTCGTTATTCATTGCTCACAAAAATTGCAATATTTTAGATTTTACTAAAACAAAATTAAAAGCAGCCATTCCATAGGAATAAAAAATCACATGTAGTTTATAGCATACTATGTAATGATTGTGGTCGTGTTTATAGTCGTGTATATAGGTCAAACAGAACAACATTTAAAAGAAAGAATTAGCGGTCGCAAATATTCAAAAAATAATACTTAACTTTTAAAAAAACATGAAACTAAAAATAACCACACTTTCAATTACAAAGCAGTTGAAATACTATAAACCGAAACAAATTACGAAGCAAAATCAGTATTAGAATTAATTCATATTAAAAAGTGAAGAAAGCGCGATTAATGACCGTCATGAAATTTCAAATCTGTCGAAATTATATTTCCCATTAATCTAAAACATCCGTAATATAAATAACGTAAAAATTCCAATCCAATAACACTTAAATCTTTTAAAACTCACCCACACCATGCTGAAATCATCAAATTACTGGCAAGGACAAAACACAAAAATTTTAGACATATACATACTTTAGGCTTACTAAAATGCAGTCCACTTCCATATGTTGAAAGTACAATGTGCCGATTTTATATTTTAAGTAAAATATTTCAGACTGTTAAAAAATGCATAAAAGAAGAATACAAATTGTAAGTACCATGAATTATAAATTATATATAAATAATATATAAATTTATAATTTGCGAACAACATTATAGTTATTATATTATTATTAGTTTAAATTTACCTTTGCAGGAAACTAGTATTGTAATCACATTTATTCTGATGAAGACAAAATAAAAGTCGAAACGTTAAAACGAGCATTTTTATTTAATGAATAGTTATCAAGCCGAATTTCAAGAATTAGTTAACAATATATAATTAAGAGAACTGCTAAGAAAAATAGAAAAAGAAAAAATAAAAATAATTCATACACTAATATCCAAATTTTTCAACCAGTCTAGTGCCGCAGCAATTGCCTTGCTCAGCTTGTGGAATTATGAATGCTACCAGGGTAACTTCTGGGGCATTCGTTTACTATGTGGGCCATGGTTTGCCCCACTTCCGTGGCCTGTGCGGAACCTATTTAATTGAGTTGTCTACTTGAGAGGTTTACGCCAGGTAGAGGTTTTGAAGGATTAAAAATTAAATCTCTATTCTTCAATGCAGGGTATTGTCCGAAGAGGACTAGCCAGTAACCCGTTACAATTCCTAAAAGTAGTTATTTTGGTAAAGATTAAATTTAGATTAAGTTACTCTGTGAAAAACCTAGTCAGTAGCTAAACCTTTAGACATGTAAACAATATTACATACGGCGGGACTAAAATTTTACGTCATTGTCAATAATATATTTACATCTACTTATATACCTACACCCTGAATTATTTAACTATATAAATGACGCAATTTTACAGTATTCACAACTTAAAATAATATTGATTTTGCTAATACATACTTGTAAATTGTAATCATTTTGCTGAGTCATTATTTTGAGGTAATGGCTATAAAATTTTTATTCTTTTTCGTGTATGTACTCGTTTATATAATTATGATTATTGAACTTTAACATTATTTTCTGGATGTAACAAATAAAATTTCAGACAACAAACTTGATTTAAATATTAAAACTTATCACAACCAAACGTTCAATATGTTTAATAAATATAAATTCATGACTATAAGATTTGTTGCAAATTTTGTCTTAAGTTATCAGTGTTTATTTCTATTGTATAAACAAACAAAGTAAACAGCACATAATTGTATAATATCTCTGTATATGTTGTTTGGTTAACTTGTTAAGATTAAGAGAAGTTATTGGTGTATAGATTGTTAATTTAACAGCAGTCTCTCTGTCAAATTTTTCGAGGAAAAACCAATAGTATTAATGATAGTGACAATTCCGTTGAAAGCAATAATTTCGCTTCTTCTTCTGCTAGAATAAATGTATCTAATTGTAAGAAATTTCTTATTAGTAATTATAATAAGTAAATTTTGAAATAAACAATTTTCATGAGTTAATTTTTTTCTTTTCAATAATTTCAATGCCTTACCCTTTTACCGCACTAGTGCTGTAAAACTCATTAGCACACTAGTGCGGTAAAGTATCTCATTATGACATTTGATGAGATGCCGTAAAGTTTGACATTATACGATGATAGTAAATAAAAAGGTTTTAAAGTTTGAAAATAGTTACACTAGTATTATTTGGAAAGGGATACCGTTACATTAATATTAAGGAAAAATTTCCAATTGTACTTGTTACTTATTACGTCACTCCTCCGAATTCAAAAACAGAGTATAGGATAAAATACCAAAAACTTGAAAATCCCAGGAAAATAGATTTTAACAAACAGAATCCTTAAATCTGGTATGTTAAAATGTCCAAAGACGAAATTATGTGAAATATGCGAAATTATTTAGCACGTTTTACATATTTAGCACCTATGCTTGTAATATTGCTTAATTTCAATACTTTTCATAACTTCACACTGCATATAAAATGCATGAAATACTATTATGTATTAAAATAAAATGTGAAAAGCTATCAATAAAGAACCTTCCATTATCGAAACCATCGAAAACATCTCCTCTCATTTTCTATTTAAAAGTAATAATGTTAATTTAATTTTATAAATTTCGTTGTTGACGAATGTCGCAATTGGTTCCTAGTAAAACATGGTTTAAATAATAAACTTATGTAAATTGGAATCACTTGTTAAATTTTCATAACATTTCTTTAAAACATTTTAAAAAGTAAAAATGGTTTTAGAGCAATTTTTCATAATAGTTAACAGCTTTATTAATAACAAAATTTTTATTTTAAATTAAATATGAAGGTCCATAGTCTTCAACAATACGCAATCTTCTGGGAACATCTCAAATCAATCCTTGGACTGTTTCAACATCAACCTCTCGAATTTTTCTAAAAATCTGCCGTCTTAAGTGTTGCTAGTTTTCGGCTTCCCAACTTCCATTATACGAGTACATTTATCGAGACAAAATTGCCCAGAAATCTTCAATTGGCCAATCCTGCGATAAAATTCGGGAGATTGTTGTTTTTCGGGACAAAAGATATATTGCGGGCATTCAGCCAATTTTGAGTTTCGCGTGCATAATGGCAGGAAACCAAATCCGGTCAAAATATAATATCATCTTGAGCATAATTCTGGTGGCATAAATTTCTTCAGAATATTTTAAAAAATAAAAATGGTTTTACGGCAATTTTTCGGAACAGATATAATTAAGAGCTTTATAAGCAACAAAATTTTTATTTTAAATTAAATGTGAATGTCCATAGTCTTGAACAATACGCAGTCTTCTAGGAACATCTCGCATCAAGCGTTGGACCGTTTCAACATCAATCTCTCGAATTTTTCTAAAATTCCGTCCACAGCTTCGCCTCTAACTTGTTCAACATAAAGTCTGGAAATCCCACAAATTGATATCGCGCACCAACTAAATCTTTATCAGCAAATTTGGCCTTTTGTTTGTATTTTATATTCTCTGGACATTCTTCTTCATTTCGGAGTAAAAACCGTGGTGTCCTTTAATTTCGGAATAACTTATTATGCATTCCAATTAAGAAAAGACCAGATGGCGCTGCAATCTGAGTATAATTTACACAGGAATTTCAAAAAAGTAGATCACGTGATTGATTTCAGGTTATATACGTACTAACCTATATAAAAGATTATTTTTTGACGTTTCTTTATTAACATATTTATTATTGAGAAAGCTTTAATAATTTTATTCAAACAAGAAGCGACAAATATATACCAATGGAAGGTGTTAGACTTATATAAAATATTTCAATCAATATCTTATAATCTGTTATTTATTGTTTGAAGGTGTTGCATATACAATAAATTTGTGCGTAAATGCAGTGAGAATGTGATAAAATTACTACAAGAGAAATATTTACATCTTTCTTTGATTTTATTAGAGAACCAAACTTTTGTGTAAATGCGAAACTAATAAATTTAAACTATTGATGGTGACAGTGTATTATAATTACCATAATATTTGCGTATCGTTTAGCTTAAAAAATATAGCATTTTACAAAATACAGTTATTTTAATAGTATCTATAATGAGAGAGCAATAAGGAAATTCATTTACCTGCACATCATTTCACATAATTAGGATAAAAATTTTTATACATCTAAAAAAGATATTTAAAAATATTTTCATTTTACAAAAATAAGTAAGGACATATTAAAAAGGGTAAAACAGCAATTTACCGCCAAAAGATAGGTAAAACGTAAGCATTTTTCCAGTATCAGTATTTGGTTAAACATGTGTTCGTTCCTTTATTCCAAGTTATGGCTGATTAATAACTTACTTTTTTGCTTATGTATGGGATAAATTGCTACTATCGTACAATGATTTTTTTTTGCTTTTAGCAAAAATATGGTTTGTTAAGGTTTCAGATTTCAATGTAATTGAAAAAAAAAAGAATAAATAAAAGAAAAATTGCTTTGATGGGAAACTCCGCGTGTTCAGTAAAAACATTTTTTTTTGTAAATGTCTGAACACAATGAGTGTAAAACCCTCTTTTATTAGCATAATGTACATTAAATATGTTACCTACACTTACATAATTACATTAAGAAAATTATATAATCATTTCCTACTTAGAAATTTCATTAATATTCTGCGATTATATCAATATCTGGTAGTTACTTGAAACCCAGGACGTCGAACAATTTCTGAGGGCCTGTATCAACTTATAATCTCATGAATTTATATTAAATAATAATATTTGATTTACATTTTATTCACAATATTCACTATATTTACCAAACTATACAATTTATAAGTATAATAAAATTATATCTAATACATCACACACACACACGAATCTAAATCAAGAACATCACATACGTAACTAAACTTAACACACCACAGTTCATTATGTTGCATATTGTTCACGAATATATATATTGAAAACTACTCATCTTCAAGATCAGAACCTGAATCTAATGAAAATTCTAAGGATGACCCAGTATTTACAGTAACAGTCAAATTTTCTAATACATTTTCAACAATATTATCTAAATCATACATCTTGTTTTCTTCTGTTATAACGTGATGAATGCTATTTTTCCATGCGTCAGCATCAACCATGTCTAATCCTTCTAATTATAAATTTCTTACTTCGTCCAATTTAAATGTCTTATTATTGGCCGCAACATGATGCTTGACTTGAGCCCATACAAGTTCAATGGGGTTAAGATTACAATGACATGGACGTAAACTTAAAACTGTACGGCCACTTTCTCTAGCTATTTCATCAACCACGTATGAAACTGGATAACAGGATGTGTAATTTTTTACAAACTCAAAAAATTTAATCTTTAGAATTGAATTATCAGCTAAAATTCCTTTTGTTAAAAGCCATTCAATGGGTGCCTCCTTTTTCCATGATGAAGTAGGTGACTTGTCTGTTTTAGTAGAATGATATGGCGCATTATCCATTAGTATAACACTATTGGGCTCAAGAGAAGGTAATATATTTTGCATCCACACGATGAACACCTCACTATTCATATCTTCATGGTAATCTGCAATTTCCTTGGATTCAAATAATAGCTAACCCCCATTCATAAAACCAGTTTCGCTGCCAATGTGAAGCACAATTAGTCGCTTTCCTTTGCCAGATGGATCTTTTTAAACCAGTAGAAAGACCTTCAACAAATGCTTGCCCTTGATTAAGTACCGTTGTATCTTTCCATATTTTTGCCTTTGTGTAATCTGCATTCACCCCTATTTCATCTAAATAATAGATTTTTCTCCCTTCTGCCCGAAACTTTCTGATACTTATCAAATAACGACGTCTCCATAAGATAATATCATTTCGTTCTATTAATATGTTATTTCGTGTGCGTTTTTCCTACTTGAATCCTAGGATTCTTTAGGATTCTCCAAAGTGATGTTCGTTTCAAAGGAGGTAAACTGGCATCCCCTTTAATAGCTTCACATATTTTTGTGCAAGTTAGTAACTCATTTTTAATGAAAAATGAATGCACGTGCCTTCTAATCGTACTTTTTGATACTTCATCTAATTTATTGCAAGCATCTCGCCAACTTCGTTTTCTTAAAGGAGAATGTGTAACTCCAGACATTTCAATTTCCTTAATAATGTCGAACATAATATTCCTACCAATTCCTACTTCCCTTGAAGTTTGACTAACAGCAGCTGTTTTGGACATATTAGCTTTGTTCTTAAAATACACGTTATAAGCCATCTGCCTCTGTCCACTTTTTACATATTTTCCTTTACGATTTGTTGGTGGAGTTGGTATAGCTGCGTCAATCATGCTCTAAAAAGATTGCGATCATATAAATAAAATAAATTAATGAGTGACAAAATATCTTTAGAAAATAAAGTTTTCACTTTACAATTTCTATAAAGAACTATCTTTAACGAATATTAATAATAAATAGCACAATAAACAACTAGTAAAATACGCAATTGACTAGCACTGACAGAAATACCGGTCAGTATTGACAGCAAAACGCTAATTTGACAGAACTAAATGAACATAATTTTGCCTGCATAAAAGCGGCCTCTCTTTTAGCCAATCACAAGCTCTTATTTTTAGCCCTATCTTTCCCAACGGTTTATTCTTATTTGGAATGCCGTATAGAGTAAAGTACTGTTCATCATCTATGACGATGACTTTGTTATTTGCAAAATGAGTGCTTTTTAAAGCACAGCAACATCTCGGCATTCTAGCTAACTGTTTCGGTGCATATCTAGGACATTTCTTTCTTTTGCGATATTCTACACCTCTTCTCTTCAGTTCTCTGAAAATTGTATCCTTGGAAACCCCGTAGAATCGCGAAAGTTTTCTCAATGACTGTCCAATTTTATTCTTGACACTTTCGACTAACTGATTTGCTCTTTGTCAATAAAATAAAACTAAAAAACCCTTACCACAATAGAATTTAATGATTCTAAATACGTATTTCTACAACCACTTTGTCATCTTCAGTTTAAAAAACAGTGTAACACTTGAACGCACAAAAACACTCACAGAAGGATTGTTCTGAACGTCTTCTAGTTTAACACTAAAATCTTCAATCTTAAATGCTACAAAAATTACCTACATTTTGGTAAACCCCACTTATTCATGCAAGAGCATTAACCCATTATTTGTAAATTCTATAGAAAAAACCGTTTAGAAATATTATAAAAGCCGTAATTTAACATACATTAAGGATCCAATTATGAAACTAATCCTTAAATTATGTTGAAATATAAATTTGGAGATTAATGTTGAGTCAGAATATTTTAATGGCAAATATTGTAATGAAACGAATTTAAAAATAAATTCCATAAATTCGAATATTTTTAATGGTTTTCCTATTTTTCTTGCTTTAATAACATCTAACTGTCAATTAACTCAAATAAAGAAGAACCTGGTATAGGACCCAAATCTGCGTTAATTACGTTATTGCTATTTTTAAAGATAAAAATGCTCTCAAAACTATCTAATTCGCGGGGGCGTGTGACGTTTTTTATTAATCTCAGACAGTCAGATGTTACGTTGTGATCTGATTCAAGAATATGTCGGGCAACACTTGATTTTTCCGGTCTATTAAATCTAATATGCGAAACATGTCCTTTATAACGAGTTAGAATCGAACGTTTTGTTTGGCCGACATATTTTTTATCACAATCCTTACAATTTATTTCATAGATACCAGATTTGTTGTTTACCTCAACTTTGTCTTTCGCGTTGCCTAAGAGAGATTTTAGGGAGTTATTCGACCGAAATGCTACTTGAACATTATACTGTTTAAAGGTTTTACTTAAATTTTTCGTAGTTTCGTGAAACGGTAAACTAATAAATTTTTTGCTCGAATCAATTTGAGGTAGCAAACATATGGAATCCTGAATTGTTTTTCACTATGTCAAGATAACGGTCTTGGTCTTCGAATTTTCGGAAGATTTAGATATGGAAAACCTCGCTTTCTGCTATCGCACGATGTGTGGTTCTCCGCGACACATTTTGATTTTCAAAATGTTGAACTATTTGAACTTTAAGCATCTGCCCAACTAAATTAAAAACGCTTTTCTAAGCTCTAATTTATAAGTCACTAGAACGCAATCGATTTCGGTAACTGAACTGTCATTACAATGACAAGTCATTGAATTACTTTTGTTTGCAAAGCCAACGCGATATTTTGATATTTTTTATTTTTTTCATAGAGTTGTATTTTGTGTCAAGACTTTTGACATATACGTTATTCTAACAATTGCTTCGATCTAATCGAATATTATCAAAGAGTGAGTTGAGTAAGCTCTTCGATAATGGTCGAATAGACTGAAGCAATGTTAAAGTATCATCTAATAAACCAGTGAAACGGAACAAATGATTTTTAGTTTGCTAAGTTAATTATAAAGTCCGCGTAAAACGCTGCTATATTCTGTTTACGGAAGTAATAGTTTCATTTTTTCCCGTAATCAATTGCAATTCTAATTATGTTTACATTTAAACTTTTATTCAATGATATATTCAATGACCTATGCTTCACTTTAAGTTATGAATGTTCGTTTCTCTTTTACTAACAGACAAACAAGGCTAATACAATAATTTCAATACAAACAAGCTTTAAATACACCACTTCCGGATTGAACGTTCTCTTTACCCGATATTTATTTTATGCTCATTAATATTCATGTATTCGTAATATTCTAGGAAGTAATCGTTTTATTAATTTTGTTTTCAGTTAGTCGCAATACCAATTATGCAGACATTCGGACTTTTATTCAAAGACACATTCAGTGACCTAGGTTTCACGGCTACAGATACCGCTCTTATAATGAACACAAACGCAGCGTTCGCTATGTTTATGGGTATGGTTAATGGACCGCTGCTAAAGCACTTAGGATACAGGAAAGTTTCGATATGTGGTGCCTTCCTCACAACACTAGGAGTTTTTCTAACAGCTTACGCTTATACGTTCGCCCAATATATGATAACGTATGGCTTAATAACATGTTAGTAAGTCATATTTTTAAGTTTATATTACTTTTATATCATGAAGGTAACTAACAAATCGGAGACTGTGGCTTATAAGTGAATAATAAAATTAAAAAACCCTTACCACAATAGAATTTAATGATTCTAAATACGTATTTCTCCAACCACGTTGTCATCTTCAGTAGAAAAAACAGTGTAACACTTGAGCGCACAAAAACACTCACAGAAGGATTGTTCTGAACGTCTTCTAGTTTAACACTGCTAGTGTTTTTTTCTTTTTTTCTCAGTTCAGGTGTTAGATAATCAAAACACTTCAATTTACAATCACAAGCATTGCCCATCGCTCGTTTTAGTACGATATTTCCTTTAATGTTTGTATATTGCTTACCAGCTGCCCTCTGTGCTTTCCTTTGATTGCGTTGCCATAGTCTTTCCTTTCTAACTCTTCTTCTCTGCTACGTAAAATTGCTAGGTTAGGTTCTTCATTTGCACTTTCCCAACAGGCCTCAGATTCATTAGTGCTACCATCATCTCCAGATAGTCTTACATCACTGCCACTATTCGTGTGAGTGGTGGCAAATGGATCCTCTTAGCTTCCAAAACTCATTATTTATATTACCATACCGACAATATCTCAAGAAATAATAAGCTACTATGGGTTGATACAGTGCAATAAGTGGACATGTTCGAACTTGTTCACATTTTGCAGTAGATTAGGCAACCACTGCACCAGTATACACAATATTATAGCCGACAGGGTCCTGTTATTGTACAGAATGATGTAAAATTTCCAGAAGAACATGTGATTTACATGTAAATATTACTTTCTACATTTTCCGACGCTAATTATTTGAATTCTTTAATTGGAAAACTTCGCCCTTAAACAGTATTCGAACCCACGCCCATGGTTTGCCGGTCCATTGCTCTACCACTAAGCTATTAAGAACTGTGGTTCCGAATGCATCGGGAATACTTAAGTTACATTAAGGAAGCAGATGTTAATATTTTTTGCCTATAGTAGGCACTTGTTACAAATTAATTGCATTTTCGCGAAGTAGTGTTAACTAACAAATGTAAGCGATCTATACTTAAACTATGAATCGTAGAAAATAACAATAGTAATTAACAATTATACATTATTTTATTAGTAATACAAATTTTAATACGATGTATATTTTCCAGCCATGGGTTTAGGAATGGGTCTATCATCTTATCCCCTGGCCCTAAACAGTTACTTCCTGAAGAATCGAAGCAAAGCTGCCGGATACACAATGACAATTAGTGGTTTAGGACCAATTATTATACCGCAAGTGATTAGTATCCTGTTATTTACGTATGGTATTAAAGGTGCTACGATAATAATGGCCGGAATTTCCGGACATACCTTCATAAGTGCTGTGTTATTACAACCCGTACAGTGGCATATGAAAGAAGAAATTGTTGAAGATGACAATGAAGAAGCAGAGAAGGATAGATTACTTAGTATAGGTAAATATATACGAGATTATTAATACAAAAACAAATAGGTAATAATGTAGTACATAAATTGGGGGGATGTACCGGGCAATAAACGACTAGTGGCAAATAATAATAATAATAATTTACGCTTTCACATGCCTCAACAGTTTAGGTGGCATTTGCAGGTAATCAAGCATTTTTACGACCGCGACCGTGGATAGACTTAAAATATTCAGCTGTCGGCATTCACCTTAAACTAGTATGAAAACTACAAAAATCTTCTCCGACAACGAGCCCGGAATTCGATTCCGGGACCTCGCACAATAAGCCAGTGACTTGCCACCACACTATTTGCCAAATAATGAAAATGTATTGTATGGTATGCGACGATATTAAAGCAAATAAAATAGCTAACATCTAGTAAAAGATTGAAACATGCAGACGATCAAGACGTTCAAATAGATTGTTTTATGCCTAAATATTAAAACCTAAGTTAACACGGTAAATTTTCCAATTTGTTATTTAGTTAGTATTTAGTTCTTTCAAAACAAATAATTCTTTAAATAAATTTAAGTTAATTCCATATAAAATGCCTTTTCAACTACGCACATATATATGTAGTGTTTTAAAGAAACTACTGGTAAAACCCATATATTTAGATCTTCGAGTGAAAATAAGAACTTCTAAGTTGTCATTTTACTAACATAAACTTGTGAGTATACTATGTATTTCGATCAGTTGCATCTTTAAAAAATACATTAAGAAACTTTCAACTTTCGGATTTACAGTAAAGGTAAATACAACTTAGTATTTCTTAAATTAGGATTCGATTTGAGGAAGTCAATATTGCATTAAAGAAAATTCTATATCAATCTAATATTTCATAATTTCTAAATTGTAGTTAAATAAAACATTCATTCAAGGCTGGCCCCGAGAATCAGTTACCAAAAGTAACAATAGAGATGATTCTGCCAAAATTAGGATATTAAAAAAAAAACAAAAAATCGTTGCTAAACTAAAAATAAATGACTTCTTTTAAAACACGACGAAACTTTAAATGCCGCGAATTATTGAATAGATATTCAAAACACGTTTCTTAAGTAAGATCCGTTTTAAGTTTGTTTTTAATGACAATTTTTTGCAACTTAAACGGCGTTTTCTTTTATTCTGTCAATAGGTTTCTTATCCTCTTATCCATGACTGCTGTTACCTCTTCAATTCATTAACAAATCGTCCTGTAGGACGTGTCTTATTTGACACGCTGCATGAGGTTACTCCAGAAAGTGATGAATTGGACCCCAACAGAAGGAAGAAGAAAACTATTTCTTCTTCCTTCTGTTGGGGTCCAATTCAACACTTTCTGGAGTAACCTCATGCAGCGTGTCAAATAAGAATACCACGTTTCATGTTAAAAATTAGACGCTTACGCTAGCGCCTCTGATATTCATATGGTAGTACTAAATTTGTAAACAAGCGCGATGGCGGCATTTTTAAATTACTGTGTTTTTTTCTTTGTTCTAAATATGCTCTAAATATGTGTTTCGATCTTTTTTGATCTCATCAGTGCGATATATCTATAAATATAGAAATCACAGACACGTATTTATGTGGATATAGCTAAAAATTAATTCTGTTAAAAAATAAATTCATACTCTTTGTAAGAAAAATAAATATTTAAAATTCAACAAATATATAAAAGGATTTATAAAAGACATCAGCTGTTTTTCTTAAGTTTCGATTCAGACAACTATCATTAGAAGACCGACAAATGGCATGAAATTTCCTAATAATTAAACTCATAGATATATTTAACTACTACTCTTGTGCTAAAGTTTAACGATCGGGTTTAACACAAGTATACCATGAAAAACTAACCTTCTACAAAGTTATCAACATTTTCTTGTGAATAGAATTTACATTGATAAAAGAAATGTATTTTTAATAATATAAAATATTATTAAAAATCTGGTGTGAAGAACACAATTATATATGAGTCGTTGCATTTTGTTTTGTGGTCGAAGTTGCCTCCATTTCCACTCCGTTGTTTTGTATCTCCCAGGGTTGTGGCGTGTTTGAGTCTGATTTAATCGTGCGTTGTTGTGTTTTTTGTGCGGTCCTGTGTGTATTGTGTGTGTAAAGTCTGTGTGTCAGTTGCTTTTTTGCGTTTAAGTCATGTGTGTTCGTTTGTTGGTCATCATCACATTTTATTTTTGCGTTTTTTTGCGTTTAATGTGTTTTATTGTAAAGTGTTATTATTGTCTGTGTTTGTGTTACGAAGTATTGTATTTGTTCGTTTGTTGCGTTTGTCGAGTGTAGTGTTATTAGCATATTGCCTAAGGCAAGTGCTAATTCGTCAACTGTGTTAAGTGTTGTTTTGTTTTGTCTTTGAGTCCAGGAATTAGTTGTTGGGGGTGGTGCTGGTATGTATTTAGGTTTGGGTGTGGTTTTGTTTGTTGGGTTGTTTGGATTGTTTGGACAGTTGATGAATGTGGATAAGTGTGGACCACCGCAGTTTGCACACTTTGGTGGGGTTGTTTTAGTCTTGGTACATAAGTGTGTCGAATGTCCGTCTCCGCATTTCATGCATTTGTAGTTAACGTTGCAGTTTCTTTGGTGATGTCCGAAAGTCTGGCATTTGTGGCATTGTATAATGTCTGTCCGTTTGTTTAGTTGTTCGATTTTTATTGCGAGTCCGCAGCAGTCGTGTATGTTGTATATAGATTTGTACTGTCTCGTTAGTTCGATTAATACTAGTGGTGCCGGTATGCCGTGTTTGCCGTTCATCCTTTTAATTTTTATTGTCGGGTAGCTTTTGTCAGTCAAGTCGTCTGTAATGTCAGTTTCGGTGATAAAGGTAGGAATGCCACGCATAACTACCTTTAATGTCTTTTCGCTTCTCAGTTGAAATGTGTAAAATTTAATTTGTTCATTGTCGAGTATGTGTTTAAGTTTTCGGTAGTCTTCGTCAGTTGTCGGTTCGATATGTATGCCTGGTTTAACGAGTTTGCTTTGTACGGTGTTAATGCTGTGTGAGTATGTGTCGTATGTGTGTCCATTGCTCTTTTTCGGTTATAATAATCGGTGCGATTTTGTGTGTTTTTTTTGTTTCAGTTTTTGTGTTTTGTGTAGTGTATGTCTTATCACTTACCCTGGGTGTGCTGTTTGATGTTGACGGTTGTGGAGTGAGTTCGGAGGTTTCTTCTTCCATTTTTTCCTCAGTTTTGGTGTCGAGGGCGTCGTATGAATTTTTTATTTCTATTGGTGTACCTGCGTGTTCTGTTTTCTGTTTCTTCGCTGTTTTTTTTTTGGGTTTGTGAATGCGTCGGTGATTGTGTTATCATTTTCCTGTTCCGGTTGGCTTTTTGTCGGTTTTATTGGGCTTGTTTCTTCTGTGTGATGTATGGTAATTTCCAGTTTTGCTGACGGATTGTCGCGATTTACCATAAATATTTGGGAATGATTACGCAAAAGTTGTTGGATGTCTGCTTCCTCAGTGGTATTTTCAATTATTGTTTCAGCGTCTCTAAGTTGCTGATCGGTACATCTTCTTCTGAAGCTGGGTCTCAGCGCCAAGTTAGTAATGTAGATAATATTTTTCTCTGCTTCGGCCATTTCTTCCGGGTTCGTTTGACGAATGTCGTCGTAGGTGCTCTCACTGCGATGCTGCTGTATTAGAGATCGCAGAGAGAAAAATGTGAAGAACACAAATACAGGTTCACTATTAATATTTTTAGTGAACATAACCGAGCGTAGAAGTAACTTCAGCACTGCCTGTTGTCGGACGGCCGAAGTACTTTGCACTGTCCATATAAGCAATGCGAACCAACGACGCCCTTCCAAAGATGGCACAGCCTTCTCTCTAGAAATTGTATTTTGTTTGTGTCTTCACTCATACTACGGACTACGGGTTTTACCCACTCATGTATGTTTCAATTATTCTGTCATATGGATAAAAGATTTTAACGACGCAACCATTTTATCATAAATGGTATTAACATATAATACTAAACTAAGAGTGGGATAAAGAAGATTATTTTATTCACTAAATTCCTTAAACATTGTAAATGTGTGATGAGGTTGTACGTTTGCAGAAAATGAAGATTTACAAACCTCACATTATAATAGTATATTAGAGAACTAGTGTCATAAGACGATGTTTTGTTGTACGAGGCCAAGTTTGGAAAACGAGCCGAAGGCGAGTTTTCCATAGGACGAGGACAACAAAACGTCTTATGAAACGAGTTTTCTATACTATTTTTTCTATTTCGCATTTCCATAACTTTTAAAATTTGTATTTTTCATAGTATGCAATTTGTATAAAATAAGTGACATTTACTTTTTTGAAATGTAAACGTTGGTCAAACTGACATTCCCTATTTTTAAATAGCGAATGTCATTTAAAATTTATTATTATTCTAATTCAAACAGAAACTATAAAGAAATGATCGATAATTCTAATTACCTAAGCGGGACACCACCGAATCTCCGTGAAATAGCAGAAAATACATCTGGAAATTTATTGCCAGAAAAGTCTCGTGTAGTATATGAAAAAAATTATCAGCAATTTGAATCTTGGTGTATTGAAAATGAAGTTCACATACTATCAGAAAATGTTTTATTGGCATATTTTAAGCTACAAAGTGAAATAAAAAAGCCCTCGACACTGTGGGCATTATATTCTATGTTGCGTTCTTGTTTAAATATCTATAAGAACTTAGATATATCAAAATATTCTAAACTACAAGCATTCTTAAAACGCTCTGGACAAGGATATCAGCCAAAGAAATCTAAAATATTAGATATGGAACAAACTGATCATTTTATAGAAAATGCTGATGATAAATTGTACCTTGCAATAAAGGTATTTCTGTTTCTCTATTAAAACACAATTTGTATAGCATTTTCATTTTAGGTTGCATTATTAATAGGTTATGCTTGAGCTTGTAGACGAGATGAATTAGTAAATATGTCAATCAATGATATTGAATATAAAGATGATTTCATTGTTTTTTCGATACCTAAAACAAAAAATTATTTACCTAGAAGTTTTGCAATCACAATCACAAATTTGCAATCACATTGATTTAATAAAAAAATATATAAGTTTAAGACCAAAAAAACACAACCATTGAACGTTTCTTTCTTACCTATCGCAATGGATATTGTATATCATGTGCAATTGGAATTCATGCAATAGGCAAGATGCCTAAACTTATTGCGGTCTTTCTTAAATTACCAAATCCTGAATTATTTAGTGGACACTGTTTTAGACGTTCCAGTGCGTCTCATATAGCAAATAAGGGTGGTGATTTGATTACAATTAAGCAACATGAAGGATGGAAATCGTCAGCTATAGCTGAGGGTTATATTGATACATCCATGAAAAGAAAAATTGAGATTGCTCAAATGTTCTCGTCTGAACAAAATACATCAAGTGGGTGTTCAAGCGTTTCACAGCCACAATCTCCAAATAAAAAATCTAAAGTTATTGTTGAAACTAATACTACAAGGAAAACGTTAGTTTCCAATCAAAACCTACCTGGCATTAGTATGAATGCTTATGATTCATCGCAAGTTAATGTACATGTTTATACTACGTAATTACAATAACTAAAATAAAATACATTAACATAATTATATTTTTATATTGAGTTTTGTGCTTCATTATTACCTTGTTTAAGTACTAAAATATAATAATAATAAATAGTCGTTATTCTACATTCATGTATTCTTTTGTATTCTGGTAGGTACATAACCTATATTAAGCAGCGTGTCAAATATTATTCCAAATTGAACAGGAAACCAACACTGAATAATGAAAGGTTGCGTCTCGAAATAAAGGTTCATTTCGAGCCGCGAATGCGTATCAAAATGAGATCATTGTGTGTGGGAAATAGAAAAAAGTAAATTATTATGCAAAATATTAAAATTAATTATTTCTAAAACAATGAATAATAACGAAACAACAATTTATAATAACACCTAAAAACTTTTCCTCTTCAAAAATAATTTGTAAAGGCTACCCCCATTATGACTTTCATTTTTATTGTATCCTCGGCACCGTACACTGTTCCCATGTCGCATACTCTTATAGTTAACCATATTTATCCATATATTTCTTAAGAATATGAGCAACGAAGACTTTTCTGGTGAAAATATCGCCAAAAACTCATTCTTCATACCAAAACCTTCTTTGATGTTTGATTATAATCATTTTAGATACAAAAACTACAAAGACATGGTAGCAATACTATATTTAGTATATATAACGCTCACATCTTGCCCCAAATTTCGTATTTAATAGAATACCCCATGGGTAACTAGCTTGATGTCATACTTCGTAATTGACCAAACTACAACTTTCTTTCGTCATTGTCTGTAAACTTCTTTTTCTTCGCGTTTCATACTTCTTCTAATATTGCAAACTAGATATTTTTCTTCTCTGTAAACTATATATTTTCACAGCCAGTAATTTCTTAATTTCTTCTACTATTTGCTGCTGAGCCATAGGCGGTAGTACTTTTCACAATGTTGTTACAACCTTTGTTTTTATTGATTAATTATTTGCTCCGATTATAACATATAATTTAACCGTTGCCACTGTTGATATAATAATAATATAAACAATAATAATCCTTAATGCCTAACAAATGATCCTCAATTACAGGACATAAATGTAATAATTGGAATATTAAATATGAAAACCAATTCAATCATATATATATAACAGCTCTACAGGCCCTCGAGGCCCTTGGCTTTTATTTCTTCTACTACTTTCTTCCATTTCTTTCGGTCCCTCACTATTTTTCTCCAGTCATCAATTCCTTCTTCCTCTATATTCTTTAGCACTTCCTGTAACCACTTTTTCCTTGGCCGACCTCTTCTTCGTTTACCACCCTCTCCTCCGTGAAACATTTTCTTCACAATTCTTTGTTCCGGCATCCGAGAGATATGTCCCAACCAACTAGCTCTTCGTGATCGAATTAATTGAGTTATATTTGGTTTTCTATACATTTCTTCTAACTCTGTGTTTGTTCTTCGTCGCCACCTGCTATCCTCCTCCTTAACTCCTCCAAAAATTTTTCTAAGCACTCTCCTTCCCCAGATTTTCAGATTTTATTCTTGTTGTTTTGTCATGGTCCATGTTTCGCTTGAGTGTAGAACAGCTGGCCGGATTATTGTCTCGTATATTCGTATTTTAGAAGTTCTGGATACGTGTTTTCCTCTTAATATTCGTGTTAACGCGCCAACTGCTCTATTTCCTCTCACCATGCGTTTTTCAATTTCTTTTTGTTCTTGCCCTTTACTGGTTAGTGTTACACCCAAGTACTCTATCTGTTTCACCTTTTCGAATTTATATTCGTTTCGACCTGATTTGAATTTGGTATATCTATTTTCATCTGTCACTTCCGCTCTCATTTCCATATACTTTGTCTTCTCCTCGTTCACCTGTAATCCGTGTTTTCTTGCTTCTTCCACAAATTGTCCAAATACTTTCTCTAGTTCCCTCTTTGACCTCGATAATATGGTTACATCATCTGCATATGCAATAACTTGTACTTTGTTGTGGAAAATTACGCCGTTTGTTTGAATGTTGCTTTCCCTCATGATTCCTTCCAGCACCAGATTAAATAGGTCAGTCGAAAGCGGGTCTCCTTGTCTTAGTCCTCTTCTGGTTGTAATTTGTTCCGAGAACCTTACATCCACTAAAATTTTACTTCTCGAATCCGAGAGTGTCATTCTTATTAACTTTATTAGTTTGTACGGTATTTGTAATTCCGCTAAAGTTTCATACATTTTTTTTCTAGAAATTGAGTCGAACGCCTGTTTAAAATCCATGAAAAGCATGTGCAATCCTAGATTTTGCTCATAACTGTTATTTTGCAGCAACTTTAACGTGAATATTTGGTCTGTTGTTGATCTACCAGCCCTGAAACCCCCTTGATATTCCCCTATTATCTCATTAGCATATATCTTTAGTCTTTTTCGTATGATTTTTGCCACGATTTTGTAAGCGACTTCCAGTAAAGCTATTCCCCTATAATTTTGACACAGTGTTTTGTCCCCTTTCTTGACGATCGGGCATATGACTGCCCTACACTATTGCTCCGGCATTTTTTCTTCTCTCCAAATCCTTAGTACTAAGTGATGCAAGCATGCACCTAGTTCCGCTCCTCCTTGTTTTAGTATTTTTGCTGGCATACCACTCTCACCTGCAGTTTTGTTATTCTTAAGTCCCTTAATTATTTCTTTTAGCTCCTGTTCTGTTGGTTCTTCTATTTCTTCCTGTATTCAATTATATCATTATAATTAATATAATAAATAAATAAAAGGCTAGGCGATTAAAAAAAATTTAACTAAAAACAAATTAAGCAGATACAATAAGAAAAGAAATCGAATTTACTATTTAATAGTTTCAACATGAAGGTAGCACACTGGCAATCGCTTCCGTCTGAGAGTAAAGGTATATCATGTCGCTGCAGCAAATCTCCCTGACTTGTTCCAATCGGTAGATAAACTCCATAAATTCTGAAGGAGAAAAATTTTTAAAATCGCCGCTGTATTCTATCTAAAATTAAATCTATGAGAGGCAGAGAAGGGATACCAAACAATAACTGTAAAATCTATTTTGCTGACAATAAAAGCGAAATACAACACCTTAAACAGTTCAATGTAACTAAAATTGCATAATGAAGTCCAGAAGATTCCAAGAGGATATACACACATTTGTTACAAATGAAACAAACATGCAAACACATATACTGTATCTCTAGACATGGACATACACCACGTATTTTTCAACGTTCACTTCAACCAAAGACACGCGTTTCTGTCTTATAGGCGTCATCAGTCCGGCTAATGAAGTGAAATTTAATGGCTCGCCCTTCGAAAACAGTAAATTTAGTAATCAAATCAGATGGCACTAGATAATAATAATAATACTAATTTTTATTAATTTTCATCTTTGCTGATAGCGTGAGAAACGTCAAGATATATCAGATCTAAAACATACATTAGTGTACAACATTGCATAACAAGCTATTTCAAGCGACATGGTAATAATACACAAACGTCACATATTTTAAATTAGTTTTTTTCTAAAAATGTAAATAAATTTTATAGAGGACGTCAAAAACACAGAAAACAGACAATGTAAAGTAGATGCATCACACAACATACTGCTTAAAAAGTTTGACCGAAAAAATCATCAACTCTATAAAATGCCCTTTGGTTAGTATTTCCCTCACATGATTTTTAAAACGGCACTTCTAGAATGATCTAATGTTCTCTGGTATGTGGTTATAAATTTTGTGGTTATAAATTTTCATGCACATTTCTGCACTTTTGTGAGATGTGCATATGGCGGAACCAATACCAATAGATAAATAAACTTATGACATCGGACGGACAAAGAGAGCGTGCTTGCGTATTGATGTACTAAATTTCTTTGGTATATTGCTGCCATCTGGCTTCGAGTTAATGGTTTTACATCTATATACGTAACAAGTGTTCATTTGAAAAGTCAATCTAGGTTACTTTTAAATTTTGATAGAATAAGACGCAAATATATTAGTATGTGTTTGTTGTTCGTAAACGTAAATCCAAATGACATTTGATAATGTCAATCACAAATATCAGTTAGTGCATAAAATAATCGTGCGTCGATTCTAGTTTAAATAAATTGCTTCTCAGTTTTAAAATGGCTTTCACTTTAGAACATAAAATTTTTTTAGTCCAGGCTTATTTTCGAAGTAATAAAATTGATGGTTTATCGGTTTATTCAGTTCAAGATTGCATGGTAGAATTTCAAGTTGAGTTTCCACATTTTGTAATAGATTATATACAATTTAAGAATACTTTGGATAGAACTTTAAAACTTTTTTCTGAAACTGGTAGTCTCTTAAGAAAATCAGGCAGCGGAGCAGTTAAGAAACGTACACCTCAAGTTGTCAATCGTGTTGAAGAAATAATGGAAAATGAACCACAAACATCTGTTCGACATTTGAGTCAACAAATAAACCTTTCTGTTGGTACAACTCACAAGTTATTAAAAAAAGATATGCTACTTTATCCATACCGTGTCACAGCAGTACAAGAATTGCTAGAAATTGATTACCCACGTAGACTACAGTTTTGTAATTGGTTTGTAAATATGAAACAATAATGGAGAACTTTCGCAAAGAGTCATCTTTACAGATGAAGCATGGTTTTATAAAACGGGATACCTAAATTCACAAAATACAAGAATTTGGAGTAGTGAAAATCAACATGTAATTAATGAAGAATCGCTACATCCAGAAAAAATTGGTGTTTGGGCAGCGATAAGCCAAAGGCGAATCATTGGACCAATATTTTTTCAGGGAACGTTAACTGCTCAAAGGTACCGTACGGAAATTTTACAACCATTTGTCAATCAGTTGCATGATGATGAACTCAAAGGTACCGTACGGAAATTTTACAACCATTTGTCAATCAGTTGCATGATGATGAACTTCAAAATGCATATTTCCAGAATGCAGAATCTTTGGATTATTTAAGAGAATTTTTTGATGAGCGTATAATTAGTGGACATACTGAAATTGCCTGGCCTGCACGTTCATGCGATTTAACACCTTGCACTTCCTTTTGTGGCCTTATCTAAAAAATAACATATTTCGAACACCTATATTGAATTTGAATGATATGCTACAGAGAATCGAACAGAAATACATGGAAATTAATAACAATCCAGTAATGTTGCAAAATATCATCAGAAATTTTGAACGGAGGATTTTAAAGTGCATTGATCTTGAAGGACAACATTTTCAACATTTGTTATAGTTTTCAATAAACACCTATTATTTGTTATTTATTTGTACTGTCGTGAGCAAAAAAAAACGGGATAATGTCAAAATCGTTATGTCAATTTCCTTTATTTTTTAGCGTTGTAATTTTAACATTTGATTAACTTTCAAACTCTAACGTCAAATTATATATCATAGTTGATAATTCAAAATTGAAAATGCCGCATCTTTTGAAAACTGATAAAGCTAGACTTGTTACTAGTTTGAAAAATGGGAAATCATTAAGAAGTGTATCGGTTCAATTTAACATTGGTAAAAGTTCAGCCGCAAGTTTATATAAAAAAAAATGGAGGGAAGAGGATAATTTAAATCGGAAAATAATTTCCGCACCTAACAAAATTTCGAATACGCAGGAAGACGAAACATTAGTTACTGAGATTAGGCACAACCCTTTCAAAACATTAAAGGAAGCTATAAGAACAACACAATTTCCTGTCTCATCTTGTAACACAATGGTTACAAGAGAATGAAATTTAAACTTGAGATACCCAGCCCTACAGTCCTAAATCCCATTGAAAATGTATGGGGATTAATGAGATAGAGCTTCTACCCAGGAAGAATTTTGGGAGTTTGTTTATAATGCTTGGCATCAAATTTCTACAAATTTTGTACAA
This sequence comes from Melolontha melolontha, assembly GCA_935421215.2. NCBI lineage: Eukaryota > Metazoa > Arthropoda > Insecta > Coleoptera > Scarabaeidae > Melolontha > Melolontha melolontha. The sequence continues at coordinate 164,608,511 of OW285238.1, read as the reverse complement.
AATATTGTCGCTACAATGTCTACAAGATTAGATGCAGTTAATAATAACGGTGGAATGACGAAATACTACTTATTTTAATGTAATAATTATTTTAATTTAATAAATAATCTTTCTCTATCGTTTTTAGTAATTTTTATTTACATTTATTTTAAAAATGTTTAATAAATGTCAATAAGACACACATTTTTGACAATTCCTGACTTACTATTATGAGTAAAGATAGCCACTTAAGTAGTCACAATTTAAACCCACGCAGTAACAGTGTCCCGTTTTTTTTGCTCACGACAGTATGTATGAAACTGTCAAAATATACAACTTCGTAGGTTAAGTAGTAAATTTTAATTTACGACATACTTCAAAATGTTCTCAGTAAATCACATGCTACTAGATTGACTTTTTAAATGAAAACTTGTTATTTTTCCCCTTTTGTGCCAGAATTATTCGTTGAGAGAAAATCGCTATTATCAGGAGTAGTCTCTTTTGTCCGTCAGATATCACGAGGTTATCAGGTATCACCTGATAGAACAAAATTTGCAATGTTTTCAAAGGGCAAGCCATTAAATTTCACTTCATCACCCAGACTGATGACGTCTATAAGACAGAAACACGTGCCTTTTGCTGAAATGAACGTTAGAAAATACGAGGTGTATTTCCACGTGTTTACAGATATGTATTTACACATTTGTATCATTTGTAACACATACTTAATGCGTGCCTACGTATGAATGTACTAATTTTCTTTGGTAGATGTACACACAGTTTGAAATTTTGCAAATTGTTACCGAAAAGACAATTCTGAATCAAATAGTACCCTCAGCTCCTTAATGACAGTTTTCCTTTCCGAATAAATATTATTGTTTATACAGTCTGGTCATAAAATTTGGAACCAAGCTTATAACCGCATTATTTTACATTTTTAGGAAAAACGCTCGGACAGCTAAATTTTCTTTTTTAAAACGCCATCTTTTGACATACAATTTTTTTCTATGACGTCATTGGTTTTCGAGTGATGACGTTATCAACACTTTCTTTAAATGGCAACCATATTATTTTTTTCTCGTTTTTGGTAGATCTTTATATCCACCAAATAGTGATATAAAACAATTGGTATGTTGCATCACAATTTTTTTGAAAAAAATACGAAAATTTTATTTTTGTACAAAATTAAAATTAAATTAAAAAATACATCTGAACTTAAATTTATTGTAACAGTTAACGTAAATTTTCAAAATGGACCCCACCAACCAACTGACACTGTCCCAGCCGAGTGTAAACACTTCGTATACTCGCCTCAATTATGTCTGGGGATATTTGTGTAAGTTCTACGCGAATTCGTTCTTTTAAATCTTCTAAATTGTTCGGTTTGTTAAAATACACTTTCGATTTCAAATAACCCCACAAAAAAAAGTCTAACGGAGTCAGGTCAGGAGAACGAGGTGGCCATTCTATGGCGCCTCTCCGTCCAATCCATTTATTCGGAAATATTTCGTCAAGATAGTGGCGAACCTCTACACCATAATGGGGAGGCGCCCCATCTTGTTGAAACCAAATATTTGGATGGGGTACATCACCATCCTCGTGATTTGGGAAAATAACAGCGAGCGCTGGAACCAGTTCAAATCTTAAAAATTCTGAATATTGCACAGCAGTCAAATTTCCTTCAAAAAAATATGGTCCTAAAATGCGTCGTCCAATCATTCCAACCCATACGTTAACTCTGCGCTGAGTATGACACGCTTGAGTCCAATGCGGATTGTTCTGCGACCAATATCTGCAATTATGGCGGTGAACAGATCCATTTAGGAAGAACGTAGCTTCATCTGAGAAGACGATGTTTTCCAAGAAATTTGGATTTTGGTCACAACGTAACATAACGTCTTCACAGAACTGCAGTCGATCTTCGTCATCCTCAAGTAATTCCTGTATAAGTTGAACTTTGTAAGGACGATAGTGTTCTTTTTTAAATAAGTTGACGACAAATGAGTGAGCCACCTGATTGGCTACCGCAAGTTGTCTGGTGGAAACATGATGCCTTTCTTCTGCTTCTAGAAGCACATTTAATTTCACATCTTCTCCTACTTGAGGTCTACCTTGCCGTGGTCGATCTTTTACGGATCCAGTTTCGGTAAACTTTCCAACTAGTTTTGTCACCGTAGACCTGGTAATTGGAGGTCTATCAGGATGTTCATGGTTAAACAAATCGCATGCTTCCGCATGCGTTCTTTGTCTGTCCCCATACCCAACCATAATTAAAATTTCGATTCTTTCTCGCTCAGATAAATGTGCCATTTGTTATATTAGCGAAAATGAACAATTTTTACGCAATATCTCAAAGATTTAACGTCAAAAACAGAAGTAAATAATTCAACAATGTTGTCGCCATAGAAACAATTTGAAACTAAAATTTTTGTACATAAATTGTATAAAGAGAAGCAAGAATGTCATAAAGAAATATCTTGCAAAAAAGTGCGTGTTTTTGTTTTTGTAAATTTTTTGCATAGTAACATGAGTACATGTGCTTTTGACGATCCGGTTTGTTCAAGAAGAATATTTAAGTCCTCACACAAGACAGAAGTGTGAAAAAAACTTACTTACATATTTCAGTAAATTTTGTAAGCTTAATTAGTTTTTGAAATCTTTAATTTTTGGGCGATAATTTTAATTAAGAAATGGTCTGCCACATCATGTCAATTTTTTAAATAAATTAAACTTATTTGGCCCTTTTTTGTGAAACTATTTAATGTTAAATAAGATTTTTTAATAAGTAATTGGCCGATTGGGAAGGCGAATTTCTTTTGACCTGGAGCGAATAACGCAGATTACTATTGATCGCAAAGCATTTACACTCGGCTGGGACAGTGTCAGTTGGTTGGTGGGGTCCATTTTGAAAATTTACGTTAACTGTTACAATAAATTTAAGTTCAGATTTTTTTTCTAATTTAATTTTGTACAAAAATAAAATTTTCGTATTTTTTTCTAAATTTATATCATTTTTTCAAAAAAATTGTATTGCAACATACCAATTGTTTTATATAACTATTTGGTGGATATAAAGATCTACCAAAAACGAGAAAAAAATAATATGGTTGCCATTTAAAGAAAGTGTTGATAACGTCATCACTCGAAAACCAATGACGTCATAGAAAAAATTGTATGTCAAAAGACGGCGTTTTAAAAAAGAAAATTTACCTGTCCGAGCGTTTTTCCAAAAAATGTAAAATAATGCGGTTATAAGCTTGGTTCCAAACTTTATGACCATACTGTATACTACGACAGTATAGGAAATTTGGAACGGGTGTAACTCACAGAACACTTCAGAGTATAACTTTAAGTTATCTGCATACGATAGAACTGATCAGGTGGGAGTAGAATTATGTTTTCGAATAACAAACTTGTGGTTTTAAAAACTATTTATTTACACTTTTAACATTTATATTTAAATTTAACGTAAAATATATAATATTATGTGAGTTTGACTACAATAGCACTCTGACAGTGATTCGGTAACAACTGGTCTTTTTCTTAATCTTACAAAGTATATATGTTTTAAAAATGTCTATAATAAGTATCGACACTCCTAGGTGGTCCTTTAGGGTAGACGTTGTCGATGTTTGTAATACGATATGGTATTTTACCCTCTTGACCGAGAACGTAGATATTACACAGATAGGATACTAAACATATGCGTCTCTGTATAATGTCATAATGGTTATTATAACTGTAGTCAGCAGGTCGTTAATAAACAACTCAACAAAGTGGCCCCAAGATATATGCACCATTCTTTTTCCTTTTTTATTTATTTTTTTATTTTTAGCATCGTTTCTCATACGAAATAAATAAATAAATTACCTGAGCGGTTTAAATGAATTAGTCCCGATAAAATAATTTTTCCTTAACTTTTATTAAAAATTCAAGTCATATCTGCCCACCCCCATATTACACGTCAAAAACAAGTTCTCGTAATCTCGAGAAATGCAATATCAGCAGATAAACAGAACAATTATCTACTATTTCTAATTAATCATTGTATCACCTTTGACATATACTTGACTAAGCACAAACGTTGTATTTTTATCGCATTTTAACAGTCATCCAGCGAAATAACCATTTTCTTTTTAATTTTATTGCGTAATCAACACACAAAAAGAAACAATACATATGCGAAAAACAAATATATGTGACATTCTGAACTTGTTAATTCCCTTAATTGTTTTAATACATGAGAAACCGTTTATATGAACGTTGTTTTGTAAATTCTTCTTAGCCAGTAATTATCAATTCTGCTCGGCCATCATGATAATTGTTTTTAATTATACGTCTCACAGTATGTCTAATGTAACACTAAAATGTAAGGAGAGATTATTTAATTCATATGTTATAATGACTTTAATACATGTATGTTTATGTACAACATAATACTGTGTAATACTGTGTATTCTGCTTGTTGAGGAAAATATGAAATTGATTGTTCAATGAAAAATTACACAAACATTAATTTTTATAGAGACTGTTTATGTGCTATTTTAGGGTTTTTATGGGGTTCTCGATATAAAACCTAGCATCAAATCAGGTACATACGAGGGTAGTCTTTTATATTGTGCATTTAGAAATGTAAGGGTATTGATTTTATCAAAAAAATTTTATATTTACGTCAAAAGATTACTGCATGAGACGTTAATATTAATTATTGCTGTTGTAATCAAGTGCAGTGGTACAAACTTAACCAAAATTTGACACTTGCGGTCGGCTTCAGAAAATAAGGACACCCGATATGTAATTATAACATCAAGAATTCATATGTTATCTATACAATGTGCATTCAAATAATTTGTCATGTGTACAGGCTGATTCATTTTCGGCCCTCACCATGGGGATCTCGCTTATTATTGGAGATAGGGTATAGGTTTAAATTTGGCAAAGTTGTTAAATTTTGTGTTTGTTATAAATCAGTAAAGAAAATAGACATGTGACAAATGACCTTCGTTATTTAAAAAAAAAACGCGAAAACCCCATTTTCTTCTTTTACCTGTGGCACCGACATTTGGCCTTGTAGAGAAAATATAAAAACACATCCTTGTGGCCATTTCTAAATCTCTATCCAGTGGTGTACTCCAAATTTTTATACGACGTTTCGTTTCTTTCTGGCCATCATCAATTATCTAATTTCTTATAGGCGCCATATTGGATTTAGACATCTTGAGAAAGAGTTTTTTTTTCTGATTTCAACAATGTACCACATGCTGACTAAAGTTTTTGATATTAGGTTTTATTTGAAAGAATAAATTATAAGATTAAATAACGTAGCCATGGAATATCAATATGTCAAACATTTCATTTATTGTCCATTAATAATACAAAAATGTCATACACTAACAAAGAGAAACGAGATATGATAAGTATTTTTTATTCTTCGAACCGAAATTCAACAGTAGCGAGTACAAGATATCTACAATTAAATCCAGAACGACAACAGCCTCATCGTACCATTTTTCTAGATCTCGACAGAAATTTGGTCGAGAATGGATCGTTTACTAAGCCGCGTAATGGTCAAGAAAACAGGAATTTAAATGAAAATCGACAAGATATTTTACAAATGGTAAATTAAAAGCGTGTTTTCAAATTTCATGTTAATCTTGTATTTTTATAGATAAATAATAATCCATTAATTTCTACACGCGAAGTAGCGTCAGAATTAAATTTGTGCCAGTCCAGAGTTTGGAGAACTTTACATAAAAGTAGGTTTAAACCATACATGATCCATGTTAGTCACTCTTTACTGCCTGGAGATAATTTGAGAAGGCTAGAATATTGTAATTGGTTAATGGGAAGGATAGAAAATGACGAAAATTTTTTAAGCAAAATCATCTGGTCAGATGAAACAAACTTTACAAATTCTGGAATGTTCAACAGAAATACGAAGCACTATTGGGCAGTACAAAATCCCCGACAAAACAGGACTAGAAGACCACAACATCGTTTTGGAATAAACGTTTGGATGGGTATTTTGGCAAATCGTCTCTTAGGACCAGTTATGTATGAAGAACATTTAAATGGAGAAAGATATTTAAACATTTTACGTACATACGTATCTGACTATCTTGACGACAATATCCCACTAACTCAATTACAATATTTATGGTGGCAACAAGATGGCGCACCAGCACACAATGCAGCTGTTGTTAGAAATTTCTTAAATCAAGAGTTTGCAAACCGTTGGATTGGAAATAGGGGAGTTGTTGAATGGCCTGCGAGATCACCTGATTTAAGTCCGCTAGATTTTTTTATGGGGATATGTTAAAAATAATATTTATAAAGTAGATGCCCCACAAAACATTGAAGAATTACGAGACAGACTTCAGAATGCCTCCGATGCAGTTCCTAGAAGAAGTATACAAAGGGCAGTACAAAATGCCAGAAGGCGTGCCCAATTGTGCATTACTGAAGATGGCCAGATAATTGAACATTTACTGTAATTGTTTATTGTTTACTTTTCTATGTATTTTTATTAATGTTTTTGTTATCTTGTACTCGCTACTGTTGAATTTCGTTTCGAAGAATAAAAAATACTTATCATATCTCGTTTCTCTTCGTTAGTGTATGACATTTTTGTATTATTAATGAACAATAAATGAAATGTTTAACAGATTGAAATTCCAAAGGCTACCTTATTTAATCTTATAATTTATTCCTTCAAATAAAACCTAATGTCAAAAACTATAGTCAGCATGTGGTACATGGTTGAAATCAGAAAATAAAACTCGTTCTGAAGATGTCTAAATCCAATATGGCGCCTATAAGAAATTAGATAGTTGATGATGGCCAGAAAGAAACGAAACGTCGTATAAAAATTTAGAGTATACCACTGGATAGAGGTTTAGAAATGGCCACAAGGATGTGTTTTTATTTTTTCTCTACAAGGCCAAATGTCGGTGCTACAGGTAAAAGAAGAAAATGGGGTTTTCGCGTTTTTTTTTAAATAACGAAGGTCATTTGTCACAGGTCTATTTTCTTTACGGATTTATAACAAACACAAAATTTAACAACTTTAAATTTAAACCTATACTCTATCTTCAATAATAAGCGAGATCCCCATGGTGAGGGCCGAAAATGAATCAGCCTGTATACCTATATACATAAACATCACATCACATCATATACTTTTCCATTAAGCTAAATGAAATACAATATCAATTTACCACGTAAATAGAAGCACGTACGACCGCATGTACGTACTAGATGCTTTGGTACATATTAATTTATTAAACAGAAGTCTACATTGAAATTTTAATTTTGTCGTAAGTCATTCTACCGGTATATTAAGCGTAATTATAATGAAATATAAATGACGTACATAACAGATAATTATAAACTGAAAGTAATATAATTTTAGAATATACATATCTACTATAGTCCCTTTCGCGTTCACGGTGCACTGGAGATACCTTACATAGATGCCAAGTCGCGAAAGTAGTAAGAAGTATATGTACCAACATACGTACAAGATAATAGCCAAATATAACTTACCATTGAAAGTGACATTATTACAAATTATAATACATAATCGATTAAGCACGTATTTATTTATAATATACAAAATTCTCAAATCTTCGTCCTTAATTTTTAAGAACTAATAAAAGGAAAAAAAATACTGAATCCTACTTTACATTGTATGTATATAAAAATAAATCCACATTAATCAACTCCAAAATGTTTCTTGACGTTACAATTTAGTTTTTGCAATGACTTATCTTCTCTACATTCAATTTATAACTGATTTCTTTTAATATGTACTTTATTTGTAAATATAGATTTTTATTTATTGCAAGAATCCTTTGTGTATTATAATATAAAAACAACATTGCCTCTTTTAAATGACCCTTTTTATGCTCCGGTAGTTAGTGGGCGAATGGTGTATTAGTACACTACCCCATATACAAGGTGTATATAAATTGGCGTTTTAACTATGCGTGACGACGTTCTTGGTCAAATTTGGAGTTGAAAGTCTTAAAACTAAAATGGTGCATCGTGCTTCCTGTGTTCTCAGAAAGAATTTTAAAGAAACATATATTTGGCAACATTTGTAAATCTCGCGTTTTGTTGTGAAAATTTTAAAAAATTTTAAAATTTTGTGATAGTATGGACTTATTTCTGTACATATCTTTGACAGAAATATCATTATTACCTACATAATTGTTCGAATTGAAATCCATCGGTTTGTAGACATTCCTACAATCTATGTGGTACCTATCGTTTGAACTATTCGCTCAAGTCTTTCTGGTGTGGTTTCTAATACTGCGGCGTCAATTCGGCCTCTAACTTCGTCAGCGTGTTGAGGAGCTGTAGAATAATCTTTTCCTTTAGCGAAACCCCAAACAAAAAAAATTAATGAATTGAGATCGGGAGATCTCGCAGGTCGTAATGTGGGACCGCTACAACTAATTCATCTGTTTGGCAAGTGTTCATCCAACCCGTTCTTTATATTGCTAGCAAAGTAAAAGTGGCTCCATCATACACGAAAACCATATTACATCGTATGTAGCTGTTGTAGTTAAAACACTACATGTATCACACTTAAACTATGGATTTAATATGGAGGTTAATTTTAAGTACTGACATTTGATTAGTGGTGCCCTCTATGTTTCAATATGTAAAACATAAAAGACATCGCTCGTATTTTCGAATCGTTAAATCGAGCGCTAATTTGCTTAAAAAAAGATATGCAAAAATAACTATAACTTAAAATCTTTATCGAATATGTATAGAATAAATTATACAAACAACAATAATAAACTGATTCATCAACTTTTTATGTAATTATGATGACATTACAACTATTAGAATATTTAAATTAATGATTAATGATAGATTAAAATCAATGATCAACAACATCCTTTCATACTAATAAATGCAATTAATTCGGTGCGTATTGCTAAGTAATATATGCAAAGTGTGGCAATTTAATTCCCGGAAATCGAACTTCAATAAAAATTTTATGGAAAAAACATAAAACCAACTTCCAAAAAGAAAAGCTGCAAACAATAAAGCAATAAAAAATCGTTTTGCTCTAAAAAGGAAAAAAACAATCTAATTTTCATTCTGTTTACCCGAATTTGTAAACCTGTGTAATCAAAGTAACACCCGATTATACAGATCGTACTTTACAAAACTGTTACCAACATTAATTTCAAACGAAGTGCAATATTTTTGAGCATGTCCTTTAGCTTCGTGTTTATCTGACTAGTGACATGTTTTGCTATGTTTTTGTATAAAATCCACCTTTAATCACATGAAATTAATCGGTCCCAAAAGATTTCAATAAACACACACATTTAACCAATAGAACTTGTTTCTTTAAAGAAATCTGTAGAGATCTACTTATTCAACCATTCAATATATGATTCCACAATCAAAAACAATAGTTAATAGTACAAGACATTTCTCTAAATGCTAAATCCATTTCTACATTCCGTCCATGAACAGGAGCCAGAACTTATGCGTCCAATGAAAAATGTTGACATTACAATACCTTCTTCAACTTTAGGATCAACCAGAAACTAGGTGCCAAATCAGGACTGTACAACAACCACGAATTTCAGGTTCGTCACTGCCTTCATCGATTCATTGCCAGCGTTGTCATGATACAAGAAAATACTCGTTTTCTCCGGCCTTACCCTACGGACACGATTCTTTGTGATCATAAAATTTTACAGTATCTTATTCAATTAATCGTTGATCTCTTCGACATATATTTGATATGAATAACTTTGCATTGCAAAAAATGGTAAGCATGACTTTCTGCGTTAATGGAAATCTTCTAAATTATCATGCGCGTGGAGAATCAGGACGACGATATTCCATTAACTGTAGATTATTTTCTGGGTCATAATGATGAACGCAACATTCGCCTTGGTGATGTTCATGAGAAAATTATCCCATTCACGTCGATACTGGTTAAGAAGTTGACAAATATTTTTTCTTTGATCGCGGAGCTGGTGCAAGTTTTTCTGTAATTCGGCGTCTCAATAATGTATTGGACTCTATCTTTGCTAATGCCTAATTGGCGAAAATTTGTTTTTGCGTAATCTGGCTATTTCTTTAAATCAGTGCATTCACTTATCTTTGACTCTTCTCGTCCGTCGCTAATACTGGTCCACCTGATCACTTTCCGTCACACGTTCATTACGCCTCTATGACAGAGTTTCGCGCGTCGAACTCAGCGGCGAATATTCATCGCATCAATACAATCGTTGTCACAAATAACTTTCAAACACCTGTAAATTTTGATAGGCGTGCAACCTTCCAACGTTAAAAATTCTATCACCGATCGTTCTTTGATACGCATCCCAAAAAAATAAACCTTTCCATGCTAAGAAGAAATACTAGAAATTACCTTTCGCAGGTTATTATAACTGGTTTCTATCTCCACTACTCACACAATGGTGTTATATATTAATCCGACCCCGTATATTAAAAATGCAAAAATGGTCATAACCTGTCGTGAAGAAACTAAATTAATTTAATTATTGCCAATTAATAACACAGGCCTGCATAAAATTTGTGATGACGTGATTTTTGTTTGTTAAGCTCAGTTTTTATATAGCAATAACTAATTAAAATACAGTTGGTCTCTACCACCCACAGATTTTTTTTTGCACAAAACAAAAAGAAAAAAATATAAAAAAGACTTATAATAGGCATTTAATACATTTTAAAATTAATGTACTACTTCAAATTCTAGGTATTAACCCAAAAATGATTTTCTGTTATGGTTTTAAAGAAATTTGTTAAATAGGCTCTCATTACCTGATGTAAATCTTTTATTACATGTATTAATTTTGGACAAGACTTCCGATAATTTTTACCTGCTAAATCCTATTTATTATGCTTTCACTTTATTAGTACTGCGAAGAAGGATTTCAAGTTTATCACTCCAAACAAAATGTATATTTTAATGTCATTTACTTCATTATAGCTCTGAGTGTCGATCAGTAAACAAGTAAAATTAATTTGTCTTTAGTGTTGTGCGTGGTATTTGATAAATAAACATTGCTTAAAAATATGTCTAGCCGGTGTTGCAAAAACAAACCAGATGATTTCTGTTATATTTGTGGATATTTCGTCTTGAAAAAGTTTAAGAGACCAATTGGTGAATTTGTGAAAAATGCATATTATGCTTATTTCAAAATCAAATTAGGAGATCAAGATAAAGATTGGGCACCGCACGTTGTTTGTAAGGTATGTGAAGAAGGTTTAAGACATTGGACCAAAGGGAATAGAAAAAGCCTTCCTTTTGGAATACCGATGGTTTGGAGAGAACCGCAAAATCATCATGAAGATTGCTACTTTTGTCTTTGTGATATTAAAGGGCATAATAGAAAAACCTTGAAACATATTTTGTACTCAAACAATATTAAATCAGCTATCAGACCAGTTCCTCACAGTGATCATGTACCTATACCTATACCCCCCAAAGTACTACAAGAAGATATTGAAACCTCTTCAACTTCCGGCCCCGTACACATGGATGGTGATTTTGAACCATCAACCTCAGATCAAAACCAACCTCAGCTATTTTCACAAGCCGAACTGAATGATTTAGTAAGAGATTTGGAATTTTCAAAAAATCTTTCTGAAGTACTGGGGTCTAGGTTGAAACAAAAAAATTTGCTTGCCCCAGAAACTACCTTCTCTTGGTATAGAAATCGTGAGGCTGGATTTGTAAAATATTTTGCACAAAACGGACCACTCGTGTACTGCCAAGCAATTGCTGATCTACTTACTTTCCTCGGAGCTCCTGAGTACACACCTTCTGACTGGAGACTTTTCATCGACTCTTTAAAACGGAGCCTTAAAGCTGTTCTTTTACATAATGGCAATGTTTTTGCTTCTGTTCCGGTCGGCCATTCTGTTCATTTAAAGGAAAACTATGAAAATTTACAGGAATTACTTTTAAGAATACAATATGAAAATCACAACTGGGAAGTGTGTGGAGATTTAAAAATTTTAGGCCTTCTCTTGGGTCAGCAGTCTGGATATACTAAATTTCCATGTTTCCTGTGCGAGTGGGGTAGCAGAAATCGAGAACAGCATTGGATAAAAAGAGACTGACCACAAAGGGTGACTTTAACACCTGGAACCAAAAATGTAATTCGCGAAAGTCTTATTGACCCTCAAAAAGTGTTACTTCCACCGCTTCACATAAAACTTGGACTTATGAAACAATTTGTTAAGGCATTAAACAAAGAAGGAAATTGTTTTAAATATTTGTGTAAAACATTTCCGACTCTGTCAGAGGCAAAATTAAAGGAGGGAATCTTTGTAGGCCCGCAGATTAGGAGCTTGGTGAAAGATCAAGAATTTGAAAATGTGATGGAAGATAAGGAAAAACATGCATGGCATGCTTTTAACGAAGTTGTACATAAATTTTTAGGGAATTATAAAGACACAAATTATGTTGAGAGCGTTGAAAATATGCTAGAAAAATTCAGGATTCTTGGTTGCAATATGAGCATAAAAATTCACTTTTTACATTCCCATTTGGACTATTTCCCAGAAAACCTTGGAGACGTAAGTGAAGAGCAAGGAGAAAGATTTCACCAGGATATTAAAGAGATGGAAAAAAGATACCAAGGGCACTGGGACACAAAAATGATGGCCGATTACTGTTGGACATTGAAAAGAGATCTTTCTTTAGCTGAATATGACAGAAAAACAACCAAACGAAGCTTTTTTGAAAAACGAAAACGTTTTTTTAAGAAGCAAAAAGAATAAATAACTATTTCTAATAGTTTCTATGTGTATATTTTTGTATTTTTTTTAATATAATATAAAACTAGCTTATAAATTAAATAAATCGTGTTTTTTCTATATTTTTTGATTTTACTGGTTTGAAAAATAACCTTACGTGATACAAAAAAAATAAAAGCAGATTTGAAATCAGCGCTACCCAATTACTATAAAACAGTTAAAATTTTTAAATCAACTTTCAAAGTGTTGAAAAATGCAGGCCTGTGTAATTTGTATGTCCTGCGTTACGTTGCCAAGATTGAAAATAATTATTTTTGCCGCTAATTTCTATAATAAAAGAAAATAATTATTAATTGAATTAATGCTACTTCACGCTTAATATAATTATCAAATATACCTATCTGTCTATTTCAGATGATGATGAGGAAGATGGAGAAGACACCGATGACAATCTCTTTAACAAGACGTTAGCAGTTTCGATGATGTCCTTGCAAGAGGAGCTGGAAATAGAATCAAAGTACGGCATAGACACTCCACTTGCCGGGAGTGTTCTTTCCTTATATCCAGGTAACACGAATTACCTATTACTACAGCCATAAATTCTCGGTGTTACCACAACAAGACAATGATATACATACATTCTTTAATCTTTACAAGTAATCGTCTGCAACTTCTATGCATGTATTACCTCGCTTAATTGACAAGTTTTGCCATCAAAATGTGATATCAATAACCTACACTTTATCTTCCTAAGAAACTATTTACTTTAAATTATAAAGCAAAAAGCAACTGATAGGAGTAAAGTCTATGATCTAAGGAAGAGTTCTAATTATCGAAACCCACAGTCGTAAATTGCATGTTGAGCAACAGATTGTCATGAAATAATCAAACGCTTTTCATTTAGTTTTTCAAAAATATAATCCTATTATCTATACGGAGTGTTTCATGACATGACTGCCACAGGTTAAGGATGTGTTACTGAAGCAATTTTCAAGTTAAAAATATATAATGAAGATATAGCCAAAACTCTTCTATACCAAACTACAAGGCATTTGGAATTGCAATTAAAAAGTGATTCGTCATTTATTATTCATTGTGATTGTAAAGTTAATTTAGCGTCTTAATTAATTTCTTTGGATTACATTAAAATAACTTTAATAGCATATTAATTTTTTCCAATGAATATCACGCCGATATTCACCTTGTTTATGGATTGTGAAATGGAAATGGACGAGCGACAGTTGATGAATATCATCGGCGATTTCCCGTACTCGTAGAGTACCTTGTAGAACGGTCATTAGCAATGTCCATGGATGTTTAAGAGAAGCAAGCATGTTTCCTTCAGATAATCCTTAGCAATGTTCATGGATGTTTAAGAGACGCAAGCAGGTTTCCTGCAGATACTTCTGAACGGCCCATGCAACAAGAACTCAAGAAGAAGCAAAACTTAAATATGGTTGACGCTCAACTTTCTACTAGTGTTCGAAGAATATCCAACAGACTTAATGTACGCCGCATGAGAACCTAGAGAACTTTAGACAATTTCAGTTTATACCCATACCATATCTTATCTGTACAAGTTTTAAAACCTAGGGACTACACATCAAGACTTGAGCCTTTAGTCGCTGGTTAGTAACAAATCAAAGGCTTCGTCGGAAAATATTGTGTAGTGATGTAGCCTCCTTCACCTGAACCGGCATCAATAACACCAGGAATTCAAATTGTTGGGCATTTGAAAATTCACGGCAAACTATGGAATCCCATTTTCAAGATAGATTTTCATTGAACGTTTGGTGTGGTATTATTGACAACCGTCTCATTGGTCTGTTTATAATTGAAAAACGTCTTAAGGCTGTTCAAATTATTTACGTTTCTGCAAAATGAACTTCCAACATTATTGGATGACGTTTCTTTTAATATAAGACGACGAATGTGGATACAAACCGCTGTATTGGAAAAGATTTAGCAGTTACTTGGCCAGCAAGGTCACCAGACTTAAATACACCAGACTAAATAATTTTGATTTATGCGGATAAACTTGAAAACCGAGAACAACTTGTTGCTAGGATTATGGATGTTGCAGAAGCTATTCGTGCTGATCTTGAGATTGTTAGCAAAGCTACTTCTTCAATTTTAAGAAGAGCTAGACTATGCATACTGCAATTGGGAAGACGTTTTGAACAACAAATTCAATTAAAAAGCGACCTGTTTTCAAATAATTTTTAATGAGATTTTTTTACTGGTACAAAATACCTGCATTGGTAGAATTATATAAACCTTCAAATGCTTGTAGCTCATATATAAAAGAGTTTTGGGCATATGTTCATTAGACGTTATTAACTTGAAATTGGTTCAATAACACATCCTTAAGCTGTGGCAGTTATGTCATGGGACACCCGGTATAATACTAAAGCATATTGTTCACCAATAGTTCTATTTATTTCTTTAAAATCCACAATCAAAATTCTATGCTAATTTTTACAAAAGACAAGAGATACTTTAGCCTTTCTTGGACATCACTACATGATTTTCTCATACTGAATCGTGGTAAAAAGCCATGACTTCATCTTCTGTTGCATTACTCTCTAATACTGCATCATCATCCATTTCCCACATTTACAAAAGTAATCTACTCGATTGTCCTTAAACACTAAATCATACTTAAAATCACTAAGTATTTTTATTGCAGATTTTCGAAAGATATTGCCGATTTTTAAACGTCAACTATTAAAAAAACAGGTCCTCAGGTACACATACTCTAAATGGGCGACTAAAACTTGATACGAGGGTTGTCCGTACATTAAGGTCTCCAACGAGCTCCCGTTGCGATGGAGCGATCTAGCTTAAATCTGACAACAGCGCCGTGTTCCTAGCTCCCCCACGACTATTCTGACCGGTCCCCACCTCGCTGCGATGCTCAGTCTTGACTTAGCAGCCGTTAACGATGGAAGGGAAAATCGATGCTCCCGCCAAGTGTGAAATGCGTTCAGTGATTACATTTCTGTGGTTTAAGGGGTAACCTCCTATTGAAATCCATCGCCATTTGACCGATGTGTATTGAGAAAAGTGCATGAACATAAAAAAATGTGCGGAAGTGGTGTAGGAAGTTCGCAGAAGGTCGTACAAACGTGAACGACGAGGCCTGCGCGGGCTTCCATCAGTTTCGGACGAGACAGTGAGGAATGTTGAGGAAGTTCAAGCAAACGCTGTCAGCGGGAAAGGTGATGGTTTCGATATTCTGGGACAGAAAAGGCGTTCTGCTGGTCGGAGAGCTGAAGAGCGAAGAGCTGAAGGCAGCTGTCGATGTCTTCCTGCCCGAGTCAGCGGGAGAGTGGTACGACGCGGGTATGAAATGCTCCTGGAGTGACTGCAAAAGTACATCGATCGTGACGTGGACTACGTAGAAAAATAGTTAAAAGTCCAATCTTTCAGAATCTGTACTTGTTTCTGCAATTAAATAATGTTTACTATGTGAAAGAAAATTGGAGACCTTAATTTACGGACAACCCTCGTATATGCAAAGTACAAACACATCCTTGAGACATTCTCGTTTAATTCCAAGGCTCTTCACCTATTCCTTTACTAAGGAAGAATTTTTTTTTCTAAATATTCAATCAAAACTTTGTTTAATTTATCATGACGTTTCATCTTCCTTTGTTAAAATATTTTTCTTCGCACACCTTATTTTTAAATATCCGAGACATTCTAGTACTCATTTGAGCGTTAGGTATGGTTTATTAGTAACACTGCAAGCCTGAAATTTTTACATATATCTGTTAACACTTTGCACAAAGTCTCATAACGATATTATTTCTACGCAAACGTACACGTCTATATTAGACCGAGAATTTATGGTGCCTACTATATAAACGAGGGAGTACCCAAAAGAAACTGAACTGATATTGTGGTGGGTGGAGTTTTTGTATAACCGAATTCTGCCGCTAGAGGCCTATAACGTACCATATATACCACTCAGTAACCGAAGCATCGTCGCTAAAAGGTTCTGTTCAGTTTGTGTGAATTTTTTAGTGACAGTTGTTTTGTGTGCTCCTCCGTTGATTCTCATGAATAGCGCACGTTCGTAAAATTTTGCTTCTTGCTCAGAACAGCTGTTACTGAAGCTCTTAAAATGTTAAAAACGGCCTACGATGATGATACTATTGGTAAACTCAAGTCTTTAAGTGGTTTTCTCGCGTCAAAAGAAGCGAAATGTCAATTGATGACAAGCTTCGTCCTTCCACGGCCCAAACCCATGAAAATATTGAAAAAATTCGCGGAAGATCAGAGACAAATCATTGAAGAAGCTGTCTGGCGTGACTTGGAGTTCAGTTTTTCGAATTTTAACGCAAAATTTGAGGATGAAATTCGTACCTCTACTGGTTACTTCTGAACAAAAACAATGTCGCGTGGAAGCATGCCATGCTTTGAAAAAAGAATTCCGAAATGATTCCAAACTTTTTTTTCAAGATCGTCACAAGTGACGAATCGTGGTGTTATGGTTATGACCCTGAAACGAAGCAACAAAGAAGCTACTGAAAAACTTCAAGTTCGTCTCATCCCAAAATAGCTCAAGTGATGTGAAATGTCATATGTTGATTTATTTTTTCGGTGTCAGAAAGTCATCTATTCAGTGTTTGTTCAACAGGGCCGGAGAGTTAACCAGGCTTTCTATTCGGAAGATTGCCCAACAGGTCGAGGTAGAAAGGCCTGATTTGTGACAGTCAGGCCATTGGCTTTTCCACCACGGTGTGATAACTCAACCTGGTCATGTATTCACAATATCTATTTCATCAACACGACCTTGTTAAAGTTACGATCTTACACCACATTGTTATCATCTTGTAACCAGGTCACTAGGCTAAGGGAACACACTAAGGGTATATAACGAGACACTGAGAGGTCTCTACAGTCAGAAGCAGAGTCACTGCTAAGCCAGAGTGGATACAAGCCTAGCGCCTATTTATCGTGTAGTATTTACTGTTGTTATCGTTGTTGTTATCGTTATTGAATTATATGTTATTGTTTAATCATTGTCCTGCATATTATGTATCACACTGATAAATATGTTGTATAAATGGAACTGCCTCGGCAACAATGTTACCTCCGGGACCAGATGACATTTCATGGCGATCCTGCCGGGATCTTTTGACATTATATGGCGATTCTGCCAGGATGACGCCATGTAACATCAGAAGATTCCAGGATCTTCCGACCTTACAACGGTAATGCCTCTGCTCAGACATTCCTATCTGTGGGCCAATTTTTGACAAAAACTGTCATGACCTCTATGCCTCACGCTCCCTATTCACCCACCTTGCCCCCTGCTTTTTTTTATTTCCTCGAATGAAAAGAGACGTGAAGTGAAAGCGTTTTACCGACGTTGCTGATGTAAGAAACGACGGAGACGTTATCGGCCATCACAGAAGACGTATTGAAAAACTGTTTTGAGCAAAAGAATAAAAAATTTGACAAGCGCATTAGTGCCTGTGGAGAGTACTTCGAGTTTACCTGTTTAAAAATTAAATAAATAAATTTATAAAAAAAATGGTACAGTTTCTTTGGGTACCCCCACATATCTCAAATAATATTAAAATATAATGTATAGAATTCACGGTTGGCTCTTGGTGAAACATGATTAATAATTTACTAAATAAAACACTTGGTATATTTACATTTTGTGAAACAAATATACCAAGTGTTTTATGTAGTAAATTAATATTAAAATACTCACAATATTTTTTTAGTAAGGCAAAGATCCAGAAAAAACACCTTAACTAACTCAACATTTCGCGAAGAAAATGATACTAATTCAAACGTAGAAAAAACAGCATCTCAAGAAGAAAAAGGCGCAAAAACGCAAGACAATGGAAAATTAAATGACAACGCTACCGTAAAAGTATACGACACAGAGCTAAGTAAAGAAAAAAAGAAAAAAAAGAAAACTACCATATGGAAAAGAATTGGAAAAAATATAGTGAAAACATTTGATTTGACGTTATTGAAGGATCCGATCTATGTAAATATTATGATAGGGATGTCGCTGGCAGTATTCGCTGAATTGAATTTTTCTATATTGACGCCGTTTATAATGCGTGATTTTGGCTTATCTACACAACAAATTGCTACGTTTCTATCAACATTATCCATAGCAGATATCTGTTTTCGATTTATAGCGCCGTATGTTAGCGAATTCTTCAATAAAACTGCCAGGATAATGTATATGTGTGCTTTGGTACTACTGATGTTATCCAGGTTTAGTAAGTATAATAGTAATAAATTTTGCATGATTATAAATTATAATATTTTAATTCTCAAAAATTATCATGTTTTAAAATCGTGTATATTGCATTATAAAAGCTAGCTTCTGAAGATGACAGCAGCGAGTCTGTCGAAAGCTCGAACAAGAATGAGAATGTCCACTAAGAGACTCAACAACACTGGTCATGTCCAGAAATAGTGTCAAAGCAAAGAAACATTACTGCGAAAACCTACAGATGAATACATATATACAAGGTGTGTATAAATTGGCGGACTCACTACAAGTGGCGACATTCTTGGTCAAATTTTGAGTTAAAAGTCCTAATCCTAAAACGATGATCAGGCTTCCCTTGTCTTCAGAATGAATTTGACAGTAGTAATGTATTTGACTAGAACAACATTAGGCTGCCTACTTATTGTTTTACAACGTTGTCAGATGTGTTTTTCGTCAAAATAATTTAATAAACAAATATTAAAAACAAACTTTAAAATCAAAAAGAAAACTTTAACGAAAGTATAATAACAACAATTCTTCTTTCTTCTAAATTGTATCTCTTTCTGAACAAATATCGAGTAATAATGCTTATTTCAAGACTGAAAGTCCGAACTTTAGGAACCTCGTGCAAAGATATGGAGCATGGTACAACATTTTCGTATTAGGATTTTGGACTCCGAATTTAACGAAGAACATCGCCGCGTGTAGTGGGTCGGCCAATTCATACACACCTTGTATAGACTATTTAGTATTATCGACCGTACGATATTAGTAAAAATTAATTAACGGGTAAGCGGTCTGTCAAATGAAAAAACTCATTTATTTGACTCTATATATTTCATAACTAATTTGTTACTTCTTCAGGAGAAAATATTTAAAAATATTTTGGAACGCCACTGTGCGACCGACTGTATTATAAAAAGTACCAGAGACGATATCTTAAAATCGGCCGACAATAACAAAAAGAATAGTTTTGTTATTGACGATCTCTCCTTAAGTATCCTTTGCGATTCAGTTATCAATTGATACGTACGTTCGATATGATTTACATTTACGTCTTCATTTAAAGATAGATTGTTACCAAATAGGACGTTAAATGCCCGTAGAGCACACATCTTACATGTTCCTTTAATACATTGTCTTTAAAATTTCAAGTAAAAATTTTTAACAAAGACTTTCGTAGGTTATCTAGGTTATCGAACCCTTTCCATACAAAACGTATACGCAATGTTATTTTCTAGCATTTTTATAAACATGAACATTGGAGCGCTTATTTGTAATAGCGGTCTTTTTTATATCCATATTAATATTTTATATTTGTTACTTCTCGTAACAAAAAAAGACATTCCCATAATGCACGTAATACAAATTTTTAAAATTTTTAATGATTGACTAGATGTATAGACAGCTGATTTTAATTGAGATTATTGACCTTATTATACAACAATGTTCAAATTTTTATAACATTGACAGCTGTTATATATGGAAACATACGCTGCAGCGTATGCGTGCGTGTAACTTCAATAGAGCTATTTATTATTTATACAAATATTGAATATTTTGAATTCACAGGCGTCACGTAATATAATTTTCAGTGTGTTTTTAATTTTGGAATTCGCGTCGTTATTAACTCACAATATTTTGGATTTATATTCTATACAATTACATCTTTCCATTTATCATACGCTGTCTTTTTATTTCAAGGACACCCTGTATATATATATATAAACCCTGCTTTTGCCATATCGTAAAAATTCGTATCTACCAAACTACACGTTCGTCGTCAAAATTAGTTCCGGATTCATTTTCCACACACTCGAATTAGTTTATAGAAAAATTCAACACTAACATGTGACATGTTCCCCAAACCTACCAAAAATTGAAAATTTCTCAAGGGGTACACCTTCAAATATTCTCAATTTTCGTCATGTTACCGATTTCTTTGTAATTGCGTATCCCTGCGTACTTTTGCCTCCTAAAAAAGATCCTGACATTTATTTCCCAGAAAAACTCATAGTTTACCTTCCAGCGAACATCAAAGTTTACAAAAATGAAGAACTGTTATGGACAGACAATAACTATTAACTCACTGTTAATCTGACTTTGCTAAGTCATTTGCCCTCGGAGCGATCTTCGATATTCTTGTACTAGTAAATGTCAAAATTTTCAAATATTCAAAAATTTTTTCACAAATTTTCCTCCCCCCCCCCCACCCAACACTAACACGTGAGATGTTCTCCAAGTGGACCAAAAATAGAAAATTTCCGTATAAGGGGGTCCATCTATCTATCTACGAGTATCTAATTCTTTGGATTAAATGCCAGTGAGTCCAGAAACTTGCACAGTGCTCTTTACACCACTCTGCACCACATTCGCGCAAAATAAGTTCAAATCTATTACGGGACATAACAGATATTACCTCGTTAGAATAAAGGACGTTATTAGACCAATAGCATACCAACTTGGGCATCTGAACTAATAAAATCCAGAGAAGCAAACCCAAAAATATTTCTAATTTCCAATTTCGAATTCGTGCTCAAGATAAATTTGTTTTCTCAGCCGTTTTAGCAGCGTATTTGTTGGTTTCTTGTACCATTAGATTTAGGAGACCTTCATCCGCAAAGAATAGAAAAAAATCCATAAATTGTTTATTTTTCATATCTTGAATGTGTTGACTTATTTTCAATCCATTCGTAAAAATAGGAAAATTTTTCAACTGATCGCCTGATCATTCCACTGCAGATTTTGGGATGTGGCAACTATTTCATCTGAAGAAGAATCACTATCCCATTGAAAACTTCTTATCACTTTTTCAATTGTTTCTTCAGTGTAAGTGGTAGCATCTGCTCCTGAATGCAACTGTTCGTCTTTTATTTCACTTCCTTGAACAATACTTCCAGTAGGTATTTGGCGTAATGTACTAGGTTCAACAAGAGTAACCAGTTGTTTTTTTTCTTTTCTTTTTTTGCACAGGAGAGTCAATAGAATCAGAAGATTCAGATATAACACTGCTTGCTTTGTAACTTTCTGAAGAACTTTCATAATTTTCTGCCTCTGACAGAATTCCGTTCCAAAATGTTAACAAACGGGCTTTCTTTTTCATAATCCACCATTTTATTTTTTTTTACACATGTGAATTTAACAACACGAATTATCAACATAAACTGACCGTATATATCAGCTTATACTATCTGAATAGTTAATTGACGAAGGAGATACTTGTTGAAACTTCAACAAGTGCAAGTGTGTATCGCGTGGCTTCTGCATTAAACTTTTGGTCACCAGGCCGTGTGATATTTAGAAACAAAAAACTGCAAGCATGTGATAATATCATAGCATCCTTATGACATTTATAAACTGTAAACGAAAAAAAAATGCATGGTCCCAGAGATTGCAAAAATTCTTACCATTATGGCGGAGGACGTGTTAATATTAAATTGTTAATTAAACATTTTATATGCGAATGTTTGAAATCTGAAAAACGTTAAACGGATCACTTTAAATATCGCAAAAATTTCACAATAATATTTGAGAATTAAATTAAAAAATACTAAATTTGGGCTTTACATAAAACTCAAATAATATTCTCTTGCAGGTTTGTTACTATCGAATAACTTCTATTATATACTTGGATGCGCTATTTTCTTAGGCATAGCTAAAGGCTTCAGAACTGTATATTGGTCGTTGGTAATTCCGAATTATGTACCAATTGAAAGACTAGCCTCCGCTCTGGGACTCCAGGCCACTTTGAATGGCTTGTTTATATGGATTGGAGGATCGTTTTTAGGTGACAAGTACCAATCATTCGAGATTTTAAAAATAAAACTAATTCCATTTGCATTTTAGGTCTTGTACGAGACATAACAGGTTCCTATGCGAAATGTATATTTGTAATAAATTCGATGACGGCGTTGACTTTAATAATGTGGACCTCAGAATTAATATATATTAATTCCAAATCTAGAAAAAAGAAACTGGATGCAGTAGATATTAAATAGTGTAATAAGTAATGACTAATGACTAATAAGTATACCTTTGTAAATATATTTTATTAAATTAATTTATATTTGTTATACATGTGAAAAATAAAATATTTTGTACATATCTTTTGTGTATTCGTTTTAATTCCATTATAGATCACAAATAAATAGCGTTTTTACAATTTAATTTAGTTTTTAGAATGAATGATTAATACAGCGCCATCTGCATTGCCTTTTTGTTATTAAAAGTGATAACCTGTTTTAATGAAAGGTGGAAATAGTATATTAAAGTACAAGTTGCATAAGACATGATTTTAGTGCACGCGTTCAAGTTTAGAAAACGAGCCGCAAGGCGAGTTTTCTAAAGAACAAGTGCACTAAAATGTCTTATGAAACGTGTATTTTATACTATTTTTTCTATTTCGGACATTAAAAGTTCAAAAAGACTTAAAATAAGAGGCATGTTTTGTACGAAAATTGTAGAAATTTTCTTTTTTTGAAGTTGGTAGCATTGATGTTTAACTAGAGCATTTTAAATATTTGAAAATCGGCGATGTTATATGTCATTTTAAATTTAAAATTTAGATTGATTTATGCAATAAATTATTAACGAAATGGACGAAGCAAATAATTGCACGCCCCCAGAGATTCGCAAAATAGCAGAAGATAATTTACAAAATCTTTTGCCAACAAAGTCTCGACATATTTATCAAAAGCAATACGAGCACTTTTTAACTTGGTGTAAAGAAAATAATATCCGGAATATTACTGAAAATGTAATTATTGCTTATTTTGATAAGGAAAGCAAGATAAAAAAGGCATCGACCTTGTGGTCCACATATTCGATGTTGCGATGATGTTTAAATATTTATAAAAATATAGATATCTCAAAATTTTCTAGGCTTCTTGCATATTTAAAAAGATTATCTGAAGGCTACGAGCCTAAGAAATCCAAGATTTTAGAAATAGATCATATTAACTGTTTTATAATAGAAGCCGGTGATAAAACATATTTAGCAATGAAAGTAAGTAATACAAACATCCTTGTAATAGTATTTTATTAATGTTCTACATTATTTTGTTATAATAGTCATATTAATATTGATAGGTTATCCTTATAATGGGTTACAATGGAGCTTGTCGTCGTGAAGAAATCATGAACATGATTTTAGATGATATACAGTTTAAAAATGATGTCATAATGGTTAGAGTGCCAAAAACTAAAACTTATATTCCAAGACAATTTATTATAACAGAAAAATTATGGATTGATTTGGTTAAAAAATATTATTCACTTCGTCCCACTCATGTTACACATAAACGCTTCTTCCTGCAATATAGAAATGGTTCTTGCGTGAATAATCCAATTGGCATTAATACTATAGGAAAAGTACCAAAAGTTATTGCTACTTACTTAAATTTGCCTAATCCTGAGCTCTTCACTGGACATTGCTTTAGGCGTTCAAGTGTGACACACTTGGCTAATAGTGGAGGTGACTTAATAACAATTAAGCGCCATGGAGGATGGAAATCTTCAGCAGTGGCTGAAGGTTACATTGATAATTCCACCATGAAAAAAGTTGATGTTGCTCGAATACTGTCTAGTGCACCTAATACATCCACTAAAATTAATCAGAATCCATCGACTTCTGATGCAATAGGCAGTGATGTGTCAATCAATGTGAATCAACAGGAATTCAAACAAAACATAGTGTGTTCCCAGAATCTGCCTGGAATCTCCATTAATGCACATGAATCTTCTAGTGTTACAGTAAACGTTTATAACAGTTGCACTATTCAAAATGGGAAGTAAATGTCAATAGTAGCATTAGATCTTCCAACTCTGTTTAACAATTTATATTGTTAATTAGTATAAATAAAATGTTAGCAAGTGTTTTTTATTATTTGTACCTATACAACTTTTACTACACATGCTTGTTATACACATTTATATTTGACTTTTACATATGATTTAGTTCCATTTCTTGTTTTGTGACAACCTCTAAAAACAAAATTTTGCGTGCGAAAAAGTAATACTTTATGCAACCCAAACGGGTGTCGAAAAGTGCACTTTATAGCACCGAAATAGGAAAAATAAGTTTCGAGCACGGAGCTACGACAGCTGTTTGATTAATTCACGCGATCGTACAGAAACGAAGGTAAACGAACTTTAATTTTCTACATCTACATCTCATACTAATTCGATACATTTGGTCAATTTGTGTTGAAGCTTCTTTATTCCGTTTATAAAATGATTGTCTAACCTTGTAAAATAATCGTCCACTGTTGAAATTAACTCTTCATTTAAGCAGAGAATTTTTTGCCTTTGAGAAAATCTTTTAATTTAGGAACCGTTTGCGGTCTTGCCCTATTGAAGATAGTCTATCAACAATATTCGTTTTGCATAAAATACCGATGCTTTCACCTCTCCCACCGATACAACTGTCTTGGCCTTCTTTGGAGTTGGTTCTCCACGTTTGATCCACATCTTCGACTATTGTTTAGATTCAGATGTATGATAATGAACCCATGTCACAAGTAACGAATCAGCGCAAAAAATCTGTTGTGTTGCGTTTAAAAACCTATAAATTACTCATCGATATTTAACAGCGAACACGTCTTTGTCCCGTCGTCAGTAAATGCGGCACCCATCTCGCCAAAAGATTTCTCATATCAAGTTCCTCTTGCAAAATATAAAGAAGCCGTTCCTTTGAAATGCTCAATGCCTCTGCTATTTCTAACGCTTTCAATCATCAGTCACTTAGCAACAAATCATAAACTTTATCCACCAATTCTGGACTTGTTGCAGTTTTCGACCGTTCACTGCGGGGATCACCTTCTAGGCTGCTCCTGACACCCTTAAATTCATTTCTCCATTTTCTGACTGTTGTCGGTTGTGTATGAAGGATAACCCTAACCCAGTGCATGTATCTCGCATATCATCATGGATTTCAATAAAGGACATGCCTTTCTTTAAAAGATAAAAGGCGATATTCAAAATTATTCACTTACACTTAGTTAATATCGGGATAAAATTTTAAAAATTGCTTACGCAACACACCTAGTCAAACACTAACAGTTAACTGACAAGGCATCGTTGTTAAAATGTGATGTGTATTTTTTTTATTTCACAATCTACTCTAGGCGATCACACGTATAAATCAATCCGCCCTCGCAACATTGACTTTAATAACAAACTCGCAAACAGTTTCACTGAAATATATTAAATGTTCCAGAAAGCATGCTTTGATAACTGTTTTTCCCACAATCAGGTTTATGAGTGCTTTGAATGTTTTAAAAATGTCGGTAAAACGCCTGAAAATGACCAAAAGTCAAGTCGTCCAAGAATTTGTCTGGAGGAAGTTGACTTCCAAAAATAGCGTGGCGTGACTTAAACAAAAAAAACCCAACATCGACCATAAGATTGATTAAACATTAAGATTCGAAATCAACTATGATTTTTTTAAAGAATATTTGGAAGGCTTCGTAAATGAATTTGAGATTTATTTCCCAGTTCCCAAAATTAATCGATAGCCCAAAAAATGCATCGCATTGAGCTCTGTAAATACCTTGAATTAAACAGAGATTGTAAAAATAGAGGCAGAGATTTTGATTGATATGAAGGTTATCCCAGAACTTGAGCCCCAGAGAAAACTGACAAATGTCGACGACAATCTAGATCCCAAAAGTGCAAACGAAGAAAAATTAATTGCTTGCATAACAGAGCTGTGAGATGTTTAAGATTCACTAATTCCAAAAAGAGCACTCCAGGAGTTAATGCGACTCAAATCGGTTGCCAAGCTTAACAAGTGTTCATTTGAAAAGTCAATCTAGTAGCATGTGATTTACTGAGAACATTTTGAAGTATGTCGTAAATTAAAATTTACTACTTAACCTACGAAGTCGTATATTCTTACAGTTTCATACATACAAATAAATAACAAATAATAGGTATTTATTGAAAACTATAACAAATGTTGAAAATTTTGACCTTCAAGATCAATGCACTTTAAAATCCTCCGTTCAAAATTTCTAATGATATTCTGCAACATTACTGGATTGTTATTAATTTCCATGCATTTCTGTTCGATTCTCTGTAGCATATCATTCAAATTCAATATAGGTGTTCGAAATATGTTATTTTTTGATAAGGCCACAAAAAGAAGTCGCAAGGTGTTAAATCGCATGAACGTGTAGGCCAGACAATTTCAGTATTTCGACTAATTATACGCTCATCAAAAAATTCTCTTAAATAATCCAAAGATTCTGCAGTACAGTGACAAGGTGCTCCGTCTTATTGGAAATATGC
Source organism: Melolontha melolontha (assembly GCA_935421215.2). Classification (NCBI taxonomy): domain Eukaryota; kingdom Metazoa; phylum Arthropoda; class Insecta; order Coleoptera; family Scarabaeidae; genus Melolontha; species Melolontha melolontha. The sequence continues at coordinate 164,581,222 of OW285238.1, read as the reverse complement.
ATTTTGTAGTTCATCATCATGCAACTGACTGACAAATGGTTGGAAAATTTCAGTACGGTACCTTTGAGCAGTTAACGTTTCCTGAAAAAATATTGGTCCAATGGCTTATTGGTCCAATTGGCTTATCGCTGCCCAAACACCAATTTTATCTGGATGTAGCGATTCTTCTTTGATTACATGTGGATTTTCACTACTCCAAATTCTTGTATTTTGTGAATTTAGGTATCCCGTTTTATAAAACCATGCTTCATCAGTAAAGATGACTCTTTGCGAAAGTTCTCCATTATTGTTCGCATTTACAAACCAATTACAAAACTGTAGTCTACGTGGGTAATCAATTTCTAACAATTCTTGTACTGCTGTGACACGGTATGTATAAAATTGCATATCTTTTTTTAATAACTTGTGAGTTGTACCAACAGAAAGGTTTATTTGTTGACTCAAATGTCGAACAGATGTTTGTGGTTCATTTTCCATTATTTCTTCAACACGATTGACAACTTGAGGTGTACGTTTCTTAACTGCTCCGCTACCTGATTTTCTTAAGAGACTACCAGTTTCAGAAAAAAGTTTTAAAGTTCTGTCCAAAGTATTCTTAAATTGTATATAATCTACTACAAAATGTGGAAACTAAACTTGAAATTCTACCATGCAATCTTGAACTGAATAAACCCATAAACCATCAATTTTATTACTACGAAAATAAGCCCGGACTAAAAAAATTTTATGTTCTAAAGTGAAAGCCATTTTAAAACTGAGAAGCAATTTATTTGAACCAGAATCGACGCACGATTATTTTATGCACTATCTGATATTTGTGATTGACATTATCAAATGTCATTTGGATTTACGTTTACGGAACAACAAACACATACTAATATATTTGCGTCTTATTCTATCAAAATTTCAAAGTAACCTAGATTTACTTTTCAAATGAACATTTGTTATATTATTATCGCATAGTTAGAATGACCTGCCTGCCAAAGTGTCAACATCAATATATTAGGTTAAGGCAGACGTCATTCAAGATGTTATACTTCCCATTATTTTAATATATTTTTAATTTTCTTTAATAAAACAACAAATCGCGGTTCTGAAAATAATCTTGTTTATTCGAGAAATAAATTCAATCAGGGCAAGTGCTCAAAATGGCCACCATTCGTTTGCAAGCATCACCATGCCCTCCACAAAGGCTCAGTTTAGAATTCGTAACCATTTCAGGAGTAATTGTAGCAAAGGCTTCCTGAACTCGATCCTTGAGTTGTTCATCTGTAGCAATAAGACGTCTGTATACAACATTTTTAACGTGGCTCCAAAGAAAGAAATTCAGAGGATTTAAATCGAGGGAATGCGCAGTCAAACTTTAGCACTAGAAAAATTTGAAATAACTTGAATATATCCCACATTCTAATTTGGAGAATTCTTCACAATTTTCTGTTAAACCCGTATCATATTCAACGAGTCAAAACCATTCTTCCCCGAGATTTTCTTTTGCGTATCAGCTTCTGTCAATGGTTTTTGGAGAATATTGCGCAAAATCTCATGTTTGACTGTAAAATAATATTCACAGGTGAAGCTAACTTCTCAAGAGATGCTGTCAGACATTTCCACAATAGTCATGTTTGGACCGAAGAAAACCCTCAGGCAGTTGTTGACTCTAACCATCAAGAGCAATTTTCGGTAAATGTCCGGGCTGGAATTATTGAAAGTTACTTAATTGGGCCTTCTTTTCTGCCACAAAGGCTAAATGGTCATAACTATCGTCGGTTTCTAGAGGATGATTTTCCAATATTGCTTGAAGAAGTGCCAATTCTATTTAGAAATAGTTTGTGGTTCATGCATAACGGTGCACCAGCCCATTTCAGTCTAGAAGCATGAGAATATTTAAATCGTATATTTCATAACCGATGGGTAGGTAGTGATGGATCTCAACCGTGACCTTCGACATCTCCAGATTGAAATAATTTGGACTTTTTCTTATGGGGGCATCAAAAAACTCTAGTTTACAGTACTCCAGTTAACAGTGTACAAGAATTAAAGAATCGCATAAGAGCTTCCTGTGATGTTACACAAAAATTTGGACTTTTTCTTATGGGGGCATCAAAAAACTTTAGTTTACAGTACTCCAGTTAACAGTGTACAAGAATTAAAGAATAGCATAAGAGCTTCCTGTGATGTTACACAAAAATTTGGACTTTTTCTTATGAGGGCATCAAAAAACTCTAGTTTACAGTACTCCAGTTAACAGTATACAAGAATTAAAGAATCGCATAAGAGCTTCCTGTGATGTTACGCAAAAATTTGGACTTTTTCTTATGGGGGTATCAAAAAACTCTAGTTTACAGTACTCCAGTTAACAGTGTACAAGAATTAAAGAATCGCATAAGAGCTTCCTGTGTTGTTACACAAAAATTGTTACAAAATTGTTACAAAATTGTTACAAAATTGTTACAAAATTGTTACAAAATTGTTACAAAATTGTTACAAAATTGTTACAAAATTGTTACAAAATTGCTACAAAATTGTTACAAAATTGTTACAAAATTGTTACAAAATTGTTACAAAATTGTTACAAAATTGTTACAAAATTGTTACAAAATTGTTACAAAATTGTTACAAAATTGTTACAAAATTGTTACAAAATTGTTACAAAATTGTTACAAAATTGTTACAAAATTGTTACAAAATTGTTACAAAATTGTTACAAAATTGTTACAAAATTGTTACAAAATTGTTACAAAATTGTTACAAAATTGTTACAAAATTGTTACAAAATTGTTACAAAATTGTTACAAAATTGTTACAAAATTGTTACAAAATTGTTACAAAATTGTTACAAAATTGTTACAAAATTATTTACAAAATTAATTTGTAAACAGTCAATTAAAATCGTTCACTAATTAGGTCAGAATTGATTAATACTTTTCTAATGGTTTTCATGCTTTGTTTTGTGACCATGCACGCGAAATCCTTGCGTCGTACAAAAACAAGTCAAGAAATCAAATTTGCTCAAAAATAAATGGGCATTTTCTAAAAATAGTTTAATTTTAAGAAAAGGCAGTGGCGTACCATTACGATTTTTTTCTTAGAAGCTTCACACTCTGTATCTCAGAAAAAGGAGGATCTCCGAACTCATGTTTATATTATTTTTTTTTAAATAACCTTAAGAATCGCCACTTTCAAAATTAACATTGAATTAAGGAACATCCTGTATATCGCATATTAAATTCAATCGAACGAAAAAATCCAGTGTCGCCCGCCACGTATTAGAAACAAATCATACTATCACGGTAGATTTTTTGAAACTTATAAAAAATATAAACGACCCGAGGGAGTTTAACTGTACGAATCCATTCATATTATTAAGAACCAAAAGAAGACATACAATGTCGACAAAGGCTCAGTGTCAGGTAGTTGCCTTTTCGGATTCTTAGAAAAGTAGATAAGACTTGAGCGCGAGTGGGGGAAAATAAAACACATGTGCCATTTCAGAAAAGCGGTGAGTAATATAATTTTTAGTTTTTCTTTAGTGTTCTTTATGTTAGATTTACTGTGCCCTATCTTCAACACTGTGTTAATTAATGTTACCTACTGAGGATAACAACTTAGTTGTCGAAACACATATTTAGGATCTATGGTAAGGAATTTTATACCGGTTTTTAAATGTCAATGTGAGAATTTTGTTATATCTTTTTTCTTCTTTTTGAATTGTTTTAATTCTATTAGTGACTTCACCTACTCGTTGGTACATTCTGTACAACGTTGAGCTAGCTTAATAGAAAAAAATTCACCCACCTAGAGAAGCGATATTTAGCCCTTGTAATCAAAACAATACATCCACAAGCATACAACTATGTTGGATATCTTATCACTGTTACGCCTTTTAATTATGAATAAAATGCATTGCATTCGAGGATATTGACAAATGCTTTTAATTCATTTTCAGGTTTTATTTTTAATTTAATTAGATATAAATACCTTATCATGGTTAATATTTTTGTATTATTATTTGTCTTATATAAGTCTAATCGTCTCTTATAGTACGGATGAAAAGTAATTAACCGCGATATAGTTTCCATTGTTCCCTACGTCCGTATAAAAATTAGATCTTCGAGTAGGTATACCGTGACTTATCGCACTTTTGATAACTCAAGCGCATCAAATGAAAAGCAAACATTTTCAAATATTTTCGCAGACTGTATGTGAAACATGGACAAAGCTACAACTAAAAAAGTGGTAGCACCTGACGGTGGATGGGGTTGGGTTATAGTAGTAGCCCATGGCTTGAATTTCGTAAGTGCAATTTTCTATTAACTTTTTTTTTACAATTCTAAACAGGATATACTTCCGAGGAGAGATATTTTAATTTAATTCCATTTTATTTAGTATGATGATATGCATATAATGTTTAATAATTACGAAATTACTAGCTACAGGAAAATTGTTTCCAAATTTATGCATAAAGGACACATTCTGACATATTTTGATAAATTAATTTATAATTTCCTAATTTAAAATTATTAACAAAAAAGTTTGAATATGAATTAAAAAATCACACGATTCTATTTCCGTTACATAAAATTTATTAATTCTTCATCAAATATACACTATTTTAATGCACGCATATATGAGTATGTAACGATAATACTACCTAAGTTACCAAAGTTACTAAGACAGATTTACGGATACTCTAAGAAACCACCATGCTATTAATCGATACAATTAATTATACTACATCTTGTTTATCTTATATTGCTATCGGGAAGGGCTCCTTTTAACTGGTTAAGAAATTTTTAGCTCATGATGTCAATACAATTTAAGATCTGTGTCTGCATCAGTGGAGCACACTGATGCTTCATAATATCACATCTGAAACTGGCGAGATATTTAATATTAATAATTCAATATACAGGCTGATTCATTTTCGGCCCTCACCATGGGGATCTCTCTTATTATTGGAGATAGAGTATAGGTTTAAATTTGGCAAAGTTGTTAAATTTTGTGTTTGTTATAAATCCGTAAAGAAAATAGACCTGTGACAAATGACCTTCGTTATTTAAAAAAAATACGCGAAAACCCCATTTTCTTCTTTTACCTGTAGCACCGACATTTGGCCTTGTAGAGAAAAAATAAAAACACATCCTTGTGGCCATTTCTAAACCTCTATCCAGTGGTGTGCTCTAAATTTTTATACGACGTTTCGTTTCTTTCTGGCCATCATCAACTATATAATTTATTATAGGCGCCATATTGGATTTAGACATCTTCAGAAAGAGTTTCTTCTTCTGATTTCAACCATGTACCACATGCTGACTATAGTTTTTGACATTAGGTTTTATTTGGAAGAATAAATTATAAGATTAAATATGGTAGCCTTTGGTATTTCAATCTGTCAAACATTTCATTTATTGTTCATTAATAATACAAAAATGACATACACTAACGAAGAGAAACGAGATATGATAACTATTTTTTATTCTTCGAAACGAAATTCAACAGTAGTGAGTACAAGATAACAAAAACATTAATAAAAATACATAGAAAAGTAAACAATAAACAATTACAGTAAATGTTCAATTATCTGGCCATCTTCGGTAATGCACAATTGGGCACGCCTTCTGGCATTTTGTACTGCCCTTTGTATAGTTCTCCTAGGAACTGCGTCGAAGGTATTCTGAAGTCTGTCTCGTAATTCTTCAATGTTTTGTGGTGCATCTACTTTATAAATATTATTTTTAACATATCCCCATAAAAAAAAAACCTAGCGGACTTAAATCAGGTGATCTCGCAGGCCATTCAACAACTCCCCTATTTCCAATCCAACGGTTTGCAAACTCTTGATTTAAGAAATTTCTAACATCAGCTGCATTGTGTGCCGGTGCGCCATCTTGTTGCCACCATAAATACTGTAATTGATTTAATGGGATATTATCGTCAAGATAGTCAGATACGTATGTACGTAAAATGTTTAAATATCTTTCTCCATTTAAATGTTCTTCATACATAACTGGTCCAAAGAGACGATTTGCCAAAATACCCATCCAAACGTTTATTCCAAAAAGATGTTGTGGTCTTCTAACCCTGTTTTGTCGGGGATTTTGTACTGCCCAATAGTGCTCCGTATTTCTGTTGAACATTCCAGAATTTGTAAATTTTGTTTCATCTGACCAGATAATTTTGCTTAAACAATTTTCGTCATTTTCTATCCTTCCCATTAACCAATTACAATATTCTAGCCTTCTCAAATTATCTCCAGGCAGTAAAGAGTGACTAACATGGATCCTGTACGGTTTATACCTACTTTTATGTAAAGTTCTCCAAACTCTGGACTGGCACAAATTTAATTCTGACGCTACTTCGCGTGTAGAAATTGATGGATTATTATTTATCTATAAAAATACAAGATTAACATGAACTTTGAAAACACACTTTTAATTTACCATTTGTAAAATATCTTGTCGATTTTCATTTAAATTCCTGTTGTCTTGACCATTATGCGGCTTAGTAAACGATCCATTCTCGACCAAATTTCTGTCGAGATCTAGAAAAATGGTACGATGAGGCTGTTGTCGTTCTGGATATAATTGTAGATATCTTGTACTCGCTACTGTTGAATTTCGGTTCGAAGAATAAAAAATACTTATCATATCTCGTTTCTCTTCGTTAGTGTATGACATTTTTGTATTATTAATGAACAATAAATGAAAGGTTTTACAGATTGAAACTCAATGGCTACCTTATTTAATCTTATAATTTATTCTTTCAAATAAAACCTAATGTCAAATACTTTAGTCAGCATGTTGTACATGGTTGAAATCAGAAAAAAAAACTGTTTCTGAGGATGTCCAAATCCAATATAGCGCCTATAAGAAATTAGATAGTTGATGATGGCCAGAAAGAAACGAAACGTCTTATAAAAATTTAGAGTGCACCACTGGATAGAGGTTTAGAAATGGCCACAAGGATGTGTTTTTATTTTTTCTCTACAAAGCCAAATGTCGGTGCTACAGGTAAAAGAATAAAATGGGGTTTTCGCGTTTTTTCTTTAAATAACGAAGGTCATTTGTCACAGGTCTATTTTCTTTACGGATTTATAACAAACACAAAATTTAACAACTCTGTCAAATTTAAACCTATACTCTATCTCCAATAATAAGCGAGATCCCCATGGTGAGGACCGAAAATGAATCAGCCTGTATATCAAATATCTTCGTTATAAAAGTCATATAGAATACACTATAATATTAAAAAGCTCTGTACAAAAGTCGTAAATACACACTAGATGTCACTATAAAATAACGAGGATAATGCTGTAAAAGTTTTTATTTTAAATTTATACATATTTAATTATTACCTTTACCAATATACACCTATTCTTTATCCGTACACCGCTACATTTCAATTTTCCATTATGTGAAAAGTACTGGAAGTTATCCTGATGAAGAACTCAGGACTTTTTCTCCAAAACTCGTATCTCTTTTTCTGACTTTATCACGGAATTGAGCAAGAAACTCAAGGTAGTAATACTGATTAACAGTTTCGCTGAATAGTTGATTAAAGAACAGAAAATTCTTTAATGCTTTATTTAACAAAAATTATGGTATATATACAAATCTTATTTACAATTTAATTCCAACAGTTCTAAACATTTTTTATTTTACATACATTACTTAAGCGTTATTGAATATCAAAGACATTTAATACTTTGTTGTGGTATCGCTGATATAACCTACTTTAATTATGGTGTTTACAGAGATGCTTATAATGCATTTTGATGACCTCACAATTCTTGCAATTCATCATATTTACGCGATGACGATTTTGAATATTGAACTGGTTTATTTTAAATACCTGACCTGTGATTGTTTCTGTATCAGCAGTTTTCTGAACTAGTCTAGATTAAATACCTGACTTGTATGTGTGAATTATTTGATGGCTAAATATAATACGTAACTATCTTATTTATATTAATAATATTAAATTATAATACGCAACATATACAGTGCGATAATTATAAAATATGAATTACACTGTTTTATTTAGATTAAAATGATGTTGTTTAATCTGAGATTAAACATTGACCTTCAGGAACCCTGTTGAGGTGCATAATCCCATCGATAACGAAAAAACAATCATCATAGCTACAAATTTTGATTCGCGTTTTTTAACTCTCGATGAAGTTAGGCTCTTCCAATTCAATGATTGACGCTTAGTTTCTGGATCATAAGTGACAAAAATCAAGATTCTTCACATGTTACCACTCTTTCCAAGAAGTTTGGATAATTTTCAATGGCACCTAAAGTACAAATATTTTTATGATTTTATTTTTGTTCGATTGTGAGAATTTCGGCACCATTTTCGCGCACACTTCTTGTATGTTTAAATTCTTATGTAAAATTTTTCTTACGCATCTTTGTCAATTCCCACAATTTCAGCATTCGCACGAATAGTCAGATCGGATCAGATTACCAATTTTCATCCGTTCTGACGTAGAAGAACGTCCTGGGCGTGAGTCATCATAAATGTCTTCTCGGCCATCTTGGAAGCGCTTAAGCCACTCAAATTCTCACTCACGTAATGAACATTCTTTGCTATGTACTCCTTTTTTCCAAGTTCCACATGAAATTTCACGATAATGCGTTGCTCTACTAAAACAATTATCATTTTTCCCGAAAAACAGAAAAATAGATCTTATACAAACGAAAGCCACGGTCAAACTATTATATGTACAGACATGGGAGGAACGACAATCGAAAGAGAAGGGTTGACGCCATACAGCTGTCGATCGTAACACTTTGGCGCATGCGTAATTTATCTGTAGCAACATCTCTCATTATTTTATAGCCACACCTCGTATAGGCTCAATATAATTTAAGAATTTCATTGGTTGACTTCGCAGATATTTCTTGGTGAAAGATTCTTGTAATAACTTGATTAATTATTCGAAAATAAAACACTTGGCTTAGTTTCACGACTTCTTTATTAGATATACTAACAATTGTTTCGGCTATTAGGCCATTATCAAAGAGCTATCTAAAACTAAACTTACTCTACTTAAGGTTAACTTATATACCTGTGTTCATTATGGGTGGGAGAATGTGGGTAATTGATATTTAAAATTGCATCCATATAGGGGGTATTTATGAATTCTAATTGGGTGTTTGTGATAACTCGATTTTGTTTTTGGGCTTTTTTAATTTCAAAAATCTCTAATATATTTAACTTTTTACTTTTTACTACATTATGAATGAGGTTACAGCTATTTATATCGGGTAAGTGGTTCTGGTCTATACAATGTTCTGCGAACCCTGTGTGTTTAACACTATATTTTATATCTCTAATATGTTCTGTTAACCGTTTATTAATACATCTGCCACTCTGTCCGATATAAATAGCTTCACAATTCTGGCATTTTATGGAATATACTCCTGATTTATCTATAAATAAAGTAAATTTAGGTACATTGTTGAATAATACTAAAGATAAAATAGATAACTTAGATAAATCAGGAGTATATTCCATAAAATGCCAGAATTGTGAAGCTATTTATATCGGACAGAGTGGCAGATGTATTAATAAACGGTTAAGAGAACATATTAGAGATATAAAATATAGTGTTAAACACACAGGGTTCGCAGAACATTGTATAGACCAGAACCACTTACCCGATATAAATAGCTGTAACCTCATTCATAATGTAGTAAAAAGTAAAAAGTTAAATATATTAGAGATTTTTGAAATTAAAAAAGCCCAAAAACAAAATCGAGTTATCACAAACACGCAATTAGAATTCATAAATACCCCCTATATCGATGCAATTTTAAATATCAATTACCCACATTCTCCCACCCATAATGAACACAGGTATATAAGTTAACCTTAAGTAGAGTAAGTTTAGTTTTAGATAGCTCTTTGATAATGGCCTAATAGCCGAAACAATTGTTAGTATATCTAATAAAGAAGTCGTGAAACTAAGCCAAGTGTTTTATTTTCGAATAATTAATCAAGTTATAATTTAAGATATATGTTTGTATCAATTTACTAAATAGCTTCAGAATATCAGATCTAAAGGTGGTGAGATATTTAATGTTAATAAAATTAATATTAAATATCTTCATTATAAAAGTAATATAGAACACACTACAAAATTTTTTGCTTTTTCAGACTCAATAATTTACTTAAAAAGTTCCTTATTAAAGGTCTTAAATATTTACTTTGATAAATTTTGAATCTGACAAGTCAAGTAGCATCAAACATCAATCAAAATAACGATATAAACATGTGTAAATGACAATAATTTAGCCAAATCTATGCACAAATATTTACGATTTATTTTTATCGAATGCATTAATTATCGATGAAATAGATCTTTTTTTAAGTAGATGAAAACAATTCTTCTCTCCTCGTATTTTTAGTACTTCGTACTTTAAATGTAAATATTCTTTTCTCACAGCTGTTTTATAGACTTTAATTTATTTATTATAAAGTGCTATATACATAAATTCGTGGGTGATTTAACGCGAGGGTGATTTTTAAATGAAATACTTATTTAATGTAAAAATATATCTTATTTTTCGACATACACAATTCCCATCCAATTCTATACATTTAGCACAGTGACTTTCCAATTTTCTTAAGCGCTCGAAAAAGTAATCATGCGAAAGTTCGGCAAAATAGGCATTTGTGGCGGATATGACCTCCTCATTTGTCCCGAATTTCCTTTCAGCCAGGTATTTTTTCAAATTTTGAAAGAAGAAAATTTCAATCGGGGCCCGTTCTGGTGAATACGAGGTGTGACTATAAAATAACGAGACTGATGTAAAACTTTTTATTTCAAATTTATACATATTTAATTATTACCCCTTCACCCCTCCACACCAATCCCTATACGGCTCTATTCGATATTTCCCTTGCTGTTGTCAACCTCAGCAGGTAAAATTAATAATCACAGTGCTTAACATGGGGACACAGTAAACCTAACAAGCACAAATAAACGCGAAACATTTTGACAAGGCCTCCACGTATACACTAATCGTCAAGGAACTAAAGTTAGGTCACTTTCCCCTCTACAGAAATGACACACATGTGTTCGTTCTCAAACCCTCTACCCCTATCTATTCTAATCAAAGAATCGGACCTTTGTCGACATCGTAAATGTTATTTACAATTTTAATGATATGAATGCTTTCGTGTATGTTCAGGTCCCGTCCCTCGGATTGCTTATATTTTTGATAAGTTTTGAACAATCTACCATAATGTTATGATTGGCTTCTAACGCATGACAGGCAACAGTCGTTTCAGTCTTTTGAATTTTATATGCGATATATGTTTTCTAGAACGGTTTATTATTGAGCGTTTTGTTTGACCAATATATTTCATATATACCCGACTTATGGTTCATATGTAAATAATCTTCTATGTTTCCCAAATGAAATTGATTTCCTGACTGAAAAGCAGCTTAGAGACCCCGTTCTTTAACTACCCTATTTTTACAGGTTTACTGTATTTTTAGGTTTCCTGTGCCCCATGTTCAACACTGCGATTATTAATTCTATCTACTTAGGATGACAACTTCATTGTCGAAATACTTATTTTACCAGAATCATTCAACATCCAAAAATATTTCAAGAATATTCAATTAGTTAGGTGAAAAAGCTTAGTTCTATAACAAAACCCGTAAACTGTTGTAACTGGCGAACAAGAAGAAGAGATCTTGATTGGCGCAGAAATCCTAAATTAAACACGAGGTGGTTGAAAGATTCTACGGGAATTGGTAAATCAACCGTCTCAAGAATCATCGATGCAGAAAATTTATTTCCCTACCATTTCGTGGTAGTGAATTTCTTTGGCCACCTCGTAGCCCAAATATTAACCCGTTAGATTTTTATCTGTGTGGTCACATGAATGAATCAATACACGGGAAGAACTTGAACAAAAAATTCAAGAAGAAGTCATTGTGATTAGAAATTATCAAAATATATTCCAGAATGTGAGATGTCATTTGGTAAAAATCCTAAGAAAGTGTATTGAAGTTAACGGTAGACATTTAGATAATTTACTAAAGTAGATTAAAACAATTATTTTAATATTGTTAAGAAAGCTTAGGACAAATGGGAACATTTGTTTGACATCGTATATTCGTATGTTCAATACAAAAACAATCATATTCATAATTGTTTTGTTTTTTTTGTTTACATAGACTTAGTTTAGCATATTATATATATTTAACTAATACTTTCGTTAAATTTATTAAGTATCAGTGTATATACTATACCTAAAGATCTTACATTTGGATCATACCATTTACTGTTAATTACCATTGCGACAGGTTAGAAGATTACCGAAATTTCCTAATCACTTAAAATTTCCTAATTGATTTAATATAACTTTATAATAGATATAATTCTGTGGCCCGTTACGTGCCTGTTATTTGTGTTAAATATGCAAAGCCGTATTTTAAGTAAAGGTTTATTACGGGTTTTGCGTTTACAGTTTAAAGCCCTCTTTGTTTTGTTCATCTAAAGTTTTCCGTAGGTCTATTGATTAATATTGAAGATTCCACACAATAATTTTAGTTTTATTACCTTGTCGGAATAATTGTGGGTGTGACCTCAGAATTTAACTGCCACAAAAGACCAGTCAAGTCTATCTACGAAGAACTAACCGGGAAAACATCTTGCAAGAACTCATAAAGCATCGTGCTAGACAAAAAATCGGCATTCGCTCAGATATTCAAAATAAACTTGATAAAATAGCAAGTATGTTTTATCAAATAACACAGGCCTGCATAAAATTTATGATGACGTGATTTTTGTTTGCTAAGCTCAGTTTTTATATAGCAATAACTAATTAAAATACAGTTGGTCTCTACCACCCACAGATTTTTTTTTTGCACAAAAGAAAAAGAAAAAAATATAGAAAAATCTTATAATAGGCGTTTTAATACATTTTAAAATGAATGTACTACTTCAAATTCTAGGTATTAACCCAAAAATGATTGTCTGTTGTGGTTTTAAAGAAATTTGTTAAATAGGCTCTCATTACCTGATGTAAATCTTTTATTACATGTATTAATTTTGGACAAGATTTCCGGGAATTTTTACCTGCTAAATCCTATTTATTATGCTTTCACTTTATTAGTACTGCGAAGAAGTTTCAACTTTATCACTCCGAACAAAATGTATATTTTAATGTCATTTACTTCATTATAGCTCTGAGTGTCGATCAGTAAACAAGTAAAATTAATTTGTCTTTAGTGTTGTGCGTGGTATTTGATAAATAAACATTGCTTAAAAATATGTCTAGCCGGTGTTGCAAAAACAAACCAGATGATTTCTGTTATATTTGTGGATATTTCGTCTTGAAAAAGTTTAAGAGATCAATTGGTAAATTTGTGAAAAATGCATATTATGCTTATTTCAAAATCAAATTAGGAGATCAAGATAAAGATTGGGCACAGCCCGTTGTTTGTAAGGTATGTGAAGAAGGTTTAAGACATTGGACCAAAGGGAATAGAAAAAGCCTTCCTTTTGGAATACCGATGGTTTGGAGAGAACCGAAAATCATCATGAAGATTGCTATTTTTGTCTTTGTGATATTAAGAGGCATAATAGAAAAACTTTGAAACATATTTTGTACCCAAACAATATTAAATCAGCTACCAGACCAGTTCCTCACAGGATCATGTACCTATACCTATACCCCCCAAAGTACTACAAGAAGATATTGAAACCTCTTCAACTTCCGGCTCCGTACAGATGGATAGTGATTTTGAACCATCAACCTCAAGTCAAAACCAACCTCAGCTATTTTCACAAGCCGAACTGAATGATTTAGTAAGAGATTTGGGACTTTCAAAAGATCTTTCTGAAGTACTGAAGAAAATTGCTTGCCTTCTCTTGGTATATAAATCGTGAGGCTGGATTTGTAAAATATTTTGCACAAAACGGACCACTCGTGTACTGCCAACCAATTGCTGATCTACTTACTTTCCTCGGAGCTCCTGAGTATACACCTTCTGACTGGAGACTTTTCATCGACTCTTCAAAAAGGAGCCTTAAAGCTGTTCTTTTACATAATGGCAATGTTTTTACTTCTGTTCCGGTCGGCCATTCTGTTCATTTAAAGGAAAACTTATGAAAATTTATAGGAATTACTTTTATGAATACAATATGAAAATCACAACTGAGAAGCGTGTGGAGATTTAAAAATTTTAGGCCATCTCTTGGGTCAGCAGTCTGGATATACTAAATTTCCATGTTTCCTGTGCGAGTGGGATAGCATAAATCGAGAACAGCATTGGATAAAAAGAGACTGGCCACAAAGGGTGACTTTATCACCTGGAACCAAAAATGTAATTCGCGAAAGTCTTATTGACCCTCAAAAAGTGTTACTTCCACCGCTTCACATAAAACTTGGACTTATGAAACAATTTGTTAAGGCATTAAACAAAGAAGTAAATTGTTTTAAATATTTGTGAAAAACATTTCCGACTCTGTCAGAGGCAAAATTAAAGGAGGGAATCTTTGTAGGCCCGCAGATTAGGAGCTTGGTGAAAGATAAAGAATTTGAAAATGTGATGGAAGATAAGGAAAAACATGCATGGCATGCTTTTAACGAAGTTGTACATAAATTTCTAGGGAATTATAAAGACACAAACTATGTTGAGATCGTTGAAAATATGCTGGAAAAATTCAGGATTCTTGGTTGCAATATGAGCATAAAAATTCACTTTTTACATTCCCATTTGGACTATTTCCCTGAAAACCTTGGGACGTGAGTGAAGAGCAAGGAGAAAGATTTCACCAGAGTATTAAAGAGATGGAAAAAAGATACCAAGGGCGCTGGGACACAAAAATGATGGCCGATTATTGTTGGACATTGAGAAGATATCTTCCTTTAGCTGAATATAACAGAAAAACAACCAAACGAAGCTTTTCTGAAACACGAAAACGTTTTTTTTAAGAAGCATAAAGAATAAATAACTATTTCTAACAGTTTCTACGTGTATATTTTTGTATTTTTTTTAGTATAATATAAAACTAGCTTATAAATTAGAAAAATCGTGTTTTTTCTATATTTTTTGATTTTACTGGTTTGAAAAATAACCTTACGTGATACAAAAAAAAATAAAAGCAGATTTGAAATCAGCGCTACCCCATTACTAGAAAACAGTTAAAATTTTTAAATCAACTTTCGAAGTGTTGAAAAATGCAGGCCTGTGTAATTAGTAATTGTATACACAGTAGAAATTTATTTCACAAACGAGTGTTTTATTCGGAAAGCTGCGCATAGCGAAAAGATTCTCAAACCAGGGAGACTTCAACAAATATTGTGAAAAAATTGCGTTACATATTCATAATTTTCTCTTTCAACACCCAATATCTCTTTATTCTAAAACATTTTATTTAATCTCAAAGTAACAATTTTTATGTGTATTATCTCCAAATGCTGTAATGCTGTGACTTTTTTCTTTCAGCTTTTAGTGTTCTCAGTACTCCAGACATTTGGTCTGATTTACAAGGCCGAATTTACGAGGCTGGGCTTCACCGGAACCCAGAGCTCTCTCATTATGACCACCAACGGTGGCCTTTCTATGTTATGTGGTTTAGTAAATGGTTTTCTCTTAAAAAAGTTTTCCGTGCGTAAAATAGCAGGAGTGTCTGGAATGCTTATCGTAAGTGGTCTAATTATGACCGCTTTCTCCACAACTTTCATACAATTTCTAGTTTCTTATGGTCTCATTGCAGGTCAGTGAATTACAATTTTAAAAATAATTATTTAAATATTAATTATGATTTCTGCTTTTAGCAATTGGAATCGGAATGGCCATGTCCTCATATGCTCTAGCCATAAACACTTATTTCGACAAGAAGCGAAGCAAGGCAACTGGATTTGCAGTTACTATAAGTGGGCTTGGTGTAATTGTTTTTCCACAATTCGCGTCGTATCTTCTGGCAAACTATACTATTCGAGACGCTGTGCTTATAATAAGCGCAATATTCGCACACACTTTCGTATCTGCCTCTCTGTTACAACCTGTAGAATGGCACAGGAAAGTAATAGAAATTCCAATTGAAAATGAACCAGGAGAAAAACATAAATTGTTTGAAGAAAGTATGTAAATAAAATAATATTAAGATGCAAGGTGTGATCAAAAAATACGGTGAATAATTTTATCACAAATAAAGCAATAAGCTTACATCAAATTTGAATTAAAATATTCAAAGTATTCTCCTCGGCTAGCGATTCACCTATTCTAACGTTATTTCCATGATTCGAAACATTTCTAGAAGGCTTCTTCCAGAAGGGCCTTGAGCTGCTCCGTCATGGCCCTCTCAATGTCGGGAATGGTGTCAAAACGTTTCCTTTTGGCGCAATTTTTATTTTTGGTAAGAGCCAAAAAGAGTAAGGCAGACAAGAAACTTTTTTTCGGCCAAAACCTCACGGATTAGAAGCGAGATATGGCATGACGCGCTGTCGTGATGAAGGAGGAAGCCATTAGCTAATTTTGTAGGTCTCTTTCTCCGTACATTCTTTCACGAACATTGCAGCACGCCCTTGTAAAATTCGAAGTCTACAGTTGTTCTAGAAGGCTCTTAGAGCAAGGAGAACCACTCGTTTTCCATTGGAAACTTTGAATTTTTGTCTTAGGGTTATAGATATACACCCAACTTTCATCTCCAGTTATAATTTTTGCCATGAAGTTTGTATTTGGATCAAGACGATCCTTCAATTATGTACAAACTAACACACGATATTCCTTTTGTTCGTCAGTCAAAGGTCTGGGAACAAATTTTGCACTCACTCGTTTAATTTGCAAATTATCTGTTAAAATACTTTGCGTGAACCCGTAGGAGATGTTTAGTTTTTTGGAAAACTCTCGATTAGTCATTAACCCGTTTAAAGCCTAAAGACGTTCCGACCGCTCCTAGTCGACTAATTCCCGCTTTTAAATCGCTCATACCACTTGTAAACAGTCTTCAGAGTAGCCACATTCTCGCCATACACTGACTTTAACATTTCAGTTCTTTGGCACCTTTTCACAAATTAAAACAAAACTTGTTAAAGCGTTGTTCGAAATCCATGATGCATAACAGATAAGATGAGAGACTAATAAGAACTGCTAGCGTATTTGTTCCTACTATGACAGAGACAGAATTTCCGACGGTGTTGTCTCAAGTTGCTACCATTGCACCACTGAGCACTGCTGAAATGAGTAGAGCAAGACAATTCCAACACAAACAGTATTCAAGA
Organism: Melolontha melolontha; assembly: GCA_935421215.2. Taxonomy (NCBI): domain Eukaryota; kingdom Metazoa; phylum Arthropoda; class Insecta; order Coleoptera; family Scarabaeidae; genus Melolontha; species Melolontha melolontha. Next base: position 164,563,966 of record OW285238.1, on the reverse strand, counting down.
CATTTCCAACAAGATCAGTACGAACAGTACCAACAACGACGACGAGAACAACAATGACGACGAGAACAACAACAACAACGAAAACGAGAACAACGATAACGAGAACAAAAACAACGACGAGAACAACAACGAAAACGAAAACAATGACGACAACAGTGTCAAGTGACAAATACACTGACGCAAACAGTTGCTTGGGCGCATGCAATTGCTTCTACACTCATTTCTAGTGCAAGAATCGGAGAGGGTAGTACTCTCGAGAGACTACTTCTGGGTAGGCAGGTACACTCTGGTAGTGTCAACAAACGTCAACTGCAGTACCACAATCGGTGATATTACAGTTAACACCACCGGTGGACCTATCACCTATAGTAGAACCTGTAGTGGCACATGAGTCATCATCGGTTATATTTCTATCTGTTCAATCACCTGGCAATCCACCGCTTCAACCTGCTCCCTTTCGAAATCATCCTCAATCAGATCCACAACCAGGTCCTTCTCGATATCAAAACTCATCAGTGTCTCATCTTTTTCACGCTTTCGACTCTGAAAGCTGACTGACAAGTCACAACTTATTCTAACGTGACACTGACTGTCTCAACGGAGCAGGCTATCTGATTTATTACTACAAATAAATGTAGCGTCAGCAGTTGTTAGTATAAATTCATTCGCCGTATTTTTTTATCACACCTCAAGCTTTTTACAGGCCGTTTAGGTCTAGCGCTTTGTAATATCTTTTTATATTTGTTCTTCGCGTTAGATCACCTGTTCTTGCTTAAATTAAAACGACTTTTCTCAATTTTTTCGTGGATCTTTCCTTGTTTTCTTGTAGTTTGACTCCATCTATTGTATCTTTTTCACTGTTCGTTCGTCAGCCAGTATCGTCTCTATGTCTCAGGCACAATAACCTTTCTTAATTTGTCCTTCTAACATGTCTTTTTTTTACTTCTCTTGTCATGACAACTTCTTCACTTCCTAACCACTGAATTTCTTTAGGCGTGGAATCAAAAAATTGCCAGATCATTGAGAGGCAATCGTATAAAATGGGGAAAAATATATTATTGATTAGTTCATGGATTTTTTTTTAAAAATTTAAAAAATTTGAATTTAATAAAAACGTTACCAAATTATGCAATAGGTTATGTCGTATTATTTCGTCTATTATTGGCCTAAAGACTAATGTCGACAATAGGTCTCCTATCTGAGTCCCATCTCAATATTAAAATAAACATATACGTAATAATCGAAATTTTAATTATGTAGAAGCAGAAGGAGATGAAGACCATCATGCAATGAGTACATTGGCTACTGGTAACGATGCATCAAGTCTTCATGCCAGTATGACTTCGTTAAACATCAAGTCCAGGAGATCAAGTGAGTATTTTGATTATTAAAAAAAGGCTTAATATAATTCCCTCACCACACTAATATTCATATTACAAATAAGTATTTGGACAACTAAACAACTTAATTTTTGAAATTCGTATTTAGGATATTAATATTAATATGGTGAGGATTTTTATATATTTTATTAAATTATTCTTAGTCACAGTCTCCAATGAAAGCATTTTGGTTACATTATATTAAGAAATAAGCACAAAATAATTATGAATTAATTTATAGGAAGAAGTATCGTGGCTAAGGACAGTCCCAAGAAAAATATTTTTAGTATCATTGCCGAATTATTCGACTTGACTTTGCTTAAAGATTTGGAATTCGTTAATTTATTAATAGGTCTATCCATGGAATATTTCTCCGATTTTAACTTCATGTGGCTTATACCTTTCGTACTCATTGAAATTGGTTTGTCGGTTGAACAGGCAGCAACATTTATGTCGCTGTATTCAATTGCCGATCTTTGCTTTAAATTTCTCGCACCGTTTATTGCAGCAGCATTCAAGCAACCAAGTCGTATTATGTTGCTGGGTGCTTTAATGATGGTGGTGTCAGTTCGAATATGTAAGTATTATTAATTCATTTATTTAAAAACTACGACGATTCAAGTTTGACCTGTATTTTATTTTTTTCTGGTCAATACAAACTCCGGTGGTAGCTTCTGTATTCTTGTCGAAAAAAATTCTTTCGGATGACAACGTATAAAAAATATAGGAAAGGTTAGACGAATTGTGAAAACTAAACTAAAAACAAATTAAGCAAAATATACAAGAAAAAAAACGAAATATATCTATATATACATGTAACAAATTAAACTACCCTATGGTGTGTCTCAGAATAAGAAGGAGTGACTGAAATATCCCGCCAAAACTCGGTCCACACAGCTTAAAATTTAACCTACCGTACGTTTATACACCTGAGAGTGTAGTTGTTTGTGGTCGCAAGTTGGAGCCCTGAGGTACACCAGATATTACAGTGAATTCAAATGAGCGAAACCTGTTGCAAGCACAAAAGAAATTAAATTTTTAAAAACCGATTCATAAAATTTAACGAAGATAGCGACTTATAGTGTCAAATGAGTGCGATAAGTCAGTATAAATGACATCTACCCGACCGCACCTATTCAGTAGATCATTCAAGACTTGAGAAACACTACACAAATTAGTCAGTGTGGAAGAAAGTTATGCTGATTCTGGAACTTGTTCAAAGGCCTTCGCAAAATTAGATGGAATAGGACGATAGCTTGACAACATTGATTTATCTCCTTCTTTACGAACGGGACAAACAACTGCTCGCTTTCATAGATCAGAAAAGATTTCGATTACTATGGAAAGATTCATAATCATAACTAATGTGGAGGAAAATACAAATCTATAGTCATGTACCAATAAACTTGGTAAAACTTGACAAACTTATTGTTAAAATTGGGATTTTCTGCTAGTGTACCAAGATCTCATCAGTTATTATGCTACATAAGTCCGAACATACTCGTGATGAAATCGGCGTTCTCTGCAAACCTGAAGTCGTTGCTGCTGTTGTTCCGCGGAAAGTTGTATTGGAACCCACCTACCGCTAACTTTGCTAAGTTTAAGCTTGTCGGACAATAGTGCGAACACTACCAACACTAGTATTTACAATCCTTTCAACATTCACGGCAGACTCTAGTCGGGCAAAGGATGCAGCAAGTTCTATACGTGTTCACTGCCATCCTAGATGAATTTACACCACTGAAGGACTGTTCTGAGTTATAAATACTCTTCTCCAAACTATTTATTCAGTCTGTGATGAATATCAGTCGCTTTTAAACCTTCACTGAAAAGAATTTTAATAATTGTACGGCTGTGTAACAGAATTTAAGACGATTTTGCACGACATTGTTAGAAATACAACTGATGGTATTGACACAATCAACTTGAACTTGTTTATGGCGTTAGCTAACATGCCTACTACGATGAATATAAAACCGTTTTACAGTATCCCTTCGATTATGTTCAGAAAAAGTGCAGGTCAAATTGAATTATCCTTCACAAAATATTGTAATATTTCCTTGACCAATTTTCTATGATTTTCAGTTCTCGCATTTGTAACGAATTACATGGTGCTATTAGGTTTAGCTATCGCTATCGGAACATTCAGAGGAATGAGACTAATATACTGGCAATTGGTGATACCAGAATATGTACCAGTGGATAAGCTAGCTGGCGCTTTCGGATTACTTTTTACATTAAACGGCGTTTGTATGATTATAGGAGGGCCTATATTAGGTACTTATCCGCAATTCACATAAGACTAATTTCATAAATTAACTAACGCAATATTGTTTTAGGCATCATGCGTGACAAGACTGGAAATTACAAATCGTGTGTAATATTATTGAATGGCATCACGTTGGTTACCATCATAATGTGGACGATATTAGGCATTTACAAGAAAATAAAATTTAGACGAAAAGTGCAATCAGTGGAGATGTACGAATAGTTTTATCTAATTTATAGACATGTGATATAATATCTAATATGTAGTAATTTAATATTTATTTTCGTAATTGGTTTAATTTATGTAAACGTTCTATTAAAATAAAAAATTAGGACACTTATACAATTATATTCAACTTATCATCAAAGACCAAGAAAATATCTTTGATTATATGATAATAATGATAAATACTAATAATATTTTCTTCGTTTTAAATAGGTACAATAATGTAGATTTATTAAATAACAAAATGAACTGAATTTATTACCCACATGTACGAAGGATGTTTTTTAGTGTTGCATATAACGTCACAGAGGGCGCCACTAATAAGACTACACATGTCAAAATCAATCTCAATCTTTCGTTAACCTTAAGCTAAAGTTTCATCAAGATGTAGCAAATGATTTAGTCATAGTGAATTTTTAAAGTTCATAAGTTGGTCTAAAAATGGAATCGATTCGAGAAAATTTTTTCCCAATAATTTTTTACAACTTTCAGAGACGATTAACTCAACAACGATGTCTTGCTGAGTTTTCTCAGGTTTCTGTTTTTGATGATGAAGTAGCACATCAATCAACAATTGTACGTTTGTATTGTGAATTCTAATGTGGACGAATCAGTACCAGCGACTATCCCAGTGCGCCATCTGATTAAAGAAGATAGAAATGTGTCACATCGTGAAATTAAGGCATCCATGGGTATTTCAAAGACGTCAAACCAAATTAACCTACATGATGAAGAATAGAAAAACAGAACACCATGTAGTAGTCCTTAACGTACAGGGTTTCTTAAACAATAAAGATTAAATATTGCAATTGGTCAATTCTTATAAACCACTGATCTTGGGGCTTGTTGGGACCCAAGTAGATGATGAAGTTACACATAATGAAATTGAAATTTCAGGTTATAATTCGATAAAGGCAGTAACTAATAATAGAAGAACGAGAGGAGTTCTAACATACGTTAAAAAGAACCTCTCTTACAAAATAATTAAAATTTTTGTTGACACTTACATACTGCTTATAGAGGGTGTTTGTTCATTCGTTGATATTATAAACAGTATGTATATGTACGTCAAACATTTCATAATCCGAAAAAAAATATTTTTTTAAATTGTTTTGATTTTTGAGAAAAGTCAACGTTTTTATGTTACAGAGTACACATTGTGTTGAGGTAGGTAAGGGATAAATTTGAAGAAGCCACTGTTTAGTTAGTTCAAACACAAAGTCCAGTGACTTTTACAAAAAAGAAAACATAATAAATAAATATGATTTCGTTTGCTTTTTAGTATCAGAAGAGTTTTATTCCTACCTATGGAAAATCGAATTTTATGAATCCGAAGTGTTTTGTAATTTTTAAAAGTAATTCATTCTTCTAACGTCAAAATGACATTTGTCACTTTTGATATCCAAAATGGGAAGAAGACTGATTGCGGCAGACAAAATACAAATTTTGTTAAATTTAGAAAGTTGCACCAGAAAAATTTCATTTCAACAAATCTACAATACTACAAGTTAAAAAAGATGGGAAATGTTAATAAATTAATATTACGATAACTTTGTATATTGCAAATTAATTTATATTTATTTCAAAATTTACTTTTTATATTTTTAATTGTCATTTTCATAATTCAAGTCATTTACGCAAATTTAACAAGATAGCTAATTTATTTACATTCAAATTTTATATCGATACTAATTAGACACGCCCACTTTTTGAATCCTTACAAACCCGCGAACAGGTTATTTTAATTCTACACATTTAACATAACCTAACATTGGAAAGCCCGGTGAAACTATTAGTAAATTATTATTTTAATTTTGTCTTCATGTTTGAATTAATATTTCCTTTACATTTAAATCACTATCAATTGTAATACAAGTAAAAATCAAGGCTATTTTCGTAATTTCTTACAAGGCTTTGGAAAGAAATAATTGCTAGCGAGCGTCAGTAAAAAATTTTACAACGATTGCCAGGAAAAAAGTGCTACTCCGAATTTAAAATTTAGTAATACCACAAATACTTGTGCTAAATTTATAAAAATACTCAGAAAGGAAGCAGTTAACCTTGGCGCTACTTTAGAACTACTTTTGGAGTCAATTATACCTGAGACCGGCAAGTAATCGTCCAACGCATCATTTGGCTACCGGCTACGAGCAATTCCTACGCCGCCGAACAGCGTCCATACCTGCATCGTAGTAACGAGAACACTTTTATTTGGTCCAGTACTCCCTGCTCCCTGCAAGACACAGGTTTAATTAATTCAATTTATTTCGGAAAAGGTCTTATAAGAACTATTTATTAACAAACAAAATTTTGTTAAATTCCTAACTCTTTGATTTTACTTTAAAATTACATTTCTATCCTGCTCAGAATTTGTGAAAGAAAACTTATTATTAAGAACTGTAGTACATACCCTTAATTTGTTTGTTTATTTATTTATATTAAAATATACTTTACATTGACATTGCTATTGAAACATAACCTTTATTTCACATACACACCATATTAATTCCTTGTTTTGTCGTTAGGCACGTTACTTGTTCACTGTTTACAGATAACTTACGTCAATAAATATTTACACTTATTATTTTAAAGAACTCTTTTATTTATCATTGCGTAGCTAGAGATAACTTAGTAATATTAGTAAGCAATTTTCCATCATTCACCTATGGGTAAACTGATCCACGAGGAGCCGGAGATAGAGTCCAATTTATGTAAAATATTATACTTGCTCTACCGACATCTAGTCACAACCTGTAATATTACATGAGATAGGCTGATGATCTAACATTACAAGTTTAAAATAAAGGCGCCCAACTAATAGTACAATTCCCGTACTATTCAATTAATATTATTTAAATCACTGAAAATAATGCTTATTCTATTATCATTATTTCTCTCACCATCAGCTATATTTCAATATATATTAAAAAGCGATGAGGAGTACCCGACCCGACGTATAAATGGCTGTTGTTGTTTGAAAAGAATGACCCAAAAACAGATTGCCATTTTTTTAAGGACAAAGTTACTTTAATCTTAGATCATTTCGACGATGTTCTCTGCAATAGTGAAATTGCATACTTTTTATAACGGTTCATGATGAAGGACTGCAATTGCATCTTCTGCTACGACTCTCATTGATACCCCATTTCAGTACCATTTATACAGTTACAAAAATAAACTAGAGTAATCTACTTGATACTGCTTTTGATAACTAAAGAGTAAATCCTCATTAAGGGATATAAATGCTGATTCGATGGATGATGGAACGTAGCTCAAAAATGGACGAAATTTATTTCCTCATTTTTAGCTTGGAATAGGAAGAGAAGTAATTTCCATGCATATTGTAAAATATTGTCTTTCAGTAGTTTTCAAATAAAACTAATAAAATACACTAAATAACAATCTTGAAGCTACTATAACAATTTTCATCAACACCGAATTCACGTCAGCCTCTCCGCCTGGAACTTGAAAAACATAATTCTCTGGATCCTCGCCTTCTTGGATCAACACATCTCGATGTTGTTGCTGGAGGATTGCCTTTTTGCCGGTTGTATCCTCATCCCTCTCCTCTAATTCTGGTTTTAAATCAGTCACTTTTAATTAAGCGAGTTTCACTCTATTTGCCATCACGATATTTAAAATAAACGTCTTTTCGCACTGTATATTCATTTTTTTTAAACGAATATTTAATTAATGCTTAATTGTCTACTTAGTACGTTATTTATTAAACTCTACATTTACACCACTGTAAAATATTGTCTTTCGGAGGGTCTCAAATAAAACTAGCGGTAATTTAAACACACTAGAATACCCTAAATTAACAGTCTTAAAACTACTATAACAATATTTATTTGCACAGTATTTATATAAATGTTTGTTTATTACAATGTCAACTCGACGCCGCGACTACCCGTTAAATGTCTGAAATCCCTTCCTCGACGGCTTATATATCGGCCGTCGCATATTTCTAGATTCACCCGTATTTCTTATTCTCGATCTTTCCGCTTCGATATCTTTCGAGAAAGTACCAGGCCGTGTGAGACGTGTCGCATCGTCGGATGAGTCATCACAATATAATATAAACGTTCTTTAGTCTGCGGTATTGTAGTATTAATAATACTACAAGCCTGAAAGTTTACTCCATATTTTATGACTTAAATAATAATGAAATAATAATATCATGACTTAGCATTCTCTAACAGCTTAACGCAAAATAATGACGCAAGTTATTATTACACCCCCCCCCCCTCCCCTCCGTGGAGCGATTTAAAATATTTATTTGTCGGCTTTCAATGAGATTGAAAACCACGAAAACCTTCTCGGACAACCAAGTCCTGGATCCAACCCCAAAATCGCCACGGCACGTTAAGCGAGTGAATTACCATTAGACTATCAGCCGATTAAACGTTAGTCATTGCAGATATATTTAATTGTTCGTAGTTAAAGAACGGATCTTCAATAAGTGACACAAATTCAGGTGGGACGTGGCTTATCTTCGAGAGATTCTGTTTCGGTTCAATATCTCTTCCCTCATTTCGTAATAGGGTGTAATACATAGGAGAATTATTACCATCTACAATCTATACCCTGCGATATTGTTCTATTCATTCTAATACTATATTAATAATACTACAAGCCTGAAGTGTTTACATCAGTCTATTAATACATTACGTGATATAACCATGTCTTAACATGCTTTTACCAACATTAAACTAAGAAATTATTACATTTTCATCATGTATTGTCCTTATCTTGGGGCTTTATGGGTCTTGTTACTAGCTAGAATTGTTCATAAATTAATTAATTAATAAATTCTTATAAATTAGTCGGTCGAGACGTAAATTTCGAAATATTTTGTCGCAATTATTTATTTGAAGCACAACAATAAAACTAAATAAACACATTTTCTCGTAAATACTGATAACATTGTATATTTGCATATTCACCTATACATGCATCGTATATAATTACTATCATTCAAGTGAAAAGATTAAAATTATATCTTCATTTACGATCAGCGTTTAACAGAGCAGATTACAAATTATCGAATTAATTTCATAAATTCCCGCGCGTTATCCACAATGAATATAATCAATCTTTTATTGAAAATAAATTCATATTTTCTTATTATACAAACGGGAAAAATATATCCGTTGATGAAAATAAATTCTACGAAATGAGTATTCACTTTTAAAGTATCACTACAGAAAAATAGTTGAAATACACATTATTTCCGCAACAAATAAATCACCGTGATATAATAGATACACTGAGGTGTTTTATCAAATTTTGATAATACATCAGCGAAGATATAATTTTTGTACGAATAAAACATGATTTAATTCAGTAAGATGATTAGTGTTCTCCATAAAAAAGTGGTAGCACCCGACGGAGGATGGGGTTGGGTTATAGTGGTTGCCAACGGCTTAAATTTTGTAAGTATTATAATAGACTAGAAACGTTGAATCGCTGGCGGTAACCCAGATTTAACGCGCACAATATAGGACCAAATATATTACCATATCCACGTGTAGATTAATAGTTTATTTCTAGACTGTTTAGATTTTCGATTCGTGTATCAATGCATCTTTCAATGAACATAATTGGTTTGTCTTAGTCCAGATATACTTTCCCCAGTTTAAGGTCGATGCCTAGATATTTCACACCGTTCTTCATAGGTAGTATTCATAAGTATGACTTTCTACATACATATGGATCGACTGCTCCTTTTTTTTAAACAAATGTGATGTGTGTGTATTTCAATATTCTTAATTTTCACTTGCTATAGATTACATTATGCTTCCACTTTGTTAAGGTGGTTTTGGAGGAGCTGGGGTACCATTATAGGATCCATATCTGAAGTCATGCCAAGGCATGAATTTATTGTTATTACTATTAAGTCCTTCATGTCACACTTTGTCACGAAGGTCTGGGAGACATTTAGAGATGCAGCGGTACAGTAGCTCTTGTCATCAAGGACATCTCTTGCCTTTCTAAACACTCTATGAACTTGTTTGATAGTTCCATGCTGTTGTCGGAAACCAAATTGATTAATAGGCTATAGTCTGGGAGCTCTATACTTATATTATTATATAACTCCTCAAAACATTTCTCGCATAATGCTTGCTAAACATTTCAATATTATTCTTGTATTGATGATATTTGGTACTTTTACTAAATTTATTTAAAAAAATAGTGCCAAAATTGCGTGGCAGACAAATTTCAACGCTTAGTAAGGGAAACACATATTGGTAAGTAGCAAAAGATAAAAGTTAGATAGAAAAAAGAAACTATGTCTTCTGATTCTAATGTAATTTTCTTCTAAATCTTCCCAAGCGTTTTCTATTGCACAATTCTTCTCTATTGACAGATCGAAAATTTATTTTATATATTTTTTTAGTTAACATTACCCAGACATTTTCCATGTGATTTAAATGGGGGCTTAAGGATGGCCATGATAAGATGTATATGATTTTCTTGTAACCAATTTTGGACAAAACAACTTCGATGAACAGAATTGTTCAAATGTTCTTGTAACATAATATCACTTAAAATAGTTTTATAATAAATTCCTGTAAGCCTTTCATCCACTCTACAACAAACACCTGGACCATTATTGGAAATTCGTACCCAAACGTTGACACTAAATCGACAACTATTATTACAATTTTTTATATAACGTTCAAGATATCTTGGAATTATATGGTTTATAGACGCGTATTGGCCTGTAATGGCAGCACTGAAAAACCTTTTCATTCGAGAACACGACTGAATTCCAGAACTCATCGCCCCTATCAACATAATTATGCGCAAAAGTTTCCCTAACTTGCTTGAGAAATGGTTTTCGTGCAGCATTTCTATTTCCCAAGTCTGATAATTTTATTCTTCTGTAAGCAGTCCATTTCGAACCAGAAAAATTGCATTGATGGATTGCTGGCACTGTAGTTTCAAAATAATTTTCTTACATCAGCTGCAGAATTAACCGCCCACCCTATGTTTTGTCATTAATTCAGAGATTTTTGTAATTCTGAATTTTTTTTTAGTTTTTAATAGCGAAGTACATCTTGAAAAAGGAATGAAACACCAATTAATTGAAATTTTTTGTTTACTCTTAAAAAATTACAGAAAAAACAGTTTTTGAACAAGATTGGCAATGCATGAAATTTATGGAAAAAAGTATTGTTGTTAACGAACTTGACCTCAATAATCAGTGTTACTCCCCGATGCCCTAATCACATCAAAGAGTGTGCGTGGAAGTGTATCCATGACGTATTGAATGTCAACTTGTGGGATGTGTTCCCATTCTTCCAACGCAGCAGTTTTCAGCTCTATAATGGTGGTTGGAGCTAGTCTCCGTGCTCAAATCCGACGTTTCAGGTTATCCCAGATGTGTTGTGATTGATGTATCTCAGTAGTTCGTGGCCTACCTAGGATACAAACTTTGTGGTCGCTTGATATTTTAGTTTTAGGCGATAATAACTGGAACATTTAAACGACATTATAGGTCCAAGTTAATAATACTGAAAATACTCAAAATACAGCAAAGGAAACTTCGAAAAACCTATATGTATATCATTACTTAATACTAGTCAAATATTAGTTTTGGTTGGTAAATATAAATTATTATTATGGCTGTAGATTTTTAAAATTTACTCTGTTACTATTTGCTTTTTATCACGTTCTAACAAGATTTTCGTTATTTATGCAAAACTATCTTTGAAGTCCAAAGCGTCCAAACTACGTTACAAATTATAGGTCTAATAAATTGTAATAATTTAATTCAATATAGTTATCAATCTTGATAGAATGCTGATATTCTAACATATTACATTAATATTTGTATATTTTTTTCGCGTCGATTGCGCACACCATCAGCTACTAAGCAAAAGCAACTAATTATACTAATCGGTATGTAATAAGATAATCAATTAAGTATTCGTTATGGAAGATATTTTAAATTGAAAGAAAAAATTTGTTTTCTCACCGTTATATAATTGAGAAGAAAAGTCTTTTTCTAATAATAATAATCTTTACTGCCAACAGATTTTTCCAATAACAGGACAAAACTATAATATACACTCAGTAGCAAAATTAACCGCCCACCCTATGTTTCGTCATTAATTCGGAGATTTTTGTAATTCTGAATTTTTTTTTTAAGTTTTTAATATCGAAGTACATCTTAGAAAAGGAAACAAAGACCAATTAATTGAAATTTTTTGTGAACCCTTAAAAAATTGCAGAAAATTTCGACCATTTTGTCAACGAACTTGACCTCAATAATGAGTGTTACTCCCCCGTGCCCTAATCACATCAAAGAGCCTGCGTGGAAGTGTATCCATGACGTTTTGAATGTCAACTTGTGGTATGTTTTCCCATTCTTCCAACGCAGCAGTTTTCAGCTCTCTAATGGTGGTTGGAGCTGGTCTCCGTGCTCGAATCCGATGTTTCAGGTTATCCCAGATGTGTTCTATTGGATTGATGTTTGGACTATTTGCTGGCCATGGTAAAGTTCTGATGTCAAATTCATTAATGTATTGCAAAACCACTCGAGCGACGTGACAGCGTGCGTTGTCTTGCATTAAAACAAAGTTGTCTCCAATAAATGGCGCAAACAGAATGACATGATCTTGAAGAACTTCTTGTACATATCTGTACGCATCTACACCGCCTCTATCAAAAATCACCAGGTCCGTACGAGCCTCGTAAGAAATTCCTCCTCATACCATTTCTGAGCCTCCTTGGTAAACCACAGTTTGAACAAGATAACAAGGAGAAACCGCTCGTTTTGGACGTGTGTGTACACGCTGGCGGCGATCGGGATTTCTTAAAGCAATTCTGCTCTCGTCGGAGAATAAAACATTCTTCCGCTGAATCATATCCACATACTGTATTCCCGCGCAAAACGGAGCAGTTTTATAATGCGGGCGAAGCTGTGGGGCTCGGTAAGGTCGTCTCGCTGAAAGGTTATTTTCTGCCAACCTTCTTCTTACAGTTCGCTCGCTCACGTCTATATTTATAGCCTCAGCAAGATGATTACGCGCTTCAACGGTGGTACAAAACCGATCTCTTAAAATCGTGCTTACAACAAAACGATCGTCCCTCACGGAAGTCCAGCGATGGTGGCCCTGACCAGGCCTTTTGGTGTAAGAAACCGTCTCTAGAAAACGCCTGATGGCATCTCTGACTGTCTCATGGGCAGCACAAAGTATTCCAGCAATACGACGTTGACTGTAACCTTCATCGAATAGAACCACAGCCTTGGCTACGGAGTTTGCGTTCAATGGAATTGTTTCGAAATAAAAATGTTTTTGAACTTAACTTAAACCGATTTGAAAAGATATACACTAACACTAAGCACGACACATTTGAACCAAATTACTAATAAGCGTACGAATGACAGTAATACACAGACAATGATAGTTAAACTTAATTATTTACTGTTAAAGTGTCATGTAATGTCAATTAATGTCTAAAATTGACGAAAATCTCCAACAAAATAACAAAACATAGGTGGGCGGTTAATTCTGCCGCTAAGTGTATTAATTCTTGGTCTTAGTGTTGTGTTGATATTTTTCGAGGACTTGTTCCAATTTTTCTTGCTACGGTTTGTTGCTCCCACCATTTATTTTTTTACGTAGAATATACAGGACTTAGTTACATTAAATTCTTCAGCAACAGCACGCATTGAATATTCACTTTCTAACATACTAACAATTTTTATCCTCTGTACAACAATAAGATGTGCCATTTTTTAACTAGCAAATTTGACAAGGACGTGACAGTTTAATTGCATATTATTAATATGTCAACTGTAACAAAGACCAATCACGACTATATAAAAGTGTAGTATACAATAGAAAACTGTTGTGGTTCAAATTTCTATGTTCCCAATGATACCATATGCTAGGCTACCTGTATCTCATGGGGATGTGCATTTTATTGAAAAATTCGATTCTGTCGATTTCGATTTTTCGGACATAACTCTGAAACTGGTCGTCGCAGAAGAATTTGGTTCGAACCAATCGATCCGACTCATCAATGCGCATCCATGGATCTTCGTTTCGGAAATACGGTATGCGCCAAAATAAACAACACTGAAATTACTGAAGTATATTATTTATTACTTATACATTATTATGTCTATAGAATACATGTTCAAAATGTGCGCCATGGCGTTGTAGGCACTGCTCATAACGGTTACGCAGATTGTCAAACATATTCGAGAACACAGGTTGCTGCATATTCCTGAAAAAGGAGACGATCTTCTCACGTAAATGATTAACAGTTCTGGGTGGGTCTGTACCGCTGAAGACTTGCTCTTTTAACATACCCCATACGTAGGCATCCGGTGGTGTAAGATCGGGGGAATGTGATGGGTAGTTGAAATTAGAATTGCGGGAAATGATGCGTCCTTCAAAAGTTTCCTGCAGCAATGCTATCGATTGTCGAGCAGTGTGACTAGTCGCCCTGTCCTGTTGAAACCACTGCTCTTCCATCCGAAGGTCCCTGGCACGACAAAACCCTCTGAGATCTTGGACAAATGGCGTTACCACAATGTTTCTATAACGTTCCTGGGTAACAGTAAGAGGTGTGCCATCATCATCCTCAATGAAATACGGACCAATCACACCGTGTGCTGACACTGCACACCATATCGTTACACGGGCACTATGCAGCGGTTTTTGGATAATCACGTCTGGCTTACCGAAACCAAGGAAGCGAGTTGTTTGTTTATTGATGTAACCCTCCAAGTGAATATGACTTTCGTCTGAGAACCACACATTATTCAAGAAATCTGGATCCTCGTACAACATAGCCAAAAATTGTCCACAATACGCAACCCTGGCATTCATATCTTGGTTTCACAATCGTTGTCCAACTTGAATTCGGTACGGAAATCCACCTACATCTTTGAACAAACGCCGAATCGACGTACTGCTGATATTCAACTTAAATTCCGTTCGCCGAAGACTTCGGTTCGGTGATTGCAAAACCTGATTGAGGACACGTCCATGGTTCCCATTCGTTCTCACAGTTACTGGCCTACCAGACCATCCCTTCCGTTGTCACAACACACTGCCAGAACGACGAAATTTCTCAACAATAGAAAGCATAACTTTGTTGGTAGGTGCCTCTTTATGAAATTGATCGCGATATGTTTCCGTCACTAACTTCAAACTCGGTCCACCTTGTTTGCCTTTTCCGTACGATCGAAAATAATGCTCGACGATAAACACTTTTTCCTCAGTCGTGAGACCCATTCTCAACTATAACATCACATAACAACGTTCTTTGCACTACTAAAAACACATAACGCTGCTAGTATCATACGTCAAAAAGCAGACATGCGCATAACAATGGCACGCATTTCAATGTTGTTTATTTTGGCGCATACCGTACGTAGGAAGCCAATCCTCGAGAATAAAATTTCAGAGTTCTAAAAGTATTTTATCTCGAATTTTCATTCAAAAACCACTTAGGGGTTTTCGGGAATGTTAAAGAAGACTATCCAAACGTTTTTCCACTAAAATTTTGCATTTTCGACGTGTCGATCGTTTTTTGCGAATATCTCGGAAACTAATAAGAATACTACACTGCTGCTGTGTTTATCGTAGTCAGAGTTTCAAAACCTATAAAGTATGAGTATGGTATCATCGAGAATCGATATTTTGTATTTCGCGTCTCGAAAACTAAAAGAAATACGAAGCTGAACATCCATAAAGTAAAAGAATCTAAACATCAAAAATCAACACATTTTTTCAGATCTCCAAACTCCATAGGCCGACGTTCAAAAAATTGCAAAATTTTCAAAACACCGTAACGCTCATTCTTTATCCGATCGACAGAAATCGCCGTCGAGGCGATTAAAACCAAGTCAAAATGTGCCGCCAAAGATCGAACCATTTAGCTGCTACGACAACTCAAACTTTCGCGAAATTTCCAGATTCTCTGAAAATGAGAGAGAAGATACAGTAATTTCTTCTATGTAACGCTAACCAGTTCGAGTACTTCTGATTAACACCAGAGGAGATCTAGTACCATGGGTCATGATACCCCACATCGCAACTTCAAGAGTTTTATGAACAAATCTTTCAAGAAAAAAATTAAGGTGCGCTTTTTCTCACGTTTTCAATGACCCAGATTCGTTAATCAAGACAATCGACGTCACTCACTATTCGAGCCTTTTCCTGCTCTAATTTAAATGTTATCTTTGGTGTTCAACAATGAGTGTTAGCACAAGATACTGCCGGTAAGACTAGAACTTATTCTGGGGTAAACTGTTTGAAGGGTTACTTGGAAGCTTTCGTCTCCAAATCAAATATTAACAATTGGCATGGTAGTTCGAAACGGATTTCTTATAGCCAACAGTCTTAAGCGACGGTTTTGATGAGAAATTACTCTTCTTTGAACGAACTTTGGATACATTTTTTCCACATTACTAACCATTCTCTAATCATATAATTTTAACCCTAGATTACGGGTCATTCGTAAATTTTACGATGCTCGTAAGACATCGTACTTTTTCGCTTACTTACGGTCAATGCATCGAATTGCCTTACTGAGTACCTTCTAGTCTAGTATTTAGCTAGACAGTGTGGTGTGTGGTCGTTCTGGTTTCCGACCCTAAAGCGATTTTTCGGCGATAGGTTCGTAAATTTTACGAAAGTCCCGTATTTACGTCATTTTATAAATTAAACTGGTTCTTATTTTTCGTACCGAATTTAATTGTTTTAGTAATAGAAATTTGAGGTAAGATATTTCTTCATTATTATTATTTAAATACATTATAATAAATATAGTGATTTTTATATTAAGATGTCAAATCGAAAGTTTTTGACCGAGAAGCAACTGGAGGAGGAAGCGGCACGTGTCATGAATGGAGAAGAGAGTGATCCAGAATCATTTGACGACAGTGATGGTAGTGACATTGAAGAGGACATTTTGGAGGTTGAATCATCTGCCTCCGACAGTGAGGTTGATGAAGATAATAATTCGGCTGTTTGTCTCATCCAACAAAGCTTTAGCCCAATTCAATCTGAAGAAGAAATAGAACCTAGTTTAGATGAAGATGATATTCCTTTATTACAAGTACGTACACGTTCAAAATATGTAATCAACTTGAAAACCAAACGTTTAAAAGGCAAGAATGGTCACAAATGGTCATCTGAGCTGCCTCAACAATCCAAAAGAATGGCTGCTAGGAACATTATACATTTTATAGCTGGTCCTAAAGGGGCTGCAAAAGATTGTTCTAACCTGGATGAATATTTTTTACATTTTTTTTCTGACAATATATTTGATATTATTTTGCAACATGCAAATGCAGAAATCGCCAGACAGGCCCAAAAATACAGCGGCCACTAGAATGTTTCCCCAACGACAAAAGACGAACTGAAAGCTTTATTTGGTGTTTTAATCCTTTCTGCCGCAAAAAAAAAGATAATCATTTGTCAGCAAGGCATATGTTTGATAGCACTATTTCCGGCACGTTTTATAGATCATGTATGAATTGTGATCGTTTTTTGTACCTGCTGAACTGTATTAGATGCGATAATAGAGAAACAAGAGAAGAGAGAAAGGTAAATGATCCTTTTACACACATTCGAGAAATTTGGGAAATTTTTATTGACACATGTAGAAATTCATATACTCCAACTTCATACGTCACCATTGATGAACAGCTTTTGGCATTACGAGGACGCTGTCCTTTTAGGATGTATATTCCTAACAAGCCCGCGAAGTATGGGATAAAAATTGTTATGGTATGGGATTCCGCCACCAAGTATATGTCAGACGCAAGTCCTTACTTGGGAAAAAAAACAGAGAGCAATGGTTTGTCTCTAGCCGAATTTTATGTAAAAGAGTTAACGAAATCAATTCATGGTACAAATCGCAACGTTACCATGGACAATTGGTTCACCTCGGTTTCCCTTGCTGACCAGTTGCTACAAAATCCTTACAAATTAACTATGATAGGAACTATACGCAAAAATAAAAAAGAGATACCCAAGGAGTTCTTGGATGGAAATAGTCGAAACGCAAATACGTCAATGTTTTGTTTCGATCAACAAAAGACATTATTATCTTACATGCCAAAGAAAAACAAATTAGTTTTGCTACTTTCAACTATGCATGAGAAGGCAGAGATCGTAGAAGAAACCGGTAAGCCAACAATAATTCATAACTATAATGAGACCAAATCAGGTGTGGACTCCTTTGACCAAATGTGTTCAAATATGAGTTCGAGCAGAAAAACACAGAGATGGCCATTATGTGTGTTGTATGGAATGATAAATATGGCCAGCATAAACTCTTATGTTATTTACACTTTTAATACGTTAAAAAAAGGCGAAAAACCTATTTCAAGATATCAATACATGGTTGGTTTAAGTCTTTGCCTTGCCAAACCATGGATGCAGTATAGATATAACAGCAAAACTTTACGTCGATATCTTTGGCAAGACATAGCTCAAATCCTCGGTATAACAAAAGAAAACGTTGTGAACACACCCCAAGACAAGAAGAGGAAGACCTGTATCTACTGTCCAAGCAAAAAAAGGCGCATGACCACTAATTATTGTATGGAGTGCAAAAATCCAATTTGCGGCGAACACCGAGGAGATATTTGCACCGTATGATGTGAAAAATAATAAAATATGTTGGTTTTATAATTTTAAACGTTTGTTCTGATAATGAAGAACGTTATCTTTTTTTTTGTATTTTTTTAAAATAAAGTTTGATAAGGCAATTTTGTTTTTTTTTATTGCGTTGTAAAATTTACGATAGTCCCGTAATTACGTTTGGCAAACACAGTCCCGTATTCTAGGGTTAACTAACAACAAACCGGCTTTAAATCATATTCCAAATTCAAAGAGAGATAAATTCTAAGCAAATCACCTGTACCTTTCGAATATTTAATGCAAAATTTGTTTTTCCAGTTTTTCGTTTTCTCAGTAATTCAATCCTTCGGATTGATCTACAGGAATGAATTCGTAAGGTTGGGCTTTACTGGAACCGAAAGTTCACTTATATTAACTACAAATGGAAGTCTCTCGATGCTATGTGGTTTAGTAAATGGTTACCTATTGAAGAAATTCAGCGTCAGAAAGATATCCATTTTTTCTGCTACACTCACAGTCTGCGGCTTAATTATGACAGCATTTTCTACGAGATTCACACATTTTATGGTCTCGTATGGAATAGTAACAGGTTAGTTTTCGTAATTACCGCATTAACAATATTTGTGTATTATAAACTCAGCCGCTTAAATTTGGAAGCAAAATTTCCAAATTATCTGTCTGTCTCCTGCTCTACTTATAATTTCATACATATTTAATCCGATTATTTTCGACCTCTTTTTTATGACACATAGGTATTTGGAAATTTTAAACCCACTCATTTCTACCCGTTTCTCCCTTCGCACTTCCTCATGCAATTCAACAAGAATGTTGGCAGAAGAGTGGTTAGTAAAGATAAAGATAAAGATAAAGATAAAGATAAAGATAAAGATAAAGATAAAGATAAAGATAAAGATAAAGATAAAGATAAAGATAAAGATAAAGATAAAGATAAAGATAAAGATAAAGATAAAGATAAAGATAAAGATAAAGATAAAGATAAAGATAAAGATAAAGATAAAGATAAAGATAAAGATAAAGATAAAGATAAAGATAAAGATAAAGATAAAGATAAAGATAAAGATAAAGATAAAGATAAAGATAAAGATAAAGATAAAGATAAAGATAAAGATAAAGATAAAGATAAAGATAAAGATAAAGATAAAGATAAAGATAAAGATAAAGATAAAGATAAAGATAAAGATAAAGATAAAGATAAAGATAAAGATAAAGATAAAGATAAAGATAAAGATAAAGATAAAGATAAAGATAAAGATAAAGATAAAGATAAAGATAAAGATAAAGATAAAGATAAAGATAAAGATAAAGATAAAGATAAAGATAAAGATAAAGATAAAGATAAAGATAAAGATAAAGATAAAGATAAAGATAAAGATAAAGATAAAGATAAAGATAAAGATAAAGATAAAGATAAAGATAAAGATAAAGATAAAGATAAAGATAAAGATAAAGATAAAGATAAAGATAAAGATAAAGATAAAGATAAAGATAAAGATAAAGATAAAGATAAAGATAAAGATAAAGATAAAGATAAAGATAAAGATAAAGATAAAGATAAAGATAAAGATAAAGATAAAGATAAAGATAAAGATAAAGATAAAGATAAAGATAAAGATAAAGATAAAGATAAAGATAAAGATAAAGATAAAGATAAAGATAAAGATAAAGATAAAGATAAAGATAAAGATAAAGATAAAGATAAAGATAAAGATAAAGATAAAGATAAAGATAAAGATAAAGATAAAGATAAAGATAAAGATAAAGATAAAGATAAAGATAAAGATAAAGATAAAGATAAAGATAAAGATAAAGATAAAGATAAAGATAAAGATAAAGATAAAGATAAAGATAAAGATAAAGATAAAGATAAAGATAAAGATAAAGATAAAGATAAAGATAAAGATAAAGATAAAGATAAAGATAAAGATAAAGATAAAGATAAAGATAAAGATAAAGATAAAGATAAAGATAAAGATAAAGATAAAGATAAAGATAAAGATAAAGATAAAGATAAAGATAAAGATAAAGATAAAGATAAAGATAAAGATAAAGATAAAGATAAAGATAAAGATAAAGATAAAGATAAAGATAAAGATAAAGATAAAGATAAAGATAAAGATAAAGATAAAGATAAAGATAAAGATAAAGATAAAGATAAAGATAAAGATAAAGATAAAGATAAAGATAAAGATAAAGATAAAGATAAAGATAAAGATAAAGATAAAGATAAAGATAAAGATAAAGATAAAGATAAAGATAAAGATAAAGATAAAGATAAAGATAAAGATAAAGATAAAGATAAAGATAAAGATAAAGATAAAGATAAAGATAAAGATAAAGATAAAGATAAAGATAAAGATAAAGATAAAGATAAAGATAAAGATAAAGATAAAGATAAAGATAAAGATAAAGATAAAGATAAAGATAAAGATAAAGATAAAGATAAAGATAAAGATAAAGATAAAGATAAAGATAAAGATAAAGATAAAGATAAAGATAAAGATAAAGATAAAGATAAAGATAAAGATAAAGATAAAGATAAAGATAAAGATAAAGATAAAGATAAAGATAAAGATAAAGATAAAGATAAAGATAAAGATAAAGATAAAGATAAAGATAAAGATAAAGATAAAGATAAAGATAAAGATAAAGATAAAGATAAAGATAAAGATAAAGATAAAGATAAAGATAAAGATAAAGATAAAGATAAAGATAAAGATAAAGATAAAGATAAAGATAAAGATAAAGATAAAGATAAAGATAAAGATAAAGATAAAGATAAAGATAAAGATAAAGATAAAGATAAAGATAAAGATAAAGATAAAGATAAAGATAAAGATAAAGATAAAGATAAAGATAAAGATAAAGATAAAGATAAAGATAAAGATAAAGATAAAGATAAAGATAAAGATAAAGATAAAGATAAAGATAAAGATAAAGATAAAGATAAAGATAAAGATAAAGATAAAGATAAAGATAAAGATAAAGATAAAGATAAAGATAAAGATAAAGATAAAGATAAAGATAAAGATAAAGATAAAGATAAAGATAAAGATAAAGATAAAGATAAAGATAAAGATAAAGATAAAGATAAAGATAAAGATAAAGATAAAGATAAAGATAAAGATAAAGATAAAGATAAAGATAAAGATAAAGATAAAGATAAAGATAAAGATAAAGATAAAGATAAAGATAAAGATAAAGATAAAGATAAAGATAAAGATAAAGATAAAGATAAAGATAAAGATAAAGATAAAGATAAAGATAAAGATAAAGATAAAGATAAAGATAAAGATAAAGATAAAGATAAAGATAAAGATAAAGATAAAGATAAAGATAAAGATAAAGATAAAGATAAAGATAAAGATAAAGATAAATTATTCGCCATCCATTTGCAGTTAAAACATAATATAGTTTAGTTCTGATATTAGCATCAACACACTTCTTCTGTACGAAATAGAGTAGTTACAAGGCCCTACGGCCGTTCGGTCAGTAGTATGTTCTTTGCTCAAGTGGAAGAGCTTTAGAAGAATTTATACTCGGAGGACGGTCAGTCAGTTAACGTTCTTCGGGCCGAGCATGTACTTTATTTTTACAATTGTCTTTATAATAGGCACTAGGAGTTTTGTTCGGTTCAGTTTAATAATGCCACAATTACAAAATTTGTTTAATAAACTAAATTTGCATTTTTATTATAAAATTTAATAATCTCTAAGCTTTCCAGTATATTTAATTTTATGCCTGTATTTTCTAAATGAACAATTTGAAAATCTTGAAAGTAGAAAGTGAAATCTTCAACAATACGTTTTTCAAATGATCTTTCGTTTCACCAACATATATCTTAACTGCATTCACACGCTAACTTATAGACTCCCCATTTCTTATTTTTATATGTCCTATCTTTATTGTTTTTGATATATTTGGATAAGTTATTACATCACAGCAAATAATAAAGACAGAACTATATAACTATATAACTATATAACTATATAACTATATAACTATATAACTATATAACTATATAACTATATAACTATATAACTATATAACTATATAACTATATAACTATATAACTATATAACTACATAACTATATAACTATATAACTATATAACTATATAACTATATAACTATATAACTATATAACTATATAACTATATAACTACATAACTGTATAATTATATAACTATATAACTATATAACTATACAGCTATATAACTATATAACTACATAACTACATAACTAAATAATTATGTAACTATTGATAATTAATTGACTTAACTGGATTTGAATAACCTGTAGATGGCTTGCTAAATACCCATGTAACACAGAACTATTAACAATTAAATTTAATTGGTTACATCAAGCAAACAAATTCTGCATTTAAGTTGCTAAAAGCAAATATAACTTTAAATATATTAAAATTTAATGTATTTTTGGGAAAACCTGTTTAAGAAAATATCTCAAAATCCTGACTTGATGGACTAGTTTCAGAACTAGGTCTCAAAAACACATAATATTCGCGTGACCAGTGTAATTTCTGTTTTTAATAATAAAAAATTCATGTATTTTTAGCCATTGGTGTTGGAATGTCAATGTCTTCATATTCATTAGCTATAAACTTGTATTTCGAACAGAAAAGAAGCAAAGCAATTGGTGCCGCAATAACAATCAGCGGAACGGGAGTAATTGTATTTCCTCAACTCGTGTCATTTCTACTAGCAAATTATAGCATACGAGATACAATGCTTATCATTAGTGCACTGTACGCAAATACTATAGCTTTTGCCTTATTACTACAACCCGTAGAATGGCACAGAAAAGTATTAAAAATTACAAGTGGAAAAGAAGAATCAGATGAAGATGACGGTCTATTTACACAAAGTATGAAATGTAAAGGCTGTGCCAGAAAGTTTTGTATAGATTTTGTGTTTATGAAGAAAGTTATGAAAATTTGTTTGATATTCTGAAAACGGTTAAAATTCTAAACGACTCACAACCTGCATACTAAATTAATCCATAAACATGCTGTACTGATCAAATTAGAAATTTTGCAATTTATTTGATCTTTTGAAAATTTTGAATTAAAATCATTAATAGCTCATAACAGGCATAGTCAGAAAATGGTTTTTGCGTCTGTGAAGAAGCTTATGAAAATTTGTTTGGTGTTCTGAAAACTGCTAAAATCTTTAACGGCTTTATAACATGCATAGAAAGTAAAGTGCAGAGAAGATTTTTAATGTTAATGTCTTTCAAATTGGATGGAGCTTTTACCGAGCGTAATATTGACAACAATCTTCTCTTGCACTGACACAACATGGAATCGTTGAGTGCGCATAAAGAGCAAATCGATTTGAAAATTTTGCAATTTGAAAATTTATTTAATCTTTTGAAAATAATTAAAGTCCTTAATAGCTTATAACGTGCATAGTAATAGAGTTCATCAACATGCTGCATTGATATTTATTGAAAATGGCGCACAAACGTGAAGAAGTATGAAGTGTTAGCAGTAGCTAGCAATAATTTGTTCGAAAAACAACGAATATAAAAACAAAAAAGAAAATAAGTGGTAGCCTAGGGGAACATGTAATAAAAAAATTCCTAAAAGGACAGTAAACACGATTTTTAAAAAATCCCTGCATGTTATTGTGTGACGCCAAAAAAGTAGGAATAAATTCATATACAGTCTAGTGAATTAAGAAGAGAGAGGAATTAGATTAGTATGTAATCGATTCGATGTAATCGAATCCCTGCTACAAAACAGGAGGTACAATGTCAGCTTGGAGGGCAGAAAAAGCATGTGAAGAATACATAAGAACGGCCTCCCTCAAGGAAGCGACCTCTCCTCAATGCTGCTCAATATATACACAATCGACCAACCCACCCCTAGTGATACGAAGCACTTTCTTTATGCCAATGATCTAGCCATCGCAACTCATGGGAAAAATTTGTCAACAGTTGAAGAAAAACTTTAAAATGCCTTATTACAGATGTTAACCTATTGCCAAATTCTTTGAAGCCCAACTCATCGAAGACCCATGTGTGTGCCTTCCATCTGAACTCGAAAGTTGTCAGAGGGGAACTATATATCCAATAGCACGAAACCACTACAGAACACACGGCTCAGCAGAAATATCTTGTTGTCATTCTGGAAAGATCTAATGTACAAATTCCACTGTCAAAAGGCCCAACAAAAAGTATCGACTAGGAACCAACTCCTGAAGAAAATAATGGGAAGTAAATGGGAGTTAACTCCCGTGTGATTAGATCTACAGGTGAAGTACTATGTTTCTCAAAAGCATAGTACGTTTGCCCGGCATGGAATAGATCCGCACATGCTAGGCATATGAACGTTGCCGTTAACGAGACATGCCAACTTATGACTAGTTGTATAAATGCTACACTACTGGGACATCTATACAAAGTGACTGGGCGCAAAGCTCTCGCAGCTCGCTGGCTAGCTCTTGAGCATACCGAAAGATTTAGGCAAACATTCGACAAGTGCCACTCCCTTTATAATGCACCGAAGCTAATAAGGCGATTAAAATCATGAAAAGGTTTCCTGCGCGCAGTCCCTATGGAGCCACTGGACATCTATCATCTACGCCAAGAACTTCCGCCAGGCTGCCGCTTGGATTGAAAAAGTTCAAAAACTATCCAAATGCGACTGCGGAGAAGCACAGAATATGGAACATCGCCTAACCTACAAAAACTGCCCAAACTCCTGCTCCACTGAAGATTTATTCCACTGTCAAAAGGCCCAACAAAAAGTATCGACTAGGAACCAACTCCTGAAGAAACTAATGGGAAGTAAATGGGAGTTAACTCCCGTGTGATTAGATCTACAGGTGAAGTACTATGTTTCTCAAAAGCATAGTACGTTTGCCCGGCATGGAATAGATCCGCACATGCTAGGCATATGAACGTTGCCGTTAACGAGACATGCCAACTTATGACTAGTTGTATAAATGCTACACTACTGGGACATCTATACAAAGTGACTGGGCGCAAAGCTCTCGCAGCTCGCTGGCTAGCTCTTGAGCATACCGAAAGATTTAGGCAAACATTCGACAAGTGCCACTCCCTTTATAATGCACCGAAGCTAATAAGGCGATTAAAATCATGAAAAGGCTTCCTGCGCGCAGTCCCTATGGAGCCACTGGACATCTATCATCTACGCCAAGAACTTCCGCCAGGCTGCCGCTTGGATTGAAAAAGTTCAAAAACTATCCAAATGCGACTGCGGAGAAGCACAGAATATGGAACATCGCCTAACCTACAAAAACTGCCCAAACTCCTGCTCCACTGAAGATTTATGGCTTGCTAAAGATAATGCTTTGGATATGGCCCGATGTTGGGTAGATAGAATGTGAAGTGGATTTGGACACGAAAAAATACAGAGTATGTAAGAAGAGAGAGAGAGTATAAAAATTTACGGAAAGCAGAAATCACCAAAACAAACAATAAAACAAACAAATACAGTCGTAAAGAAGTCGAGATTGCTCTATAACCTGTTGGTGGAAAAATTGATTACTATCTTATTCTTGATAACCAGTCGTATTTTAAATACAACTTTGCTAAATTATAGGGGCTACACGATTAATAAAGAAAATATTTTTAATTTCCAAAAAACAATTTTCATCGAAAAAATTGGTCGCAAAGTTTTAATCTGTCAAGCAATCTGCTAGTACAGATGTCGAGATGAACTTTTCTCTAGAAGACTGCTATTAATACAGAAAATTACATCAACAATTGTTTACAATGAAGATTGTTACCTTTCATGAAAAATCACGCGAAACAAGTATTACTTCGACCAGACCAGACAACGTCCCACTACTCGAGAATAACTCCTGATAAAAATAGAATTCATACAAAGGGAGATGAACACACTGAATATGCTTGAACCTCGCCTCATTGAACGATATTGGGTATTGCTTTAAAATATTTGGAGCAGACATGACAAAATAGCAATTTCATTGATGAACTCTTCTTGTCTCTGGAAAAATGGCAGAAGTACGAGTACCTAATGAGACTTTCCAGAAACTGATGGGTAACATTAAAATAAAAATTAGAATCATTCACCTTTTGATTAATAATATTATTATTGAATTTTTTTTAAATATATATTATTGGAAACCGTACGAAACTTTCTGGCACTCTTCAAAAACATACACTTCTTTAATATCAGGTAATCTGCATAACAAATATATTGTTTAGGAACCCAGAATACCGATAATATAATAACTCCTTACAGTGATACAATAAGCCTGCACGCAAGCATGATTTCTCTAAATATGCAACGTATGTACATTTTAGAATATCTATATTACAGTAACTTTTAATAATACAATTTTTCAGATAGTAAAAACCGGAAAATAACTGCATCAGATGAGTTACCACAACCAAAGAGATGTTTGCATGCTGTATCGAAGATGTTCGATCTGGATTTGCTTAAAGATTTAGTATTTGTAAACATATTATTCGGTTTAGCTATTGAATACTTTTCCGATTTTACTTTCATATGGCTTATACCATTTGTACTTATTGAAATCGGCCTCTCTGTAGAAAAGGCTGCCACTTTTATGTCTTTGTATTCCTTTGCCGATCTTTGCTTCAAATTCCTGGCTCCATATATAGCATCTGCGTTGAAGCAATCAAGTCGGAACATGCTCTTGGCTTCATTAATACTGGTTGTAGTTGTTCGAATGTGTAAGTATCTTTATTCAAAAGTCCCTAGATCAGTGGCGGCTCTTTAATGAGAGCAAGTGAGCAATTGCACCCCCTGGAATTATGAAACAAAACAAACCAAGCGGCGACTAACTGTGAAAATATTTAATCATTATGTATATTATGTATTCATACTTTCATAGTTATTGACGAGGAACGTGGCACCCTAACAACGTACATACACCAATCGTCGTCACAGATATACTGAGCATAGCCCAACTGTTGCTCTGTTAAGACATTAACATTACATTTATGGTGGGGAGAACTGTATTTTGCCGTACTTCAATGTCGTATAATACATAGCGTTGGAGCAACTGAACCAGACTGCTCTCGGGCGTTGTTACAATAATTCCATGTCTTTTTTTAGAGAACAACGCGTTTTTGCGTTAACGTATATTGAAAAAATCGCAGTAAATAATCTTAAACGGCCGATGCCTCAATTATGTTTAGAAAATAAACAATCTGTTAAAGGTAAAGACGTTATAAGAAAATTCAAAATGAATATTTATCAGAAAAATGACTGGATTTGTGGGTGTGAAATTAAAAATACTTTTATGTAAATGGGATTTAAGTAAAACACTTATACTAATTTCCAGTATATATTAGTATAAGTGTTTTACTTAAATCCCATTTACATATAATGGATTTCTAGCAAGTATCGGCCGATTAAATTAAATTTAAAAATACTTTGTTTTGTTTTCCATGTCTTTTGTTTGGTGGTGAACCGTCTTGGTCAAAGAACGGAATAAGAGACTTAATTCATCTTAGTGCTAAAATTACTAAACATGAAAATTTCGAAGGGCATTTAAAAAATATATTTAGTCTAAGAATGTTAGGAAAAAATAACATTCAGAATGTTTTAGATTCATCATATAGAAAAGCAATTCAACAACACAATGATAAGGTAACAAAAAATAGGGTCGTGTTAAATTTAATAATAAATTGCATTAGATTTTGTGGAGCGTTTGAACTGGCACTTCGGGGTCATGATGAACAGCAAACGTCGAATAACAAGGGCATTTTACGGGAATTGATCAATTTTTCGGCAGAATTGGATAAATCGCTCAGAGATCACATCGAAGCAGCACCGGTTTTTAAGGGATTATCAAAAACGATGCAGAATGAGCTGCTTGATGCAATGTTGAACGTGTATCATGAACAAGTTGCCAGTGAAATTAAAGCATCCGGCTTCATATCTGTGATAGCTGATGAAACCACAGATGTGTCCAATCAGTTTCAGTTGGTGGTTGTTTTAAGATATATTGTGAACGCGAGACCGGTCGAAAGATTTTGGAAATTTCTTCTGCCTAGTGGACATGATGCTAATTCTTTATCTGCCTCCATCCTTAACGAAATTAGTTTGCTTGTTGATGACCCAGAAAAACTGATTGCACAGACCTATGATGGGGCAGCAATCATGAGTGGTGCTATTAACGGCGTGCAAAGACATGTCCAAGACCAGTATCCAAGGGCTAATTTTGTACATTGTTATGCACATCAGACAAATCTAATTATGTCACATGCTACATCGAGCAGTAGTAATTGCAGAATTTTTTTGCAAATCTGACGGGATTATGTACATTTTTCTCCACTTCACCACAACGAGCTGCAAGATTGGAAGAATTCCTTCAGAGAAAAAGCTTACCTCGTTCTTCAAAAATAAAATGGAACTTCAATTCTAGGACAGTGAATACAATATATGAGCACCGAGAAAAAATAATTGAAGCTCTAGAACAAATCGAGGGAGAAGCTAGTTTACAAACTACCATTTATCAAGCTAGTGCCAATTTGCGAATTTTAGAGAAGGAAAATTTTATCTATTGGTTAACTTTCTTTCATAAAATTATGCCACATGTGGACATATTGTTTAATCAATTACAAAATGTCAATACAGATGCCTTAAAAATCAAGAATAATTTAGATAATTTTGAACGCGCTATTGGAAAAATTCGAACCGAAATCGCTGACACAGATAATCAGTTGGTTAAACAAAATGACCCAGAACTGACTCCTCGACCATCAAAGCGGCGAAGAGTAACTGATGGTAGCCAAAGAAGGAGGGAAACTATTGAAGTGTGCGATATTATTTTGCTAGAAATAAAAACTAGATTTCGTTATACAGGGCACTTAATATTAGCAAACTTAATTGCTTTTAAACAGTTCTCCTCCTTTCGAAAAAAATTTCCGGAAGATTGCCTTAAAGAAGCAGTAAAATTTTATCCATGCCTTAATGAAAGCAGACTACGAACTAAATTAAGCGTTCTATATTCTAGAGAAGAATTTAGGCAAAATATAGAAGTCGGTGCTGTAGGTCTGCTAGGTCTTCTGCTGGATGGATTTAGCGACACCTTTAATGAAGGTGAAATTCTGTTAATGCAGGGCGTACGTAACCCACGAATCGAATTACACAAGCAGCGTGTTGCTTTTGACTGGTGGCTTACTTCGAGATCGCCCAACGGGTTTTCTCCAAATAACATTACTTAGGGGAACACCCAATTGACTTAGCAATAAGTTGACAATAAATATAACTGAAAGGTGACGTAACAAGTACAGAAACGCAATACTGAGGGGAAATACTTGATTTTGAATGTAAGGAAATTGTGCAAACTTAATGCAATAAAAAAACGATTTTCGAATATAACACCGTACATTAATTAAGGCGGCACTAGAGAACATATAAGCTGATATTCTTGAAGGGCTAATAAATAACATTGAAATTACACAGATTATGAGAAACCGTCTTCAATTTGGTTTTAAAAAGAATGATGAACCAATCTAAGGTCACCGGAGCAATAAAACAAATTATCTGTACGCAGATATATAAAGGCTGATTCATTTTCGGCCCTCACCATGGGGATCTCTCTTATTATTGGAGATAGAGTATAGGTTTAAATTTGGCAAAGTTGTTAAATTTTGTGTTTGTTATAAATCCGTAAATAAAATAGACCTGTGACAAATGACCTTCGTTATTTAAAAAAAAAAACGCGAAAACCCCATTTTCTTCTTTTACCTGTAGCACCGACATTTGGCTTTGAAGAGAAAACATAAAAACACATCCTTGTGGCCATTTCTAAACCTCTATCCAGTGGTGTACTCTAAATTTTTATACGACGTTTTGTTTCTTTCTGGCCATCATCAACTATCTAATTTCTTATAGGCGCCATATTGGATTTAGACATCTTCAGAAAGAGTTTTTTTTTCTGATTTCAACAATGTACCACATGCTGACTATAGTTTTTGACATTAGGTTTTATTTGAAAGAATAAATTATAAGATTAAATAAGGTAGCCATGGAATTTCAATCTGTCAAACATTTCATTTATTGTTCATTAATAATACAAAAATGTCATGCACTAACGAAGAGAAACGAGATATGATAAGTATTTTTTATTCTTCGAACCGAAATTCAACAGTAGCGAGTACAAGATATCTACAATTATATCCAGAACGACAACAGCCTCATCGTACCATTTTTCTAGATCTCGACAGAAATTTGGTCGAGAATGGATCGTTTACTAAGCCGCGTAATGGTCAAGACAACAGGAATTTAAATGAAAATCGACAAGATATTTTACAAATGGTAAATTAAAAGCGTGTTTTCAAATTTCATGTTAATCTTGTATTTTTATAGATAAATAATAATCCATCAATTTCTACACGCAAAGTAGCGTCAGAATTAAATTTGTGCCTGTCCAGAGTTTGGAGAACTTTACATAAAAGTAGGTTTAAACCATACAGGATCCATGTTAGTCACTCTTTACTGCCTGGAGATAATTTGAGAAGGCTAGAATATTGTAATTGGTTAATGGGAAGGATAGAAAATGACGAAAATTTTTTAAGCAAAATCATCTGGTCAGATGAAACAAAATTTACAAATTCTGGAATGTTCAACAGAAATACGGAGCACAGGGAAACAGGGCTAGAAGACCACAACATCGTTTTGGAATAAACGTTTGGATGGGTATTTTGGCAAATCGTCTCTTAGGACCAGTTATGAATGAAGAACATTTAAATGGAGAAAGATATTTAAACATTTTACGTACATACGTATCTGACTATCTTGACGACAATATCCCATTAAATCAATTACAATATTTATGGTGGCAACAAGACGGCGCACCAGCACACAATGCAGCTGTTGCTAGAAATTTCTTAAATCAAGAGTTTGCAAACCGTTGGATTGGAAATAGGGGAGTTGTTGAATGGCCTGCGAGATCACCTGATTTAAGTCTGCTAGATTTTTTTATGGGGATATGTTAAAAATAATATTTATAAAGTAGATGCGCCACAAAACATTGAAGAATTACGAGACAGACTTCAGAATGCCTTCGATGCAGTTCCTAGAAGAACTATACAAAGGGCAGTACAAAATGCCAGAAGGCGTGCCCAATTGTGCATTACCGAAGATGGCCAGATAATTGAACATTTACTGTAATTGTTTATTGTTTACTTTTCTATGTATTTTTATTAATGTTTTTGTTATCTTGTACTCGCTACTGTTGAATTTCGTTTCGAAGAATAAAAAATACTTATCATATCTCGTTTCTCTTCGTTAGCGTATGACATTTTGTATTATTTTGTATTATTAATGAACAATAAATGAAATGTTTGACAGATTGAAATTCCAAAGGCTACCTTATTTAATCTTATAATTTATTCTTTCAAGTAAAACCTAATGTCAAAAACTATAGTCAGCCTGTGGTACATGGTTAACATCAGAAAAAAAAACTCTTTCTGAAGATATCTAAATCCAATATGGCGCCTATAAGAAATTAGATAGTTGATGATGGCCAGAAAGAAACGAAACGTCGTATAAAAATTTAGAGTAAACCACTGGATAGAGGTTTAGAAATGGCCACAAGGATGTGTCTTTATTTTTTCTCTACAAGGCCAAATATCGGTGCTACAGGTAAAAGAAGAAAATGGGGTTTTCACGTTTTTTTTTTAAATAACGAAGGTCATTTGTCACAGGTCTATTTTCTTTATGGATTTATAACAAACACAAAATTTAACAACTTTGCAAAATTTAAACCTATACTCTATCTCCAATAATAAGAAAGATCCCCATGGTGAGGGCCGAAAATTAATCAGCCTGTATACAGCAATTCCAATACGTAGAAAAAAGACTAGAAAAGATGTAGAAACAGTAGAAGAGCGTGTAAAAAGAGATTTAAACCTAACCAGAAGAAAAATCAAGTACCTACGTGAGAATATGTGAAATTAATAAAAGAGAAGACAAAGCATAAATAAAAATTGAGGAAAAACAAAAAACAATGAAAAAATATAAATTTAAAAAAGATATAAAACCTCTTACTACATTATTATTAGTATCCTAAATACGTATTTCGACAACTAAGTTGTCATCCTCAGTAATAAAAATTACCATGTTGAACATGGATGTCTTGTAAAGAGTTTCGCGTTTGTGTTACCTTTATTGTGCCTCATATTCAAGACTAATTATCTTTTCCTACTGAGAATGACTACTTAGTTGTTGAAATACGTATTTAGTCTTCTAAACTGTTTCACGAGTTTTTATCTTAGCTTTACTGTGCTTCATGTTCAACAGGTGAGAATGACTACTTAGAATGACTACTTAGTTGTTGAAATACGTATTTCGTCTTCTAAACTGTTTCACGAGTTTTTGTCTTAGCTTTACTGAACACTGATTTTGTTTCCTACTTAGGATGACAACTTAGTTTTATTAATGTGGCAAGAGGTTGTATACCTTCTTTTTTAATTTTTACTTAGCCACACTCTCCAAAGAAAGACTTTTGATGAAAAAGTAGCTTAAAATATACACAATAAAGATATAATTCTTATTTCAGGTACAAAAGAATAATTAAAAGCAAGAGAATAAACAAAAAAGGCAAACATGGAAGTGTATAAAATAGCAATAAATTAGATTTCGCAAAAAAGGAGTTAATTTTATTAAGAAAATGAACAATTTACATCAGCGTGGTTACGATCACAATAATTCTAGAGTAGAAGCTTAAATTAATTTAATCGGTATTTCATAGCCTTCTTCATTTCTTCATAGACATCTTCCGTAGCAAAAGACTTCGAAATACTAATTTAACCCCTTCACATCCAGGTGCATTTTAAAAAGACACTCTGACATACCAGACAAAAAAGAATAAAAAATTGTGAATTATGATTACATGATGGCTTACATCTTTAAGTTAAATTATTTTATAAAACTCAAAAACAAAATAGCGGCATGCATTTATATTTTAGGCTTATACCAGTATATCCACCATGTGGATAATAGTGCCATAACATATTATCCGCATTTGGATAATAGTGCTATACCGTAATATCCACATTTGGATATACATGTAAAATTAATTTCACGATATATGTTTTGAAAGTAAGTACTTTATTCGCATGAAAAAATATTTTTAGCATTGATAAACTGTTAAAATAATAATGTTTATTTGTGGTATTCTTGAAAGTGTTCCACACAACATAGCCCTGGCTTATCTGGACACTCGATACAAATATTCCTTGTGAGTTTTCTTTGGTTATGTCTTCGGCAAATAACGCAAATTTTTCGCAATGCCCGCTTTTTTCAATCTACCTTTGGCAAATGAACCATAACATGTTCATTTCCTTTTGAAGTCGAAGGACGATTATCCCTTGAAGAAGCATCCGTCATGTTGCGATAACCTTCACTGTATTTATGCAGAATACAATAACAACACAATTTTATGTAATCATACATTGGAATATGAAAATCGTTTTTTGCATTACAATATAAAACCTTAGAGTTTAGAAGCATCTGTAACATTAGTTGAAAGCCCACTTTTGTAAACCAAGTGTAGCTTTTTCGTAAAGAATTGTATGGTTCCAAATCTTGATCAACGGCGTCAACAGAACCCATATTCTGATTATAAAATTCAATATGGGCAGGTTTTTTAAACTGAACTAACTTGCCGCCTACCATGTAACGTGATTTTTCGCAAAACCCTGCAGTATGCTTACTTGTCAACAAGTAAACGTCCTTCTTGTCTTTATACCTAACAAGCAGTTGCATGTCTTTCCGCACAAAGCATGATTGGTACCTTTCCAATGGAATTCTAGTTAACTGAGCAGGAACTCCACGATTGCTTCTTATAGTTCCAGTCAAATAGGTTCCTTGAGTCAGTAGAAATTGCGAAAGCCGCACGGAAGTATACCAATTGTCAAAAATAATTTCTCGGACACTATTCAGTACGGTTTGGGCTAAATGCACGACCATTCTTTCGGTCGTCGAAAGGTTTTCGGTGCCTTGAATATGAGATACATCGAAATTGTCTTTTCCTATGTACAAACAGAAGTTCCAAGTATATCCTCGCAAATGTGGAGCGCTTGGGCACATTGCAAAAAGTTTTATGCCAAATCTACTTCTTTTTGTTTTAATAAATTGGCGAAAGTGCAATCTGCCTTTGTAAAGCATCAAATGTTCATCGATAGCAGACACTGGTCCTGGGTCAACTAACGTCATGCAGTTCTCTTTGAGCATAGCCATGTAAACTCCAAGTCTGGTCATTGGAGCATTTTTTCTTGCTGCTTCGGGCGGAGAAAACCGAATGAACTTAAGTATAGAAAGGTATCTGTTTCGACTCATAATAGACTTATTGAAAACTTTTGGCCCAGCGCACAAAATGTTACTACTCCAGTAATCTGTAATGCGAGGGCACTTTACTAATCCAGTAAGAAAATGAAGTGCGAGGAAATCATACATCTCCTCTTTTTCGAGAATCTTCCACTGAACGCCATAAACTGTTAATGTATTTGTATTTTGTTGAAAATACATTTCAGCTCTTCTGTTTGTCCACTTACATAATTTTGCTACGATATTTGGGCTTACAAAACATTCAAAAGAATTGACTGGATCTTTGCATTCTTCAGAATCAATGGCAGGGTGAAAATCATATTCAGAAGAAAAATTTAGTAATGGTCCAGGAACTTGATCGGAATAAGGATCACTTAAAACTTCCCAATCGTCCATGGTCACGTTCTCACCAAATTCGTCATCATCGGATTCTGAATACGTTTCATCTGTGTCACTATTTATTGAATTATCACTCAATACGTACTCCGGATCATCACTACTATCTGTAGAAAAATCCTGGTCATTCATCAAATTTAGGATTTTACAATACAACAGCGTAAGTCGAAAAAACACTCAAAAATATCATAAAACACACTTTCCCGCCAAAACTCAATTTAGAGACGTATACGACCGTATACCAGCTTGGTTAACTAGGTACTAATAGTTAAAATATTCCTGCGAAATTATTTTGGTTCTTGAAAAATTTTTGGTGGGGATGGCTTGTGTGCCATACCAGTCGGATAATCTCATTACAGCCTATATACCAGTTCCCTGCTAGATGATATAAGCCCATAATAATGATATCCATATGTGGATATTATGGTACCCAGCGAGCATATTTAAAATATCCACATGTGGAGTACTGGATGTGAAGGGGTTAATTATAAGCAGCGTTAAGAAACCCTAAATTCTGAAATTCTCACGCAGTGTTCTCACGTCCGACAAGTCAAATCGAAAGCGGAACAGTAATCATCCAATATGAAGACCGGAGTGAAGAGAATAGCTTCAATACTATCTCTCGTTTACCATATTATTTGACATTGAAATAGAGTAGTCGCTCCAAATCATTAATGAATATCCCCGTAGTAGCGTAATCGCTCCAGATTTATCAAGAATGTATCAACTCTGAAGGCAGGATCGCAAAGACTACTGCAACACAATTCCTCTGACCATGCATTGACATATCAAAACAATTTCGGTCAATATTGTGACGGTTGAATCGTCTAAAAGTCTGCGCATCTAGGTCGCTTAGCTTACATTTGAATACGTTTAAATCTTTTATAATTTTGATAATCCGATCGATTCTACAAGCATAAACTTGGAAATGTTCAATCCAAAGTGATTTCTAAACTACCACACTAATAGTTCCAGGTCTTTGTCAATATAACGTTTCGTTCTTTGTAAATTCTTTAGGCAGAATAGTTCGTGACGTTGTTATAAGAAGCTTAAATTATCTACTTTATTTGTAAGACTAACTCTATTTTACTTTCTAAACCTAAATATCCTAAATCCCATTCTAACGGTTGAATCGCTTAGATTCGAGGCACACATATATTTAAATACGTTTAAACTCTTGTAATTTTCATAATCCAATATACAGACTGTCCCGTAAAAAACGCCAACATTCATAATTCCGTTATTTATTGTCCGGTTTTATTTAAACAAAAAGTAAATTTAATAGCATCAAAAACACTATAAGATAGCAGTGTTTTATTTGTTTTCAATTGTTTTCATTAATGTCGAACGACAGTCAAGTTTTTTATTTTAAATGGCAACATATATATTTTGGCTATATTCGGATTGTATTTTTTTTTCTGAATTCAACGGTGTATAACATGTTTATTTTTGATAAACGTTTATTGCAAAAAAAAAACTTTATAAATTTCATCTTTGTCTTCCATTATTTATAAATATTCGAATGTGTCATGAAACATTGGAAATGTAAGTATTATAAATATTATTATAAGAAACAAAACACTTTACAATAAATGTTGAAATTGCCCACCACCTTGTTCAACACATATCGTACATCTCCTAATTACTCCAAAGGTCGCATTTAAAAGACAAGCGGCAGGTACTTCTTGACAAGTGTTAATAATTCTTTGTCTTAAAATGTCAACATTTTCTGGAGTTGTTAAATAAACTCGATCTTGTAGATAAGCCCACAACCAAAAATCGAGGGGCGTAAGATCCGGTGAACGCGCAGGCCACTCGATAGGACCGGATGTTCCTATCCACCTATTTCCAAATTGGGTGTTCAACAAATCAGTATTTACTCTGGCGTTGTGCGCGGTAGCCCCATCTTGTTGAAAAAATATTCTATTTAAATTTGCCAAAGGTAATTCATCTAAAAAGTTTTGGAGATTTTCGTGTAATAAAGTGTAGTATTTTTCTTGATTTAAGCAACCATCTATGAAAAATGGCCCAATTAATTGATCACCTAAAATGCCACACCAAACATTTACGTTGAAACGTCTTTGAAAATTATTTTCAATTACAAATCTCGGATTGTCTGCACTCCACTGTCGATGTATGTTTCTATTAAAAATACCGTTGTTGCTAAAAGTGCATTCATCAGACCAAATTATCCTTCTGTAAAAATTCTGGTCTTGTTCTAATGCATTTAAATAAAAACGACAAAACTGGATTCTTCGGCCAGGATCATTTTGTTCTAATGCATGAGCTTTTCGAGCTATGTACGGTTTAAGTTTGTGTTTTCTTAAAATACCATGAACTGTAGTTTTTGATACCCCAATATTATGTGCAATTTCGCGAATCGAAGTTCGTGAATTTTGCTGTACTGCAAGAAGAACATCTAATTCCTTATCTTCGGAGAATTTCCGTTTTTGTGTTTTTGGTTTGGTAAATGATCCATAATTTCTTAAATTCTTTTCAATTCTCTGAATTATTTTCGAACCTGGAACTTCTCTGTCCGGAAAACGAGCACTGTACCGACGAACTGCTTGAAGGCGATTTTTATTACATTCAAAGAACACTTGTAACATGTCCGTTAATTCATTGTTATTCATTTTTAACGAAAATACGCTTTTTGTTGCAGCAAAACGTTCAAACAGGATAATACAGAAAACTTAATAAAGTCAAACTGGCACTTAAGGCACATTGACATAATGCTAGTGGACTGGGCCAAGTCTACTATAATGAAAGATGAAATTTATAAAGTTTTTTTTTTTATTTTTTATTATTAGGAGATGTGCGATATGTGTTAAACAAGGTGGCGGGCAATTTCAACATTTATTGTAAAGTGTTTTGTTTCTTATAATAATATTTATAATACTTACATTTCCAATGTTTCATGACACATTCGAATATTTATAAATAATGGAAGACAAAGATGAAATTTATAAAGGTTTTTTTTGCAATAAACGTTTATCAAAAATAAACATGTTATACATCATTGAATTCAGAAAAAAAATACAATCCGATTATAGCCAAAAATATATATGTTGCCATTTAAAATAAAAAACTTGACTGTCGTTTGACATTAATGAAAACAATTGAAAACAAATAAAACACTGCTATCTTATAGTGTTTTTGATGCTATTAAATTTACTTTTTGTTTAAATAAAACCGGACAATAAATAACGGAATTATGAATGTTGGCGTTTTTTACGGGACAGTCTGTATTCTAAAAGTATAAACTTGGAAATGTTCAACCAAAAGTTTTTTTCTGAACTGCAGCACTAATAGTGGCTAGGTGTTTGTCAATACAACGTTTCGTTCTTTGTGAACTCATTAGATGGACCGGATAGTTCGTAACATTGTTATAAGAAACTTAAATTATTTACCTTATTTGCAAAACTAACTCTATTTGACTTTCTAAACCAAATATAACTTGATAAAGAACACTTTACCTGATAAAAACTTTTACAGAAATTCCAAAGATGTGGAATTCAATGCAATTAAATGAATGCTTTTCAATTTAATAAACCATTTAATTTTTCTCCATTAGTTAACAAACATAAAATAGAACACGTATGAAAAATGGAAAGATGTAATTATATAAAATATGGATCCAAAATATTGTTTGTCAATTACGACGCGAACCGCAAAATTAAGAACCCCCTGAAAATTATATCGTGTTTCGCCAATGAATTCAGAATGTATATAAATAATAAATACCTCTATTTAAGTTACACACACATACCGTATGTTTACATACGTAACAGCTGTCTATGTTATAAAAACTATAACATCCTATATGCTAAGGTACAAATTTTCATACA
Organism: Melolontha melolontha; assembly: GCA_935421215.2. NCBI lineage: Eukaryota > Metazoa > Arthropoda > Insecta > Coleoptera > Scarabaeidae > Melolontha > Melolontha melolontha. The sequence goes on along the minus strand of OW285238.1, from coordinate 164,524,890 downwards.
TTCAAGTGAATTATTAAAAATTAAGACGTGTATTACATTAATTTACAAACTCATTTTAAAAATCATACTAAAAATAATATGTGGACTTTTAGAATTGATATTATTATTATTAACATGTAAGATGTGTGCATTATGGGCATTTAACGTCCTATTTGGAAACAATCTATCTTTAATCGTGGAGTAGAGGATACTTAAAGAGAGATCGACAATAAGGACACTATTTTTTTTTTGTTATCAGTCAACTTTAAGATATCATCTTTTTATGGTAGAGTCGAACGCACAGTGACATGACAATTTTTTTTTAATTTTGGAAAAATATTTTAGATGTATATTCTATATAATTAAATCTTTCCATATTTCATACGATGTCTATTTTCTTCACAGACATCCGGTATAACAGTTTTACTGTGATTTCAGTTCTTGCTTTCATCTCCAACTATACACTACTTTTAATTTTGGCTATGTCAATTGGAACTTTTCGAGGGATGAGATTAACATATTGGCAACTGGTAATTCCCGAATATGTATCTATAGACCATCTAGCAGGAGCCTTGGGTTTACTATTTAGTTTAAACGGAATATTAATGATTATCGGAGGGCCTATACTGGGTATTACGTAGTACACTTTAAAGTACTTCGAACGAATAATATAAATTTCATTACAGGTGTATTGCATGAAAGAACTGGAAGTTATAAGTCGTGCATAATTCTTCTCAACTGTATCACCATCGTTACCGTTATAATGTGGACATCCCAAATACTTTACGAAAAAGTTAAACGGAAGAGGAAACGACAAATTGAGAAAGAAATCAATTTGGATCTTGTAAAATAGAAGAAATAAATTTTAAAATAAAATTGAACTTTGTTAATAAGTTTGTTAAATGCATTTTTAGAATTTAATATTACAATTCTAATAGAAACAATTAAAAACAACAAATTACCTTAATCACATTTTAATGATTTTACATTTTAAATTATAATAAATTTATATTTAAAAAAAAACTCATTTTATAAATGATTATATAAACTAACAACATAACAATGTCCCTCGAAATTTCATTTAAGCATTTAAATCAAGTTGTAAGTTTGTATTTGACACAAAGCATTGTACCTGAATAAATTTTGTGTGTTTCTGCACCAGTCTTAACGAATTTAAAACAAAACTTGATACAGATGCGCCGTCGCTCAAATTTATCATTGAAAAATCGAAAAATCATACAGACACAGCAATGAAAAGTTATTCACCAACAAACAAAATTTCCACTTACCAGCGTGATTAAAATTTCGGGAATTTAAAGGAAATAGTTACAGCGTTTTGAATACTTCGCAAATTATAAACTTCAGTCGGTGAAGAAGTTTATGTGTTGAAATTCACTGATTATGAATAACGAAACCACAGCCCGCTATCTCTTTTAAATCGCGAGATATTCGCGAAAAACGGTTTACATGTCAACAATTTTGAGCGGAAAATTGTTCGCACCGTTGAAAACACGTCAGCGAAGATTTTGAATCGAATTTATCGGGTGATTGAACATTTCGCAATTGCGAAAATTTTGCCGAAATATGACATTTAATCTCCGTATCTTACAATGCCGGACGCGTATTGATATACAACGAGTGGATTTTGAGTGGAAATTCAATATTGAACATTTTTCGAAATTGCGAAAATATCGCTGAAATTATGACATTCAATTTCGGCCATTTCCGAATCTTACACTGCCGGACGTGTATTGATACACAAAATCCATTAATCCAAACCAGAAAGCTATGCCATGCTTACTTTTTGAGTTATAAAGATCGCAAATTTGTTAATCGAAAACCGCAATTTTGTCAAAATAACTACTAAATGCCCTGTTTTATCCTCCTGGTTTGAAGGAAGTTCGGTATGTATCGACCGAAGTATGAGTTGAAATAATGCAATAGTTTTTGAATAACACTAATAAATTTACAAATTTAGTCTTGGAGTTCCGTAAACTTAATACAAATGCAGTATCTGATCTTAATACTAAAGACCGAGAAAACTGGCTAATAAATAATATTTGCTCCTATTTAGATCACTGAGATCTTAGTAGGAGCTGTTAGTTAGATCATTGAGACCTAAGCTAGGACTGTAGTTAACTCGAAGAGATCGTACTTGGAACTGTAGTGAGCTCTAAGAAATCTTGTTTTGAACTGTTTCTTCATTTACTTATTTTTCGGCAAGAAAATTTTGTCCCCACCAGTCACAAGAGAGGGAGAAAACAACGAAATTGATTATAAAGAAATTTCTATACAATTATTTTTACCTTTCTTCCAAGAAAAGGATATGCTGTAGTTTCCAACGTTATCAATGTATTAAAATAAACAATATACGCCGAAAACCCTTAATTATAAAAAAATAAAATAACTCTTAAAATAATAAATATACAATACACAGAAAGTGCGTTAGAGATAACATAATAGTTCGCAGAATCGCATCGAACCAAAACTATTTAACCTATTATAATAATATAATACTTAATCTATAACAGGAAATATGTCAATAAAACTTATTCTATTATACCTTACATTTACAACTACTAAATGGATGGGTTAACAAGAATGTTGTGCCTGTAATAAAATAAATAGTTTTTATGACCGTAGAAAAAGACAATGAATAAAGAAATGAAATACCTGACCAGGCCTAAGGTAATTGACAACATTAAATATATCCGAACTTCAAGAACCTTTTCTATATACACTTTACAATATTTACAATTTAAAACTAGGATTGAATACATTAACATAAATATACCTACATCTGTTTGCTTATGTCTAAATGAAACTAAAAATACAAAATTAAATCTATTTTTCCCGAACATGCCAATATATTTAAATAACTAAACACTTTTCTACTTGCACTAGTGAGGTGACCATGTTAAATTCCATCGAATTAATCTCCACTTGCACTGCAGTTAGATATGATGTCCCTTGAAATTTCATTTAAGCATTTAAATCAAGTTGTAAGTTTGTGTTTGACACAAAGCATTGTACCTGAATAAATTTTGTGTGTTTCTGCGCCAGTCTTAACGAATTTAAAACAAAACTTGATACAGATGCGACCATACCGACACAGCAATGAAAAATTATTCACCAACAAACAAAATTTCCACTTACCATCGTTTTTAAAATTTCAGGAATTTTTTATTACCACCTAGCAGGGACTGAAACCATGAAAAAAATGGGTTCAGGTTCGGGTTCGGGTTAATCAAAATAAAAAGTTCAGGTTCGGGTTCGGTTCAGGGTTCGGGTTCAAAGTTTAAAAAAACTACATGTGTTTTATTAGTAGAAAATTTATTTTTCAAAGAAATTTTCGTTTAATTTTACAATTAATATATTTTTCAAGTTTTCTTCTTTTAAATTTGTTCTTTGTGGGGATAAAATGAATTTCAAGACTGAAAAGGCCCTCTCGACGCTTACTTGCGTAGCAGGTACTGCGAATATAATCTGAGCCGCTTGATACAATAATGGCGTTTCCGTTTTATGTTGCTCCCAAAATATTAAAATGTTTTTTTCTTTTCCCAGTCTTGGATATTTTTCATATATATCAAATTCATTTTTAACTAAATTATCAATTGAAGGGGTGACATTTACATTTGGAGAATTTGATTTATAAAACCTTTCCTTCTTTTTTAGAACTTGTTCGAGCATATCTTCATCATCATCTGAAGAAAAAGATATTGATTCTCTCACAAAATTCTCTTTTTCTCTTTCCATTTGTAAATCTTTCAAAATTTTTATTGTTTTCAAAATATGTTTTTTAGCATTTTCAACATCTTCGGGACTTAGAATGACCTTAAATCTGCTATCTAGATTACTGCTGCAATCAAAAGTGGATTGTTAATAAAGTTGTTTTCTCTCTTTATAATATTTAAATATAATTCTTTTGAAAATGATTTTGTTTTGTCATCTTTTGTTAGCTCCAATTTAAAAGTAAGCCAGATTCTATAAAAATCGCCTAAATTCATCTGTTCTTCTTGTAGTTTCAGCGTTATTTTTTTAACAGGTGCAAAAGCTTCTACGAATTCTTCACAAATATTCCAATTACTATCAGTCATAGTTAATTCAGCATCCAGCAATTCCGAACAAAACTTCTGTATTCCAATAAGGCTTGAACCATGTCATAACTGGAATTCCATCTAGTTTGACAGTCTAGTATGGCTTTTTTAAAGTTTAGCTCCTTAGCTAATGAAGAAATATTTGGTGTTCGCAATTTTTTGCAAATGGCTCTGCATTGATCAAGAATTTTCTTAAAAGGAGGACTAGATCTTGTGTAGAGCACTGCCAACTGTAAACTATGAGCAACACATCTGAAATGAATAATATTTGGGTGTGAATGTTTCTGCTCCTTCCACTTCAATATAAGAAAGCGCATTTGCTTCAGCTGCATCAAATGCATCTTCCATGTCAAAGTTTTCATACTCGTCTTTTAATAATTCAGCAGCTTTGATCATATTTTTTCCGTTATCTGATGTAATTGAATATACTTGCTGCAGTTTTATGTCGTAACAATCAAGAACGCTGATAATAAGATTTTTTATGTAGGCTCCTGTCTGACGATTTTGAGCCTCATGCATGTCCAAAGTTCGTAGTTTTATTTTTCCGTCAAAAATATATTGAATATTTATCCCTACAATAGATCTACCAAGACGAGAAGCAGAATCAATTTTAATTGAAATAATTTTGTTTGATATTTCCAATTTAATTTTGTTTTTTATTTCCGTTGCTTTGTTGTTAACAAGATCACTTATATTATGACTATTTACTTTTAGTGCATTCATAATCGGATCGATTATTTCTTTCATGCCAGAATCTTCGAAGATTGTGAAAGGACGGCCATTAACGGTTACTAATTTTAGGCATGAATCAATGAAACTTTGTTTGCAGGTTTTTATCTTGATAATATTTAAATACTGTTCAAGGGTATTTTCCTCCGCTCTTGCTCTTTTATTGGTGATCTGACTCAATTTAGATGTTGACGATTCATTTTGAGTTTTCTTGAATAGTTCAGGATGCTTCCGTTGTATATGCCGCCCAAGATTTGCCGTATGTTTACCTTTCATTTCATATTTGCATTCTGAGCATAGAGATACATCTTTTCCTGCATCATAAACAAATAAATTTTTCGTAAATTTCGTAAACATCTCTGGGTTAGAAAAATCAAAAAAATTATATAAATTTTTAAATTTGAATGTGAGCACTCACTTTACTAAAAACAATTTAAGAGTTGATTTTAACAACCCACGTTTACTTTAAGAAAGTTAAAATATACTAATACACGGTTTGCGTCGCTACTATTTGCATTGGTTACAAGAAAATGTTTGCCTACTGATTTGTTTAACACAAATATTATGTTTGTACATAGCTCAAACAGAAAAAGGGGATTTCCCATTTTAGTCTAGTTTGTGTGAAGGTTACTGGTTACTTGTTGGCTACAAATGGTCGTTATTTTATTTTGATTTTGTTTGTAATTTTTTTTATGCATGCAAGAAATGTAATGTTTTTTTATTATTCTTCTATTAAATATTTCTCTATTTTTTTATATTTTTGAACCCGAACCTTGCTGAATTTTTGGGTTCAACGGGTGCGGGTTCAAAGTCTTTATAAACAGCGAACCTGAACCCGTTTGGGTTCCGGTTCGGGTTTGGTTTCAGTTCCTCTAGTAAGTAGCAATATAACGGATGTTCAGAAAAATCCGACATCAAATAGATTCTGGACAAAAAACTGTATGTATCAGAATAATTGAAACATACATGAGTAGGTAAACCCCACCAGTTTTGTATAATACAAAGGTATTTTTAATAATATAAAATATTATTAAAAATATGGTGTGAAGAGCACAAATGCAGGTTCACTATTAATATTTTCTGTGAACGTGTCCGAATATATCCTATCCCCAGAGACGTAGATACGTATTTCGCTTTTCTACAAGCTCATCGGTACGCCCCTGCTGGAGAAAGGATATTTCCAGACACATTCACAGAAAAGAACCACCTCGCCCTATCACCGTAATTATCCAGACCGAGCGCAGAAGTAAATTCGGCGCTACCTGTTGTCAGACAGCCGAAGTACCTCGCATACCGTCCACATAATTAATGTGAAGTAACGACGCCCTTCCAAAGGTTAGCACAGCCATGAATTACCTTTGTATTAAAAAACTGTATCTCGTAATTTAGAACTTGATTTATATTAAATTTTAAATGTCAAATGCTGTCTGTCAAAAATTGTCAGAATATGTGATCAAAAATAGTATTATGTATTCTTGTATTTTAAAATAGTATTTAATAACGTATGCAAAGCGTTTATGCTTGAATTGTGTTTTCGAAATAGTCCAAAGATCGATGGACAATGGAAGTACTCCTTCAAGATTGTATAGAAGAATTTCAAGATGAATTTTCAAACCTTTTTTTAAATTATAATACTTTTCAAAAAATGCTCAATAAAATTGTTACAGTTTTGCGACAAACGGGAAGTATAAAACCACAAGAAGGTAGTGGGCGATCACAAGTTCAGATAGAAAAAGTGATGATAGGAAAATAATGACTGATCCTACAAAAACTTCGATACAGACTCTCGCTCAACAAACTGGGCTGCCAGTTGGTTCTTGTCATACAGTTTTAAAAGAAGACATCCATCTACTTCCATATCGTATAACTCCTCAGTATTGATTATCCGCGTGGAGTAGTATTCGGTGAATGGTTTTCAAATAATTTTAATGAACTCCTAGACAAAACTTTTCTTTCGGACGACGCATGGTTTCATGTTAGTGGATCCGTTAACTCACAAAACATGAGAATTGTGGAGTAATTCAAAGCCCAATAGTTTTTATGTTGAAGCTCTTCAACATTTTCAGAAAGTTGGTGTTTGGTGCGCTATAAATAGAAGACGGATTATCGGTCCAATTTTTTTTTAATGATACCTTGACTGGAGAGAGATATCGACAGGAAATACTCTGGCCTTTTCTAAATCAACTTCGTGATGATGAACTAGATTTTGGTTACTTTCAACAAGATGATACTAGAGCTGACACAGCGAGTGAAACAACAGATATGATACGAAAAGTGTTTAGAAATCGTTTGATTAGTTTGAACAGCGAACCTGAATTTCCTCCATCTTACACAGCCTGATTTCTTTCTATGGCCTTTTTTCAAAAATTACATTTATAAAGCACCAGTGCAAAGTTATATAGATCTGCAAGATAGAAGTATACAGAAAATTAATCAAATTAAATATAGTCCCATACTGAAAAATATATTTGACAGTTAAATGCTTGGAAGAAAGTGGTGGAAAATTTCAACGTATTCTATAATTAATAATAATAATTAATTATTCTTACAATACTTGGCTAATAGGACATTTTAATTAAATTTCAAACGATAGTATCGGGTGCAAATTTGTTGCATTTTTCGCGAAATAATGTAAATGTAAATATGCTTTGTAAATATTACGACGCTAATTTAGTCGAATTTTTTTCTGGAAGAAAATTCGCCCTTAATTAGGATTCGAACCCACGTGCATGGTTTGCCGGACCATCGCTCTAACCAATGAGCTATCGAAGGTAGTGATTTCGAATCTTTGTTGGAATGTATGTGTTACAGGAAGGAAACAGAGGATATATATCCTGCCCGCAGTAGGCCGTTGTGCAAATTTGTTTCATTTTTCGCGAAGTAATGTAAATATGCTTTCTATATATTACGACGCTAATTTATTCGAATTTTTTTTTTATTTATTATTTAATTTATTTGGTTTTTCGATAATCAAATTTTGACAACTGTCAGAGTTAAGTAAATTTATTGAAAAGTTGTCTTATTAGTTAGATTATTTATTATCATGTTAGAAATACAACAAAGTTTTATTCGCAGATAGCAAGATGTGTGTCAATGTGACCAACTGCATACTTTACATAAAAATAAAACTCTGAACTTTTACCAATATTAAATTGAACCGATACACTTTTTAATGATTTCCTATTTTTCAAACTAGTAACAAGTCTGGCTTTATCAGTTTTCGAAAGATGCGGCATTTTCAATTTTGAATTGGCAACTATGATATATAATTTGACGTAGAGTTTGAAAGTTAATCAAATATCCTCAAAATTACAACGCTAAAAAATAAAATTGTTGAAAGCTATTTTAGAACTGGTAGATTAGTAAATGGACAGTGGATTTATGCAATTAATCTATGTATACGGGATTTTCGACAACAATTCCTTAATCTTACAATGACGTATGAACAACTGGCTAGTCAAATTCATGGTTGTGTTGACAAACTTTGTGACAGTATTTCATAAATCTGCGAACGGAGCACCTAACAAAAGAACTGCTGATTATATTGAGGATGTTCAACATCGAATGGGAAACTCACCAAAGAAATCCATTGCGAAACTGTCGTATGAAGTTCAGTTATCAGTAGGAACATGCCACACTATTCTTAAAAGAGATTTTAAATTACATCCATACAAAATTCAAACTGTTTATAGACTCGGTCCCATTGATTACGATAGAAGGAACCGAGTACTGCCAGTAACTTGAATAATGACGATGTTCTTAATAAATGTCAGATGACAGATGTCAAATTTCGTCTCTCGAAAAACTTCACTATTCCACAGTGTTCCCAAATTTATATTGAAATCATACACTACTCTATATGAAAATTTAATTCAAGGCATGATACAAATCATTGACATAAATATGGACATACGATTTTTGTTCAAATCCTCCTAGTTACAATTACATGCAAATGGAAATATTTGACAAACTGACATTTGAGTATACAATAACCTACAAAATTGTGTGAGATAAATGCAAGTATGTGTCGTTCTTTCGCATTTTATATCAGACATGTCTTCAAATTTCCATGAATTACTTTAACGCCGGATTTTTCTAAACGCCAGATATATTTTCATGTGATATTTTCTTCCTGGTTTTAATATCATAATTACATTCTCCGTCTTAATAAATATGTTTTATTTTATTTATATTAATCTTTAATTAAACCTATTTTACCACATGTTTTCACATAAACATAACTATATGAGCAAAAATTATTTAGATAAGAGATGGTTAGGATCACTGTCTTTGATAGGTTCAGCTTGTTGTTGCCAAATAAATAAAAAAGTAAATGTATTATATTTGTTATGTTAGCTAAAACAAACTGGCATTTAAATCATGTCGAATAAAACTTCAAATCGAAACTGACATTTAATTAATGTCAAATCAACAGTCAAATCGAAACTGACATCCAGCCAACATGTTGAACCAACAACAGGCTGAACCTATCAAAGACAGTGAGCCTCCCAACCATGGCCATCCCTTATCTAAACAAGTTTTGTTCATATGGTATTTTTCTGTTACACAGCCCATATCGTCTGCGAACTCCAAATCTAAACATTGGCCAAACTTTGTTGTTACAGGTTGGCTTCATATTAAAATTTAGTGAAATCAAGAAACAACCCACATCTTAAGTAATATTAAATATTTTATAAACATAAAGAAACGGTATTTTCTAAACATGTACCAATTTCATATAATTAACATTGAAATAATAAATTGCGCAACTTGATAAGAGTGATTGCTTAAAAACAAGACTTAATCGACTATTATGTTTTAACTTAAGGAATACAACACGATACCATCCACTTCACAAAATTGTGTTTACCAGTGCAATACTTAACAAATAAATTTAAATATAAATTCTCAAGGACATTTATGACTATGCATTATTTGATTTCAAGTTTACGATAATAATAAGACATTAAACCGACTAAATTGAGGTTAATTAAGGCGGACAAACGAAGAAACACAGAAGTCCACTTTCACGAAAAACCGTTTAGTTCGACCTGACGTGTTTGAAGATAGAATGGTATGAAATTCACAGTTGTGCCAAAACAGGTTTATTAAATATTGTTTATTACGCTTAAGACTGTATCGTGTAACTATCTATTTTTCAATTGGTGTTTGTGTAATCTTTAACAACTTTAACAAAACTTATCCATTTTGTGTTATTATGATTGTCTGTGCTTACTATTGTCAGTAATAATAATAATAAGGTATTTGTACTTACGTGTATATGTAAATACTTTCTCTATTTATCTATCGCGCTTCTAAGCGTACGTATCTATATTTGTTTATTCATCATTTGCAAATATATTGTAATTCATTCTTATGTAATTTCTCAGTTCCTGAGTGTACGAAACTCGTATAAAAGCTCGATAAGATAAGATGCTAACAAACATACTTGTGAATCTGCGAAATTGAAAAAAAAATATTTTTCATCATACGTTCAAAGTACGCGTATCTGCTAAGTGAATTGACGATGACGTTTTAATTTTCGATACAAAATTAAATACGATAGATCGACCTCCAAAACATTATCATCGAATACGGCAAATTAATCGCATCTAATAACACTCAACAGATTGAGTCGAAACAATCTGAAGCGATTAAATAGTAGTGAAGTGTAGATGCTGTATTATGGGCGCTAAAGTAAAGAGGAAACTTGTGGCTCCTGATGGGGGATGGGGTTGGGCGGTAGCGGTAGCGTGTACCATACATTTCGTAAGTAATTTGTTTTTTAATTATGTCGACACTATATATAGTGAAAGAACAAATTGTTGACCGAAATTTCACTATAAAGAGTTTTTCACTATATAAAGAGAAAAAAAAATTACAAAATTGAATTATTAGAAAAGATTTTATTAAACATTTGAATGTTTAAATACGGAGCATTTACATACTGTACACATTACATATTGCTGTGTATAGTGGGTTTAATTGAATGATAGTCCACTATTCACCACAATATGTCCAAACTTGAACTCAATCAGCTTTTTCTTTTTATATGAGACTCCTCTTCATCCAGGGTGTCCCGTAAAGGAACGTGGAAATAAATCCAAATTACAAATAATACCAGCGATCTGACATAATATTTTATTTAAAAAAAAATTTTAAAAAACTCTTTACCAAATGTAAAGAATACTACTGCAACATTATACAGAAGCACAGAGGAAAAAGATTGTATGATAATTAACACTCATACAATGAAAACCTCAATTGAAACGCGAGCAAAATTAATCCTAATAGATTGCTTAGAAAACTTTCAATTTCAAAATTTAATTAACCCCCAACTTCAAACGTACACAGATCCAACTGTCAAACGCGTAAATAACTTTCACTCGTGCGCAATAACACAAGCATAAATCTCCCACCAACCTTAACTCAAAATGTTCTAGAATATCGTGACAATAAAAAAAGCTCCCTTATAAAAAATGATAGTTTTCTTCACCATGTATATATTAAACTAAAATAGATATAAATTCATAAATCTAAATCATCAAAATTACAATTAAATTACAATGAAATGCAATAAAATCAAATAGTAACAAAAATTTACTTACGCTAGCGAAAAATTTTCACACACAAAAAATACTAATTAGAGAGATTGCAAGTGAGGTATAAATATTTCAAAATACGAGAAAAAGAAAACTCGTATAACTACGATAATGACTTACTAATGCACAAAACACTAAACAAAAGAAATCCGAAGTTACATTAAATAGAAGATAAAAAAGAAGTTTTTGGTCTCGACACAACTCTCTCACTTGAAACGAAATCAATCTCTAATGGAAATATTGACCGGACATATGATGTACGAATAAATCAAAAATGCAGTGCAGAACGGACGACCTCCCGGAAACTGCACAAGTCAAAACCCTAAATCAAAATTATACAGTCCTCATCTACAAAATATGCCAACAATAAAATTAAATAATTTTCAAAATATAACTATATAAATGGTGATCTAAAAAATAAACATACATAAATAAATTATAAATTTTAAAATTTGTCTTCGGGGAAAAGTTCACTACAATATGTATGTACAGGGCTCGAAATAAAAAGAATACATAATTCAAAATCTGTTCATACATACATATTGCTATGAATAGGGGTTTGTTGATTTTAGTGCGTCACCATCCACAACTAGTTTTCCCAACTAGGTTTCTCAGCCGGAGAATTTTCAAATATGAGACTTCTAACTTCTCGGGTTCCACTCAGGAAAGTCGTGTACAGACTAAAAGTAATTTGGACGCCAGTGAAAAGTTCACAAAAATTTATTTACTTATATATATTTATTAAGCTTGAACAGCAATATTGGTATGAAAATAAAATAAAAGCAGAATAAAATTTAAACTGAATATTTAATACAAAAATAAAAAAATTTAAAAAAATCTATCTTTATAAAGTATAAAGATATTATATTCTACAAAAATACATGAGGTAAAAACATTCACTGTAAAACTGACAGCTAAATGAATGGAAAACTTCCTCTTAATGAATCCGAACAAACTTATCTAAAAATAATCAAGTTTACTATTAATTTCTTCCCCAGAGAACCACACTGTATAATCAAATTCTGATACACGTTCAAAATTAACACGTGTTCAATCGACACGCACAAAAAAAAACCCTTTAAACCTCTCGATCAAACTTTTCAATTATAATATTAACAAAGAAATGTTAATAGTAAGCTTTAATATCTATATTTCTAATTATTAAAACTCTTAATTACAAGCTTGGATACAATAGCAATATACTTATAATTTTAATTTATGTTTTATGATATCATAAAAAATTTATATCTACTTACAAGAAAAAATGTGTGGAGACGAAGAACAAAGAAGGTGCATATTCAATTTAAACATCAAATAACGAGAATAAAACTCTACAACTCTCTAATACATCAATCAAACACTTTATCAATAAAATAACCGAATTAATTCAATATAATCAATTATATTACACCAAGCTACCTTCTAGTTCCAGCTATAAAATTGGTCTCCAAGAAATAATTTACCTCGGTCGCTACATGAGACCGCTCCCGAATAACAAGTTTTTATCTTCGCACATTTATTTTAAAAATTTTGAATATACACTACTATCCAACATAATTGTACATTTATTTTAAATATTTTAAATTATTTTTAGTTAAGAATCCATAGAAATATGTATGTATGCACATTTAAAATTTGTGTAGTCTTGAGAAATTGCTAAATAACACATGTATGTACATACATATTATGTACTAGGAAAAATAATCAGTTATTTTCTTTTGAACATTACTTCTGAAAAATAATTGTTGCTCAACAAAATTCTCGCATTTATTCAAATGCATAAAGATTTGATCAGGTACACTTTCCTGGTCCCTGAGAGTAGTTCGCACAATGTCAAATGCATTTCTAATTTCATTTTCACTAAATTTAGCAGGACATTCCCCGGTTTCAGTTTCTTCTTCATGATCTTCTATACCCTTTATATCGTCAATTATGTCTTGGTCAGTTGGGAGATCTGTCGTGCAAACAGCATTGTCGATTTCTAAGAAATCTTCAAGTAAAAAATCTGCGTCGACGGTAGCAGTTTTTTGTAGAATACCCCAATATTTTCTTAAGGTAGCGAGATCAATTTCGTCTTCTTCTTCCCATTCGTCAATTTTTTCAGTAAAACCTGCTTTAGAAAAACAGTTTTTGATAATTTTCTGAGAAACATTTTCACTCCATACTTTAGCGACTTCGGTTATACACACTTTAAGGGTAATCAATTTGTGGACTGGAAGGTTGTTATCAATCACGTTAACAATTTTGTGGACAATTCTGTTTCGGTAATGATGTTTTATGTTTTTTATAATACCCTGGTCCATAGGTTGCAATTTGGAGGTCGTGTTTGGTGGAACAAAGATTAGTTCAATATTCGTTAATTTTTTACCTACAGTAGCTGGATGTGCAGGACAATTGTCTATAAACATCGCAATTTTTCGCTTTTGGTTTTCATTTTTGTGTCCAGTTCTTTGATCCATCATTCGAAAATCTCAGAAGTCATGCATGCCTTATTATCACTGGCGTAATCTAACTCCAGAGATTTAACTCCATTTAAACAACGGGAATTTTTGCTTTGACCTATCAGCAGTAATTTCAGTTTTTCTGAGCCATTGATGTTTGCTCGAACCATCAGTGTCACCCTTTCTTTACTTGTTTTAACACCAAAACATTTATCACTTTTAAAAGCAAAAGTTTTGTTTGGCAAAAATTCAAAAAACAAACCGGTTTTATCACAATTGAAAACGTTTTTTGGCTCGTACTTTTTCAATACACTTTTTAAAACAGTTTCAGTCCAAATGTCACAGTCCTTCTGACTAACGCTTGCACTCTCGCCGGACACCGTCTTGAAAACAATTGCATTGCGAGTCTTCCAGGCACTCAACCATCCTTCACTAGCTTGAAAATTAACGCAATTAAATTATTTAGCAAATTGTAGAGCCTTATGCTTTATTAAATTTCCCGATATTGGTACGTTTTTATGCGTACGGGCCACTTGAAACCATCGTAAAACTGCTTCATTTACATTCTCGTAAGAATACACCCGTACTCGTTTTCCACTGCTTGTAACATTCGTTTTCTTGATGATACTTTCGCGACTTTTTATTATCAGAGAGACGCAACTTGGAGAAACACCGAATTTTGAAGCAACATCAATTTTTTTGCAGCCTTTATCAACTTCCTCCAAAACTTTAATTTTCTCAGCTAAACTTAAACACACTCGCTTGGACATCTTAACTGATTCTTAAACAAAAACAAACTGAACCTATTTGCGAATGACATATTGCTGTGAATTGTGATTTTAATTGCTTATTTACTTTCAATTCACACTGCAAACTAGATTCCCTGCTATCCTCAGACGGGTCGCCTTCCTTGAGCTCTCGATCTTCAGGGCTACCCTCATAGGGTGTGTGGCACCAGATATATTAAAACAACAGGCATTAGATAAAGAAATAAAACTAGCATCAACGCCACATACATATAATATTCAAAAAAAAAAAAAGAAAAATTCTACCTTATCAAGTATAAGGCAGGATTGTGACTTTATTTCGCCGCAAACTTAGAGGAAAACTTGTGTAAAATATGACTTGTACACTAGATAAAAAAAACCTCTTAAATGAATCCCGAACAAAATTTAAATATAAATATAAACAAAATTTATTAGCTGTCATCAATTACATTACCTCCTCAAATCAAACGTCAAATAGAACTTTTCTCTATTTTTCGCACGCATCCAAAATTGATCATGCGCAAAAATCACGCATGTAACAAATAAGTTTTCCCGCTTTCTAACACATTACAATAATTTATATGAACAAAAAACTATACTCAAAAAAAAAACAGACTGATAAGTTTTCTTAATATCTTCTCTGATTACAAAATATTATAAACTAGAATTATCAAATTTACTGAGCTCCTTATTGTAACACACTTATTTGTAAATACGTAAATATAATATTAAAATATACATACATTCGTTTTTTGTATACGTCACGTCACAAAAACTATTATAAGAGAGACTCCAGATAAGTCATTTAATTTAAATTACAAGTTTAAAATACTCGTAATAACACGTAAATGAATTCTAATCACATCAAAACACTATCAAAAACACACACCGTAATTATCCAAAATTTTTAAATTTGAATAAAATTAAGTTTTATCCAATTTCAAATAACACAACCTATCTGCATAAAAACTACCCAGTCTCTAACGCATGAAGAAGCAGGAAACAGCAAGCTACCCCTACCTAACATAAAAATATAAATCAAAATAGCAACAATATATATATATATATATATATATATATATATATATATATATATATATATATATATTATTACAACTTCCAGCTTGGCGCGAACTACGAACATCAAACAGGCCCCTACATCCTACAGTCATGGACAAAAATACACATTATAATAAATTTTTATATAAAATTTTAAATTTTTATAGTTATGTCCCTGGAATAAAATGTACATACATATAATATTTTTTATATCTTCTATTGTTTCTTTCTTCAGGGAAAAATTCATGGCAATATGTAATCTAGGCCTCGACTACATACATATATAATGGGTTTTCCCCGGGATTCTCACAGAAATCTATTGTACCTGATTTAGCGTTATGAACGCGTTAAGAACCTTTTCAAAACAGTGCGTTATAAAGATGGATTTCATGCTAATGGGAAACCCAAAGTGGCCAAAATCTCAATAAATGTATAAAAATGTATACATGAAATTCCGGCAAATATTTTATTATATAGAGTGATACTATTTTACAGATTCACTATATGCAGGGCTTTTTACATGAAATTTCATTAAAATATTCTAGGGCTTGAAAAAATTTCACTATAAAGAGTTTTTCACTATATAGAGTTTCACTATAAACAGTGTCGACTTTTAAACAAGTGATAAATTTTAAATTAATTTTCATCATTATTGATTAGAATAAATGGAGTTTTGTAGATATCAAACCAATTGAAATCTTAAAAATAATTGTTATCATTATTAATGTTTTAGAGGCTAAAACAAAAGGACATTTGTACAATCCCTTGTGAATTGACTACAATACATTCTGTTGACAGGTTTTAGTGGTCTCTTTAACTGTTACCCCATATTTTCCATAAACCCTCAGCATTTGCGATAAATTGTTACTTTGCATTGTTCTCTCCTTGAATATTCACGTGATTTTAAAACATTAAGTTGCATTTAGACCAAGAGAATTGTCCGGCGATGACAATATTACTAAATTTTTCATCATTTAATTTAAGAAAAATGATTTTTTTAAATTTTTAATACAGATTATTTGCCTCATTTTCTATTTACCAATAACATCTTGCAAAATTTAGAATTCAAACCAATAGGAACAATATTACATTGATTAAATGGTCTCTAGCTTTGAATGCTAATAGTACTGTCGTGAGCAAAAAAAAACGGGACACTGTTTTTGCGTGGGTTTAAATTGTGACTACTTAAGTGGCTACTTTACTCATAATAGTAAGTCAGGAATTGTCAAAAATGTATGTTTCATTGGCATTTATTAAACATTTTTACAATATATACTAATAAAAATTACTAAAAACGATAGAGAAAGAATATAATTAAAATAATTAGTATTTCGTCATTCCACCGTTATTATTTATAACTTCATCTAATCTTGTAGACATTGAAGCGACGATATTTTGTACAACATTTATAGGAATTTGATGCCAAGCATTTTGAACAATCTCCCAAAATTCTTCCTGGGTAACAGCTATATCTCATTAATCCCCATTGAGATTTAGATAAAGACTGTAGGGCGGGAAATATCAAGTTTAAATTTCATTCTCTTGTAACCATTGTGTTACAAGATGAGACAGGATATTGTATTGTTCTTATAGCTTCCTTTATTGTTTTGAAAGGGTTGTGACTAATCTCAGTAACTATTGTTTCGTCTTCCTGCGGATTTGAAATTTTGCTACGTTCGGGACCTATTTTCCGATTTAAATTATCCTCTTCCCTCCATTTTTTATATATTCTTGCGGCTGAACTTTTACCAATATTAAATTGAACCGATCCGATACAGTTCTTAATGATTTTCCAAACTAGTAACAGGTCTGACTTTATCAGTTTTCGAAAAATGCGGTATTTTCAATTTTTAATTAGCCACTATGATAGATAATCTGACGTACAATTTGAAAGTTAATCAAATGTCAAAATTACAATGCTAAGAAATAAGGGAAATTGACATTACGATTTTGACACTGTCCCGATTTTTTTGCTCACGACAGTATTTCCGATAAATTTAAAATTTCATCTAATCAGGACAGTATTAGATGATTTTGACACAAGTTGTCAAATTGTAAATATTTTTTTATAAGAAATAATCTTAACATATACCCCTCGAGCTGTCAATTTTATCACACAAACTGTGGGTAACTATATTTTTCTCAAAATTTTGCTTTTAAGCAAATGTTCTCGACTTAATAATTCATCAAAAATTTAAAATAAATTATTAATCGAACATTTGCTAAGCAAAATTTTCTCTCGAGATATAACCTATGATTAATTATTTAAAAACTTTCAAAAACTCGCGTTTAACTACTTAATGTGTTAGTTCATTTTATATTAATTTTTTTTTTTTGCTTCAAATTGAGTGCCGATTCCTAAAAGTTTAGTTTGAATGTTTGTAATAAATAATGAAATAAAATAAAAAAATTAATTATTCTTTTCTTATTATAGCAAAGTTAGAAGACAATTTTATTTTTTACCAAAAATTTTGTATATGTAATATATTTACTTGTTATTTTAAATATTCAAAACAGAACAATAAATTTTAATATTAAAATTCAAATAGTTGTAATTTTATCAATTTAGATATATCTAATAAACATTAATTTAGAGTATAAATTACTAGTAATAATCCTAGTATAATTTTATTTTACTATCGTCAATGGTCAAAATATTTATTAACACTTAGAGTCAATTAGCAACTTCTTTCGTTACAAATGAAGCAGATATGTGTTACACATACCTGTATCTGCACATATGGATATACACCTCGTATTTTCCAACGTTCATCTCAGCCTTAAGTCTCAATAGACGTCGTCAGTTTGGCTAATGAAATAAAGTTCGATGACCGGCCTTAAAGGTAAGTGGCTAGAACTCACTAGATTATCCGGTGCTACCTGATAGGATAAAATTTGATACTTACCTTTAACGCGAGCCATCGCAATTTACTTCATTAACCAAACTGACGAAGTCTATTGAGACATAAGCACGTGTCTCTGGTTGAAGTGAACGTTGGAAAATACGAGGTGTATATCCATGTGTACAGATACATATTGCTATGAATAGTGATTTGAAAATTTAGCTCGCCACCATCCACAACTAGTTTTCCCAACTAGGTTTCTCAGCCGGTGAATTTTCAAATGTGAGACCTCTAACTTCTCGGGTTCCACTTAGGAAAGTCGTGTTAAAACTAAAAGTAAGTTGAGCGCCAGTGAAATGTTCACAAAAATTTATTTACTTATTTTATTAATTAATTAGCAATAATGGAGTGTCAATTGAAACAAACGCAAGATAAAAATTAAAATGAATATTTAATATAAAAATAAAAAAATATATCTTTATAAAGTATAAAGATTCTGTATTATACAAAAATACATGAGGTATAAACATTAATTGAAAATTGACAGCTAAATGAATGGAAAACATCCTCTAAATGACTCCGATCAAAACTTATCTAAAAATAGTTAATTGACGAAGGAGATACTTGTTGAAACTTCATTATAACGCTAAGAAATAAGTAATTAAACTTCTAGTTTCAAAAATTCTCTTATTGTAAATACCACTACAATATTGTTTTTGTACTCGCTTATCAAAGCCTGTCATTTCACGATTCGATTTGCGTGCGTAAAAAGTCACTTTAAACACGAGTGCGTAAAAGTAAAGTTGGTACTTCCTGGAACTTGATTAATTTAGTGACATTTTAAAATCATAAATCCCTAACCTTAATAATATGCTCTCCGTTCGTTATTTTTCTATGAAAATAAAAGGAAATGAAATAGAAATTGTTATATTTGGAAGGTATGTAATTCAATGTCGGAACAGCAACAAATATTGTTTTTTAAATTTATAGAAAACTAAAAAAAAAATTGTCACAAGTGGGATTCGAACCCACGCCCTCAGAGAGGACCAGAACGCTCGAGAACCCTAATAACGGGCAAGGCAAACCTTGAGTCTGGCGTCTTAGACCGCTCGGCCATCCTGACAGATACTAGTAATATTGTTAAAAATACTTATAAATATAAAAATTTTGAAATTATATTTATATTTTATATAAATATTATTATTTTTTATAGTTCTCGTACAAAAAATATTGTACAAACTTCGTGCGTGAAACATTTCGCGAATTCGTGTCCATAAACTGGTCACTCATTCGCGAAATATGATTTCACGCACTTGGTTCGTAAATAACTATTCGCCATACAATGGCTTCATCACGTAGATGAAATACTGAATATGTACAATACAAGTTTGAATATTTATGTGAAAATTATTGGGGAAATGGTGGTGGAAAAATTTTTACAATCTTAAATTTAGTAGAGGGGAGTTGTTTAAATCTAGTTGGTCATTTAAAACTAATCCTAAACTATTGTATCTATTAATTTCTAAGTTTTCTAACAGGTTAAGTTTTTTACTTTTTTCTTGAATGTGTAAAATTTTGAAATCTATATTAAATCTATGATTGATATCTATACAATGACTTGCGAAAGTTGAATCTGTTTTCTTTTCTTTATGGCTTCTCTCGTGTTCTTTCATCCTAATTTTGAATGTCGTCCCTGTTTGTCCTATGTATACCTTATTACAATCTTCGCATGTTAACTTATATACACCAGAGTTTGATTCTTTGTCTATTTTATCTTTGTTGTTTTTAATAATGTTCTGTATAGTATTGTCTGTTTTAAATTATATATGTTCGTTATTAAGTTTTTTAATGAAAGTACCAATTTTTTTCCGTGATTGAATTATAGGAATTAATTGTCTTGTATTTTAATTTTGGATAAACTAAGGAAAGGGTTTTAGATTTTTGTTGGCTATTTAGGATGTTATTGACAATATTTATAGAGTAACCATTGTTTAATGCGATTGTGTATATTCTATTTAGTTCAAGGTCGAAATTACTTTTGCTCGTAGGTACATGAATTAATCTATATACAATTGATTGGTATGCTGATAATTTGTGTGTTATAGGATGAAAAGAATTAGCGTGTATTGTTGTATCTGTATGTGTTATCAGCATACCAATCAATGGTATATAGATTAATTCATGTACCTATGAGCAAAAGTAATTTCGACCTTGAACTAAATAGAATATACACACTCGCATTAAACAATGGTTACTCTATAAATATTGTCAATAACATCCTAAATAGCCAACAAAAATCTAAAACCATTTCCTTAGTTTATCCAAAATTAAAATACAAGATAATTAATTCCTATAATTCAATCACTTACTTGGGAAAAATTTCGGAAAAAATTGGTACTTTCATTAAAAAACTTAATAACGAACATATATCATTTAAAACAGACAATGCTATACAGAACATTATTAAAAACAACAAAGATAAAATAGACAAAGAATCAAACTCTGGTGTATATATGTTAACATGGGAAGATTGTAATAAGGTATACATAGGACAAACGGGGAGGACATTCAAAATTAGGATGAGAGAACACGAGAGAAGCCATAAAGAAAAGAAAACAGATTCAACTTTCGCAAGTCATTGTATAGATATCAATCATAGATTTAATATAGATTTCAAAATTTTACACATTCAAGAAAAAAGTAAAAAACTTAACCTGTTAGAAAACTTAGAAATTAATAGATACAATAGTTTAGGATTAGCTTTAAATGACCAAATAGATTTAAACAACTCCCCTCTACTAAATTTAAGATTGTAAAAATTTTTCCACCACCATTTCCCCAATAATTTTCACATAACTATTCAAACTTGTATTGTACATATTCAGTATTTCATCCACCTGATGAAGCCATTGTATGGCGAAACAATGTTGTAGTGGTATTTACAATAAAAGAATTTTTGAAACTAGAAGTTTAATTACTTATTTCTTAGCGTTATCTAAAAATAATCAAGTTTAATATTAATTTCTCCCCAGAGAACCACACTCCACGAACAAAACTTACGCATGTGCAAAAGACACGCACAAAAAACCCTGAATCCTCTGAAGAAACTTTCTAATAATAATTTTAACAAATAAATGTTAATAAAAAACTGTATTATCTGTTTTTCTAATAATAAATTCTCTTAATTACAAGCTTGAATACAATATAAATATAGTTATAGTAATTTTATATACTATGACGACGTCATATAATTTTAATTCTACTTACAAGAAAAAAATATGTGGAGACTCTTATGAACAAAGAAGGTGCATAATCAATTTAAACATCAATAATACAACGAGAAATTATCTCTATAAATATCGGGACTTTAATACTTATATAACAAAATCACTTTCAATCAATCAACCCGAATTAATTAAAATATATTTAAATATATTTCACAAAACAAACTTCTAGTTCAAGCTATAAATTTCATCTCCTTTAATTTACCTCGGCCTCTACAACACATGAGAGCGATCCCGAATAACAAGTTTTTCTTTTCGCAAAATTTAAATACATTTTCAATATACAATCTATTCCCAAATAATTGTACATTTTTAAATTAAATTATTTTTAATTAAAAATCCATAGCAATATGTGTGTAATACATATCTGTTACATTTGTAACAAATACGCAATGCGTGCTTAAAGCATTGATATAATCAAATTTCGTTGTTAAAATATCCTTTCCAACATGCTAATTGTCAACAAACACCATATTTTTTATTGTAATGTAATACACTTAATTATATCATGACGATTTCCATTATATTAAATCAAATTAAACTCATTATTTATTGCGAGGCGAGATTTTTATATTATCTACCTAGCTAGTTAGTTATCCTCAGATGAATATTTTTGTATGTTCCTTGCTCCTTGTATGTTCTAACAGAATTTAACTCATTTTTGGTGAAATAAAGTTAAAACAGCAAAATTCTCTAGAATTCTACTGAACTTGGTCAGTATATATCCAAATATGACAGCTATTTGACAGCAAAAGCTTGGCTATTGTTACTTAATTTTTTCAAGGCTAGGTACATATTATAAAAATCTTATGTCGTATTAAGGCGAATATATTTCGTGGATATTTACATAGTTGCAATTAGGCAAAAATGTTAAACTGGTATTCGTTCAGTTTTTAGTATTTTCACTGCTGGCGTCATTCGGACTAATATACATAACCGAATTCAAGAGACTGGGCTTTTCCGGAACTCAAAGTTCGTTTATAGTGAGCGTGAATGGAGGATTATCTATGTTATGCGGTCTAATTAATGGACCTCTACTGAATAAATTCGGGACTAGAAAGGTATCGATATGCTCTGCTATTTTAATAGTGGGCGGCCTATTAATGACAGCATACTCGACTACTTTCATTGAATTCATGATCTTCTATGGAGTCATAACATGTTAGTAAGTTTTTTTTTAAATATATTGTCATCAATCCGATGCATTATTGTTAAATATTATTCTAGTCTACAATACTAACAATGCATAGTACCTAATGTACTTAGCTATGTAACGACCTTCCATGAATGATAACGCATTTGTAAATTAATATTTCTTTCAGGTGACAGTCCTGTTGAATTTTTTGACATATCCGCTTACCTGTATCATGGAACGATACGCGCTTGAACAAAGTTTACGAATTATTTAGATGTTTCATAAAAATGCATGTTCAGTCACAGCTACTTTATGTGCAACCGTTGTATGTTTCTCCAGACATATCGATATCTTCCTTCTAGGGCACATTTCGCATATGCCTGCACCTGCCCCCTGACTAGATTGTGATCCATAAGTGTACCAGGTGCCGGCACCACAATCGCTCGAGCGACTTTTTGCCTGTTCCCTGGTCGGTATAAATATGTTCAGTTTAGAAATAAACATAATCTCAGGTGCCATACTGTCCGCCGGCATTTGAAATATCGGCTCTTCCAGTATAGTTCCTGTGATATCTATATGGCCCTCTACAGCCTTATTAGAACAAGATACGTCATTGGCCTTCAGCTTCAGGATCGCAGCCATCGCCCCCGCCATTACAAGTTCCAGCGGAGGAAGACCCACGATGGCCTCCATGGAGGCTGTTCCCGTGCTGTTCATAGCTCCCGTGATTCCCAACAGAGTCTGTCGCTGGAGAGTCGTGAGGAGACCCACCGACGATGTCCGCTCTGTCCTCCTCCACCAGACAACTGCTCTATAAGTAATCGTTGGTCTTACTACTGCTGTGTACAACCAGTGTACTAC
Source organism: Melolontha melolontha (assembly GCA_935421215.2). Taxonomy (NCBI): domain Eukaryota; kingdom Metazoa; phylum Arthropoda; class Insecta; order Coleoptera; family Scarabaeidae; genus Melolontha; species Melolontha melolontha. The sequence continues at coordinate 164,501,093 of OW285238.1, read as the reverse complement.
ATTTGGTTTTAGTCCCCAAGTCTTGCCAACAGCTCTTCTGCGTCTCCGTCTACTTTTACTAGGTGTCTGCTCCAATTCAGGTTCGCATCAAGTGTTATGATTAGATACTTCACTCCATTGGTTAGTTCTAGCTCTCTTCCAAACAGCCTTACGCTGCCCAGATCATTAATTTCTCATACTGGTAAAGGCTACCAACTTGTTTTTTTTTAGGATTGACAGTTAATCCCTCCTCAAGGCACCATCTTTCCACAATTCGCATGATGCTCGCCACTGTCCCCGGGAATTTCCCCTGGAATACTATTACAATATCATCGGCGAACCCCTGCATCCATATTCCCTGGTCATTTAATGTCCTGAGGAGATTATCCACTACTAGACTAGTAGCGGTGACAATTCGCCTGCTTGAGGACAGCCTTTTGTTGTCCTCATGGAGATCGTTTTGTTTTGAATTTGGGCATGAACTACTCTGCTACGCAGCATATTATGAACCTGAATGTGGTGCTTTTTATTTTTCGATCTCTTAAAGATCGAATAATGGAAGACGTCGACGTGTGTTAATTTAACTCAATTCCTTGTTCCATTCTAATTCTAGTAGTACTAATGTGATCAATGCAGGAGGATCTCTGTCTAAATCCAGTTTACTCTTTTCTTAATCTATGGTTTAATGTGATTCTTATTCTTACTTGAGTTATCCCATAAAATATCTTACTTGCTACGCTAAACATCACGATTCCTCTCCAATTTTCACATAGCATCAAATCCATTTCTACGGTAGCCTTACGACAACGTCATCATGGCTGTCGTTTGCGACTTTATCGTTCAACTAACTAAATCTACCTAAACAAAGGATGCAAAATATTTGCCCTTGTAACATGAGAGCAAAATGAATTGAGGTAGTAGGAGGCTGCGGTTCGTAGATCGTATTTCGTGAATTATATTCACAATATTTTTCTGTCAAACATTTAATGACAGACTGTCAGTGTGTATTATTAATTCTTTCAATACAATTTTTTAAAAGAAAAACAGTATAATCACATTCAGAATGTTTACTCAAGAACAAATGGTGTTCATTTTAGAATGTTACTTTCGTAACGGTCGACGTCTGCCAAACGGCGAATGGTATTATTCAATAGAAATGTGCAAGGAAGAATTCCAACAACGTTTTTCTGAAGTTGTTTTAGTAAATAAGAACTTTTCTCGTGACCTATTGAGAATTATAAATAACTTTCAAACAACTGGGTCTGTAAAAAGACAATGGAAAGGGGGAAGATCTTCTCGAGTTAGGACCCAAAATGTTGTTAATAATGCAAGAAACGCAATTAGAGAACAACCTACAACATCTGTCAGAAGACTGGCACAACAGTTGGATATAAGTTATGGAACCTGCCGCAGTATTCTTAAACGCGATATTGGTATGCATCCTTACAAGGTTCAATTGTATCAAGAACTATTGCCGCCAGATTACGTTCGAAGAGTTGCCTATTGTCGTTTCTTTAATGCAAATCTTAACGACGACGATGGTTTGGATAGAACGTTTTTCACCGACGAAGCGTGGTTTCACCTGAACGGCTACATAAACGCTCAGAATATGCGTATGTGGGCAACAGACAATCCGCATTATTATAGGGAAACAACGTTGCATCCTGTAAAAATAGAGGTTTGGTGTGCCATGTCACGGAGAAGGCTTATTGGTCCGATCTTTTTCGAAGGAACTATAAATGGTGAAAGATATCGCAATAATATACTGGAAACATTCATAAATCAACTGCATGATGACGAGTTACAGTTAGGTTTCTTTCAGCAAGATTCCGCACGACCACACACTGCCCGTGAAACAATAAATTATTTACGTGAATTTTTTTATGAAAGAATTATTAGTGTTGACCGTTTCCCGCCAAGATCGTGTGACTTAACTCCTCTGGATTACTTTTTATTTCCATACTTAAAAAACTCTATTTTTAAAAATCCAGTGCATACAATAGACGATTTACGGAACAATATCGTGCGACAGTGCGAGTTAGTAGACGGATTTATTTTACAAAAGGTTTTTGAAAACATGAAGCGGCGCGTAAATTTATGTTTGAATGACGAGGGACAACAGTTTCAACAATCATTGTAAACTTATCAATAAAATATAAAACATGACATTTGTATGACATTTTATAAATATTTTAAGTTGCAAATTAAATTTGTATCAAGGAGACATTTAAGTGCTGTCAGTAAGATTTATTTACTTTATAATTCACGAAATACGATCAGCAAACCGCAGCCACCTACTACCTCAATTCATTTTGCTCTCATGTTACTTACATCTATTCTGAAGATATCCAAACATATCTAATTCTGACATCTTATATTTTTCATGTTTTTACAGCAATAGGTATGGGAATGGGCACATCATCATATTCCATAGCGCTCAATACTTACTTCGACAAGAAACGAAGTAAAGTAACCGGTTACGTTTTGGCATTATATGGCGTTGGAACGATATTATTCCCTCAACTAGTATCGTACCTCTTAAGTAATTTCACCGTTAAAGATGCTATGCTTATCATTACCGCGATATGTGGAAATACATTGGTTGCCGCTTTTTTATTACAACCAGTCAAATGGCACATGAAAGTCGAATTTATCTCAACTGAAGATAGGGAACCTGAGGAAGAACACACATTGTTTGATGAAAGTATGTAACGACAGGTATTCGGACAGTATACAGCAAAAATATTAATGAAAATATTGGTTGTGTAGAGCCTAAGGATAGTCACGCAAGTAATGGTATGCATATATATGATGATGTTGCTATACATGCAAGCATATGCTCCTTAAATGTTACGAGCATAACTAATAGCCAAAGTAAATATTATTTTTAGACTTACAAATGTTTCTAAATATAAATAAATTTTAATTGTTTTATTTTAGATAGCGATCGCATTATCTCAGAAGAAATATCCCAAAAGAAATCGATTACAAAAAGAATTGTAAATGGAATCGTAGAAATGTTTGATTTAAGTTTGCTCAAAGATTTAGTATTTCTGAACATCTTAATAGGATTATCTATAGATTTCTTCGCAGAATTCAATTACTTAGTTCTTCTTCCATTCATACTTACGGAGACCAATTTGAGTGTTGAGCAAACTGCTACGTTTTTATCAGTCTATGCAGTTGCGGATATATGTTTTAGATTGTTGGCACCCTTCATTGCATCGCTGTTGAAACAACGGAATCGTGTTATGTATGTGATATGCTTGATATTGGTTCTGATTGCTAGAATGTGTAAGTTCTCCAATTATTTTCTAAGCGACTTTTAAAAAAGCGACGCTGAAATAACACAAGTAAACACTGGCGAAATTACTCTTATTCATAATATACAGGGTGAAATGTCACCTGGTCCTAGTGGTGACATCGTGGCCAAGACAATTCCATTTAGAAACCGGGTTTAACAGCAGGATAAATCATATACATGGGAATTATTAAATAATAGCATTTAATTATTAACAACAATAACTACTAAATTGCAGTATGATACACCAGACTGGCATACTGATTCTGACTCTCAGGACCTCTCAGTCTCTAGTATATATATTATCTGTCAGTACTACTAGCCTAGTGACCTGGTTACAAAACCTAAAACTATATGGTGAAAGATGCACTAATTAGGAAGGTCGTGTTGAATAAGTATCACATTGAATGTTTGTAAATAGATTACCTGCTTTAGTTATAATAAGGGTGTTAAAAAGTTGTCCGGAAATTTTACCCATTAATGGTTCTCATTAAGATAAAGACAAAAGTCTTAGTAAATCACCGTCCTAAAATCAGTTGTTTCGGAGATATAAACAATTCCAATATTATTGAATAAAGCGGTTTTTAGTCATTAAATATTCTTTTAATAGGAAAACATACATACAAAAATTAACAAATCAACAAGCGATACTTAAATTAAATGTTGAACGTCCTCCCATGTGCAACATGCTTGACACCTACGCACTAAAGAATTTGGCACTCTTTCGAAGATTCCTGGAGAGTGACGAATTGTCTCACTAGCGTTTTTGTATTCGTCGCTGGAGATTGTCCTATGTCGTTTACAGCTGTGGAATAAATTAACGACTTTAAGTAACCCCAAGCAAAAAAAATCTATCGGATTAAAACCAGGTGATCTAGGTGACCAAGCATTTGGATTCCTCCTTCCTATCCATCTATCATTAAATTCATTATTTAAATAATTACAAACAATGAAATTTGTAAGCGCGCCCCCATACATAAACCACATCGGTAACCTATCCTGAAGAGGTACATCTTCTAATAATATTAGCGAAGTGTTTCGCAGAAATTCCAGATAAATTTCAGCAGTTAAGCGATTAGGAAGAAAAAGCTGGCCCTATCAGTCGATCGTTTAGAATATCAAGCCAAACATTAACAGAAAATCTATACTGACTCCTTGATTCCACAACAGTATGAAAATTTTCGTCCTCCCAAACGTGACTATTATGAAAATTAATAATGCCGTCTGTAGTAAATGCAACTTCATCGCTGAATAAAACTAAAGCAGGAAAGATAGGATTTTCTGCAATTTTCTGCAAAATTATTTCACTGAACACACTTCACGAAACGTAGTTAGGAGCGGTTAGTGCTTGCACTCGTTGAAGGTGATAAGTATACAGTTGTTGCTGGTGTAAAGTCCTCCAAACTTAGAGTGAACGGAGTATAGATCAGTAGATTCGATTTTATATAATGAAATAAATATGCAGAAATTATTTGCAAAACGAGTCGCGCTGGTACAAGTATACCAAACAAGGAAAAGACCGTCACTTGGGCTGAAAGGTTATGGCTGCTGTGTTTTGGGTCTACAGCAGAATTCCTTTTATTGATTATTTTCAAATCAAATGAAACACTATGCATCCCTTTTAGATCATTTTACGTCGACTGTACGAGACCATACAAATGCCCCAAATAAAGAAGAATCGAGTGCATTTTCTACAGAATAATACATGTCTTCAAAAATCCACTGTTTCAACGACCAAAATTCTCGAATTAACCTTAGAACTGCATCCTCATCGAGCTTATTTAGCAGAGTTTGACCTTAGACTTTTTCCTTTTCCCCCAGGCTGAGAACTTGTCTCGGTTACAAGAAATTTGGGTCGAATGAAGAGATAATTCCTGACACTAACACATATTTCGAACAGTTAAATAAAGCTTACTTTTTTGAAGGATTGAGAAGACGTGAACATTGGTGTAATAAACGTAATGAGTTACAATGAGAATGTGTTCAAATAAAGCATTTTTTGCTATAAAGTTTTATGTTTTCTTATCTAGGCTCTCTAATTACTGATACCTCCTTTGTCTATTACATTACATACTTATAAATATAAAACTTATATAGCTGAAATCGATTGAAAGTTCGGTGTGTGCGAAACAACGTCCGATTTGTCCAAAAGAAAGTACCTTTGTTCAAAACAAAGTCCGCTATTTCCAAATGAAAGTTCGCATTGTCAGATCAAGCAAATAAGTCACATATGTACATATATAGATAATTAATTTATTAGAACAAAGACAAATACATTCAAATTTCATATCTTAAGCATCTTGGTATGTCTGTCTGCATGTAATTGAAATAATTCAAACAATTTTCGTTGGATATTTCGGTTACAGCGTTTTCAATAACTATATATAATTCATCTTGAGTGCGTGATTCTGTCCGTTTTATTTTATTTTTCCATTGATTAAATAAATTTTCTATCGGGTTCAAAAAGGGTGAATAAGCAAGAAGATAAACTACCTCATGACTAGTGAACGGACGCAATTTACATAAAACGCAATCGGCAATTGGAATTGTGTATAATGTCGCTCAGTACACCCCGGCGTAATTCAATGAAGTATTTGTTTGACTTACTCGGACACCTGGTCTCGCCGCGATAACAATGGACAAGCCAGCTATTGTATTCGGAGAATATAGTGTTTTTTAAAGTGTTTTCATGAGAGTAGATAGAAGCGGGGTTTTTATAATGTATTTTATTGATTAGTTTATATTTCGTAAGATAAATAAAGTGCTGTGAGTAAGTTTCTTCTTTTCATAGTTTTAACTGTTAATTGCATCGTAATTTTTGTGATAGATCCTGTTTAATATCGTTTGATTGAATCTATTTCTACCATTTATTTCGACGTAAGTGTGCATTGAATTTCGTTCAGTTTTAATAACTTACGCACACATTTTTAGTTTTCATTTATTTAGATCTAGAGCATTGTTTAAGTTACTTTTTCAGACATGATATGAAAGAATGTCGAGAACGGCATTGTAAAACAATGGCGAGTTGGATTGACGGTCATATTGATTGTATGTCCATTGTCAGTGATTCCGAAATTTATTACAAAATCCGTAAAATATCGTCAAAAATTCGTCACTTAGGATCGCAAGCACATCTGAACTCTGTAAAACTTTTATGGCGGCTAATATTCCATTAAATAAACTTAGCAATCCCACTTTAAAAATATTTCTTCAAAAATATACTGGTCGGAATGTTCCTGATGAATCAACTTTACGCAAATATTATGTTTCTAGGTGCTATACGAGAACAGTAGAACGCATTAGAAGCCATCTTTTAAATCAATATATATGGATAAACGCCGACGAAACGGTGGATATGTTAGGACGCTGTGTGGTAAATGTTGTAGCTGGTGTACTACATCCAACTATTCCCTATAACTCATATGTAATAGCAACAAGTGTTATAAATAGAGTTGATGCGGAAACAGTTGCTGAAACCATTAGGGAGAATATGCAAAAAATGCTTCATTCGGACGCCACGTACAAAGAAAAAATAATTTTATTTGTCAGTGATAGTGCTGCGTATATGTTAAAAACAGGCAGACTATTGAAGAAAACATATCCTAATATGCTGCATATTACTTGTGTAGCACATGCTCTCCACAGAATCTGTGAATATATCAGAGACACTTTTCCGGAAGTTGATATAGACATGTATCAGCTTTTAAAAAAGTTTTAAGAAAAGCACCATTGAGAGTAGCTCTTTTCAGGGAAAAATTTCCATCTCTGTCACTGCCTCCCACTCCAGTAATAACTAGATGGGGAACATGGCTGGAAGCTACTAGTTATTATGCTGAGAATTTCGATAGTCTAAAACATATCGTAACACTGCTAAAGGAGGATGCTAGAAGTATTGGTGAGTGCAAGGAACTCACACAAATCCAAAATTTAAAAAATCAGTTCTACTTTCTTCACGAACACTTTGGAAATTGCCAAAACTAATCACTTATTTTGAAAATCGAAATCTCAAATTAAATGACGGATTAATCACATTAGATGAGGCTGTTATTAATTTGAAAAGTATTCCAAGTGACTTCGGAAGTGGCCTTCGGCAAAAGTTTGAAGCAATTCTTAATATAAATCCAGATTTAATTACATTGCAGCAATTATGTATGGAGACAATTCCACAAAATCTAGCGGCTAAATATGAAGAAATAAAAGAATATTTCCAGTATGCACCTATAACCAGTTGCGATGTAGAAAGGACGTTTTCTATTTATAAGGATGTACTTAATTCAAAGAGAACAAAATTGACAGAAGAAAACCTTGAGAAACTATTGCTAGTCAATATTAATACTCCTTTACTCAACTTGAACGACAAAATGAACAAATAAAAATGTTCCAATTATAGAAATAAAATTAAAAACTTTAAAAATACGACTTTTCAACAAATACATATGTATTTCGTAATTTTATAGATCACCACCCGTTTGTTTTCCAATTATATAAATAAAATTAAAACTTTATAAATACAACTTTTCAACAAATAAATATGTATTTCGTAATTTTATAGATCACCACCCGTTCGTTTTCCAATTATATAAACAAAATTAAATATTTTAGAAATACAGCCTTTCGCCAGTACTGCACTGGGTGGTAAGCGTGTCCGTTCTCTACTCATGATCTAGTGCAGCAATCAAAGCCTGTATTTCATTGGCTTTATGAAATGGAACGTTATCCATAATAATAAATACGTGTTCGTTACCATTATCTGCAAATTTCTGAAAAAACATAGTCAGGGAACTGCGAAAATGTATCGCCATTGTAACGTGCATTTTTCTTCTCGAAAATATATACTTTTTGGTTATTCATTGCCGCACAAATTGATATATTTTTACTGCGTATTTGTCTTACTACTTAGTAGCTCAAATACCTGCTGGACTTCGACCATGTTTCACTCGCGAAAAGATTTGAATGCCAGTTCCATCTAAGAAGAACATTCTCTGTGGGTTGGCCATCATTTCCGTAAATTTCATAGCGTATGCATGCTGATTATTTATAACTTCTTGCCAGTTTTTTCGTTCGGGTATCATTGTAATAGTTTTTAATGTGTAATGGAAGTTGCGTAAATATCTGAAAATACAAGATACATTTTGATAACAATATCTATTCGGGCCAAAATAGTTGACAACGCATACCTATCTGTAGTTGTACGGCTAATGCTTTTACAAAATTAGCCATACACTTTGCTTTTAAGTCTTTAATTAAAATTGCGCAGTCTTTATCGACCCAATTGCACAATTCTTCAATTTCGTTATCAGTTAAAATCTTTTTTCTGTGAGCCTTCACTAATTTTTCTATCCTTCCTTATCTTTGGTAGATCTGGACCAATTTTCTCACAGTGTCGTATTTTACAGTGAAAGTGCTACTTATAGACTTCAAAGTTCCTCCCATATCAAGTACATCTATAATCAGTTTTCGTTTTTCCTCGCTTATTTTATCATAAACCATCTTAAATTACGTTTCTACTAAAGTAACAAACAAGCAACTGACAGTTTATTCTCAACGGAATCTCATTTGTTCTCAGCGTACATTGATTTGAACATACGGATTTTCATTTGAAGATAACGTACTTTCTTTCGCACACACAGCACTTTCAACCGATTTCGGCTGTATTTTGTAAAGGAATTAAATTCGTTAAATTTAATTTCAGTTCTTTTATTTATAATGGATTATTTCATACTTTTGTTCATCGCTGCTGCCATTGGAGGTTTTAGAGGCATGCGATTAGTACATTGGTCACTGGTTATACCTGAGTATATAGCTACAGAAAGGCTAGCAGCAGCCTTCGGGTTATTATTTACCCTTAATGGATTATTTCTTTTTGTTGGAGGTCCTATAATAGGTAAATTTTTATTGAATCTTCTAGAAACGCTGTTAACTGTAATTCTTTTTATACGTCACAGGCGCACTACGAGATGTAATAGGAAACTACAAAATATGTATGATGTTACTAAATTCCGCAACACTAGCCACGATTATCATGTGGACACTGGAATGGATACTTAAGAGAATAAAATTACAAAGAAATAGATAGAATAGAAATTATTTTGAAGAGTTATTTTTGTATTATTAATAAATTTATTTTAATTATAGTTGCAGTATTTATTTATAATAAATATACAGAAATATTTTTCTTTGTTTTATAATATTTACGGTACTACAAGTATATGGTATAGTATAAGATTCGGAATATTGAATTTATTTCTCTATTTACCTCTAACGCTTCCAAACCGACGTATCTATTCTTATTAATTTAACATTCGTAATTCATTTTTAATATAATTTTACAATTTGCAAGTCAACGAAAGTAATTAAAAAGCTCGATAAGATAAGATACTAACTAGGATACTTGTGAAATCAAGAGAGAGAATTAATTGACGATGACGTTTTAATTTTCGATACAAATGTAAATACGAAAGATTGAACGAAACATTATCATCAAATACGGCAAATTAATTGCATGTAATAACAGAGTGATTCGAAAAAAAAACTAGAATTATTAAATAGTAGTGAAGTGTAGATGCTGTATTATGGACGCTAAACTAAAGAAGAAACTGATAGCTCCTGACGGGGGATGGGGTTGGGCCATAGCAGTAGCATACACCATACATTTCGTAAGTATTTTTTTTTTATTATTTTAAATAATTTTCGTCATTATGGGTTAGAATAAATTAAGTTTTCTAGATATCATAGCAATCTAAATCTTAAAAACACTTACTATCATTATTGATACTGTTAAAGACTAAAATACTTCATTTTTGCAGTCGCTTGTCAATTTATATATATATATATATATATATATATATATATATATATATAAACATATATATTTTTATATATGTATATAGATAATTAGTTCGTGACCTTAGTATGTTATGGTAGATTCAATTTGTTTTCGAACAGCAGATTTATCACATTATTATTATTTAATCAATTATAATAAATATATTATAATAAAAATATTGAACTAAATCTATTCGAAACTAACGTATATCAATGATGAGCCAAGACGAATAGAAAATAAATATCAGAACATCAGAAAGTTAGAATTATTTCTAAACAAATTTCTCAGCTATATCTTCGGTATTTTTAGCCAGAGAAAACAATAAACAAATTATGGAAAATTATAGAAACCAAAAAGTTAATGCAATAGTAAAAAGTGGAACGTGGTAACAAATTGAATCTACTATATGAAACATGTGTAAAAGCCATATCCACCTGGAATGTGCAGATACCGATATTTCATAGTTTTTACTAATCTTCAGTAAACATTATCCGGGAATAGATACGACTTCCATTTCTATACTGCGTGTATATATACAAATGATGAAAAACTCGATGTAAATGGGAATTAATAACTTAAATTCCCATATTACATGCAATTGCCGCTCTAATTTGTTGTATTAATTTCTACAAATGACAAAATCACATTTGCCTAAGAATGCAGATACAACACGTCGCGGCGTCAACCGTATATATTTATATATTATATGATAAACGTACTGTTAATGAGAATTCATAATTATTGAATTCTCATATTACATGCCATTGCCGCTCTAATCGTTGCATCAATCTCTACACATGACAAAATCGCATTTGTCTAAGAATGTAGCGTAACGTGTCACGGCGCCAACCGTCCAGGTTGTCCGGGTAAATGAAAAAATGTGTGAAAGCCGTATCCATCCGGGATGTGCAGACGTCGACGTTTCATAGTTATTACTAATTGTCAATACACCTTACCCAGAAATAGATACGACTTTCATTTCTATACTGCGTGTATATATACTAATGATGATAAACGTACTGTTAATGAGAATTCATAATTATTGAATTCTCATATTACATGCCATTGCCGCTCTAATCGTTGCATCAATCGCTACACATGACAAAATCGCATTTGTCTAAGAATGTAGCCGCAACGTGTCACGACGTCAACCGTCCAGGTTGTCCGAGAAAATGAAAAAATGTGTGAAAGCCGTATCCATCCAGGATGTGCAGACGTCGACGTTTCATAGTTATTACTAATTATAACAACATAATTTGAAACATACTTGAGTAAGTAAAACCTACCAATTTTGTATAATACAAAAGTATTTTTAATAATATATAATATTATTAAAAATGGTGTGTGTGAAGAACACAATACAAGTTCATATATATTTTTGAATGTATCTTCTCCAAAGACGTAGATACGTATTTCACATTTCTACATTATTATCAATACGCCCCTGTTGGAGAAGAGACACATTCAACAAACATAACTACTTTGCTATCTGGCAGATATTATTAAGACAGAGCGTGAAGGAATATTCAACGCTGTCTATATAATAATCGCAGAACTAGCCGTGGTGTTCCTTATAGTCGGTAACCACCGTATCTATAAAAAACTGTATTATCGTGTCTTCACTACTTGTCGGCGTAAACCGAATACGTATATAACAACATAATTTGAAACATACTTGAGTAAGTAAAACCTACCAATTTTGTATAATACAAAAGTATTTTTAATAATATATAATATTATTAAAAATGGGGTGTGTGAAGAACACAATACAAGTTCATATGTATTTTGTGTTCTTCACACACCCAATTTTAATAATATTATATATTATTAAAAATACTTTTGTATTATACAAAATTGGTAGGTTTTACTTACTCAAGTATGTTTCAAATTATGTTGTTATATACGTATTCGGTTTACGCCGACAAGTAGTGAAGACACGATAATACAGTTTTTTATAGATACGGTGGTTACCGACTATAAGGAACACCACGGCTAGTTCTGCGATTATTATATAGACAGCGTTGAATATTCCTTCACGCTCTGTCTTAATAATATCTGCCAGATAGGAAGGTAGTTATGTTTGTTGAATGTGTCTCTTCTCTAACAGGGGCGTATTGATAATCATGTAGAAATGTGAAATACGTATCTACGTCTTTGGAGAAGATACATTCAAAAATACATATGAACTTGTATTGTGTTCTTCACACACCCCATTTTTAATAATATTATATATTATTAAAAATACTTATGTATTATTACTAATTGTCAATACACCTTACCCAGAAATAGATACGACTTTCATTTCTATACTTATTTCAATAATAATCATGAATTCTCATTAACAGTACGTTTATCATCATTAGTATATATACACGCAGTATAGAAATTAAAGTCGTATCTATTTCTGGGTAAGGTGTATTGACAATTAGTAATAACTATGAAACGTCGACGTCTGCACATCCCGGATGGATACGGCTTTCACACATTTTTTCATATATATATATATAACAATTGATAGATTATTGGAGTTTTTCGGCTTGTACGAGTATATGAAATATTTACAAATATCAAAATGTGTGAAAGCCGTATCCATCCGGGATGTGCAGACGTCGACGTTTCATAGTTATTACTAATTGTCAATACACCTTACCCAGAAATAGATACGACTTTCATTTCTATACTGCGTGTATATATACTAATGATGATAAACGTACTGTTAATGAGAATTCATAATTATTGAATTCTCATATTACATGCCATTGCCGCTCTAATCGTTGCATCAATCTCTACACATGACAAAATCACATTTGTCTAAGAATGTAGCCGCAACGTGTCACGGCATAAATATATATATATATATATATATATATATATATATATATATATATATATATATATATATATATATGTTTAGATAATTTCTTAGCCGTATATTATATATATCAATTGATAAATTCTTGGAGTTTTTCTGCTTTTTATATGAAATATTTACAAATTTTATCAAATTAATATGTAGTTGCGAAGTAAGTTTGAATGTAAACATTACTGTCTGCAAATTACAAAGCAAATCATACGAAATTTTTAATTGACAAATTTTGTCTACGTTAGGACTTGAACCCAAGTCTACGGTTTGCCAGACCGTTGCTTTGCCACGTAAGCAATGATAGACCTTGGTTAAAGCTATTTAGAAATGCATTATAAAGTAACAGTGTTAATGATTCAGATGTCAGTTATTGAAAGTAGATGTCAAGTTTGAAAGCTGAAGTCAGTTTTGAAAGTAGACGTCAGTTTTGAAAGCAGATGTCAGTTATTGAAATCAAATATCAGTTATTGAAGGCAGATATCTGTTTTGAAACCAGATGTCAGTTATGAATGCAGACGTCAGTTATTGAAAGCAGATGTCAGTATTTGAAAGCAGATGTCAGTTTTGAAAGCGTATGTCAGTTCTGAAGGTTTGAAATTGCTAATTATTACTCCATAGCTATATGTGTGTTTGGATAATTTCTTAGCCGTATATTAAATATGTCAATTGCTAAATTCTTGGAGTTTTTCGGCTTTTTATATGAAATATTTGCAAATATTATCAAATTAGTATATAGTTGCGAAGTAAGTGTGAATGTAAGCACTGCTGTCTGCAAATTACAAAGCAAATCATACGAAATTTTTAATTGAAAATTTTGTATACTTTGGGACTTGAACCCAAGTCTACGGTTTGCCGGACCGTTGCTTTACCACTTAAGCAAAAAAAATTCGATATTCGCAAAAGCTATTGTTCCATAGCTTGGTAGATAATATAAAAATCTCCCCTGGTATTAGGACGAATATATTTCGTCGATATTTACATAGTTGCAACTAAACAAAAATGCTAAACTCGTATTCATTCAGTTTTTAGTATCTTCACTGCTGGCGTCTTTCGGACTAATATACAACAAAACCGAATTCAAGAGACTGCGCTTTTCCGGAACTCAAAGTTCGTTCATAGTGAGTGTGAATGGAGGATTTTCAATGTTATGCGGCGTAATAAATGGACCTCTACTGAATAAATTCGGCACTAGAAAAGTATCGATATGCTCTGCTTTTTTAATAGTGGGTGGTCTATTAATGACGGCATATTCGACTACTTTCATTGAATTCATGATCTACTATGGAGTCATAACATGTTAGTAAGTTTTATTTTATTATATTTTCAACAAATCCGATGTATTATAATGAACTATTATTATAATCTACAATGCTAATCTTACCTAGTATCTAATGTACCGACCTATCTAAAGAGCTTTTCATTATTTAACTTCTTTGTCAATGATTTAATAACCTCCATTAATTGTTATGTTCTGGCTTATGCTGACGATTTAAAAAATTTTCATCGAACTGGTGGTCCTCAAGATGTTGCCTTTCTTCAAGAGAATCTGGATCGTGTCACAAATTGGTGCCCTACAAGCAAATTAAATTTGAACATCTACAAATGCTGTTTAATATCTTTCACAAAAAAAAAAACAAATATATTTCTTTCTAATTATTCCGTTGACCGCATCGCAATCAACCGAAAAACGCATGTCGATGATCTTGGAGTTACTTTTGATGAAAAGTTGACCTTTGCTGATCATATTCCCCAAGTCACTAAGTCAGCATATCGATCATTGGGTTTCATTATCCGTACGTGTAAGGATTTCGACAACATAGCTTCACTGAAGTCACATTTTTATGCGCTAGTTGTTAGCTAGTTAGAATATGCTGTTGTCGTGTGGTATCCTATATATGATTGCTATATTAATGCAAATGAATCCATAAGTCTTTTGTCAATATTAGCAGCCATGAATATAAGGTTATGCATCTGCCATAGGTAAAAAAAGTGTCTGGTTCTTTATGTAGCGAACAGTATCTCATTTTTGATAGGATGCATTTGACGATATACGTATTTGAGGTATTAATGGTTATGTGTTTGACACTATAGGTTTGACGAAAAATTTTAAATTTATACATAGACACAAACGATAAAAAAATTCGTTTTGTGTATATTGGGTTATATAACGTGTAGTACTTTTTATTGTCGCACATAGTACATACTTGGGACACATCAGAAATGCTCCCAGCTGATCTACAAGGGCCACAATCTAGCATAGCTCTTGTGGAACAATTGTTCTGTATCTTTTTTGACAGACAGATGATTTTTTCCAACACTCCTTGATTGATGAATATTGTTCAAATACAACTTTTATTGGCTGAGACTAACGTCCGCCTGTAATCTATAAATGCTAAATAAATAGGAGTATTGAATTCAAATGCTTGTTCCATACTAATTCTAAGCATACTAATGGAGCCAATGCAAGAGGATTTCTGTTTACACCCAGCTTATTCTGTTCTTAATCCATTGTTTAGAGTGGTCCATATTTTTCCTTGAATTATTCCAGCAAATAACAAGTGTTCATTTGAAAAGTCAATCTAGTTGCATGTGATTTACTAAGAACATTTTGAAGTATATACAAAAAGGTTTAAGTATATCAATACGTTATGCACGTATTACGCATTTGTTACAAATGAAACAGACATGCAATATACATATCTGTAACTGTACACATGGACAATACACCTCCTATTTTCAGCATTTACTAAAAAAATTGATGTAGAGTTCGGATGTGTGAATAGGTGCTCCGTGATTAAACCCAAAATAAAGTTGGAAGTCACGAGAAAATTGTTTCGAAAAGTGTGTAAATAACATAAGGAAAGGATAACAAGTAAATAGTGAGAAGAAAGAAGGTAAGATTGGTTTATATTAGGTCATATTAAGTAGATATAAAGAGCCAATAACAGCGGGCGTAATTTCGATAGAGGCCAGAGTTCCGACGGGTTGACCGGACCTTGGCTTTTTTCGCGCGGTAGAAAGTGATAAAAAGACTGACGACAAGAAACAGAAATACAAAAAAAATATATCAACAAAGAACAGGTCCGGCGTAAGAAATAAGAAATATTAATATAACTAGTATAGGCGGTACGGGGATGTCTTGATTAGGGCGTTAAGCACACGTTATTAATTAGTGAATAATAATAGACATTAAACTTTGAACGAGATAACTAGCTTAGTGGTTTCGGGGGCCTGGTTAGACATTGTTTGCGATGGAGAGTGATGGAAGTACTACAGATGAAGGAACAAGAAAGAGAGATCAAAAAGAAGTAGCCGAAATTTTCAAAAAAAGTAAAAAGCTGAACAGAGCACCAGACAAAGAAGCAAGCAGTGATGAAAGTAAATTAGATAAATTAATGGAAATGATGCGAGGATTAGTTACACAAGTGCAACACATAGAGGGAAAACAAGATAAATATATGGAAGAAATGAAAGAAATCAAATTGGAAACTGAGAAGATTAGAAAAGAAAATGAAGAACTGAAAAAAGAAATTAGAAGTGCTAAAGGAAGATTATAAAAACTCGAGGGTATGAATAGAAGAAAGAACGCAGTTATGGAAGGCTTGAAAATAGATGTGAGTGATCAAGATCACTAGCTTGACTAGAGTCAGAACTAGATGGCAGAAACACGTGTCTTAAGCAGAAGTAAATGCTGAAAATACGAGGTGTATTGTCCATGTGTACTGTTACAGATATATATATATATATATATATATATATATATATATATATATATATATATATATATATATATATATTGCATATCTGCTTCATTTGTAATTTTGAAGTATGTCGTAAATTAAAATTTACTACTTAACCTACGAAGTCGTATATTTTGACAGTTTCATACCTACAAACACATATTAAAATTTACTACTTAACCTACGAAGTCGTATATTTTGACAGTTTCATACATACAAACACATATTAATATATTTGCGTCTTATTCTATCAAAATTTCAAAGTAACCTAGATTGACTTTTCAAATGAACACTTGTTGTAAATGGGATTTAAGTAAAACACTTATACTAATTTCCAGTATATATTACACTTTATTATATATTAATAAATGGATGACATGTTTCGCTACGATGTAGCTTCTTCGGATCTTATATTACTACTGAACACGCTCTTCACAAATGTATGGCTTTTTTCTAAACTATTTCAATGGGTTGCACTTGTCTACATTCGAATCGTCTCTTACCGATATATCGTCTAAAATTATTGTTATTTTAATATTTAATGAAACCAGTTTAAAAGTGGAGAATTATTAAGGTCTAATTGGTCATTTAACAATATATCTGCATATTTAAGTTTATTTATTTCTAAGGATTCCAGTAAATTTAACTTTAATCCTTTTTGTTGTGACTGTAAAATTTCGAAATCTTTATTGAAACTATGATTATTTTCCAACAAATGAATTGCATAATTGGAATCTGTCTTTTTGTTAATAAAACTTTTAAAATGTTCCTGTAATCTTTTCTCAAAGCTCCTACCAGTTTGGCCTATGTATGTTTTAGGGCACTCTTTACATGTTAGTTTGTATACTCCGGATTTATTACTTTTGCTTGTCTTGGATTTATTATTTTTTATGAATTTGCCTAAAGAATTATTAGTTTTATAAGCTACATTTATATCTGTTTTTCGTAAAATTTTTCCTATTTTTTCACTTATCGGTCCTATGTATGTTAATAATTTATAATTGCTTGGTTTATCTTTTATTATTGGGTACACATTTTCTATTGCTTTCCTATATTTCTTTTTTCTTAAAATTGTATCTACTATATTTGGGTTATATCCATTATTTTGCGCTATTTGTTTAATGATATTTAATTCTTTAAAGAAGTTTTCATTATTTAAAGGTACTGATATTAATCTGTGTATCATACAATGGAATGATGCTAGTTTTTGACTTACTGGGTTACAGGAACTATTGTGAATGATAACATCTGTGTGTGAGGGTTTGTGATATATTGAAAAGACATGTTTATTATTTTGTCTAGAAATTGTAAGGTCCAAGAAGTTTATACTTTGATCTGATTCTTTTTCTATGGTGAACTTAATGTTTTGGTGTAGATTATTTATGTGTTCAAAAAATTGGTTTAATTGTCTATCTGTGCCTCTGAAACAAGCTAATACGTCATCTACATATCTGTGCCAGTATATAAAATATTTAAAATTGGGATGTTCTTTAATTTGACTTTCTAAATTATCCATATCCCAATTTTAAATATTTTATATACTGGCACAGATATGTAGATGACGTATTAGCTTGTTTCAGAGGCACAGATAGACAATTAAACCAATTTTTTGAACACATAAATAATCTACACCAAAACATTAAGTTCACCATAGAAAAAGAATCAGATCAAAGTATAAACTTCTTGGACCTTACAATTTTTAGACAAAATAATAAACATGTCTTTTCAATATATCACAAACCCTCACACACAGATGTTATCATTCACAATAGTTCCTGTCACCCAGTAAGTCAAAAACTAGCATCATTCCATTGTATGATACACAGATTAATATCAGTACCTTTAAATAATGAAAACTTCTTTAAAGAATTAAATATCATTAAACAAATAGCGCAAAATAATGGATATAACCCAAATATAGTAGATACAATTTTAAGAAAAAAGAAATATAGGAAAGCAATAGAAAATGTGTACCCAATAATAAAAGATAAACCAAGCAATTATAAATTATTAACATACGTAGGACCGATAAGTGAAAAAATAGGAAAAATTTTACGAAAAACAGATATAAATGTAGCTTATAAAACTAATAATTCTTTAGGGAAATTCATAAAAAATAATAAATCCAAGACAAGCAAAAGTAATAAATCCGGAGTATACAAACTAACATGTAAAGAGTGCCCTAAAACATACATAGGCCAAACTGGTAGGAGCTTTGAGAAAAGATTACAGGAACATTTTAAAAGTTTTATTAACAAAAAGACAGATTCCAATTATGCAATTCATTTGTTGGAAAATAATCATAGTTTCAATAAAGATTTCGAAATTTTACAGTCACAACAAAAAGGATTAAAGTTAAATTTACTGGAATCCTTAGAAATAAATAAACTTAAATATGCAGATATATTGTTAAATGACCAATTAGACCTTAATAATTCCCCACTTTTAAACTGGTTTCATTAAATATTAAAATAACAATAATTTTAGACGATATATCGGTAAGAGACGATTCTAATGTAGACAAGTGCAACCCATTGAAATAGTTTAGAAAAAGCCATACATTTGTGAAGAGCGTGTTCAGTAGTAATATAAGATCCGAAGAAGCTACATCGTAGCGAAACATGTCATCCATTTATTAATATATAATAAAGTGTAATATATACTGGAAATTAGTATAAGTGTTTTACTTAAATCCCATTTACATATAATGGATTTCCAGCAAGTATCGGCCGATTCAATTCAATGAACACTTGTTATTTTACTTGCTTTACTGAATAGCGTGAATTCTCGTTTTACAGCAGCTTTATGACAACGTCCTCTTTTCCACTCATTTATCACTCAACCATATTTTTCTATTCTTAAGCAAAGGGTACAAAATCTTTGCCATTGTAGTTACATCAATTTTGAAGACACCCGGGCATATCTAATCTTGACATTTTAAACTTATCGTGTTTTTGCAGCAATAGGTATGGGAATGGGCACATCATCATATACCATAGCGCTCAATACTTACTTCGAGAAGAAACGAAGTACGGTAACCGGTTCCGTTTTGGCAATATTTGGTGTTGGAACGGTATTATTCCCTCAGCTTGTATCATTCCTCATGAGTTATTTCACCGTTAAAGATACTATGCTTATCATAACAGCGATATGTGGACATACATTCGTTGCCGCTGTTTTACTACAACCAGTCAAACGGCACATGAAAGTCGAAATAATCCCAATCGAAGACATAGAACCCAAGGAAGAAGACACATTGTCAGATGAAAGTAGGTAACGACAAGTATTCGATCTGTATTCAGCAAAAATATTAATGAAAATATTGGTTGTGTAGAACCTAAGGCCATTAACGAAAGTAAGAGGATGCATTATGAGGTTGACATACATGCAAACATGGGTTCCTTAAATATTCCGAACATTGTCAATAGTCATAGTAAGTATTATTTTTAAAGGTACAAATGTGTCCAAACGAAAATTAATTTTAATTGTTTTATTTTAGATGGCGATCACTTTATCTCAGGAGAAATATCTCAAAATAAATCGATTACAGAGAGAATTATAAATGGAATCGTAAAAACGTTTGATTTAAGTTTACTCAAAGATTTGGTATTTTTGAACATCTTAATAGGATTATCTATAGATTTCTTCGCAGAATTCAGTTACATGGTACTTCTTCCATTTATACTTATCGATGCCAATTCGAGTGTTGAACAAACTGCTACGTCCTTGTCAATCTGTGCAGTTGCGGACATATGTTTCAGATTGTTGGCACCTTTTATTGCATTGTTGCTAAAACAACGGAATCGTGTCATGTATGTGATAAGCTTGATACTGATTCTGACTGCTAGATCATGTAAGTTATTAATTTATGTTTTAAGTGACTTTTAAAGAAAGCAAAAACTTGAAATAAGTAAACACTGACTATATTACTCATATTCGTAATGTGTCTAATAAATCCCTAAATAGATGATACCTACTCGGGTGTATTAAGTACACTTATCTGCAAGGTCGAGGTGGTCATCATCGAGTACTTTCTGGTATACCGTCTGTAAACGTTATGAGTTAACGACGGAGACGTGAACGATACCAGACCACTACACTAGATAGGAGAGAGGGGAGATACCATACCAGGCGCCAGGCGTGTCTGTGCCCAGTCTGATCCAATACGTTGACGATGAATACGATAGAAATACGAGTACATATGCACTACGAATGTGTATACCACACCTACTTCTGACCAATCCCTATTGCTTATCCAATAAAATGCTACACTATACATTGAATAAACAAATCGAAGGAAGTAAAGTTGGCGTGGACGCGTCTTGCGCAGCAGTATCGATAACTTACCACGTTTCCAGACTGTAAACATAATATATCCTAAATTCTACAATAAACTTCTGATCTTCAGGTTATTGCGCCTGATATTACTAACTGCGACGTGCTTCGTCTGGAATCGTAGTCACTTTGTTTTTCAAACAACATAAAATGCCCGCGAAATTTAAAAATGTTTCATTGGGATTAACTACTTATGCAGAGTCGATGCGGTCGTCATTGAGTACTTCCTGGTGTTTCAAATTTGCAATTTGAAAATGAAGTCAATATCAACTGCCTTATAAACGTTTCTTTATTTAAAATATATCACGGAGATAGAGATCAAGAAAAATCCTTTACCTATTATTAATCAAGACCTATAAGCACATGTCCACCCTTATCTATGTATATACAGCGGCGGATCAATAACACAGGCCTGCATTTTTCAACTCTTTGAATGTTGATTTAAAAATTTTAACTGTTTTCTAGTAATTGGGTAGCGCTGATTTCAAATCTGCTTTTATTTTTTTTGTATCACGTAAGGTTATTTTTCAAACCAGTAAAACCAAAAAAATATAGAAAAAACACGATTTATTTCATTTATAAGCTAGTTTTATATTATATTAAAAAAATGCAAAAATATACACATAGAAACTATTAGAAATAGTTATTTATTCTTTATGCTTCTTAAAAAAACGTTTTCGTTTTTCAGAAAAGCTTCGTTTGGTTGTTTTTCTGTCACATTCAGCTAAAGGAAGATCTGAAGGTACTTTCTGGGGCAAGCAAATTTTTTTGTTTCAACCTAGACCCCAGTACTTCAGAAAGATCTTTTGAAAGTCCCAAATCTCTTACTAAATCATTCAGTTCGGCTTGTGAAAATAGCTGAGGTTGGTTTTGACCTGAGGTTGATGGTTCAAAATCACTATCCATCTGTACGGAGCCGGAAGTTGAAGAGGTTTCAATATCTTCTTGTAGTACTTTGGGAGGTATAGGTATAGGTACATGATCACTGTGAGGAACTGGTCTGATAGCTGATTTAATATTGTTTGGGTACAAAATATGTTTCAAAGTTTTTCTATTATGCTCCTTAATATCACAAAGACAAAAGTATCAATCTTCATGATGATTTTGCGGTTCTCTCCAAATCATCGGTATTCCAAAAGGAAGGCTTTTTCTATTCCCTTTGGTCCAATGTCTTAAACCTTCTTCATATACCTTACAAACAACGTGCGGTGCCCAATCTTTATCTTGATCTCCTAATTTGATTTTGAAATAAGCATAATATGCATTTTTGACAAATTCACCAATTGGTCTCTTAAACTTTTTCAAGACGAAATATCCACAAATATAACAGAAATCATCTAGTTTGTTTTTGCAACACCGGCTAGACATATTTTTAAGTAATGTTTATTAATTAAATACCACGGACAACACTAAAGACAAATTAATTTTACTTGTTTACTGATCGACACTCAGAGCTATAATGAAGTAAATGACATTAAAATATACATTGTGTTTGGAGTGATAAACTTGAAATCCTTCTTCGCAGTACTAATAAAGTGAAAGCATAATAAATAGGATTTAGCAGGTAAAAATTCCCGGAAATCTTGTCCAAAATTAATACATGTAATAAAAGATTTACATCAGGTAATGAGAGCCTATTTAACAAATTTCTTTAAAACCACAACAGAAAATCATTTTTGGGTTAATACCTAGAATTTGAAGTAGTACATTCATTTTAAAATGTATTAAAACGCCTATTATAAGATTTTTTTTATATTTTTTTCTTTTTTCTTTTGTGCAAAAAAAAAATCTGTGGGTGGTAGAGACCAACTGTATTTTAATTAGTTATTGCTATATAAAAACTGAGCTTAACAAACAAAAATCACGTCATCACAAATTTTATGCAGGCCTGTGTAATTAGTGAGCCTGATGGAAGAGGGCAGTTAGAAAAAATTTTATTTGTTCTTCAAGTTGGCAATCCTTCGAAGCATAACACCTGAAAGTAGTAAGGACGCTTGTTATTTGAATAGAAAGTGAACTCTTTTTAGTTTGTTTTGAAATTTAGAAAAGAGAGACTAATCTCCATCGACTCCATCCATAAAACGAAAGACAGCTGAATTCAAATTTGGCCAAACTATAGTACAATCGCCCAACACATGCAATAGCAAATTAAGGCAACGGTATAGGACTAATACGTCATATATCCAATACCGCTTGCAATTGGTTAATCAGGAAGACCGCTCACAATAGTGTATAAATCTTTTTGACATCTATTTCCATTTTGACTATTATGTTTCATTCATTTTGTTAGTAAATTATATATTATCCATTTTATTTCATAAACCATTTTTTCTGAACATTATTTAGACATCGTAATGATATTGCATGCGAAGAAGACATGGTTAAAGCAGAATCGTTAAAATTAATTAATGAAAATTTATCTGGTCACTCCAAATATGCTGTTGATGAACTAATAGAAAATACTATATATATATAATCCAAAAATCCCTATTACCATAACAATGGTGTAGGGCGTTTATCTTCTTCTAGCTTTTTATAAACGTTTTCCATTCATTTCTATTCCTTGTCATGTTCTTCGCTTCTGTCCATGTTTTGCCTTTCCTTCCCAGTATTTCTGCTATGACATCATTCCATGTTGTCCTTGGCCTTCCTCTTCTTTTATTTTTCATTATCCTTGCTTCCCATATCCTTCTTGTTTGTCTTGTATTTTCCATTCTATATAAATGTCCCCACCATCCCAGCTGTCTTTGTTCAATGTATTCTAACACTGACTGCATTTTCAAATCTTTTCGTATTTCCAAGTTTCTTATTCTGTCCATCCTTGTAACTCCTCTAACTCTTCTTAAATACTTCATTTCTACTGCCTGAAATTTATTCTTTTGTCTTCTATTTAACATCCAGGATTCACAGCCATATGTTAATATCGGTCGGTAAATTGCCTTATATACTTTTAGTTTTGTTTCTCGGGATATCTCTTTTTTGTTAATGAAATTATTCCTCATGCTGTGGTACAGCTTTGTTGTTTTTTCTATTCTTTGATTAATCTCAGCGTCCTGGGTCCCTCTTCCATCAATTCGTACTCCCAAGTACTCCCAAGTACTCACTCGTTCTATTTCAGTTCCTTCTATTACGATTTTCGTATCTACCTGTTCATCTCCCACTACCATTACTTTAGTTTTACTCTTACTCATCGTCATTCCACTGTCCTTTAGTGTCATATTCCATGTTGTTAAATTACGTTTCAGATCTTCCTCATTGTCGGCTATAACTACTATGTCGTCTGCGAATGCCCCTTCAGAAACTTCGACTGCATTCAAGTTAATGTGTCCAACCCTGAACTTTTTACTTTTACATGCACACTGTTTGATAATGTCATCCATATAAACAATGACCAACATTGGGCTCAGACTTCCCCCTTGGCGCAGTCCCTCGTTTGTTTTAAATATCTCCGATTCTAAATTGTTAGCTATTACAGCATTAGTATTGTGGTTATATATTTTCTGTATTAATCGTCTTATTTTGCCATTGACACCTCTTTCTCTTAATACATTCCACAATCTTTCTCTTGGTACTTTATCGAAGGCTTTTTCCAAGTCTATAAATGCTAAGAACACTTTCTTCTGTTCTCTAGAGGCTTTTTGTATTATTTGTTTCACAGAGAATATTTGGTCTTGTGGGCTCCTTCCTCTTCTAAACCCACTTTGTGACTCATGTAACGTATTTTCGAGTTTTGTTCTTAGTCTTTTATCTATTATTTGCTCGAGAATCTTCATTGCAGTACTTAGAAGGGATATTCCTCTGTAATTATTGCATTCTTTCTTATTTCCTTTATTCTTGTATATTGGTACTATCAATGACTTCTTCCAATCGTTTGGTATTTCCTCTTCTCTCCATATTCTGTTATATATTTTCAACATTAATTCTCTTCCTCTTTGTCCTATATTTTTTATCATTTCTGCTGTTATTTTGTCACAGCCTGGCGCTTTTCCATTTTTCTGTTTTTGTATTGCTTCTTCCAGTTCGTCCATGGTAATTATTTCTTCTGTCTCTTCTTCTCCTATTATTTGTTGTTCACTAGCATTCTCGTTTTCCACTCCTCCGCTTAACAATTCCTGAAAATATTCTTTCCACCTTTCTATAATCTTCATTCTATCGCTTAGGATCTCTCCCTTCTTATTTTGTATATAATGTGTAGATTGTGACCTTTCTTCATTCCTTACTGATTTCAAGACTCTATAAAATAGTTTTTGGTTCTCTTTACTGTTTTTTTCCATCTTTTCCCCAAATTCTTTCCATGTCTCCTTTTTTGCTTGTACTACTAAATGTTTCACTTTTTTTCTTTCTTCTTTGTATATATTGTATTTTTCCACTGTTTCTTCTGCTAAGTATGTTTTCCATGCTTTTTTCTTTATCTTAATTTGATGTCTTATTTCATTTGTCCACCATTTTGTTTGTTTTTTCATTTTATTTTTCCTTACGCCACATATCTCTTTCGTTGTAGTTATTATTATTTCTTTAACGTATCAGAATAATTGAAACATACATGAGTGGGTAAAACCCCACCAGTTTTGTATAATACAAAGGTACTTTTAATAATATAAAATATTATTAAAAATCTGGTGTGAAGAACACAAATACAGGTTCACTATTAATATTTTTTGTGAACGTGTCCGAACATATCCCTACCCAGAGACGCAGATACGTATTTCGCCTTTCTACAGGCTCATCGGTACGCCCCTGCTGGAGAAAGGATATCTTCAGACACATTCACAAAAAAGAACCACATCGCCATATCACAGAAATTATCCAGACCGAGCGTAGAAGTAAATTCAGCGCTGCCTGTTATCAGATAGGGTAGGGATATGTTCGGACACGTTCACAAAAAATATTAATAGTGAACCTGTATTTGTGTTCTTCACACCAGATTTTTAATAATATTTTATATTATTAAAAGTACCTTTGTATTATTTCTTTAAACCTATTCCAAATTTCTTCTATAGTTCCATTAATTTCTATATTTTCTACTCTTTCGGCTATCCTTTTCTGGAATTTTTCAGCAATGACTTCACTTCTTAATTTGTATATTCTAAGTGATTCTATTTGGTCTTGTTTCTGTGTATATATATATTGCTTTTCCTTATTTTGAACTTCTTCTTTTATTCTTGATATAACCACAAAGTGATCGCTTCCTATTTCCGGCCCTCTTCTTACTTTCGTGTCGCTCACAATTCTTCTGTTATTTTTGTCAACTAATATGTAGTCAATTATGGACCTAACAGAAAGGTATTCAGACTCCCCCCTTATCATTGTGAATTAAGTCCAATTGAACTAATATGGACACAAGTGAAAGATATATAGCGAGACATAGTACCACATTTAAATTAGCATACGTGAAAGTATTATTTCAACAAGGTACTGGCAATGTTTCTGTTGAAAATTGGCAAAATGCTATTAAACAAGTTATCCAAACAGAGAAGAAAATGTGGGAACTTAACAATCTCATAAATATACACATTGAGCCGTTAATCATTACAACTAACGATGATTCGTCTACATCATCTAGGAGTGAAAAAGATACTTTTTAAAGCTGATATTTCAGTGTACCTATGCAATGCTTGTAATAATTAATTCATTAATTGTTTTATTTAATGTCTTGTTATTATTTTGTTTGCATTATTATAGTAGTAGTATATGTTGAGCACTTGTGATATTATTACACTATTAAACTTAAATAATACACCTTATATTTTCACAAAACAATTGAAACTATAGGACGGTAAGAATTACCTGGTTTATGTATTTTAGGTAGACAATATAAATGAGGAATTTTTTTTTTGTGAAAGTATAAGTTGTATTATTTAAGTTTAATAGTGCATTATTATAATTCATGTTTGCTTACTTTGTATATTTTTACGACTTGTGGAACATGAGCTGTTACATACTTGTTCAAGTTCCGCTGCCTCCTTATTCTTCTTACAAAATAACATTTTAAATTAACATTTTTAAACATTTAAATTATTTTCAGATTTCCATGATGAAATTAAAATTAAATGACCTTGTTTATATTAAATCTTCCCAAATGAATTGTGTAATTTATTTACTATATATAATTTTAATATATGTACAGGGTGAGTCGTGAGGAATCGACCAAACTCAAGGAGTGTATTCTACTGGTAAAAGTAAAGTAAAAAAACTCAAATGTTGTTATCCGATTTTTATTTGTTTTCGAGTTATAGCGTAATTAAAAATGTAGATTTAGTATACCTTGTTTATGTATGTATTCGTAAAAACAGTGAAACTCCGGTAGCAATTCATTATAGGGAAGTCTTCCTAGCTGAAGCGATACCTGTTCGTGGTTTTCCGAACTAGCGGTAGTGACATTGAAAGCAGTCGAGAAATAGTGTAGAGTGGTGTGTATGCCTAATGCGTCTAATGTCACTACCTCTAGTTCATCATAAAAAATGTTCCCTATACCTTGGAGTAAATTATAACATTGTGTTCGGGTATTGTGACATTGACTTGACGTTTGTACGACTATAGGGTAACAAACTAAAATGCCACACACTTATTCTAATTTAGAATATGCTAATATGGTGTTTGTTTATGGATTTTGTGATGGGAATGCTACAGCTGCTGCTAATGAATATCGTCAACGGTTTCCACATCACAGACATCCTAATAAAACTGTATTTATTAGTGTATTCAACACATTGTGCGCGACCGGAAAGCTTCCCAGTGTAAACATAATATCTGAACGAGGCAGTCGACAACAATTACAAGAAGTAGAAGATATTCTGGATGTAGTAGGAGAAGACGCAACTACCAGCTCACGGAGAATTAGTATTCAATTGGGCATTCCACAAACAAGGGTGATAAAAACACTCCACGAGCATGGCTTACGTCCGTACCATGTACAGAGAGTACAGCACCTACAACGAGATTATAATCGTAGACGTATGGAATTTTGTCGATGGATAAATGATAATCCTCGTTTTGTATCGCGTAAAGTAACTTTCAACATAAATTTTCGGTAAACGTGTGGTGTGGTATGATCGATGGTTTTTTAATTGGTCCTTACATTTTTGAGAATCGCCTCACGGGAGACACCTATTTACATTTTTTAGAAAATGAACTGCACGGACTGCTAGAGGATGTTCCCATAAACATCAGAATCCAAATCTTCTACCAGCACGATGGAGCGCCTGCACATTACGCTCGTGCAGTCAGGCAACATTTGGCTGAAAGGTTTCCAGGGAGTTGGATTGGACGTGGTAGTCACATTGGTTGGCCTCCTAGGTCTCCAGACCTCACGCCACTCGATTATTGTTTATGGGGCTGGTTAAAAAATGAAGTGTATCAAGTAAAAGTGGACACTCGTGATGCACTAATTCAACGGATTATGAATGCTGCTGACTATATCAAACATCAACCTGACATAATCAGGAACGCAGCCAGCGCCCTTGGTAGACGATTTTAAAAATGTTTTGAAATGAATGGCGATATTTTTGAAAATATATTATAAAGAACGATAATACCAATAAAATATAAAAACTTCAATGTATGAAATTTTGTTTATTTTTAATTACGCTATAACTCGAAAACAAATAAAAATCGGATAGCAACATTTGAGTTTTTTTACATTACTTTCACCTGTAGAATACACTCCTACAGTTTGGTCGATTCCTCACGACTCACCCTGTATAATTATTTGCAAAAAGACATACTTGAGAAAATAAGAAATAGATTATCTTAGTACTCATTTGCAATTTTCATTTATATGACATCCGAAATTAGGTTATTATTTTTGTAATAAGTCAACAACATGTGATTTAAGCAGTTTTAATAGGACATTTACATTTGATGTCAATGTGAGGTTGCCTTAATTTGCTAGTACATCTGTTGGAGGATTATACTATAGTGTACATATTCGATGAACAACACAGTGGACGCCCAAAAACATGTAAACTAGCGGACAAAAAACTGTCCGACTTATTTTTTATATTGTAAAATGGGTTATCGATCTTTCCAAAAATAGCATGTGAATTGTTATAGGTTATAAATAAAATATTTAAATAGATCCGTATGGCAGATAATATACCTACATCGATATTTTGCATCTCAATAACCTTCAAAACTTAAAAACTGATTCACAGCGTGTAAATTTTGTTAAAATGCTGTCAAACGTCAAAATACGCGAGCATGGAATTCCAGACAACTAGTAACGAGCCATCGAAAAAATTCATAATTGGAGTAGACTGTGAAATTGGGTTGGTACTTTAGCCACTTCTACATAATGACATTTATTATTTGACATTGAAACTATAAGTTTGTGTCAAATTCAAACTCTTATTAAGTTGGCTGGTTTGTGTTTGGATGTAAATGGACAACATTTTCAACAACTTCTGTAGCTATTGTAAATTTTGATTGTGATTTCGATATTAAATAAATTATTTGTTTTCTTTTTTGTTGTAATATCATTTCAATGCCATAACCTTTTTTTTACAATGAAACCAAATGAAACTGTCAAGCATCAAGTAATGTGTCATTCTGTGGAAGTGGCTAAAGTACCAACCCAATTTCACAGTCTACTCCAATTATGAATTTTTTCGTTGGCTCGTTATAACAGATTTTTCAAAATATTTAACTATGGGAAATGGGTATTTTAATGTCACTTGTAGCTTTAGGTTATGTATATGAATAAAATATTTATAAATGTCTAATGTCAATAAAACTCTATATGAAAAGCATATTTACAGTAGCCAATTATTTGTGTCTAAAATTCCATGCTCCTAGCTGTACTCCACATACAGGCTGTCCAGAAACTCTCCTGACAAACGAAGACCGGAGATTCCTCTGATAATTTTAAGACAATTAAACCCAAATTCACCTAGTCCGAAAATGCTTCCTAAGGGAGCTAGAGTTCTTTGAAGATGGCGCCTTGTATTTATTTTTTTTTTAATTCCTGCAGAACGCTTCTATTTAGAAAAACAAAAACTGGTATGCTTATTTATCCTCCAGAGATGAATCGATTCCATCAATTGCGAATTTCTAGTACCGGTCATAGGTGTCCGTTTTGAGTAGGTCAACGGTTATTTTAAGGCATAACTTTTTTGTCTTTAACTTTTAAGCATTTGTGACACTAGATTATTAAATTTTCAGGTATTCCAGTACTAAAATGTACTCTTATTTTAAGTCGGTAGGATACACCGTTTTCTAGAAAAATCGATTTGTAAATTTTTCGTTTTTTCTTCATTAAAGTTTAATTTATTATGTACCTACTTATTTTTAGCGACGAAGTTGGCTTGGACTATCAAGGCATGGATGAAAATTAATTTAATAAATTAAAAACAAATTATTTATTACAATGGAACGAAACTAACAAAAAAAGAACAAGTATCAAAGGTAGATTGTTACAAAAGTTGCTCGATGTGATGACCATTAGTCTCTATGCATAAGTTTACCCTTTTGCTTAGAGAACGCCGAATTCTTGCAAAAATTCCAAAGTTATTTCTAAATTCGTTGCAAGCATCTTGTATCCTTAGCCAGAGTTGTGCGCGATTTTGTATCGAAACGGAATAAACAAATGCTTTTATGTATCCCCAAACACAATAATCGCAAGGATTCAAATCCGGCGACCTTGCTGGCCAAGCAACTGGACCGCCTCTTCCAATCCAATGGTCTTCGTAGTTATTATCTAGAAAGTCTCGTACATTCCTGCTAAAGTGGGCCGGACAGCCGTCCTGTAGAAACCATAAGTTTTGCCGAATATTTAAACGCACCTCATCTAACAAATCAGGTAAAATATTTTGCAGGAAATGTAAGTAATCAGCACCATTTAAACGAGCAGGTAATTCCACAGGTCCAAGTAGATAATCGTCAACTACTCCTATCCAGACGTTTATGCTAAACCTATGCTGATGCTTAAATTCTTGAACAACGTGGGGATTGTCACCAACGTACGAATAATAATGTGCATTATGTACATTAAAAATTCCATTTTTTGAGAATGTAGCTTCGTCACCAAACAAAATGTTCCTGAAGAAATCTTCATCTTGATTTTTCTGATTTTGTAACCATCTAGCGAATTCTACGCGAGCAGGAAAATCTCCTTCTAGCAGTGCTTGCACCATTGTAAAATGAAAAGGATATAAATTTTCTTTGTGTAAGATATTTTCTACGGAAGATTTTGAAATTGTGGGGTACATGGCAGATAGTCTTCGAACGCTAATTTCTGGATTTTCCTCAACTTCCATTAAAATAACATCTTCATGTTCTGCTGTTACATCATTATGTCTCCCTGTTTCATTATTTTTTGGGACCACTGAACCTGTTTCTCTTAATCGTTGATGAAGAGCTGTAAATGTTGAGTGAGTGGGATGCTGACGATTGGGAAATTTTTCAGCGTATCTACGTTGCGCCGCTCGAGCGTTACACCTCATTTCGCCATAAACTAAATGCATATCGGCGTATTTCTCATTAGTAAAAACCATTTTTTTTTAAATTGAAATCGTTGTGTTTGAATAACACAAAGTAAAAAATGAAAAGATAAACTTCGCGAACTGACAACAATTTGTCAATGAAAAACGTAGGTTTTACTTCTGTTGGCAGTTCAGAGCTAACTATTGCAAAAAATAAAAAATTGAACTTTAATGAAGAAAAAACGAAAAATTTACAAATCGATTTTTCTAGAAAACGGTGTATCCTACCGACTTAAAGTAAGAGTACCTTTTAGTACTGGAATACCTGAAAATTTAATAATCTAGTATCACAAATGCTTAAAAGTTAAAGACAAAAAAGTTATGCCTTAAAATAACCGTTGACCTACGCAAAACGGACGCCTATGACCGGTACTAGAAATTCGCAATTGATGGAATCGATTCATCTCTAGAGGATAAATAAGCATACCAGTTTTTATTTTTCTAAATAGAAGCGTTCTGGAGGAATTTAAAAAAAAATAAATACAAGGCGCTATCTTCAAAGAACTCTAGCTCCCTTAGGAAGCATTTTCGGACTAGGTGAATTTGGGTTTATTGTCTTAAAATTATCTGAGGAAACTCCGGTCTTCGTTTGTCAGGAAAGTTTCTGGACACCCTGTATAATTAAAAATGTACTAAATTTGCATTTAGAGTATTTCATCCACCTGATGAAGCCATTGTAAGGCGAAACAATATTGTAGTGGTATTTACAATAAAAGAATTTTTGAAACTAGAAGTTTAATTACTTATTTCTTAGCGTTTAGAGTAACCTATGATTTCAGTATAAATTTGGGAACACTGTGAAATAGTTAGGTTTTTCGAAAGTCAGGTGTCAAATTTTGACACCTGTCATAGTTAAGTCAATTTATTGAAAAGTTGTCTTAACAATTAGATTATTATCATGTTAGAAATACAACACACAAAGTTTTTATTGTTGAAAGTTATTTTAGAACTGGTAGATTAGTAAATGGCTATGCAATTAATCAATGTATACAGGATTTTCGACAACAGTTCCCTAATCTTGCAATCTCGTATGAACAACTGACTAGCCAAATTCATGGTTGTGTTGACAGATTTCGTGAAACGGGGACAGTATTTCGTAAATCCAGGAGCGGAGCACTTAAAAAAAGATGTTCTGATTGCATTGAAGATGCATTGAATACATTGAAGACGACATCGAATAGAAAACTCACCAAATAAATCCATTGCGAAACTGTCGCAAGAGGTTCAGTTATCAGTTGGAACATGCCACGCTATTTTTGAAAAAGATTTAAAATTATATCCATATAAAATTCAAGTTGTTCAAGAACTCGGTCCTGTTGACTACGATAGAAGAACTGAGTACTTCCAATGGTTCTTGAATAACTTGAATAATGAAGATATTCTTAATACACATTTCTTTACAAAATAATACAAATCTGTGTAAAAACAAATTTGTATCTGTATATGAATGGACACACAGTACGTATTTACCAGCTTTTGCTTCAACTACCAGACGCATGCGTTTCTGTGTAACCACTTTGTCAATGATAGATTTACGAAGCAAAAGACTATAGGTACACTTGCGGTCATGTAGTAAGTTTTGTCCTATCCGAAGACATGAGATAACCTCATGCCATCTGACGGACAAAACCGACCACGCCGGTGCAAAGTGTTTCTTCTCGAATAGCAAAGCTATTACTGGGAAAGAAGAAAAAATACGCATATTACTGTGAGTCCATTAACTCGTCGCCAGGTGGCGTAGTATAGCAAAAAACAGGTTGCATGTCGATGCGATAATTCACATCAAGCTTTGATACAAAATAATACAAATCTGTATAAAAACAAATTTGTATCTGTATATGCATGGACACACAGTACGTATTTACCAGCTTTTGCTTCAACTACCAGACGCATGCGTTTCTGTGTAACCACTTTGTCAATGATAGATTTACGAAGCAAAAGACTATAGGTACACTTGCGGTCATGTAGTAAGTTTTGTCCTATCCAAAGACATGAGATAACCTCATGCCATCTGACGGACAAAACCGACCACGCCGGTGCAAAGTGTTTCTTCTCGAATAGCAAAGCTATTACTGGGAAAGAAGAAAAAAACGCATATTACTGTGAGTCCACTAACTCGTCGCCAGGTGGCGTAGTATAGCAAAAAACAGGTTGCATGTCGATGCGATAATTCACATCAAGCTTTGATACAAAATAATACAAATCTGTATAAAAACAAATTTGTATCTGTATATGCATGGACACACAGTACGTATTTACCAGCTTTTGCTTCAACTACTAGACGCATGCGTTTCTGTGTAACCACTTTGTCAATGATAGATTTACGAAGCAAAAGACTATAGGTACACTTGCGGTCATGTAGTAAGTTTTGTCCTATCCGAAGACATGAGATAACCTCATGCCATCTGACGGACAAAACCGACCACGCCGGTGCAAAGTGTTTCTTCTCGAATAGCAAAGCTATTACTGGGAAAGAAGAAAAAAACGCATATTACTGTGAGTCCACTAACTCGTCGCCAGGTGGCGTAGTATAGCAAAAAACAGGTTGCATGTCGATGCGATAATTCACATCAAGCTTTGATACAAAATAATACAAATCTGTATAAAAACAAATTTGTATCTGTATATGCATGGACACACAGTACGTATTTACCAGCTTTTGCTTCAACTACCAGACGCATGCGTTTCTGTGTAACCACTTTGTCAATGATAGATTTACGAAGCAAAAGACTATAGGTACACTTGCGGTCATGTAGTAAGTTTTGTCCTATCCGAAGACATGAGATAACCTCATGCCATCTGACGGACAAAACCGACCACGCCGGTGCAAAGTGTTTCTTCTCGAATAGCAAAGCTATTACTGGGAAAGAAGAAAAAAGACGCATATTACTATGAGTCCATTAACTCGTCGCCAGGTGGCGTAGTATAGCAAAAAACAGGTTGCATGTCGATGCGATAATTCACATCAAGTTTTGATACAAAATAATACAAATCTGTATAAAAACAAATTTGTATCTGTATATGCATGGACACACAGTACGTATTTACCAGCTTTTGCTTCAACTACCAGACTCATGCGTTTAATCATTGACAAAGTGGTTACACAGAAACGCATGCGTCTGGTAGATGAAGCAAAAGCTGGTAAATACGTACTGTGTGTCCATGCATATACAGATACAAATTTGTTTTTATACAGATCTGTATTACTTTGTATCAAAGCTTGATGTGAATTATCGCATCGACATGCAACCTGTTTTTTGCTACACATTTCTTTACTAATGGGGCCTGGTTACATCTTTCGGAATATTTAAACAAACAAAATATGAGAATATAGTCGGCAGAAAATTTTCATGAATTTGTGGAAATTGGTGTTTGGCTGGCGGTATCAAGGAGGCGAATCAAGATATCGAAATGACTTATTAGAACCCTTACATATCCGGCTCAACAAACACGTGCTGTTTTGGTAGAGTTTTTTGATAAACGAATAGTGAGACCTCCAAGGTCTCCAGAGCTCACAATACTGGATTACTTCATTTTTCCGCACATGAAGAACACGGTTTTTAGAACTCCACAACATACAATTCAAGAAATTTGCAAAAGGTCAAACGCATTTGAAAATATGAAATGCAGTGTTGATGTATATGTACAGGGTGCGGCAAAACAAACAGTGCAGTTTTGATGGGCTATTATAAAAATTGGCATAACTTACGAAAAAGTGGTTTATTCTGCTTGAGTCAGTACTACACCCCATTTTTTCATTTAAGTTTTAAAGATCACATCCGCAAGATGATGTCCTCCAGAAGCGATGCACTGATGTAGGCAATTTCTGAAGTTTTCAACTGCGTTCTGGCACATATCGATCAGAATGGCGGCGATTTCCTCTGTAATACGGATCTTCAGTTCTTCCAAATTGTGAGGACGATGCTGAAAAACCTTTTCCTTGAGGTAGCCCCACAGGAAAAAATCGCAAATGCTCAAATCCGGTGATCTCGCCGGCCACCGCAAGTCGCCCCTCAGAGAGACGAGGCGCCCAGGGAACATCTGCCGCAATTTT
Source organism: Melolontha melolontha (assembly GCA_935421215.2). Classification (NCBI taxonomy): domain Eukaryota; kingdom Metazoa; phylum Arthropoda; class Insecta; order Coleoptera; family Scarabaeidae; genus Melolontha; species Melolontha melolontha. Next base: position 164,465,517 of record OW285238.1, on the reverse strand, counting down.
GTCATTGAAATCTGCGCTGTGTGGGCCGTAGCCCCGTCTTGTTGGAACCAAATATCCCCAAGGTCTTGTTCTTCAGCCAACCGTGCCAATTATGGATCAAAAAAAATTTCGAGCATCGAAACATAACGCCAAGCGGTGACGGTTGTTGCACGCTCATCCTCCTCAAAAAAGTATGGTCCAATAACCCCAAATTTGGAAACGGCACACCATACAGTGACTTTCGGGGAGTGGAGAGGTCTCTCGTGAACTTGTCGTGGGTTATTGTCCGACCAATAACGGAAATTCTGTTTGTTTACGGCTCCAGAGAGATAGAAGTGGGCTTCATCACTACTGAAGAACGTTGACCTTGGTGGGATACGGTCTAACATTTCTTGGGCGCGATTCACACGGTTTTGAAAATCTGGAGGCATCAACTCCTAAACCAGCATAATCTTATAGGGATGGAAGAATAAATCTTTATGCAAAATACTCCTTACAGAGGAGTCGGACATGTTTAATGCAGTTGCATGTCTCCGGGCAGAGCGTGTTGGTGATTGTTCAACAGCTGCTCTCACTAGAGCTACATTTTCGGGAGTTCTCACTGTTCTGGGTCTTCCCATACCCCTAGGCCTTTTTGTTGTACCGGTTTCTTCCAGCGCACGAACCCAACTCGCGATAACATTGCGGTGCGGAACGGGATCACAAAGTGGAATGTTAAAGTGCCGTCGGAAGGTCCGCTGAGTGATGATTAAAGAACGACCGCTTTCAAAAAACGTGCGGACGGCAAAGCCGCGATGCTCTCCGTTCCAAACCATTGCTACGACTGAAAACGGGGTGAGTTACCGGACACAATGAATCCCCTTCCAGGTTCCCATCCTCACCACAGCGGATGTAGTCGCCCATCGCAACTGCACTGTTTGTTTTGCCGCACCCTGTATATCGAAGGGCAACATTTCGAGCATCTTCTTTAACGTAATAGTTTTACAATAAACGCATTTCTCTAAGTAAATGTCTTTTATTTGAAACATTTCATAAGAAATAAGATTAATTTGTCAGATGACAGTTGCCAAAATTTGACTTTCGAAAAACTTTACAGTTACACAGTGTTCCCAAATTTATATTGAAATCATAATGAAAATTTAATTGAAAGCATGGTATATGATGTGGTATTAGCTGACCGTCGAATCAAAGATCATGAAACAGCAGCGGTTTTGCACATTTCAATTGAACCAATGGTTTCGATTTTAGATAATGAATTAAGCATGAAAAAATTATGAGCAAGATGGGCACCGCATTTATTGATTGTGGCCAACAAACTCACACAAGAACGTTTGACGGTTAAGTTAAGACATGATCCCAAAGACTTCTGATGGTGAATAATAACAATTGATAAAACCTGGATACACCATTATACATCCGAATTGAATCAACAATCGAAACAATGGACTAAGTCTGATACAAGTAGTCCCAAGAAAGCAAAGACCGTCACTTGACCGGAAAGTATATGACTGTTGCGTTGTGGGTCTACAGTAAGATTTTTCGTATTGATTATCTTCAAAACAGACAAACCATCTCTTTTAGTCATTTTAGATCGACTGCACTATACAAAACAAAGCCCTTGCTTAAAGAAGAAAGGAGCGCGTTCTTGAACTACATTTCAAACTACCTCCTCATTTCAGCCTATTGACCAGAATTGGGTCCGCTCAGACTTTTCCTTTTTCCCAACCCGAGAACATGGTTCGGTTTTAAGAAATTTGGGTTGAATGAAGAAGTAATCCCTGAGACTAACACATATTTCACAGTTAAATAAAGCTTACTTTTTCGAAGGAATGGGAAGACGTGAATATCGTTGGAAAACAATTTTGTTGCTAACAGGCTCACTAATAACCTCTCTCTTATATTACCTTATTAATAAAATTTAATCGTTAAATTTAATTTCAGTTCTTTTATTTGTAACGGATTATTCGTTACTTTTGTTCGTCGCTGTTGCCATTGGAGCCTTTAGAGGCATGCGATTGGTACATTGGTCACTGGTTTTACCTGAGTACATAGCTACAGAAAGGCTGCCAGCAGCCTTCGGGTTATTTTTTACCCTTATTGGATTAGGTATATTCGCTGGAGGTCCTGTTATAGGTAAAATTCTCATTGGATCTTCTAGAAACGTCATTAATTGTAAAACTTTTTATATGTCACAGGCGCAGTACGAGACCTAACAGGAAGCTACAAGATATGCATGATTCTACTAAATTTCACAACGCTGACTACGATCATCATGTGGACACTGGAATGGATACTTAGGAGAATAAAATTACAAGGGAATAGATAGAATAGAAATGATTTTGTAGAGTTATTTTTGTATTGTTAATAAATTTGTTTAAATTATAGTTGCAGTATTTATTAGTTATATGAGGGTTGTTTTTTTATATTTTGCATATAAAACTGGAATAAAACGGTAGATTGCTTTTAAAGACTATCGTTTTTCGAAATATTCTTCACGAAGATTTATAGGTACACTTTTGCCAACTCTGGAAGCAATTATTCCACTTGTTTGTTGGTACAGTCAAAATTCCATTTGTTGAATTTTGAATTTGAATTTTTGACCACGCCGTCCGTCCTTGATTAACGTTATTGAATAATTTTGAGAAAATAATAATTAATCCTACACCTATACGATGCAAAGTATCAATGTATCAAGACAACGTACCACAAATTTTCAAGTGTCCTAAGGCGTCAATATATAACAAGTGTTCATTTGAAAAGTCAATCTAGGTTACTTTGAAATTCTGATAGAATAAGACGCAAATATATTTTTCTACAAACACCGTTAAAAGTTGACATTTTGACATTGCTAACTTCAACTAAAAATGCGATTTTATAGCGTAGCGTGTTAAAAATAGTACCTTTAACACTAGTGTTAAAAGTAAATTGACATGACAGTTTGTCAAAAAATGACAACATATATTAAAATGATTGAAAATTACATACTTCTTGGATAATTAATATTAAATGTACAGTTTGTGTAATTCGAGATATTTATTTCCTGTGTTGCAGTACTTTCAGAATTATTATTCTCGCTATTACTTCATTTTCTTTATTAAAATACGAACTCATCTTTTGTATGAATTGTGACTTAATTTGACGTAATTTAACGGCTGTGTCCAGTTGTGTCAAAACGTATTCATGTGCTGTCAAATTTGGTCAGTGGAATTTCTTTATATTTTATAATAAAAAATGAGTTTGTAGAAAAAATATTATACGATACACATGTTAAAAATGCTATTTTATTTCACTCGTAAATTGCGACACTCGCTGACGCTCGTGTCGCAAACTTTTACTCGTGAAATAAAATCGCACTTTTAACACTTGTATCGTAAATAACTATTTTATTTCATCGCATATCAAAAGGGTCTGTTTAATATGCAAGAGTAGTGTTTCAATTCCGAAGGAATATAATGTGAAAAGGCATTATGAAATCCAGCATCATACTTTTACCAAATTAACCGGCGAAAATCGAACGCAAAAAATTTCCACATTACAAAGGGAACTAATAAAGATGCTGAAACAGCTACTGAAGTTAGCTTTAAAATATCTCGAATAATAACAAAAACTTGTCGGCCTTTTAAGATGGTGAGTTTGTAAAGCAGTGGTTAGATATCGCCTCAAAAAAATGTGTCCGAAAGATGCAAAGAGGTTTGAGAAAATTCAACTAAATCGGATGACTGTTCAAAGAAGACTTACCACATTACCAGCTAATATAGAAGAGCAATTAGCTACGAACTCGAAAAGTTTTGAGTATTTTTCTATAGCACTCGGCAAATCTACAGATATAAGTTCCACTGCTCAACTGTTAATATTTTTACTAGGTGTAACGCAAAATTCAATCGTTTTCTGAACTGATCTCGTGCGGCAAAATGGTGCCTTATGAAACTGTTTGTTGTTCCGTAAACGTAAATCCAAATGACATTTGATAACGTCAATCACAAATATCAGTTAGTGCATAAAATAATCGTGCGTCGATTCTGGTTTAAATATGTCAAGTCGCTTCTCAGTTTTAAAATGGCTTTCACTTTAGAACATAAAATTTGTTTAGTCCAGGCTTATTTTCGAAGTGGTAATAAAATTGATGGTTTATGGGTTTATTCAGTTCAAGATTGAATGGTAGAATTTCAAGTTGAGTTTCCACATTTTGTAATAGATTATATACAATTTAAGAATACTTTGGATAGAACTTTAAAACTTTTTTTCTGAAACTAATATATAAGAAAATCTCTCTTAAGGAAATCAGGCAGCGGAGCAGTTAAGAAACGTACACCTCAAGTTGTCAATCGTGTTGAAGAAATAATGGAAAATGAACCACAAGCATCTGTTCGACATTTGAGTCAACAAATAAACCTTTCTGTTGGTACAACTCACAAGTTATTAAAAAAAGATATGCAACTTTATCCATACCGTGTCGCAGCAGTACAAGAATTGTTAGAAATATTACCCATGTAGACTACTGTTTTGTTTGTAACAGGTTTGTACAGGTTTGTAAATATGAACAATAATGGAGAATTTTCGCAAAGAGTCATCTTTACTGATGAAGCATGGTTTTATAAAACGGGATACCTAAATTCACAAAATACAAGAATTTGGAGTAGTGAAAATCCACATGTAATTAATGAAGAATCGCTACATCCAGAGAAAATTGGTGTTTGGGCAGCGATAAGCCAAAGGCGAATCATTGGACCAATATTTTTTCAGGGAACGTTAACTGCTCAAAGGTACGGTACGGAAATTTTACAACCATTTGTCAATCAGTTGCATGATGATGAACTTCAAAATGCATATTTCCAACAAGACGGAGCACCTTGTCACTGTACTGCAGAATCTTTGGATTATTTAAGAGAATTTTTTAATGAGCGTATAATTAGTCGAAATACTAAAATTGCCTGGCCTGTACGTTCATGCGATTTAACACCTTGCGACTTCTTTTTGTGGCCTTTTTTTGAACGGAGGATTTTAAAGTGTCTTGATCTTGAAGAACAACATTTTCAACATTTGTTATAGTTTTCAATAAATACCTATTATTTGTTATTTATTTGTATGTATGAAACTGTCAAAATATACGACTTCGTAGGTTAAGTAGTAAATTTTAATTTACGACATACTTCAAAATGTTCTCAGTAAATCACATGCTACTAGATTAACTTTTCAAATGAACACTTGTTACATGAACAATTTGAATTGCCGTTTTTGTGTTAAATGAATATTTATTATATCTGTTGACTTTTCTTCACTTATTTTTATTGGTTACAGAGTTTCTATATATTGAAAATGCAACAGCAACCTAACATAAACAATAAACCAAAATGACATTCATGAATGACAGTAATTTACTCATGCGCTACATACCAACCAATGATGCTAAAAATTACTATGAATTATACGGAACAAATCTTACAACATCGCCTACGGCAGACAGAAACGTGTTTATATACATATGGCAAGTTCGTAAAAGAGGACATTACTCCATAAGAGCCCATACTGTCTTCTAAGGTGCGAACAAAGTATAGCAAACTTCTTATGAACGGGGTACGTGAAAAAACCCTGTATATGCAAATACAGGGTGCGGCAAAATGACCTCCCTATTTTCGATGCTCGGTAATAAGTAACTTGAGACACTTAGAGTAGTGGGGATAGCAGCAGTCGACGCAGGAGAGTGGGAAGTTTACGTCGCATTCGGCACGTAGGCACCAGTCGCCATCATGGCGTGGATGAACGAGCACAGAGCTTATGCGGTCGAAGCGTTCGTTCGCAACAATGAGTCGGTTGTCGCGGCACAGCGTGCTTTTCGAACGCGATTTCAAATTCCTCCGCGTGAGTCGGTATCGGACAGAAAGTCTATTTTGTTGTGGGTAAAAAACTTTAGAGAGACTGGTTCTGTTGTTAAAAAACGGGGTGGAAGACCTCGTAGTGCCCGTACACCTGAAAACAACAATGCGGTTAGACAATCAGTTTTGCAGTCTCCTAAAAGATCAGCTCGTAAACATGCAGCCGCCCTTCGAATGTCCTGACCGTAGTGTTCGTCGAATTCTACACAAGGATCTTCATTTCCATCCTTACAAGATGGTTGTTGTGCAAGAACTGTCACAACGTGATTGCCAGAGTCGCACGGAAGCATGTCAACTCATCTTGGAAAGTCTTCCACCAGACAGCATTATTCAAACATCGTCCCGGAAACCTGCTAGACCTGAAAGAAGCAATTCGCGAGGAAATTCATCGCATACCTCAAGCGATGCTTGAGAGAGTCCACGAGTGCTTCAGTGTTCGCTTGCAGCAGTGTATCAACAGCCACGGCCACCATTTGTCAGATATTATTTTCAAAATCGAGTAAAAAAAAATTCCCGTGTTAAAGAATAAGTTGGTAAAAGAAAATTGTTTTATCGGGAAAAATGCTTTTTTTATTTACGTCAAAAAATAGGGAGGTTATTTTGTCGCACCCTGTACCTACATTTCTATTTTACCTACTGCACTCTTAAATATGCGTATCTGTATTTGTACATTCATAATTCGCAGATATATTGTATTCCATATTTATGTAATTTTACAATTCTCAAGTGTACGAAAGTAGGGACCGGACACGACAGGCCCATGACTCATCGCCCACGGGCGTAGTGTTGAAAATTTGTATTTTTTAAATTTTTTTTCAAAATACGTGATTAGTTTTGGTAAATTTCCCAAAGTATTCTTGAAGAAAGTACAACTAATTTTTAAATATGGAATTTGTATTAGCTCCTTGCACTCAGAAATATTTCGAGCATCGTCATTTAAACATGTAACGAAATTTTGTAAACTATCGAAATTCTCTGCATAAAAACTGTCTAGTTATTACTGAAGATGGAGGCAGTGACAAAGATGGAAGTTTTTCCCTGTAAAGAGCTACTCTCAATGGTGCTTTTCTGAAAACTTTTTTAAAAGCGGATACAAGTCTATCAAATTCCGGAAACGTGTCTCTGATATATTCACAGATTCTGTGGAGAGCATGTGCTACACAAATAATATGCAGCATATTAGGATATGTTTCCTTTAATAATCTGGCTATTTACAACATATGACAAATAAAAGTATTTTTTCTTTGTACCTGTCGTCCGAATGAAGCATTTGGTGCATATTTTTGTAAATGGTTTTAGCTACTGTTTCCGCATCAACTGTATTTATAACTTTTGTTGCTATTACATATGCATTAAATGGAATATTTTAATGTAGTACACCAGCTACAACATTTACCACACAGCTTCCTATTATATCGACAGTTTCTTCGGCACTTATCCATAAGTACTGATTTGACAGATGGCTTCTAATGCATTCTACTGCTTTCGTGTAGCACTTAGGAACGTAAGATTCGCGTAAGGTGGATTAATCAGAAACATTTCGAACAGTATACTTTCGGAGAAATGTTTTGAAGGTGAGATTGTTAAGTTTATTTAAAGAAATTTTTGCCGCCATTAAAGTTTCACAGAGTTCTTCGTTAAAATTGTCTGATTCCAACGGGTCTAATTTCTGTGTATGTTTTTACGATGCTAAGTGACGTTTTACGTGCTATTTCTTGGAATTTTTTAACGATATTTTACAGACTTTGCAATAATTTTCGGAATCACCGGGAATGGACATACAATCAATACGACCCTTAATCCAACTCGCCATTGTTTCACGATGCCATTCTCGACGTTGTTCCATATTATATCTGAAAAAGTAACTTAAACAATGTTTTAGATCTAAATAAATGAAAATTAAAAATGTATGCGTAAGTTATTGAAAGTTAACGAAATTCACCGGACACTTACGTCGAAATAATTGGGAGAAATAGATTCGATGAAACGATATTAAACAGGATCTATTACAAAAATTACGAAGTATCTAAGAAATTAACAGTTAAAACAATAAAAAAAAACTAACTCACCGTACTTTATTTATCTTACGAAATATAAATTAATAAATAAAATAATTTTTAAAAACTCCTCACGCTATCTACACCCATGAGGAAAGGAATTTAACTGTCATATCGAAGTAATTAATTCAACGACAGAAAACAAATGTACGGTTAACCGAATGAATCTTTTCAAAAACTGCGTGTTGTACTTAGCGATGTTATAGACTATTTACATATTTTACATGATCCATCGTAATTTCGGCCCGATGCGTCCAGTCTCTGGTGATAAGAAAGCTCGTCAAGATAAGGTACTAGCCAGCATACTTGTGAATACAAGAGTAATTTTTAAAAAAATTTCATCATACGTTCAATGCTAGGTGAATAATTCACTATGACTTTTTCATTTTCGATGCATATTTAAATACGATAGATTCGCCGAAACATGATCGTCAAATACAGCAAAATAATTGCATATACTAACACTCAACAGAGTGATTCGAAACAGTCTGGAGTGATTAAATAGTAGTGGAGTGTAGATGCTGTATTATGGACGCTAAACTAAAGAAGAGACTGGTAGCTCCTGACGGAGGATGGGGTTGGGCCATAGCAATAGCATGCACCATACATTTCGTAAGTAATTTGTTTATTAATTATTTTAAGCAATTGAAAAATTTTTAAATTAATTTTCATCATTATTTATTAGAGTAAATCAAGGTTTCTAGATATCAGAACAATCTTAATCTTAAAAATATTATTATCATTATTGAAATTTAAAAGACTAAAATAAAAGGGCATTTGGTCATTCTGTATACAGGTTTTAGAGTTCTCTTTAACTATTCCCTCATATCTTTATAATTCCGTAGTATTTACTATAAATGGTTGTTTTGCATTATTATTTTCTTGAACATTTACGAGATTTTAAGATATCAATTACATCTAGATAAAAACAATTGTCTGAGAACGACAATATTACTAAACTTTTAATTGGATTTGCATCATTATTGATTGGAATAACTGGAATTTTCTAGATATCAAGCCAATTCAAATCTTAGAAATATTTATTTATTATCATTATTGATATTTTAAAGACGAAAATAGCACATTTATACAGTCCCTTGTTATATTCTTACAATACATTCTCTATACCGGTTTTAGTAGTCTCTTTAACTGTTACTCCATTTTCTTATAAATCTTCAGTATTTTCTATAAATTGTTGCTTTGCATTGTTCGTATCTTGAATATTCACGTGATTTCAAGACGTCAAATTGCATCTAGATCAATAGAATTATCTTGCAAGGGCAATATTACTAAATTTTCATTTGAATTTGCCTTGTTGCGCGAAATAATGCCATACATGAATGTGTATGGACCAGCTATATATAGATTAAATCCGAAATTACATTTCCTAAAATTATCATAATTGTTATAATTTTCAACATTTTATTTCAAAAATTTAATAAATTGCAACATAAACAATATTCTTATACAAATTGTCCCGTATCGTTATGTTCTAATTTTAAGAGTGTAAAGTAGATTTCATTTCAAGTAAAAAAAACGCAAAACTTATATATCCATTTTTATTTGTTTCAAAGTTACAGATCTATGAATGTGATTGTCAGATCATGAAAAAAACTGTAATCCCAAAGTCAATAAAAACTGATTTTATTTAAAAAAATTCAATTAATAATATTTTCGAAATGTTCACCTCCTTGTTGAATGCAGGCTTGTGCCCGTAAGCCAACAGAAGAAGTATTTATCCGAAATTCGTACTTGTTTTGTCGGATTTGTTCGGCAGCCAGGTGAATACGATCCAACAACTCTTCTTTTGTGTTCGAAGCTTGCGCGTAGACCAAATTTTTCATGTATCTCCTGCTGTTAAAAAGTTATGTTAATCTAGTAAAATCAACATTTTTATGTAATACAGTATTAAATTTATCTCTGACATAAACACTTTTTTCATCATTAAAGTATGTAATACTGTTTCTAGGTGGGCGGCAAGAATTTAAACCGAATCCAGTAAGGACAACGAAGTGTTATATAATTTTTTCATTGCGTCTACTACTACGTAGTTCCCATAAATAATTTTTGAATCTGCTACAACTTAAAGATTTTCAAATGCTTCTTCTATAAAATGCTGCCTCTCACTATATAATCCATCGTGTGAGAATTATCTGCGGCGGTTCCGCGATGTCAGGACATTGTGAATGAAAGAGCGGAATATATTTTGGAGATTTGTCCTATTAGCTGATCCACATCGAGATAACATTTTCGTATAGTGTCTGCTACAAGATGTAAAGCATGAAGCAGACATGTAACGTGTAGTATGTGTGGCTGAACTTCTTTGAATAATTGTCCCATGCGATGCATAACTGCGGCAGCATCAGTAGCCATCATTAATACTTCTTTTGCTATAATTTCAAAGTTGTGTAGTGTTCTAAGTAATACATTATGAAGTGCTTCAACAGTATATTCTTGCAGTCTTTTACAGACTAACAAATAGGGGTGTGACGATCCTTGTGAGGTCACTGTCCGTACAAGGATCGATATATTTTATATCTGTAGTTGCATCCCTAGTGAGCCAGTCTTTTATTTGTTACTACGGTTTTTACATAATTATCAATTTTTTCGCGCACCGTCGGGTAAATACCTACGTAGTGTTATCAGACTTGCTAATTTCCACGTAGGATTGTATTTCTCCAAAAGCTGACGAAACAATCATTGTCCGATTTTTTCAACCAGTATATTACATAGTTAAATTACAAAGAAATTCATTATACGAGCTCTTTCCGATCTTTTTAGATTTGTGTGTTGTACTATCCACATGTTTCTCACATAAACGTGGATTTCAACATAATAAACTTTTCACACAACTAAGCACCTGATTACTTTACCATTAAATATTAAGTCTGGAATGTGCCATAAAAATCTGCTCATCCTGATAGCAAACAGGTAAGTTGATGCATTTCTATGAACGACATTTTCAATGGTTTGCTTTCGAATTGCACATACTATTACGGTTTATTTTTCCTTTTTCGTTGAGCACTGTATAATAATGCAATTTGTATAATTTCGATGTAGTCAAGATATGTTCTCTATTTTTAGTTGTGGGTAACGCTGCATTTGTTCCCCCCTTCGATAGTGCATTTGGACTTTGGAATTTTAAAGAAGAAGGCAGTGAGCCGCGCTTGTGAATAGATATAATAAGTTGTGAGTCCTACAGAATAAGAGATTTCATTTCATGTGTTTCTTTATCATGTGAGTTTCATATTGCTTTTGCGGATCTACACTGATCTACTGATTAATTGGAAGCAGTTGCGTTTCGCATAGCAAATTTTGGAAGCGAGATAATCAATTCCAGGAGTTAAACGAAATTTTGGGGCAACTTTTTCTACGAATCTTCGAATAAGTGAAATTCTCTCAGGCGGACGAATAAAAATCAACAACCGTACAATGCCAGCGATGGCTAGCTGATTTCAAGGATCGCATGTACCGACGTATGTGCCAACACCTCTTATTTTACCCTCTGTCCATCATCCAGGTATTTCCATGAAAACGTTATATGGCACGACGCAATTATCTACGCTTAATAATAATTTTTGATATTGAATACGATTTAATTAAGATTTCTTTTGTTTGAATTGATATACTGTGTGACCGTAATGTAGTGGGTCATATTTTTGGATTTTTTGGATTTTGGATTATTTCAATTCTTTTCAATTTTTGGATTATTAATATGCCTTATAGTTAGATAACTAACCATTAACTTTATTTTTTTAAAATAATATACGAGTTAACTATTTTCGAGTCTTTTTTCTTTAGATTTTTCTATATGCCGTATTGGATTTCATTTCTTAGTAGTCTGTTAGCGCATGCGCCTGCGATCGCGCGATCCCTTTTATCAGTTTTCAGACTCGGGCCTCCGTACGCAAAACTGAGTGGCCCTACCTACCATCTTTTTTTTAGTAAATCCAAGACCGTCTCCACTGACTAAGAGCATACTTGTTAAATAGGGGCTCCCATATTATTGTGATGATGGTGATCTGGGTGGCAATGCAACAGGACCACCTCGACCAATCCATCTTGGATAATTGACGTTAACCCAATTTCGGACAGCAATTCGAAAATGTAGTGGTACCCCATCCATGTGAAACCACATGTCTCGTCGAACATTCAGTGGGACATCCTCTAAAAGACCTAGCAGTCAATAAGAAGTTGAAGGTAATTGTCCGCATTTAACCTCCCAGGAAGAACGAGAGGACCAATCAACAAGTCATCGATTAGGGCCGCCCAAACGTTAATAGAAAATTCATGTTGAAATTTAGATGGACGTAGAGCTTTGGGATTTTCTGATGACCACCTGTACAGGTTCCTCAGATTTGCAACACCACTTCTCGTGAACGTAGATTCATCCGTCCAGGGACTGTTCTGCTGAAATTAAAATGAAGCTGTGACATCTTAATATCCTAATATCTTAATATCTTAATATAGAATAAACTAGACGAGCATAGTTGTCTGCCTCAAGCAAACTGTGTCCCCTGCGATAGTGATATGGATATAAGCCCTCACGTTTTAAAATTCGCCAAACTGTCGTTCGTGGCACTACTAGTTGCCTAGCAATTCGACGTACACTGAGAGTTGAATCCCTTCTAACAATAGCTACTGCTTCTTCCTCTAAGTCTGCTGGCAAATTTACTCCTCGGTCGAAAAGATAATCACGCAGTCCGCATTCCCGAAATTGTCTGTGTACTTCCCAAAATAAATTTTACTATAGAAACAGAAATGAATAAAAGCATTAATTTTCTAGATTTAACCATATTACACAAAACTAATAAACACGAGTTCGCTATATACCATAAACCAACACATACAGATACCACAATACACGCTAATTCTTTTCATCCTATAACACACAAATTATCAGCATACCAATCAATGGTATATAGATTAATTCATGTACCTATGAGCAAAAGTAATTTCGACCTTGGACTAAATAGAATATACACAATAGCATTAAACAATGGTTACTCTATAAATATTGTCAATAACATCCTAAATAGCCAACAAAAATCTAAAACCCTTTCCTTAGTTTATCCAAAATTAAAATACAAGATAATTAATTCCTATAATTCAATCACTTACTTAGGAAAAATTTCGGAGAAAATTGGTACTTTCATTAAAAAACTTAATAACGAACATATATCATTTAAAACAGACAATACTATACACAACATTATTAAAAACAACAAAGATACAATAGACAAAGAATCAAACTCTGGTGTATATAAGTTAACATGCGAAGATTGTAATAAGGTATACATAGGACAAACGGGGAGGACATTCAAAATTAGAATGAAAGAACACGAGAGAAGCCATAAAGAAAAGAAAACAGATTCAACTTTCGCAAGTCATTGTATAGATACCAATCATAGATTTAATATAGATTTCAAAATTTTACACATTCAAGAAAAAAGTAAAAAACTTAACCTGTTAGAAAACTTAGAAATTAATAGATACAATAGTTTAGGATTAGCTTTAAATGATCAACTAGATTTAAACAACTCCCCTCTACTAAATTTTAGATTGTAAAAATTTTTCCACCACCATTTCCCCCATAATTTTCATATAAATATTCAAACTTGTATTGAACATATTCAGTATTTCATCCACCTGATGAAGCCATTGTATGGCGAAACAATATTGTAGTGGTATTTACAATAAAAGAATTTTTGAAACTAGAAGTTTAATTACTTATTTCTTAGCGTTATAATGAAGTTTCAACAAGTATCTCCTTCGTCAATTAACTATTTAAAAATGCTAAACTTGTATTAATTCAGTTTTTAGTATCGCCACTGCTGACGTCATTTGGACTGATATACAAAACCGAATTCAAAAGACTGGGCTTTTCCGGAACTCAGAGTTCGTCTATAATGAGTGTGAATGGAGGATTATCTATGTTATGCGGTTTAATTAATGGATCTCTACTGAATAAATTCGGGACTAGAAAGGTATCGATATGCTCTGCTGTTTTAATAGTGAGTGGTCTATTAATGACGGCATATTCGACTACTTTCATTGAATTCATGATCTACTATGGAGTCATAACATGTTAGTAAGTTTTTTTTGCTATATTTCCATCAATCCCATGTATTACAGTGAAATATTATTCTAATCTAGAATGCTTGTATTATATAGTACCTAATGTACCTACAAGCTATGTAAAAGGGTTTCTAGTAAACACCACGCATTTTTAAATGAAGATTTCTTTCAGATGACAGTCCTGTTCCGTTTTTTGACATGCTTATCTGTATCTGCCATTTCATCACGGAACGATACGCGCTTAAACAAAGTTTACGAATTATTTAGATATTTTACAAAATTCACGTTCAGTTACTAACTCCAATTTTATATCATTATAATCAACCAAGTCGAAGAACAATTGAACTTCTTGTGCAAATTCTTTTTAATATATTCACTTTATAACATTTCCGAACGAGTGAGGTAAAAAAGTGTAATGAGAGAAGAGAATAAATACTGCAGCTCTGCGAGTGTTTTAGAAATCTAAATTGGCATTGGACATTTTCAACACCAGTTTGCGTCGAATAGATCTTAGCCTATGTGCTTAGAAGATTCCTTTAACTCAAGAACTTAAAGCAAACAGACGATAATTTGTTGTGTCGCAGATTCCGTATTTAGATTTTAGAAAAACTTGGCGATTAATTCTTAACTCTTAAACTTCTACTTTTTAGTCCTAAATACCTTGCGAATTCCAATTCTTCTGCGAATTTCACAACTCTTCCTTCTAATTGTGCTGCCGAGCTCTGACCTTTTCCAGAGTTCCAAATTTGATATCTGACTGATAATTACATACCTAATTCTGACATTTTATACTTTTTATGTTTTTGCAGCAATAGGCATGGGAATGGGCACTTCATCATATACTATAGCGGTCTATACTTACTTCGAGAAGAAACGAAATAAGGTAACCAGTTATGTGTTGGCATTATTTGGTGTTGGATCGATATTATTCCCTCAACTTGTATCATTCCTCATGAGTAATTACACCGTTAAAGATACTATGCTTATCATATCAGCGCTTTGTGGAAATACATTGGTTGCCGCTGTTTTATTACAACCAGTTAAATGGCACATGAAAGTCGAAATTATCCCAATCGAAGATGGAGAAGCTAAGGAAGAAGACACATTGTTTGATGAAGGTATGTAGCGACAGGTACTCGAACAGTATCTAGCAAAAATATTAATGAAAATATTGTTTGTTTAGAACCTAAGGACACTAACGAAAGTAACGTTATGCATATTTATGATGATGTTGCCATACGTGCAAGCATGTGCTCCTTAAATGTTACGAACATTACTAATAGCCAAAGTAAGTATTATTTTTAGACGTACAAATGTTTTTAAATGAAAATAAATTTTAACTGTTTTATTTTAGATAACGATGACATCTCAGAAGAAATATCCAAAAAGAAATCGATTGCAAAAAGAATTATAAATGGAATCATAAATACATTTGATTTAAGTTTGCTCAAAGATTTAGTATTTCTGAACATTCTAATAGGATTATCTATAGATTTCTTCGCAGAATTCAGTTACATGGTACTTCTTCCATTCATACTTATGGAGACAAATTTGAGTGTTGAGCAAACTGCCACGTTTTTATCAATCTATGCAGTTGCGGACATATGTTTTAGATTGTTCACACCCTTTATTGCATCATTCTTGAAGCAACGGAGTCGTGTTATGTATGTGATAAGCTTGATATTGCTTCTGATTTCTAGAACTTGTAAGTCATTCCTTTATTTTTTTAAGTGACTATATAACTATAAAAAGAGCAACGTACAGAAACCTGAAATAACAGAAACAAACACTGACAAAATTACCCTTATTCGTAGCAATATGTCTAATAAATCCCTAAATTCGAGGGATGTCCGGTTCCAAAGGTACGTTTGCGCGGTACACCACCTACGTCGTTCCGATCAGGTTGAAACTTACGCACATTTTAGATGCGCATATGTGCTGCATAGGTGGCTATTGTCATTGCCTTGGGTTCAGTCCAAGGATTGTATAAGAACATAGGATAGCCAGATCCCTATACCGGCAGTTTTGTTCGCATCGACCGTGACTCCGCCTCCTGTGACGTCACAAACGGACCAGTCGCACCGATAAATAGTTGAGGTCTTGGGTTGCTTGAGTTAAAGTAAAGTGTTTTAATTTAGTTTTCGCCGTTACCCTTTGTAAATTAGCGACTGAAATGCCGGGACGTCGTTGTGCGGTAGTTGGCTGTAATAACAGTCGTATTTCTACGAAAATTACCAATAGAGAAATCGTTTATCACAACTTTCCAAAGGCGACAAACTTCGTATCCGATACTGTCCGTAAAGAATGGATAAGGCGCTGCAAACGAGCAGATAAGTGGAATCCAAATACTAGCCAAATTTGCTCAATCCACTTTAATGCAAACGATTATGAACGTGATATGCGGAACGAATTATTAGGTAATAATTGTATTTATACGTTATGAGATAAATTATTCTAATACATAGTAATTATTGCTAGGGTTACCTGTACGAAAACAGCTTAAATACACTGCTGTGCCTAGTGTAAATCTTCCACAAATGTCCAAAGATATAAAGAAAGTTGTGACAAGAGGGGAAGCATATTTAAAAAGAAAAAAGGAAAATGAAAGGAAAGAAGAAGTAAATAGATTGATTGCCGAACAATCGTTTGCTTCATGTTTAGCGGCAAGTGAGCTGTCAACAGCGTCTTCAACAGCAGAATTTAAAACCGATAAGCCTTTAACTGTCCCAGCAGAAAATATATTATCTAAACAATATGGGGAGCTTCGTGAAAGTCACACTAAATTATCTACAGAGATGGATATTATGAAACGCAAATTGAATTTGCAGAGAAAACAACTTTTATACTATAGAAGAAAGAACAAGCAAGATAAACCTGCACAAAAACAGGAAACGGTAAAAATACTGAGAAAACTCTTAACAGAAAATCAAATTTCTATTCTTCTAAACAAAAAGAAACGCGTTAATTGGACTACTGAAGAGATTGCAGTTGCTTTTACTATTCGTTACCTCAGCAAGAAATGCTATATATTTTTGCGAACTAAACTTAATTTTCCGTTGCCAGCGTTGTCATCTTTGAGAAAGTGGGCATCAAAAATCAGAATAACGCCGGGAGTTTTAGAAGATGTACCAACTTTTCTAAAGGTAGCAGGAGAAAATATGTCTGCAAGAGAGAAAACTGTAGTCATTTCTTTTGATGAAGTCAAAGTTAAAACCACTTTAGAGTATTGTGTTGGTGAAGATCAGGTGTTAGGTCCTTACAATTTAATGCAAGTCTGTATGGTTAGAAGCTTATTTTCTACTTGGAAACAGCCTATCTATCTAGACTTTGACAAAAAGATGACAAAGGATGTGTTAATGGATCTGATCACCCAATTGCATAAAATATCATATAACTGTGTTGCAATTGTAAGTGATTGCGGAAGCAGTCATGTTGGTCTCTGGAAAGCGTTGTCCGTTGACATAAATAAGACCTATTTCGAGCATCCGCAAACCAAGAAAAATGTTTATGTTTTCGCAGATGCTCCCCATTTACTGAAACTTCTCCGTAATTGGTTTTTGGACACAGGATTTATATTGAGAAGTGCTGGAAAGAAAGAGATAAGAAAAGAACCTTTAGAAAGTTTGATAGAATTAACCAATGTAGAAGTAAATTCCTGTTATAAAATTTCTGAAAAGCATATTACAGTTGAAAAGAGTAAAAGACAAAATGTAAGACTAGCGGCTGAATTGTTATCACATAAGACCGCCCAGGCATTATTACGACCAGGCCCTGATAAAAAACTTGCTGAAGATGTCGGAATGTTCATAGACAATATTAATTCTTGGTTTGATATTTTTAATAGCCATATGAATAGATCTCCTGGCCCTGACCCTATGAAAGCCCCTTTTGGAATTTATTTACAGGACCAAGAACAACACTTAAATAAAGTTAGAGATTTAATATTCGACATGAGAGCTGAAGGAAAAAACACTTTGCAAATATTTCAGAAAGGAATAATAATTTCTATAGAATCGTTGAAACTACTTTTACGAGATATGAAGACCGAATTTGAAGATGTACATTATATATGTACTCATAAACTTAATCAGGATTGTTTGGAGAATTTTTTCTTCCAGCTTAGATGTCGAGGGCCGAATGAACATCCATCTCCATTGGAAGCCATCAAAAGAATAAGAATGATTATTCTTGGGAAGAATCCTGGTATTTTAGAAGGACAGGTACATAAAATGTGTTTATTAATTCTTTACATATTCCTAGTATTATATAGGTACCTATCTACATAGCTATACTTTTTTTAAAGGTGAACACACAAGAAGCTGTTCCTGAAGAATATATAGTGGCCACAGTTTTGGAACAAGCGAAAGTTTCACTTGAATTACCGGAAGAGAAGTTTTACAGCAATGCAACTCAAAGTAGCAATGGAAGCTCGTTTTCATCATCAGGGATTTCAGAAATATCTGATGCAAAATCACCAAAAACAACGGACGATGCATTTGAGTACATTGCTGGTTTAATAGCGAAGAAATTTAAAAACAGTCATCCCCAACTCGGCGATTATACTTATAAAATTAAAGCCGACCACGCCTACAATTTACCCTCATGGGTACAACAGCTCTCTTTTGGTGGTCTTATTAAGCCCTCAACAGATTTCTTAAGTACCATTAAACAGTGGAACAAATATTTTGAGATATATCATGGCGATAATAAACTGCGGAAAGAAACACTGGTTGTTAAAAGACTAGCTTTAAAAATTAAAAAGCGAGAAAATTTGTGCTTTGTTATTATAAAATTATTTTGTAAATTAAGAACTGTTATCCGTATGAATTATTTAAATACAAAAATAACCCTTGACAATGCTAAAAAATCGAGTAAACGTAAGCTTTCTACTAGTACACCGTCAGACTCTCAACGAACACTAGCTAAAAAAATGCGAAAAACCACTACTTGATTCGTTTTTATTTAATTACTGCGTAATAAAACATTGCTATATACTGACTCTTTTAATTGAAAAATATATATTTTTTGCTTTGTATAGAGAATACATGCTCATCGGCTTTCTTTATTTATGTTTATGTACCTAATAAATGTGTTTATTTGAAGTTGGAAAAGTTTTTTTTTAAATTATAAACCAAAGTATAACCTTATGGCAATAAAAACGTGTATTATATTTATAACAGTAGACTGACGGATATGTTATTATCAAATGAAATATTATATACCATAATAATAGCACTAATATAACTCGATAATTAATTGTTGTAGTAGCTAAACACATTTTATAAGGTGCTTTACAGTAGTGAACGCGTTCAACCTGGTCCGTTTGTAACGGCATGGCTCCCCACTACGCGGCGAAAATATTGCGGGATCGAGCAATCCTATGTTCTTATACAATCCTTGGGTTCAGTCAAGGAGCATATGGTAGTACTAAATTCGTAAACAACCATGATAGCGGCATTTTTAAATTACTTATAATCTTTTTTTTGTTCTAAATATGCCCTAAATACATGTTTCGATCTTTTTTTGATCCCATCAGTGCGATATATCTATAAATATAGAAATCACAGACATTTACGTGCATATAAATTAATTCTGTTAAAAAATAAATTTAAACTCTATGTGTAAGAAAAATAAATACTCGTATTTATGATTCAACAAATATATCAATAATGCAATATTCTTGCAATAAAACAAAATAAATTATATACTCATAACAATAAATAAACATAAATTCTAATAAAATAAGGACAATTCTTCATATGCACAAAAGATTAAAAAACTTTAAAATTGCCAACGTACCAATAACCTAATTTATCTTCAACAAATGCATCAGCTGTCTAATGTGAATTTCCTAATAATTACACTCATAGATATACAGTCGAACCTCCATATAACGAAGTCGATGGTTCCATAAGAAAAATTCGATATATAGAAATTTCGATATATGGAAACATGAGTTTTTCTGTTTATTACTTGCAGTACAACTCATAGTACAGCTAAGTGTACATGCACATATTGCAGTGAATTGTGATGTTGATAGCTTATTTAATTTTCTAATTCACAATACACAGTAACTTTGCCGGTCTATCTCAGTCGGGTCGCCTTCCTGGAGCTCTTCAATCTTCAGAGTTTACCCTCATGGGTATGTGGAATAGAATTAAAACAAAGGGTATTAGGAAAAGAAACAAAATTTTTCCCCTCAAATTATTTACTCCCGTAAAAAAAGAAAAAAAAAAGAAAATTTATACTTTACAAAGTATAAAGTTGTATTGAAACATCTATCAAGTGAGGAAAACTTGTGTAAAATATGACTGATACACTAGGCTAAAAACCTCACACAAATGACCGCGAGCAAACTCCTAATTAAATATAAAAAAAACTATCAGATATCATCAATTACGTTATCCCAATGTCAAACGTCAAAATAGAAAACTATCTATTTTCGCACGCAATCTAAATTTTAAATCATGCGCACTTTAACATGATACAAATAAATTTTCCCTCCTTCTAACCTTCTAGAACATGTTATTTGAAAAAAACTACACTTCAAAAAAAATCTGATAACTTTTCTTAATATTTCTCTGATTACAAAAATATTATAAACTAGAATCTAATGATTTTACTGAGCTCATCAATGTTATAGAATTATTTCTAAATACACAAATATAATATTAACAGAAATACATACATTAATTAATGTAGCCACTTCACAAAAAAACGAGAGATTTTCAGATAGGTCATTTTAATCAAAAGTACAAGTAAAAGAGACTCGTAATAAATCGAGAATTATCTTTAAAACACAACAAACTCACTATACAAAATAAACCGAATTTTATCTATAATATTAATGAATAAAAGAAGTTTATTCAGTGACAAAAAAAAACTTCGACCTATCTGTTCAACTGCAGGTTAATCTCTAAAATCTCCTACATCCCGGAAACAGCCTCATAGCCCTACCTAATATAAGTCAAAATATCTACAGTATAAAAATATTTCCACTCCACCCGGACTGCATACATCAAAACTCCGGTCGAACAATCTACAGTCGTGGACATATAGATATATTAAATTAAATTTACATAAAATATAAAATATTTTCAAATATTCTTCTGAAATAAAATACACATAAATATATAGTCTTTTATAGTTTCTTTTAATTTCTTTCTTCGGGGAAAAATCCATGGCAATATGTATATTGCATATTAAAAAAACCAAGTATGGATAGGCTTATATAAATAGGTATATAGGTATGTAGTACCTAAACGAAAGTAGTACAACAGTATTTTAGTGCCCGAATGTAAAATAACTTCGAATAACTTCAAAGACTGCTTAACAGTCTTTGATGCAGATCTTTCATATAAATGCTCGCATCTATTGAGTAACTCAAAAATAGTATCGGGTACATTTTCTGCAAATTGAAGACCCTGACGAATTGTTTCAAATGCGGCAATCAGTTTCCTCTTGGTAGGCTTAAAAACTTCTATTTTTTCCGCCTCATTGTCTTCCTCTTGATTATCACTTTCTTTCAATGAATTTAAGATATCGTCCTCTGTTGCGTATTCTGCTACAATAACGTCTTTATCCACGTACAAAATTCATTCAGAGAAGCTTTGTAATTTATTGCATCTGTTGATTGTAACGGGTTCCAGCATTCCTCCATATGTGATAATGGACTAACTTCTTCCGTTACATTATTTTACCACACCTTTGCTAATTCTGATATGCATATTCTGAGATTAATCGTATTGTCAATAGGAAGATTGTTTTCAAAAGCAAAAATGAGTCTCCTTAGAATCTGTTTTCGGTAATGCATTTTGAGATTTTTTATTATTCTTTGGTCCTTCGGTTGTAATTTTGAAGCTGCATTTGGAGGAAAAAATATCAGCTACACATTTGTTACCTTATTTGCTATAAAAGAAGGATGTGCAGGGCAATTGTCTATAAAAAGAACAACTTTTTTTTTGTCAAACTTTATTATTCACTGATTCAAAATCTCACTCGTCGTCTATTATTTCTTATTGTATTTATAGTCGACTTCTAAGGACTTCACTCCTTTGAAACATCTTGGCTGCTTGCTTTTTCCAATTACTAAATTTTTTCTTTTCCAGACATATTTGCGCAAACGGCAACAGTTATTCATTCCTTACTGTTTTTGCCTCCAAAACATTTATCATCTTTGAAAGCTAGCGTTTTGTTTGGTAAACATTTAAGGAAAAGTCCAGTTTCATCCATGTTAAACACATTATCTGGCTCATACTCTTCTAAAATTGTTTTTAAAATCGTAGTTTTCCACTGGTTACAATCTGCCTCAGATACACTTCCACTTTCTCCTGAAATAGCCTTTTCTTTAATGGCCGTGACACCTCTTAAATTTGTCTAACCAGACAGAACTTGCTTGGAACTCTTCGTGTCCTAACATTTGTGCTTATTCCACTGCCCTTTCTTTTATGAATGGTCCTGAGATAGGCATGTTTTTATCTCTTACCATCTTCAGCTATTTGAGAACTGCTTTATCCACATCATCATGCTTGCATGTTTTTGCCTTTTTTCTATCAGGTTCTTCAGATTCATTATTTTTTAAAACCGATTCCAGATTTTTTATTGTTGTTTACACTGTACTGGCTGGAATTCCAATTTTTTGCGCGATGTCCTTTTTTCGCACTTCCACATCTGTTTATCAATGCTAACTTTTCTGCTACATTCAACGACTTTTTTTTGACATAGCTAACGTTTGGTGCATGTAAAGGTCACGTATATAGACAATGCTAAAAGATAGCGGAGCTCTACTACTGAGTAGAGGATTCACGAAATTAAAGATTGCAGACAAACTCGACTTGCCTAACGGTTTTTCTATTTTTAGTACTACTTCATACGTGATTGCTCTTTCAGAAAATTCGCGATTGTGTCGTCTTTTCCATAATGTATGTATGTGTTTTTAGATATATATGTCTAAAAACTTCGATATACAGAAATTTTTTTCGATATATAGAAACATTTTTATACAGAAATTTCATGGGACTAGAACAAACTTCGATATATGGAGAATTTCGCTATAAAGAAGTTCGATATATGGAGGTTCGACTGTATTTAACAACTGCTCTAGAACTAAAGTTTGATGATCAGATTTAACAACTGTTTAGATGAAATGAAATAAGATTTTGCAACCAATACGTTAAGGATACCAATCATTAAATGAACTATGTATCGGCCCACACTATCAGTAGTTTGATCTACGCATATATAAAGATAATTGTTTGCAACAACCTTCTTAATGCTATTCAATATTTCTGCATAGATACAGGGAATATATTTTTTCTTAACGTGATCTCGTTGCGAATGTTTTTTGCTGATATACATTTGCAAAAATAACTTGAGGTTTAAATTGTTTTAATTTATGTAGTAAAATATCTGCCGACACAAATCTTCATTAAATTGTTCTTTTGGAAGTTGATGGCAAACATTGCGAAAATGTTTGCTGACTCTTCTTCGCCAATTTCATCTTTGTTAGTTTTGCAGCATGAGATGAAGCTTTCTGAACGACGGCTAATATTATGTTTTTGCACCAGCTCATTTGGAGATAAATGGGGATTTTCCTCTGCAGATATGGCAATATCTTGTGCTTTAACATCATTTGTAGCAGGACGTGTACGATAAATTCTTCGCAAATTGCGAGCACCGCCATTTAGGTTGTACCTTCTTAAAAAAGAGTTATTGTCCTATTAACAAAACCGATCATCATTAATATTTGTATTCATTCTTTTTCATTTAATTCAACCAAACAGGAATTATTTCATCACACTTTCAAATGCCACAAAATACTGGATTTTGTGATAAAATTTAAAGATTGTAATATTCACGTTATTGTTAGACAAAAAAACATTTTTTAAACCCCACAACAAAAAAAAAATAGTAAAATATCTGCCTACAGAAACATTTGACACAAATCTTCATTAAATTGTTCTTTTGGAAGTTGATAGCAAACATTGCGGAAATGTTTGCTGACTCTTCTTCGCCAATTTCATCTTTGTTAGTTTTGCAGCATGAGATGGAGCTTTCTGAACGACGGCTAATATGATGTTTTTGCACCAGCTCATTAGGAGATAAATGGGGATTTCCCTCTGCAGATATGGCAATATCTTGTGCTTTAACATCATTTGTAGCAGGATGTGTGCGATGGTTTATTGTTGACTCTGAGGGTCCAACCCGCACATTAAAATAACGACGATATGCACGCTGAGTCAAAACAATGGATCGTTGATTTGAGAAATAAAGTTCAACGATTTTGGCACGTTGTTCAATTGTGTACTGTTCCATTTTAAATTCCCAAAGTCTTCTTTACAAAATACTGAAAACAAAACAAAAAGAAAATTATAATAAAAAAGTTATAAGGAATTAAAACCCCTTCGGTCATTTTGAGCCACCCTGTATAATCTGCAAAAAAAATATCACATCATCGGTTGTTTTCTTATAAAATAAATGTTAGTAAAAGATAAAGGAATAATTAAAAACTTAATTAATTAATTAATAAGAGGAAATAAACTTAAAATTTTACTCATAATCTTGCAAAATGCTACGCAAAATACTTTTTCTCCACCCATACGCAATTCGGAATAAGGTGCAATCCATCCAGATACAGTCGCTATTTTCGGCACTTTTGCTATTATATATCACAACTCACAAGTTTACACTTCGAAAAGCCAACGTAAAATGACGTTTAAAATAAAATTACCTTCGAATATGGGAATAAATTTCTACGAATAGCAAAGAAACACATACGCTCCTAATTTTCTGGTAAAATGTATTTTTGTATTTATTTAGAAGTTTTAAAGTATTAGGTTTTCCTGGAATTTTGTCTTGGCCTGGATGTATGGGAAGAGACGCTTATCGGAAAAGTAACAGGAAGAGGCTTAATGAAATGCTATTCTTAATTTAAAGAGGACTATTTAATTTTTGTTTGTTTGTTACTTCCACGACATATTTTTAGTAATGTCTATAATAAATTTGATTTAGTAAATAAATAAAACTCGGATATTTAAAATATGCAAAAATGCTGAATTACTACAAAATATGCAGATAATATACAAAATGCATATATTATGCAAATATCCAAATTTGTGCAAACTGCATATAATCCGGCCTTTAGTAATGAGATACAAGGCAAATACGTTTAAAAATAAAACAATTTTTTTGCTAAAAAGTTTGTGTTTTCTTGTCTAAGCTCATTAACTACTGAACCTCCCTCGTATTTTACTTCATTTATATAATTTGTAATGAAATTCAATCGTTAAACTTAATTTCAGTTCTGTTATTTATAACGGATTATTTGATACTGTTGTTCATTGCTGCTGCCATTGGAGCTTTTAGAGGCATGCGATTAGTACATTGGTCACTGGTTATACCGGAGTATATAGCTACAGAAAGGCTTGCAGCCTCCTACGGATTATTTTTTACCCTTAATGGATTAGGTGTATTTGCTGGAGGTCCTATAATAGGTAAATCTTCATTGAATCTTCAAGAAACGACATTAATAGTAAAACTTTTTATGTCACAGGCGCACTACGAGACATAGAAGGGGACTACAAGATATGTATGATACTACTAAATGCCACAACGCTGATCACGATTATCATGTGGACTCTGGAATGGATACATAAGAGAATAAAGTTACAAAGAAATAGATAGAATAGAAATTATTTCGAAGAGTTATTTTTGTATTGTTTATAAATTTATTTAAATTATAATTGCAGTATTTATGTGTAGTACAAATATACAATAATATTTTTTTTTGTTTGATAATATTTGCCCTACATTTATAAATATTTGGTATAGTATAAGATTCGGCATGATAGACTGTCTTCACATACAACTTTTATTCTAAGAATATGTCTTCTAGATATTGATTTACCTTAATAATGCTAAAATATTATGTAGGTATCTTTTCACTAAATGACAAAATTTAGGGGAGAGTTGCCCAAATTGAACCGATTTCAGAAAAAAAATTGTATGTTGAGAAATTGGTGATTATTTCAACTAAAATTCACACAAGCGCCCAGTTTATATATTTAATCACTAAATACAACCGAAAAACATAAAGCGGTTTTTTGAAATAAGAAAATATCGGTTCAAATTATGAAACCGGTTGCCTTAATTGAACCAAGCGTTTCCTAAATTGCAACTGCAAATTAATTTAAATTAAAAACACATTTTTGAATAACTATAATATATAATATAACTATAATATATAATATAATGTGTTCATTTGAAAAGTCAATCTAGTAGCATGTGATTTACTGAGAACATTTTGCAGTATGTCGTAAATTAAAATTTACTACTTAACCTACGAAGTCGTATATTTTGACAGTTTCATACATACAAATAAATAACAAATAATAGGTATTTATTGAAAACTATAACAAATGTTGAAAATATTGTCCTTCAAGATCAATGCACTTTAAAATCCTCCGTTCAAAATTTCTGATGATATTCTGCGACATTAATGGATTGTTATTAATTTCCATGCATTTCTGTTCGATTCTCTGTAGCATTTCATTCAAATTCAATAAAGGTGTTCGAAATATGTTATTTTTTAGATTAGGCCACAAAAAGAAGTCGCAAGGTGTTAAATCGCATGAACGTGCAGACCAGGCAATTTCAGTATTTCGACTAATTATACACTCATCAAAAAATTCTCTTAAATAATCCAAAGATTCTGCAGTACAGTGACAAAGTGCTCCGTCTTGTTGGAAATATGCATTTTGAAGTTCATCATCATGCAACTGATTGACAAATGGTTGTAAAATTTCCATACGGTACCTTTGAGCAGTTAACGTTCCCTGAAAAAATATTAGTCCAATGATTCGCCTTTGGCTTATCGCTGCCCAAACACCAATTTTCTCTGGATGTAGCGATTCTTCATTAATTACATGTGGATTGTCACTACTCGAAATTCTTGTATTTTGTGAATTTAGGTATCCTGTTTTATAAAACCATGCTTCATCAGTAAAGATGACTCTTTGCGAAAGTTCTCCATTATTGTTCATATTTACAAACCAATTACAAAACTGTAATCTACGTGGGTAATCAATTTCTAACAATTCTTGTACTGCTATGACACGGTATGGATAAAGTTGCATATCTTTTTTTAATAACTTGTGAGTTGTACCAACAGAAAGGTTTATTTGTTGACTCAAATGTCGAACAGATGTTTGTGGTTCATTTTCCATTATTTCTTCAATACGATTGACAACTTGGATCCATCAATTTTATTACCACTTCGAAAATAAATAATACCGATATCATAAAGTTTCTGGGTCAACGGTGGCCATGGGGTGAAAAACGTCTGTCTTAATTTATATCATCCTTTTGAGAAAAATCTGATAAAATTTTCAGGTTAAGTGTCATGCTGACGTTAAAATTTGTCAATATATTAATCTTAATGTCAGTATGACACATAACCTGAAAATTTTATCAGATTTTTCTCAAAAGGATGATATAAATTAAGACAGACGTTTTTCACCCCATGGCCACCGTTGACCCAGAAACTCTATGATATCGCGGTACATTTGCGTCTTATTCTATCAAAATTTCAAAGTAACCTTGATTGACTTTTCAAATGAACACTTGTTATATAATAATTATAAAAAAATTATAGTTCTAGTTTATGCAGATTTCACATTTGAAATCATCGTCTTCTTCTAATCCAGCCACATTCTTCATGGGCCCACTGTAAACAACCTGGGCACTGCGCCAACCTTCGTTTTCGATTGAGTTCAGATAACTGACATTACAATAAGGCCGCAAAGCATCTTTTTCTGCAGACGACTCCTCCGAATCTTCAGAAGAACTCGTTGTCGTTTTTCTTTTCATCGGCAATTTTCCTTTCTTTAGATTTGGCGTCCTAGTTTTGTTCTTATTTTTTAATAAGTTGG
Source organism: Melolontha melolontha (assembly GCA_935421215.2). NCBI lineage: Eukaryota > Metazoa > Arthropoda > Insecta > Coleoptera > Scarabaeidae > Melolontha > Melolontha melolontha. Next base: position 164,437,602 of record OW285238.1, on the reverse strand, counting down.
TCTTTACTCTTTCTACTGATGTGCTTTGCTTTTTTTTGCTTCTTCTGACTTCTTTTTACCCATGGGACATTTTTCTGTTTTTCTTCTAAAGTATTCTTATATGGAGTGCTTGTAAGTTCTACAGCTCATGTGGTGGCTTTAGGCTGCCTTTTTGAATAGTTTTGCTGATTTCAGATAACGGAGAAAGTTCTTTTAAGGTTTGGTTCACTTTATTAGGAGTTATGTCTTCTGGCAAGGTGATATTCTGTTTTATAGATGTTTGAAAATTTTCAGCAGGTACTACTGAAGTATCATCTTCTAGAGGTTTGGTTCCCATCACACTAGAGGCCCTAAAAAGATTATCACCAAATCTATTTCTGTTTACAGGCCATGTTCCAGCACCTGTAAAACTACTCTAAGCTGTGCCAGCTGTTGGTGCCTTCCCATAGGCTAGTAGCTCTGCAACGTTATAAGGTGTTATGCTTTGCCCTATGTATGCCCGCAACCATGAATCTTGTTCCTGTAAATAGTAACTTTGTTTGAAAAACCAACATTTAAAGGTTGGAATCTATGAGTTGTATGGCTTGGAAGTTGCAAAAGATTAATACTATTTTCGCGAGCAAACGTGAGAGCTTCGAGATTTTTACTGTGCGTAGTGTGACCGTCAAGAAGCAGAATAATAGCTTTTTCCACTCCGGGCTTAACTATGTCACAAAATTGTTTCAGCCATTTTAGAATTAGTTCGGTGTTGATGTACCCTGTATCAGAAACCTCTGTAATACAGTGAGGTTCAAACTCGATTAAGCTATGTGAACCGGTCTTAATTTGGACAGGTTTAGTGACAGCACCGAAATGTATGGCATTTTAGAAACTAGACTTCAGTAGAATTTTCACCATGTCTCAGTACACACTAACCGAGCGTTCTGATATCGTAGAAATATACATTGAAAATCAGAAGTCAATTATTTTGACTCAACGTAAATTTCGTGTAAAATTTCCTGAAAACAAAGCAGCTAATCCGAATACAATTCGAGCATTATATTGAAAATTCAAGTCCAGTGGTGTGCTAAGTAATGTGTTGCGTGGCACTATACAGCGCAGAGCACCGTCGAACACAAACATCGCCATCGCACAGGATCTTTTAGCTGAGAACCGAAATGTGTCGACTTCGCGCCATGCTCAGACTTTGGGCATGAGTAAATCGTCAATGCGACGCATCTTACGGTATGATTTAAAGTTGTTCCCGTACAAAATACAAACGGTGCACGAACTGAAGCCAGAAGACTACCCCAGACGATTGGAATACGCTAAAACGATGCGAAATTTGGAGAGAAGTGAAGATGATTTTTGGAACAAAATCATCATGAGCGACGAAGCACATTTTGACTTGAATGGCAACGTAAACAAACAGAATTGTCTTATTTGGGGCGACACAAATCCAGAACAATATCGTGAGCAGCCTCTTCATGACAAACGAGTGACAGTTTGGTGCGGAATGTGCTCGGATTGCATCATTGGGCCGTTCTTTTTGGAAGATGACGATGGCGAAGCAATTTTGGTGAATGGTGCCCGTTATCGGGCTATGGTGAACGATTTGTTGCGTCCAGAGATCGAGAACAACGGTCTGGAAGACCACTGATTCCAGCAGGATGGTGCTACGGCTCAAACATCTCGTCTAACCATCGAATTGTTGAACGAAATGTTCCCAGGCCGTTTAGTGTCAAAAAATGGTGATTCTTCTGGCCGCCGCGTTCACCTGACCTGACGCCACTGGACTTTTTTTTGTGGGGATATTTGAAGGGAAAGGTGTATGCTGACCACCCAAAGACTCTCGAAGCGCTCAAACGTAATATTCGACGAGAAATCGCTGCCATATTGACCGAAACATTGAAATAAGTCATGGAAAATTCCAAAAAACGAGCCCAACTTTGCATCAAAGAAAAAGGCAAATATTTGCGCGATATCATATTCCACTGATGTAAACAAATTGTATTGAGCCCAACTTTCTAATAAAACCGGTCGTACTTAAATTTATTGCGTATTTTTTTATTTACCGACAAAAAACATTGCTTAATCGAGTTTGAACCTCGCTAAACACAACACAACACAACACAACACAACACAACACAACACAACACAACACAACACAACACAACACAACACAACACAACACAACACAACACAACACAACACAACACAACACAACACAACACAACACAACACAACACAACACAACACATCACAACACAACACAACACAATAAGTTGAAGCTCCTCTTGCTAATTCAGGAGTGTATCACTATCGTTTAAATATCAGCATAGGAAGAACATAGAGACCTACAGCGTTACAACAACAAACTATAGTGGTATTCACACCTCTTTCACCACTGGCAACACCACCCACTTTCCGTTTCCCTTTTTTTTATACAACCTTTTGCATTCTTTTTTTGACCGTTGTATATCCAGACTCATCCACGTTAAAAATGGAATTAGCTGTTATTTTATATTTATCCACCAAATTCTCTAAAATGTCAAAAAATTCCATTACCCTTTCTTTATTGAATCCTTTTAAACGGGCAATGGACGTAGATTCAGATTGACGTAATGACGGTTCGTGGTGTCTTTCCATAAATTTGTAAAACCACTTTGTACCAGCTATGCTTTTTTCTTTGTTGAAAGGGTGTGACAGATTGTATTTTTCTGCTAAATCAATGCCAACTTTCTGATATCTTTTATTGTGAAGCCATACAGCAGTTCTTCAAATTTTAAAAATTCTAAAAATTTAAGATATGATGGACCAATTCATTTCCTTTGGAAAAAAACACACGTTCTTCCCATTTTTTTCTTATCTTTTTTAGCAAATTTATTTCCATTTTTAGCATGTCTAAGTAATATTAATTTGTTAATGTTGTATCGTCTAGTACACTTATTCAAACCAATTTCACCAGATCTGCAAGTGCTAAGAGCTTGCTTCATATCGGCGTCGTTCCATTTGTCATAATTTCCCCTTTTGGCCATTCTTGATTCTAGAAAAAATCATTTTTAAAGAAGTGTTATTTATAAGAATAACTTTCTGCGGAATTAAAAACTATTATACAAACGATATTCCCTAGTTTGAAAATAAGGATCGTAAATTGAACCAGTTCAATTTAGACACCAGTAAAAGGTTCAATTTAGGCAACAATCTTTTGTTTTACTCAATGTAACCTATTTTTTTTTTGTTTCTTTACATATGGCGCTGAAACACGTCAGAGTATTCAAAATGCTACAACAAAGTATGATGCTTATTATTTACCACACGTCTTCACTATTTGTTGCACTATCGCTTAAGGAATGTGAGCGCAAAATTACATCGGTTAACGTAAAAACGTTCAATCTTCCATAATACCAATTTTCGCAGGAACTTGGGACTTACATTGAAGCTACGTCATTTTCTAGTCCCAAGGTTGCCGTGTTCAATAACAGAAGGCGCACAGATGCAGTTTTAATGGAAATAATAACGGGTGTTCAGAAACATTCGAAGTCAAAGTAGTCCTTGAAAATATGAAGTCATATCTGATATAGATTGATACATTTACTTAATGCAATTTTATAGGTTATCATACACGCAAATGTCAGTTTATGTCGAAATATATTACTTTAATATGCCATATTAATTAATATAAACTAGTTAAGTAATGATTTTAGAAGGTAACAGTAATTTGCAAATTTCAAATTAAGTATTTTGATATTTTAGAGAATACTTGCTGAACAGTAGCACCTCGTCATGCGATAACTGGAAAAAATTACATAATCCAATTAATATGCTGTTCATTCTTGTGTAATAAAGCTCATCTAATCTGCAGTAACATGTAAAAAGACAACGCAGAATTAAGAGGAAATAACTTTACAAGTAAAGGTTTTATTCATCTTATAGTGACAATAGTATATAGTTATCGTACTAGTTTAATATATTAACATTCAACAAATTATTGTAAGGAATGGCTTAAAATAAATTTGAAACAAATAAATTGTTTGTAGAGTCCTTAGATTACAACCTTATAATAAATATCGTAAATTGTAGTTGTATAAATTACCAACAATAATGACCATAATTATAAAAGATGTTGAAATGTCCATCACCTTCTTCCAAGCATTTTACGCACCTTCTCCGAATGCTACTAAATACATTTTGCAATATGGGACCATTTCTAATTTCACTAATTTTATTTATAATTCTGTCTTGGAGATCTATATAATCTTGTACTGGTACTTGATAAATTGAATTTTTTAAAAAAAGGCCATAAATAGTAATCACACAGTGTAAGATCACAAAATCTTGGAGGAAATTCATGATCGCTGTTCAAACTAATTAAACGATTTCCAAACACTTCTTGTAACATATTCATTGTTTCCCCCGCTGTGTGAGCTCTAGCACCATCTTGTTGAAAGTATCCCAAAGCTAGTTCATCATCGCGAAGTTGATTAAAGAAAGGCAATAGTATTTCCTGTCGATATCTTTCTGCAGTCAAGGTACCATTAAAAAAAATTGGACCAAAAATCCTTCTTCTACTTATAGCGCACCAAACACCAACTTTCTGAGGATGTAAAGGAGCTTCAACATAAAAATTATTGGGCTTTGTATCACTCCACATTCTCATGTTTTGCGAGTTAACATATCCATTAACATGAAACCATGCTTCGTCTGAAAAGAAAGTTTTGTCTAGGACATCATCATTAAAATTATTTGTAAACCATTCGCAAAATACTACTCGTCGCGGATAATCAATATCGAGGATTTCTTGCAAACAAGTTATACGATATCGGAATAACTGTAAATCTTCTTTTAAAACTTTATGACAAGAACCAACTGACAACCCGGTTTGTTGAGTAAGAGTTCTTACTGAAGTTTTAGGGGCATCAGTCATTATTTCTCTAACATTCCCAATCACTCTTCTGTCCGGACTTTTGGTCGCCCACCACCCTACCCTCTTGGCGTCCCACACTACCAGTTTGTCGAAAAACTGGAACAATTCTGATTAGTGTACACTGAAAAGTATTATAATCAAAAGCAAGGTTGGGAAATTCATCTCGAAATTCTTCCAAACAAGCTTGAATTGAATACTTCCACTAGCCATCGATCCTTTGACCATTTCTAAAATATGCTTCAACCATGAATGCTTTGTGTACGTTAGTAAATACCATTTTCAAAATAAAAATATATAAATTAGTATCTTCGATACTAGATTCTGACAATTTTTGACAGACAACAGTTGACATTTAATAATTATTAGAAATCAGATACTTAAATAAAGATATACGGTTTTTTGTTCAGAGCCCACTTGACTTCGAATGTTTCTGAACACCCGTTACATAGGTTCAATTTAGGAGGCAGTTCAATTTAGGCAACTCTCCCCTAAATGTCGATTTTTATAAGGATGTTATTTTTCTTTTTTAAGAATTCTTCCTACTGAACGACGGCTAATATTATGCTTTTGCACAAACTCATTTGGAGATAAATGGGGATTTTGCTCTACAGATATGACAATATCTTGTGCTTTAACATCATTTGTAGTAGTACTTGTACAATAAATTCTTCGCAAATTGCGAACACCGCCATTTAGGCTGTACCTTCTTAAAAAAGACTTCTTGTCCAATTAACAAAACCGATCATCATTAATATTTGTATTCATTCTTTTTCATTTAATTCAACCAAACAGGAATTATTTCATGACACTTTTAAATGCGACAAAATACTGGATTTTGTGATAAAATTTAGGATTGTAATATTCACGTTATTGTTAGACAAAAAAAAACATTTTTTTAATCTCCACAACAAAAAAAAAATAATTAAAAAAATAAAACTACTTAAATTTCGAATTGTAAAGGTTAAACGATCATACCTAATACCTAAACAATATTTATGAATTATTTTAAGAATACCGATAGATAAATATTCTAAAAATTCTGATTTACGTGTAAATCTCAAGCTAAATACTTTAGACCCTAAATGTTATAGTTTGTTTAAATCGTCTTATCGAAGAGAATTCTAAAATGTAAGAGAATATGACGTTGAATTTAAAAAAAAGTATAAGTTTAGTATGTTACACTTTTTTTTTAACACATTGTATATTTAAAAATACTTGAAATCATGGTCCCTCATCCATAATTTCCGTGTCTAAAATTTTATTACAATATCTTTTTTTAATTTAACGGCTATTTGCATGTTTCACACATTTGCCCGTCGCTGTATATCCAAAGTTGTATCCTAATTTCAGTGCTTCCCATTTCAGCCACGAGATGGCGCCTAGTTAATCGGAATTACGAATAGCATACTAATGTTATTACATAAAATAAATGTAATAACTAATGTTTATTATATAAAATAATAATTATAAAGATTCAGGAGATTGTTCCAGTAAAATTAAGTGAACTTACCGAATAATTTACACAATCCTATATTTATATTAGTTTCGTTATTGGTTCTTTTGAACATTAGATATATTGTCCATCCACCACGTGCAAAACATTGCTGTATGTGTATGTAACATATTTAGGTTAGAATCAATATAAAATTGCTAATTAGAAAGAACGAAATTCAATTACTATTTAGTACCAAAAGTGTTTTATCGAATATATTATATAATGCAACCCTTAAAATATTCCTGCTTTTGCATTAATGAAATATTAAAAGAATTTATACTGCCTACAATATATCTGACGCGACAACTTTCGTTATCCAATACTGCTTATTCTAGTAGAAATTGTAAACAAATTAATGGCGGGTATTTTAAATTTAAAACTGCAGACATGATTCGCAAATGGAATGTTAGATTTAAAGAAAGTGGAGTGGACGAACCTAAATTATCTATTGAGAATATAGCAGCGCATGTTTTCAAAACAAGAAAGGTTAGTACATATTGTTAATAGATAATAATATAAAATAACTAACATGAATTACAAGATTTCAGATGTATATAAAAATACAAATAAGTTACTTTCAAGAAAACAGATTAAAGAAATAACAAAACTATGTAAATTAAGACTGAACAGGTAAGTTTTTTTTGCATAAATAATAATTTGGATTTCTATAGATTATCATACGAGGATAGTTCAATAAAAACACATTTAGAGACTGTCAATTTTTATTTAAGAACTTAAAATAAATCTCCATTAATATTAAGACGTGAGTCCCAATATAAAATTTATCTCGGTTATTTGCGAGAGCTCTCTTTAACAAAAAACTGTTACCTAACGCCCAAATTGCACCGCTGCCCTTTTAGTAATTGTTTTAATGGGCCAAATACAAGTTGACTGTTCCAAGACTTCCAACTCGCAGGAACAAGCAGACTTTGAATCATTCCTGCTACATAAAATCGAGCATTAACATGAAGAAAGATGACACCTGAGGTTCCAGATTTTTTTTTCTAGAACGTCAGCTGTTTAAGGTGTTTGCATATCATTCGACATTGATGTTAATGACATCAGATTTTTTAAAATTTAAAGACAGTACACTGTGGTAATCAAAAAATTTGCTTCCTGCTGAAGGATTTTTTCGCATATAGCCCTGTTCAAGTTCTTAATTGTGTCTTTGTAAACATTTCCCATTATTGTAGGTACCTTTTGTGGTATATACTCAATTAAGAGAATCTCCACCGCATCCCAGAAAACTGTGGCCGTCAGTTATCCCGCAGAAAATAGCCTTTTTGCCTTCTTGGGCGATGTACAGCCCTTATGAATTAGGGGATTCTCTGCCCCATTTGAACTGCTTACATCAAAATTTGACTTGGAAATAGGACGGCTTATTTTCAATATACACTGCTGCCATTCTCTCATGAATATTCTTTGAGCTACTGTCTTCTATTGATAAAAATTTCCTGACGCTGCTGTGTTAAAGTTTCAAATCACTCTCACTCACTTCTTTAAACGAATGTAAAAGTTACAAATGTTATGCAATTCGAACCAAATTTGGAGATGACACTATAAAATATCAGAGAAGCTTGACTGAGAAAATTATCATGATAGCATATTGTTTTCATACAGATAATATTTCATGCAGATAATATAAAAAAAGCTAACTTCGTAGATATAAATAATCAATATAAACGGCTGAATTTCGATATCATGGCCATAAAGTCAGTCTATGCGTGTTTTCATTGAGCAAGCCTAAAAGTTTCCTAAGATGAATAATCTATAAATTTTGTTATCTTATTTTGATTTCAAGAATGCCAGTACAATACATAATTGGCGAATGGGACTTTAGAGATCTAACACTCAAGATGAAACCACCAGTTTTTATACCGCGACCCGAAACTGAGCAACTGGTCGAATTAGTATTATCAGAAATTGATTCAAATACGAAGGAAATATTAGAATTATGTTGCGGAACTGGAGCTATAAGTTTAGGACTGCTGAAGGAACACGCGACTGTAAATATTATACGAATTTTCAATATTTTATAAATTAAATTTTTAATAACAATATTGGGGTGATGTACAGGTTGTTCCTGAATTAGTTATACAGAGAGAAGACCATAATGCACTGATGGTTTTTGGTATGGAATAATTTTTTTAATTTATGTTCAAATTTTGAATTTGTTTCCGGATCATGACAGCATGGGAGTTTGTTTGACATTAAGCGTAATTAATTGTCATGAACAATTATACAGTGCAGCGGCACGTTTCTAGTGTTATGCATTACTTGCGTACAAAATGGGTATATATATATATATATATATATATATATATATATATTTAGTGTTAATAAGAATTAAAATTTATTTCTTATTTATTTTATTGGCCGTGTGCATAATATTAAAATAATAACCTTTTTTTGGTTTAGCGACCTTTATTGAAATTCAATTTATTTACCTAACGACGTATTATCCGCTCATTAAACAATAGAAGACAACCCCACCCACACAAATAAACAAAAAAAATTTTTTTCCCCATTGTAAAACACACTGTATTTTCCCAAACACATGGCCTGACCAAACAAATTTTAAAAACGAAATAATATAAAAAAATTTCATTTCTATAACAAGACTTTTAGTTACACTTAAGATTCCGAGATACACTGTTTGGAGTGAAAGGTCGACATGTTTCCGACTATGCATGTTGCACTGGGCATGTGTTTTAACACGAAATAAATTGGTGAGTTTTGTATCCTTTAAATTTTAACTTTCTTTACCCTATCATTATTTTAATTTTAATTCATTCATATAATGTAAATATAATTCTTACCTTTCGTTTGTAATTTTTTTTTTTAGTTCTAAATCACTTGAAAAAGACTTAATTATATACAAAAAAGTCGAAACGTCGTTAGTTAAATAAATTTAATTTCAATAAAGGTCGCTAAACCAAAAAAAAGCTTATTATTTTAATATATGTATATATACAGGCTGATTCATTTTCGGCTCTCACCATGGGGATCTCGCTTATTATTGGAGATAGAGTATAGATTTAAATTTGGCAGTTTTTAAATTTTGTGTTTGTTATAAATCCGTAAAGAAAATAGACCTGTGACAAATGACCTTCGTTATTAAAAAAAAACGCGAAAACTCCATTTTCTTATTTTACCTGTAGCACCGACATTTGGCCTTCTAGAGAAAAAATAAAAACACATCCTTGTGGCCATTTCTAAACCTCTATCCAGTGGTGTACTCTAAATTTTTATACGACGTTTCGTTTCTTTCTGCCCATCATCAACTATCTAATTTCTTATATGCGCCATATTGGATTTAGATATCTTCAGAAAGAGTTTTTTTTTCTGATTTCAACCATGTACCGCAGGCTGACTAAAGTTTTTGACATTAGGTTTTATTTGAAAGAATAAATTAAAAGATTAAATAAGGTAGCCATGGAATTTCAATCTGTCAAACATTTCATTTATTGTTCATTAATAATACAAAAATGTCATACACTAACGAAGAGAAACGAGATATGATAAGTATTTTTTATTCTTCGAACCGAAATTCAACAGTAGCGAGTACAAGATATCTACAATTATATCCAGAACGACAACAGCCTCATCGTACCATTTTTCTAGATCTCGACAGAAATTTGGTCGAGAATGGATCGTTTACTAAGCCGCGTAATGGTCAAGACAACAGGAATTTAAATGAAAATCAACAAGATATTTTACAAATGGTAAATTAAAAGCGTGTTTTCAAATTTCATGTTAATCTTATATTTTTATAGATAAATAATAATCCATCAATTTCTACACGCGAAGTAGCGTCAGAATTAAATTTGTGCCAGTCCAGAGTTTGGAGAATTTTACATAAAAGTAGGTTTAAACCATACAGGATCCATGTTAGTCACTCTTTACTGCCTGGAGATAATTTGAGAAGGCTAGAATATTGTAATTGGTTAATGGGAAGGATAGCAACTGACGAAAATTTTTTAAGCAAAATCATCTGGTCAGATGAAACAAAATTTACAAATTCTGGAATGTTCAACAGAAATACGGAGCACTATTGGGCAGTACAAAATCCCCGACAAAACAGGGCTAGAAGACCACAACATCGTTTTGGAATAAACGTTTGGATGGGTATTTTGGCAAATCGTCTCTTAGGACCAGTTATGTATGAAGAACATTTAAATGGAGAAAGATATTTAAACATTTTACGTACATACGTATCTGACTATCTTGACGACAATATCCCATTAAATCAATTACAATATTTATAGTGGCAACAAGATGGCGCACCAGCACACAAAGCAACTGTTGTTAGAAATTTCTTAAATCAAGAGTTTGCAAACCGTTGGATTGGAAATAGGGGAGTTGTTGAATGGCCTGCGAGATCACCTGATTTAAGTCCGCTAGATTTTTTTTTATGGGGATATGTTAAAAATAATATTTATAAATTAGATGCGCCACAAAACGTTAAAGAATTACGAGACAGACTTCAGAATGCCTTCGATGCAGTTCTTAGAAGAACTATACAAAGGGCAGTACAAAATGCCAGAAGGCGTGCCCGATTGTGCATTACCGAAGATGGCCAGATAATTGAACATTTACTGTAATTGTTTATTATAATATATCAAAATTACACTAACAGTTCGCATGAGCATTTCCGTGCAGCGGGAATTTCCAGATTTGTGTTTATCAAGTTGTGGAAGTTCCAGTGACGAGCAATGAGCTTGACCTATAGGTCCATCATATCGCCAGTTATGTTTAGTTAGTTCTCGAAAGTATATGTACACTTAATTTCACCTTGTTATTTTTGATATGTCGGAATCATATTCACATGCATCGATCTGGATAAAAGATTATCCTCAATTTTGTGTAGACAATGGCAGAGTGTTTCGTAAGTATTGCAGTAAAATTGTAAGTTTATATTTGTTTACGTTTAATTTCATATTTTAATACTTGCAATATTATTGTAGATTCGATGCAACAAAAAATTTATATATATATATATATATATATATATATATATATATATATATATATATATATATATTAAGCTGGTTCAGCCTTCTGCTTATTATTATGTGTATAGAAACAATTTTTTGTTAATATTTCTAATTTAAAATTATATTTAAATTTCATATTACTAAAAATATGTTGATCGCGCCATCTATTTTAGAATAACATAAACAGGGTAATCTATTTTATGCCAATTGGCAATTTGCAGTTTTTTAAATGTCACTTAATTAATTAACATGTTTTTAAATTATTATAAAATATTATAAAAACCTTCGTATTATTCCTTATTCATTTTAAATTAAAGGTTCAATCTGGTATTACTAATTGTACACGCCTTTTCCTTTCGAGCGGATATATTGTCCGAAGTAGTTAAGGCGTTGAAACACAAGAGAAGTTGGTTGTTAACGAAAACATTAATTAATAAATAAATAAAACGTAGCCACGTTTAATTAATTTTCATAATGCGTTTTTGAAGAATTTTAAGGCGATTTCTATGTTTTAAAACGCATTCTTTAGCTGAGAAATAAAGAATATTTCCATTTAAAAATATATACTACATTGGAGTTTCAAATTACCTTGAATTTCTAAGTGCTTATACGATTGATATCCACGACAGTCAAGTATCGTGCCTTATCCTATTATAGCAACCCTTCTAATTCTTTTTATTTAATTCCATTATTTATAAGCCATCCAATTAGTCGTGCTGATTAAACCATTTCCAGTCATTGAATCGGAAGATTATATCCTGTAACCTGTCCGAGCACTTTCCCGAAGGTCCATATTGCCAAGCCGAGATAACTACTGTTACGAATATATATGTGCACATAGACAAGGTAGAATTTACCCTATAAGTAGAGATTTTTCTATGAATTATTATTGTTATTAACCATAAATCGAACAGCTTCACTGTATTTTTAACACTTGTAAGAATATTTATATATAGTATTACTGAGATAGAATTCTTCATAGACTTATTGATTGATAATAAAGTCAAGTCCTACTTTTTATTACCCTGAAAATCCGAAATTATTAATATAGAGAACTAATACCATTTTGAGGTTAAATCGCATCGATTGTATTGATTACCTTACTAAATTCTTTCTTTTCACCTAAAGGGCATTATTTAAATTAACAAATTGTTTATTACATACACTTATGAAATTTACTTACCTTTGTTCGAGTATTTAACTTTAATAACAAACTGAATTAGCTTTTTATCCATTATCTTTTAGTTGTTTGTTCAGAATTTGAGGACACTCGCAATCGAGAATATTATAGTGGGGAGAAATTTAAATTGTTAAGTTTTATTTGTATTATTTAGTTTTTTTTTATGTGTATTAAATTGAGTTTATTTGTTTAATATGGTGTTTTCTTTTATTGCATATTAGAGTATTATATTATTGAAAGGATTTAATATATTCTAATCTGGAAATTCCCGCTGCACGGAAATGCTCATGCGAACTGTTAGTGTAATTTTGATATATTATGAATAACAGTATATTCTTCAACGAGCGTATAATGACGGCTATTATTCACGAGGGTGAAAATTACAACTCGCCTACGGCTCGCGTTGTAATCACCCGAGTTAATAATAGCCTATTATACGCTAGTTAAAGACTATACTTTCTCTACGGCTACAGGATTAAATAAAAAAGAGAATACGTAGGTACATAACAGTTTAATTTATTTGTTTGCAAATGTTATCTTAAAATTAGAACAATTTCTAATATTTATTACTGATGGTGATGAATTTTTATCAAAATTCACTTGATTCAAAGTATGAGTGTTTGAAAATGTCTGTTGTGTATTTCGCTTTCATTAGCGACAAAGCTCATTTTTTAGGAAGAAAATATGCGAAAAACGTAAGATACTCAAAAAATATATTTGACGTTTTAAATTTTGACTTGTTTAGCGGTTGCTAGGTAACGCACACTTTATACTACATCAATGGTGTACTGCCCGTTGAATAATGAAAATACGAGTGATGTGATTGGTCAACAGGCCGTGTATAATGATTCATTACACACAGGGTGAAGAATTGATGCCATTATACAATTGAATAAATATGCAGAATGAATATATTATTCAATAGCCGTAGAGAAATGGGTTTATATATTTTTTACGATGCACTTCAGAAATAAAGTATAAAATATAAATAAAAATTCAATTTCATGTGGAATATTCTCAAAGCAGTATTTACAGTGCGATCATAAATGATTGAGGATAGTTTGAATTTGCCGCAATATAAATTTTTCCTAAAGTTGGTTGTACTGAGGCTTTACTATTATGATATTTCTCCAGTGGCGTCTCAAATGAGACTGTTAACGGTACTATTAATTGTTAAAAAATTGTACTTTGGAGTATATAGAATTAACTTGCGCCAACAATCAACTTAAAAGAACACAAAATCTTTGTTTATTTAATTGAAACACTTACATATAACAAGCAACTACATAGGCATAAAACAATTTTCACATAACAGTGTTTAACAATCAAAACAGATAACAAAGATTCTTAAATATATTTTATAGCAAATGTCCAAAATGACTGCCGTTAGCATCTAAACATAAATTTACTCTTCTCCTCATATTTGCAAATGTTTCTTGGTCTATATTATTAATTTCTTCTATAATGGCTGCTTGTAATTCTGTCGATTTCTAAACACTTTAGATTTTAGATAACCGAATAAGTGGAAATCTAATGGAGTTAAGTATGGGGAGCGTGATGGCCAACGATCCCTACTAATTAGTCGGTTGTCAAAAAATTGTTCGAGGTAAGCTATAGTATTATCATGAGCTACGTGCGGTGGTGCTCCATCTTGTTGGAAATAGCCCACTTGAAGCTCATCATCATGTACCTTATTTATGAAGATATCAAGTATTTGTTTACGATATCTCTCCGCAGTGAGGGTATTATTAAAAAATATTGAAGCAATTATACGACGCCTTGACATTGCTTTAAAATTTTGAAATCTATATTAAATCTATGATTAATTTCTAAACATTGTTTAGAAATTAATCATAGATTTAATATAGATTTCAAAATTTTACACGTTCAAGGAAAAAGTAAAAAACTTAACTTGTTAGAAAATTTAGAAATTAATAGATACAATAGTTTAGGATTAGCTTTAAATGACCAACTAGATTTAAACAACTCCCCTCTACTAAATTTAAGATTGTAAAAAAAATTTTCCACCACCATTCCCCAATAATTTTCACATAAATATTCTAACTTGCATTGTACATATTCAGTATTCATCCACCTGATGAAGCCATTGTATGGCGAAACAATATTGTAGTGTTTACAATAAAAGAATTTTTTGAAACTAGAAGTTTAATTACTTATTTCTTAGTGTTATAATGCAGTTTCAACAAGTATCTCCTTCGTCAATTAACTAAATAAATGAAATGTTTGACAGATTGAAATTCCAAAGGCTACCTTATTTAATCTTATAATTTATTCTTTCAAATAAAATCTAATGTCAAAAACTATAGTCAGCATATGGTACATGGTTGAAATCAGAAAAAAAAACTCTTTCTGAAGATGGCTAAATCCAATATGGCGCCTATAAGAAATTAGATAGTTGATGATGGCCAGAAAGAAATGAAACGTCGTATAAAAATTTAGAGTACACTACTGGATAGAGGTTTAGAAATGGCCACAAGGATGTGTTTTTATTTTTTCTCTACAAGGCCAAATGTCGGTGCTACAGGTAAAAGAAGAAAATTGGGTTTTCGCATTTTTTTTTAAATAACGAAGGTCATTTGTCACAGGTCTATTTTCTTTACGGATTTATAACAAACACAAAATTTAACAACTTTGCCAAATTTAAACCTATACTTTATCTCCAATAATAAGAGAGATCCCCATGGTGAGGGTCGAAAATTAATCAGCCTGTATATAAAGATAATTATTTCGTGACCTTTGTATGTTATGGTAAATTAAATTTGTTGGCGATTTAAGGTCTGGTTTTACTTCAAAATGTATATATTTAAAACAATCCTACAGATCTAGCTATAAACATAATAGAATCCAAATGGGGTGAAATTAGTCCACACACATCACTAAATAAAAACGAATTTATTAGAGGTATACACTTCTGTCTCGACAACGCATATTTTCAGTACAAAAATTCTTTTTATAGTCATTTGGTATTGCCATGGGCTAAAGAGCTGCTCCTATTGCAAATCTGGTAATGGAACATTTGGAACAAAACGTTATCAATTCATTAGACTTCCACCCCATTTTCTTCAAAAGATATGTTGATGATATCATGTATTCCTTGTTCGTTCATTTTACACGTGTTCGTTCTTTTAAGTGTGTTGTCCGATATTTTAATTTGTAACTTCGCAATCAATTATCTTGACGTTCGTTGTTATCAGTCAGATTACTTGAGATATATTGTAAACGTTATGTATAGTAAGGCGGGTAATTTCTCCATAGAAAAACAAGTTCACATTTGTAAGTATTTACAACTTTTATATAGTTCATTATAGTTAATTTGTTTCTATCTACTCTTAAAGTGACCCTTGAAGAAGCACACAGTCTGTATGCGAAATATTTGGAGATAAAATAAAGAACTGACTTAACAAATAGACTTTAATTTTGCTGGATTCCCCAAAATTCCCTTCCATATATATATTTATGCCTTGTCTGAATTTCTGGAACTGACCCGCGTTGAGGAGTCCGTGAACGGACTAGTTTCTGCTCGAGCTTTCGGCAGACTCGCTGCTGGCATCTTCGGGAGGTAGTTCTCTCATATGGAATTCCACATCAAGTAGCGCTCCGAGAACTACCTCCCGAAGATGACAGCGGCGAGTCGGCCGAAAGCTCGACCAGAAACTAGTCCGTTCACGGACTCTTCTACGCGGGGCAGTTCCAGAAATTCAGACAACGCAAATTATTGCCGCGAAAACCTCCGAACGAACATACATATATATAAAACAAAAATTAATTGTTTCTTGGGAGTAGTGGCCAGGTAATTAAAACAATATTTCATTTATTGACGTTGACGTTTCGGTACTATATCAACACTACAACACAGATAGAACAAAAGCCAAGAAAAACAACACCCAAACTACTTATAAATATGTTCCAATACCTTATATCAACAACCTATCAAAAAAAATTAGCAAAACCTTAGCACAACATAGTATAAAAGTAACACACAAAAACTCCAATAATCTCAACAACTTACACTCAAAATTAAAAGACAAAATACCTGCATTAAAAAAAACACGTTATTTATGAAATCCCATGCAACGACTGCAAAGGCGTATACATCGGTCAAACAACACAATATGTGCAAGAACGTTTAAATGAACATAAATTTTCAAACAACAGTACAGCCCTAAAAAAGCGCATCAACAAGCAGACCAATTACACTTTTAATTTCGATAAAACCTCTATAATTAGATCCGAAAAAAATAACAAGGCAAGAAACATTAGAAAGCATACACATACAAAAAAGACACAAATTCCATAAACGACAGAACAGATAGAAATAACTTGTCTACAATATAACACATATAACAACCTCCCCGCCACACTTGTCCGAGAAAAGTTTAAACCAACGTATGGTAGGTGACACTACAAACATTTTCACAGGTTAAAACTATAATAAACATATGCCCCATAAAAAAGGTCTAAACCAGCAAAATACACGTAATTTAGTTTTATTTAGAATAGGCAACCAAAAACGAATACATTAGATATTAAGAGCACAATTTTAATCTAAGTAGTTTTTATTTTGGCATTGTATCATTTTTAACTTTTCAATAAATGTTATAATTTTGAAAAAGGCACTATATATAGTATCGAAACGTCAACATAAATTAAATATTGTTTTAATTACCTGGCCGTTACTCGCAAGAAACAATTACATTTTGTTTTATATTATAATTACACCCTTCTAATTCCTTCTAATACATATATATATATATATATATATATATATATATATATATATATATATATATATATATTGTAGTGGTACAACCAGCTCAGGTATTCCAGCACCTACAATGGAAAGTACAGGTACACAATCAATATAAACACCTGTATAAACAATAAATTGGTGGACGGAATTTGTGAAACTAACATCGAAATGTAAATAAATTAATACGACGATAACTTTAAAATTCATCATTATCTTATTTTGATTTTAACTAACTTTTTATATTTTAATTTCATTTTTTCATTATTCAAATTATACGCGCGAAACAACAGGTATTTAATTTATCAACATCAGGTTTATATCGACGCTAGATAACCACGCCCACCAATTCAAAATTATATGAACCCCGCTAAAGCAAACTTTACGGTAGAAAACATTACTAAATTTATATTCAAATCATATTTTAGGTTAATGTAAAATATTAAATTAATTTTCCCTTTATGTTAAAATCAAAACATTGTATAAACTCACATTTTAAATTGATGTAATTAAACTAAAATTACGAGATTATTGCGATATAGAAATAAGGCTTTGGAATAAAAAATAAAACGCGATCGGCGTGATCTGATATAAAACTTTCAACATAAATGGCCGTTTTTGAGTGTACTTCCTTAAAATAAATTTTTAAAACATCTTTAAAGTGAAAATCTCCTACCTAGTGTTGAATCATTCGATAACCAAATTAAAGGCCCACCTTTTGAAGAAAAAATCTCAAGAATACCTCAACGCAAACGTGAGATATCGTCCTAAGCATCATTTGAAGCAGAGAGCAGGGCAAGCCAACGATTTACACCACTCAACTCGACGAACTCCGCCAAAGACGGTGAACGAGGCCGTGCTTCCTGGTCTACCGCATATCCACATATTGAGAAGTATATCAGATCTAGGAGATCAACATCAGGTTCACCTACAACGTTTATTCCAAATTATTTAATTTTAAAAGTTATAATTGCTCAAATTAATCGCTACAAATTATTATTTCATGTATCAAATTCAATTTTAAAGTAAGCATCAATTTAAAGCGTTGAATTTTACAGATATTTAGCTACAAATAAGCTTATACTCACCAAAATAATATAAGATATAAAAACTATTAAATATTTGTTTATTTTATCTCGTACACATAACCTCATCACCATTTCCCACATGTGCACTTATTAATTTCTATTTTTGTCACATCTTGTATAATTTATATAATATTAAATACAGTTTCCTATTTTTATCTCTCAATTTTGTTGTTACAGTTTTCTTATTTTTGTGATATTAAATTTTTATTTATTTATCTAATTCAATCTTTTATTTGTGAAGTGTGATTGTTGTGTTTGAGTGGAGAATACACTGATTGGTTTGTAGCTGCAAATAATACACCTGACCGACCGTGAACCCTGAGATTATTAAAAATTAACTTTTACACTCAAGCTCTACCGCAATTAGCTAGTTATATTAAAAAGGGTCAGATAGCGTTGATTCGACTAAGGATATTTGTATATTGGCGCCCACATTTTAAATTTTAAAATCATTAACCTTTCATTCTTTTAGATTTTCAATTTTTATAATTAATTCATATACTATATTCTTAGTTAAATCCTACTCAGCGCATCGATTGGCACTTTACAATATATATATATATACAGTGTACTCTCTCCTTACAGACACCTCTCTTAAGCGGACACCTCCCATAAACGGACACTTTTTGCAGTACCAAAAGATTACTTAGGGATTTTTAAAATTTTTCTCTCTTGAGCGGACAACCCTCCCATAACCAGGGGCGGACACTTTTTTCCCACACCAAAATGATTTTAGTTCCCCATAACCGGACAGCTTACAACACTGTAACACTGTTTTTCCGTTTACTCTTCTTCATATTCGTACATTCGTACAGATGTTGCTTATTGAATAATACGTGTATATACAAAGAGGAATTCCCTAAATACGCACAGCTTGTTGTTTTGAATGTAGTACGTAAATACATAGTACATTTATAGATTCTTATTGTATACATACTTGAATCGCTATGCCTAAAGCAGTGTTGACTATTAAAGACAAAGTTAATGTCATTGAAATTCAAAAAAATAAGAAACTTAGTGTACGCGAGTTAGCAAAGAAATGTAAGATCAGTAAAACTCAAGCTGCTTGTATCATCAAAAACAGAGACCAAATTTTAAGATTGTGGGACACTGATGTCAATCCGGATAGAAAAAGGAGTATGCTGAACGTCAAAGGCGTTAACATTGATAAATTGTGCTACGAATGGTTTGTGAAGGCTCGAAATAAATGTATTCCTCTCTCGGGCACACTTATCAGGAGCAAGGCTAAAGAAATTGCATCTGGCTGGCTGGAAAGGTTCAAAAAACGGCATAACGTAACCTTCCGTGCCATTTCTGGAGAAGCCGCTAGTGTAAACCAAGATGATGTCAAGAGTTTTACTGAAAAAGTGCCATCTTTGATTCAAGGATATGATTCACGAGATATTTATAATGCGGATGAGACTGGAATGTTTTTTCGGGGATTACCCGATAAAACATTTGCATTAAAAGGTGAAAAATGCACTGGTGGAAAAATGGCTAAGAATAGGCTAACGATTTTGCACTGCGTCAATATGGCTGGAGAAAAGGAACCCCTTTTTGTTATTGGGAAAGCTGCAAAACCTCGGGCGTTTCGCAATATTAATTTGAACAATTTACCAGTTACGTGGCGATCAAACAAAAAGGCTTAGATGACGTCTGATTTGATGACTGATTTTCTAGCGCAGTTCGATATAAAAGAGAAACTTCAAGAACGGAACGTCCTGCTATTTTTAGATAATGCGGCCTCTCATCCTCGCGATCTTAAATTGAAAAATGTTAAAGTTATTTTTCTTCCAGCAAACACAACAGCATTTTGTCAGCCCCTAGATCAAGGCGTTATAAAAAACTTTAAGTTTTTGTACAAATCGTTATTTTTAAAAAATATTTTGCTGCAGATGGAAGACGCAAATTCTGCTTTGGATTTATCAAAATCAATAAATTTGTTAGATGTCGTTTATTTCATACACAAAGCGTGGGAGCAAGTGGGTCCCCAGACAATAAAACATTGTTTCAGGAAAGCTGGTTTTGAGAAAACAGATATCCTAAATGACGATAGCGGTTGGACCGCAGAAGATGAGCTTCCACTATCAGCACTTGCTCAATTCTCCAATATTATTAATCAAGTTCAGAGCCAAATCCAAATTGACGTCGAAGACTATATTAATTTAGATAATGAAGTCTTCATTAATGATGAAGATGTAGAAAACATTAATACTGAAATGTTAATTGCTTCCCAAGAAACGCCCGCCAACTCGTCTGAAGATGAGCTAGAAAGTCAAATTGAAGACAAGTTAACTTCCTATAAAGAGGCTTATTTAGCTATAAGAAAACTAAAGGCTTTTTCTTTGTATCACAGCGACCTTAAAGGTGTTCAATTGCTTACTGATCTTAAAATACATCTCCAAGATAATTAAATTAAAGGAAAAACGCGCCAAGCTAAAATTTCTGACTTTTTTAAATCTATTTGAATACCTTGAATAACAAATTTAGTTTTTTTTTCACTACTCGCAAAAATGTTAATAAAAATTCTGTTTACTTTATCTAATATTTATATGTTCTTGTTTTGGAAATAAAATTGTTGAAAGATAAATATATTACAAATTATTATTTAATCTTTTTGTACTTTTCTCATAAGCGGACACTTCTCATAAGCGGACAAATTTTTCAGTCCCATGGCTGTCCGCTTAAGAGAGAGAACACTGTATATAAATTTCAGTTGCAGGCCGTTGCAATCGATAAATCGAAGCAAGCTTGTGATTTAACTAAACAAAACGCCCATGCACACGGATTATCAAGTAGGCTTAGTATATTACAGACAAGTATCGAAAACATCTCTCCAAAACTATTTGACAGAAACTTCGAAATTATTGTCAGCAATCCGCCTTATATACCATCCAATGATCTTGAGCGTCTGCAGCCGGAAATCCTTTGGTAAGTGGCTGGCGACGATTATTACAACTTAATTAATGATTTGCCCCGATATCCGCCTGTGACATTAAATATTCGGGGCGTTTGTGTATAGTTCGGATTTACACCATATTATCTTGTATATTAAATGTAAACATTTGTATAATAATAGGCTGTGACAATCCTAATTACAATTCATGTTGATATATGTCATTGCGTTAATATAATCGCTTAAAGTCCCTTGCGAATTTCTCAGCTATCAATTTTTAAATTCAATAAGCCGCCAGCTTAATTTATACAGTAACGAAAACTTGCCTTCAGAAAACATAAGGTTGACATTGTTGCCAAGATCGTTAAAATATAAATACTTCCGATATTACATCTAAACCGATACTATTTCCATTAAATACCTTATATAATGAGTAAAAATATTTTTTATACATATACAGTAAGCAGGGATTTATTATACAGGGTCACTATTATGTATAGAAGCGGTCAAATATCTCGAGAACGATTCGAGATATCTTAATGAAATGTTGTAAACAAACATAAGTAAATGTTTTAGTCTTTTTGGCTATATTTTCATTCTTGTTTCTTATCGCATATTTGAAACTTAAGGCTATTTTATTTTTTTTTAAGTGGCAACAGCGCTGGAATTTGGCATTGTTGCAAAGATCATTTTTTTTACGAATTCAGCAATGTACATATAATATGTCTATTTTTCAAAATAGTTTTAAAAAAATGGATAAACAGGGTTTCGTTCTCTTCAGGGGTATCAACAACAAAAAAAAAACATTTATTAAATATGAAACTAGTTACAAAAGATGTTCAAAGTGTCTACAATTAACTTCCTGTCAGTAATGGATACGTCGAATTAAACTTCGAATTGCGTTTTCCCACCAAATCAAAGGTTTATGGAAATTTCTTGCCGAATTCGTAATTTGACATTTTCGAGATTTTCTGACCTATCAACGTAAACCTGACTTTTTAATACCCCGACAAAAAAAATCAGGTGGTGCCAAGTCTGGTGAGCCTGCCAGCCATTCATCAGTTCCTTGTCGGCCTATCCATCGGTTTGGGAAAGTAGCGTTAAGAAAAAAGGTCCTACAATACTGTTGCTACAAAATCCCATCCAAAGATTTAATTTTTGGGGATACTGTGTATGAATCTGATCCATCCAGTGCGGATTTGTATCAGTCCAGTATCTACAGTTATGTCTATTAAAATGACCATTTAAACAAAATGTTGCTTCTACCGTGAAAATTATATTTGAAGCAAAATTTGGATTGGTATTCATTTTTTCCATTACAACTTCGCAAAATTCAATCTTACAATGAAACCATCTTCACTTAATTCTTGCAGTAATTGTATTTCGTAAGAATAAAAATCATTTTTTATTGTTTTTTGAATTGAGCGTCTACACATGTTATGGTTTAAAGCTAATTGTTGGACAGAAACCTGACCATTGTCTATTACATCAATAAAGACATTCAATTACTTTTCGTCATTAGTTTTTGTTTTTTGTATTCCTAATTTTGGATGATTATTAACGCTACCTGTATCGATATATCATTTCACCGTTTTTGAAAGTGTTAATTTATTGATGTTTCTGTTTGGATGTACTTCATTAAACAACCGATAAACTTCAGCATACTCTTAGCTAAAAAAAAATAAATAATTTTACTAACTTTATAGCATAAATAGTTTAAAGTGATGTTTAAGTTAAACATTAGCACATATAAATCACACGATTGTCCGAAATTTGGCGGGGTTTGGATGTATTGGATTAGTAATATAGAAAATTCAAGCTTAAATTATTGGAGGGGAGCTAAGAGTATGTTTGCCCCCATTAGTTTAGAAGGTAAGATAGTTCCTTTGAGGTCTTTTAATAATTCCAAAAGTTTTTTCAAGATACGGGAGTTTGTAAAGATTTTAACAAAATCCCGGATTCAAGAAATGGATTCAACGATGGAAAAATGTGTTAAAACTGAATGGTGATTATGTGGAAAAATTAACGAGTCACAAAATTAGTTTTCTAGGTAGGCCATGAACGACTGAAATAGACATATAAGTCACGTCTGAGTTTATAGAATTGACGATGTGTCATTTGTAAATAATCACTTGTCAAATTAACAAGTTACTATTTAACCTATTACTAATCGTACGAATTGTACTTTAGATCACTTAATCAATCTAAGACATAACTGATTTAATCCATGGCATACTCTGAAAACTTTTTTTGTGTCTCACTCCTTACATTGGCAATAAATTTACCTAATTTTGAAACTGATTTCATTATTACATCTATTCTTTTTCTTGTTTTATAGAGTTAAAGACCTTATGCAGGGTGTAAATGAAATACACCGACGTACATTAATGCATAATAGATACGTAAGACAGCAATCTACAAAAATTTTATTCTATCAAAACTTAAATTTAAGAACACAAACTTTTCAGAGACGGTCCTGTATTCAGATTGAATCTAAATAAATAGAAATTATACGTTTATATGTTGTCGATTCGACAAACAAATAGGCATTTATTTGTTCAAGTCCACAAAAATCCCATTCACAGTTCAGTAATGTACTGCGTCTTTGTGTGAAAAGTTTTATAAACATGTATTCATTCATTTCCTATATATAAATTTTCTTATGCATCAATTGTTCTTTTGTTATTTATAAGTAGGTCGGTAACCTGACCTTTAGTTGTCTTAATATTAAATTCACGCCGAGAAATAATAATTTAAATTTGTAATTTTTTTAAGCGTTCCAACTGTTTCACACAAATCAGTCCTAAAAAGAGAAGATTTGTGTGGAACAGGTTGAATGCTTAAAGGAGACGTTCAATGTGGCTGCCATTTGCGTAAATACAAGCTTCCGAAGTGCATGATTTAACATGACTCGGTCTTCACGGATGCGTAACGCAGTTTGAAAAATACATTGCCAAAGATCATCAAATTCCTTCGCAGTGTGTTATGGACTTTTGTGTGTGAAACGCTTAACTCTGGCAGCCGCTCGGGCACTTATGTTTGGATTTTTATTTACATTATATAAAACTTGCTCCTCCGCATCTAATACCCCGTGATCTTTCACTGACACGGCCTTCATAACTTTGATGCAATGTACCGCGATCTCTCAATATGTATACGTTTAATAAAATTAAATCATTTGATGGACATCTTCGATTCGGAAGTACACAATTTAATACGCCTCGGTTTTCACGAATGTGGGTCGCAGCTGGTAAAATACGTTGCCGAAAATCGACAAATTCCTTCGAAGTATATTATGGATTGTTTTATGTGAAACGCCCACCTCTTCCGCAGCCACTCAGGTACTTATGTTTGGAGTTTAATTTACAATATTCAAAAATTGTTCCTCCGCATCTAATACCCCGTGGTCTTTCACTGTCAGGGCCTTCATAACTTGGATGCAATGTACCGCGATTTTACAATCTGCATACGGTTTGTCAAATTAATCATTTGAAGGACATCTTCGGTTTGCAAACCGCCCTTCATAAATACGTCTAGTAGCTCTAACATTTCCACCTGTTTCACCGTATAGTAAGACTATATCTGCTAATCAGTGATTTGAATAAGCCATACTTCACGAAAGTTGATAACAGACTGACTTCCGCGGAATTTCGTTTACACCCTGTATATTAATCCACTTTCGTATCTTCGCAATTAATACCACAAAATGCTATATTTAAATAGTCGAAAAACTTACTCATTTTCCTTTCATTAACCTTAAGTCAAATACGAACATTTTAATTAGGAATATTCACATGCACTTCTTAAAATAATTAGAGCAATTTTAATAAATGCTTTCCCAGATATCAATTTTCCAAAATACAAAACAAACGAGACTTTCGCCGCGGGTGATGAATTTGCGTTTAATAAATAAGATTTCTTTCAGGTACGAAGACAGAGACGCATTAGACGGCGGTACAGACGGATTGGTCTTAATTAAATTAATATTACAAAGGTCTTCATATTTATTGTGCTCTGGTGGAAAAACATTTTTAGAAGTGGACCCGTCTCATCCGCAATTGTTAGACAGTTTTCTGAGAGAAAATAATCACCTCGGGCTAACAATCCACGGAATATACAAAGATATTTTTGGACGTGACAGATTTGTTATAATTAAGAAGATTTGAAAGCTATGGCGACAGTAATTTGTTTCTGCATTTATATTGGATTTTTTAAAATATTACATGATTTATGTGATTATTAAGTTTTTTTTATTAATAAATGTAAACGTAATACGTAACAATTTAATAACTACACTACCCACCTGACATTATACATTATAATCTGCACGATCTACCTTTTCCTTTGACATTTACCCATAATTACTTTTTAAATAAAGAGAGAGATACTAAAGGTTATTTTTATATGCGAGTAATGTCTCAGAAGTAGAGTGGACCAATTCGGAGCGAAAGCAGAGGCGTGACTAACGAATTGGTTCCCGCATGCGAAACATTATTAATATCTAGAGATATACTATCACGAACGGTGCTGCTATTATGTTATTAAGTAATATAATAAGTTATTATATTACTTAATACTATATATTTGTATTATATTTTGTTTATTTTAGTTCCAATTTACAGTCGTGTATTGTGTATTGTGCATTCTATAGAACAGGAAAGTGTTTTATATTTATATGAATATGAATATCACCTATATTTCTCTCAACACTGCTTTATAGAAATTATGTGTCAACAAATTTTTGCTGTTCCCTAGTTTTGATTTATTATAATTCCTACCATTATCCGTCGTCTAAAGTTTAATATAAGCACTTATATAATATAACTTATATTAAACTTTAGTCGACCTCCAAAAATCAAGTTTTTATCTCACACATCAAATAACATTTTCAATATACATACAGTGAAAGTCAAAAAAAATGTACATTTATTTTAAATAATTTTTAATATTATTATTTTAGGAAAAATCCATAGCAGTATGTTGATTTACAGTTGCATTAAAAAAATACGGACCGATGATTTTTCCATACACAACACCACACCACACATCAACCTTTTTGTAATATTGACTTCTCGTCGCAATTTTGAAATTAGGATTGTCTCACGACCAAAATCTACAGTTCTGCGTTACAACTTTCCCATTGGTTGTAAATGTCGATTCATCCGAAAAAATTGTTTTTGAAGAAATTTCGATTCACGGACTGATTTTCTTCTACTCATAAGCAAAAGTCTAAACGCAGTTATATCATGCAAAGATAATTTGGATGACTATCATCATAATAACAAGAAAGTATAGCAATCTATTTTAAAAAAAAATTGAAAGTTGTTGCGAAATTTGGAACACCCTGTAAATATATAAATAAAAATCGAAAATGCACTGTAGCATACTACATTTGTACGTAAAATTTCATTGCTACAACTTTATTAGTTTTCATGCTAAGCTCCGCCGACACACTATTGCCGCACCCGGTATGCCAAATAAATTTGAGTACATTAATACATTACTGTACACATGGACATGTGTATTCTCAATCAAATTATCACTCTGTATAACAAAATTATCGGCTACCAAGCCATCAAAAATTAAACATACGGTATAACACAAATTCAATAAATCTTAAACAATAAAGTGTAACACTGGGTATAAAACAAAATTAAATGAAATGCAAAGATAGATCAAAATTAATTCTACCACAGTGTATAATTTATTTATAAAGAAAATATCGTTAAATAGTATCGCAGGCTAGTTTTTCGCAAGGTCTAAATTAACTTTAATTTTAAATAGTTAATTGACGAAGGAGATACTTCTTGAAACTTCATTATAACGCTAAGAAATAAGTAATTAAACTTCTAGTTTCAAAAATTCTTTTATTGTAAATACCACAACAATATTGTTTCGCCATACAATGGCTTCATCAGGTGGATGAATATTTAGGAAGAGTATTTCATCCACCTGATGAAGCCATTGTATGGCGAAACAATATTGTAGTGGTATTTACAATAAAAGAATTTTTGAAACTAGAAGTTTAATTACTTATTTCTTAGCGTTAACTTTAATTTCTTACGCGCACGGGTTTTGCTTCACAGAAAAAATTTCACAAAGATCTCATGTAATACGAATAACTAGCATTACAAAGAAAACAAAAAAAAAATTTGATTTACCTAAAGATTTCAGTACTCAAATGCTAACACAAAAAAGCACAAGTGAACGATATAAGCAACTACTTTTTAAGCCAATTCGACAGAAATTTATTAAAACAATTGAATTCTAAATTCAAAATCGACACAGGAATGTTACCAATGCAAAATTAATAATTTAAGTTAGCGAATCACATATGAAGAACGCCCTTTACAATATAGGGGATCGTTTGACTACACAAAATGGCATCACAAATTGTCTCTCTCTTCAATTTTTCATGACTTAATAATTAACAGATCCATGTAATTATGTTTGATTTTGAAATACTAATTATATAGTTGCATAATGGAACTTGAAACGTCGGATTGAAACCCTAGATCTCGGTCAAACAAACAGGTGCACATCGCACATCAGCACAAACCCTCAGGTTTTCGTACCTCTGGATTTACGGGTATTCTCAACACCCAAGATGGAATTCTTTACAGCTGGCGGCAATTAATCACCATAAAACAGGAATTACACGAGATAATTAGCACGACGTTCTATACACTCTTCAGAGTGCTAAATTTGTCCCACAATATACAAAACTAAAACGGTTTTCAATCAAAAAACGTTGTCTAATCTAGTTAACGGCTACCGCTAACCACTAATGTTCTCACCAAAAAAATGACCAATACCTCACACGCGCAACCTTTTCTTTTCTATTCCGAACATTTCCGAACACATAAACGGTGAAGCCGAATCAAAGACAGTTCGGATATACAGGGGTTAATCATAATATCGTAACGAAGTTTTAGCGACAATGTTTTGGGATTATAGAGGTGTTTTGTTGTTGGATTTTCTTTACAAAAGGCGAACCGTTAATGCAGATTATTATTGCAATCATTCGCAACGCGTTTGTGCGGCGGCACAAACTTGGACGTTGTCATGCGAGAATCATATCGGAGATCCCCGTCTTTTGAATCGTTAGGCGTAACGATTCAAAAGACGGGGATCTCCGATATGATTCTCGCATGACAACGTCCAACCGCATTCAGCTGCTCGAATGCAAGAAAAACTAGCGGAAATGTATTGAACTGTCGTCGAACAACATCCATACAGTCCAGACCTTTCGCCATGTGATTACCATATGTTTGGTCCACTAAAAGATGCACTGAGAGGAGCACGTTCTGACGATGGTGATCAAGTGGGGCAGTTCGTGTTCAACTGGTTAAATACACGCCCGCGTTCTTTTTATGAAACTGGGATATTCTACCAAGCTGCTGGAAAAATGTATTCAGAAGGAACGAATGTTTATAGAAAAATAAGATATTGTTCATTTATCATAATTATAAATTCAATAAAAAGTTATTAACAAAGGTCGATTAGTATTTGATCCACCCTCGTAAATAGGATATTAATATCTTTATGTAAATATAGATTTATTTTTTTTGCTTGTTTGTTTACAACTTAAAATTTTATTTTGATTTTTTTGGTTTCTCTCTTTTTTATCAAGTAAGTACAGTCACAAGCACGAAAGACGGGACACTTATTTTATTTCGATAGTACATATCTATCTTTAAATGATAGTCAAATGACAGTTGTTAAGTTATATGTATGAGTTTAGGTTATTGCATTTTAATCAAAACTTCCTACATACTTCCTACATATTTTATAAAATGGTCATCACTACATTACTACAACGGAAATATTTATAATTAGGTACACCAACTTTCATTTTATATTAATATTTCCTTATAGTTTGGTTTCCAAAACACCAAATTCAGGAATAGTTAACAATTACTAACAATAAAATCAACTTTGACAAGACAGCTTAAAAATACCGTTACTGTAATTGTTAGACTGTTAGTACATAAAATAATTACTAAATTATCGTGTTTTTATCAATGTATATTTCATTTGCGATGTCCCTAATGCCGTCCTCTAGCCTAATTCTAATTATCAACTGTTACAGTTGGTTTAATTGAGCCCCTTTAAAAATTGTGTACGGTCTGACTTTCAATAAACTGACACTAACATAACCATACCGGATAAAAGTCAAATTTACACATTACGATTTTTTTTTAATTTGGAAGAATGTGTCAAAAGTTGGTGGCTGAATTTGTAGAGGCCGCAACTATACTTATGTAAATATTCTGTAAATGAAATTTTAAAATTCTGTTGTGTAAAATAAAATAAAATAAATTCGTAAAACGATTTTAAGCGTTTCCATTAATATATTTTAAATTTTATAACAACTCTGTCTTACTATTAGATTATATTCCGTTAGATAAATTACAGACAAGCTAACTAATACTTAATAAAATTAAACTATAACAAACACATAACAAGTGTTCATTTGAAAAGTCAATCTAGGTTACTTTGAAATTTTGATAGAATAAGATGCAAATATATTAATATGTGTTTGTTGTTCCGTAAACGTAAATCCAAATGACATTTGAAAATGTCAATCACAAATATTCGTGCGTCGATTCTGGTTTAAATAAATTGCTTCTCAGTTTTAGAATGGCTTTCACTTTAGAACATAAAATTTTTTTAGTCCAGTCTTATTTTCTAAGTGGTAATAAAATTGATGGTTTATTGGTTTATTCAGTTCAAGATTGCATGGTAGAATTTCAAGTTGAGTTTCCACATTTTGTAAAAGTTTATATACAATTTAAAAATACTTTGGATAGAACTTTAAAACTTTTTTCTGAAACTGGTAGTCCCTTAAGAAAATCAGGCAGCGGAGCAGTTAAGAAACGTACACCTCAAGATGTCAATCGTGTTGAAGAAATAATGAAAATGAACCACAAACATCTGTTCGACATTTGAGGCAACAAATAAACCTTTCTGTTGGTACTACTAACAAGTTATTAAAA
This sequence comes from Melolontha melolontha, assembly GCA_935421215.2. Taxonomy (NCBI): domain Eukaryota; kingdom Metazoa; phylum Arthropoda; class Insecta; order Coleoptera; family Scarabaeidae; genus Melolontha; species Melolontha melolontha. The sequence continues at coordinate 164,407,294 of OW285238.1, read as the reverse complement.
AAAGATATGCAACTTTATCCATACCGTGTCACAGCAGTACAAGAATTGTTAGGAATTGATTTCCCACGTAGATTACAGTTTTGTAATTGGTTTGTAAATATGAACAATAATGGAGAACTTTCGCAAAGAGTCATCTTTACTGATGAAGCATGGTTTTATAAAACGGGATACCTGAATTCACAAAATACAAGAATTTGGAGTAGTGAAAATCCACATGTAATTAATGAAGAATCGCTACATCCAGAGAAAATTGGTGTTTGGGCAGCGATAAGCCAAAGCCGAATCATTGGACCAATATTTTTTCAGGGCACGTTAAACGCTCAAAGGTACCGTACGGAAATTTTACAACCATTTGTCAATCAGTTGCATGATGATGAACTTGAGAATTCATATTTCCAACAAGACGGAGCACCTTGTCACTGTACTGCAGAATCTTTGGATTATATAAGAGAATTTTTTGATGAGCGTATAATTAGTCGAAATACTGAAATTGCCTGGCCTGCACGTTCATTCGATTTAACACCTTGCGACTTCTTTTTGTGGCCTTATCTAAAAAGTAACATATTTCGAACACCTATATTGAATTTGAATGATATTCTACAGAGAATCGAACAGAAATGCATGGAAATTAATCACAATCCAGTAATGTTGCAGAATATCATCAGAAATTTTGAACGGAGGATTTTAAAGTGCATTGATCTTGAAGGACAACATTTTCAACATTTGTTATAGTTTTCAATAAATACCTATTATTTGTTATTTATTTGTATGTATGAAACTGTCAAAATATACGACTTCGTAGGTTAAGTAGTAAATTTTAATTTACGACATACTTCAAAATGTTCTCAGTAAATCACATGCTACTAGATTTACTTTTCAAATGAACACTTGTTATTAGAAGTTATGTCGATAATTACTTCGACAGTCGAAGTAATTATTTTCTTTGATTATGTACATAAACTATTTGTACATAGTTTAGAGAAATCTAAGAAGCATTTACTGTAAAATACATTAGCCTGTAAATATAATTCTATTTTAGAAAATCCCGTTTAAATCTCTTAAATCACATAATTTAAATTGCTCCTTTTTACTATAAATTTCGTTTTTTGCGATCCTCTTTTAATTAAAATGTAAAATTTATTACTTAACCCTTTCCGTACAGCTAATCCTAATTCGTTCATATATTATTAACTAAACATATATATTATATACTCTTTTAGGGTTTCCATTAATTTATTATTCAATATTATTATATTCACTATTTTTAGTTAAGCAATCGATGTTTAAACTAAATATTGTGAATAATTTTGAAATTCGCTAGACTATTGGTCTGTTCATATACAAGGTGTATTCAAATGATATTAATTTAGGAATCAATAGAGTTTGTAGTAACCAGTGAAAATTTCATATTCCATAAGGGCTTTCAATAGGGGTGATAGTTTTTCAATAGAAATTTCTCAGTTCGTAATATATTGTTTTTTTTCTACTTCCATGTGTCAAAATATTCAGTATAGTTTGCTGTTTCATCGGGCAGTATTTGACTCTTCCCAACAGTTCAGAAATTATTAATAAATAATACTTTGTTACGCCTTAATTTCCCTTTCTAATATCGATTAATAGTCTTCATTATTTATTGACGAGTCCCGCTATCTTATATTAAATACGTTCATTCGGATACCTTATCGCGCTCTGTGTTTAAATTTGGTTAAAATGGTAACTATATTACCCCTTCCGCTTACACGGGGGTGAGATTCAAGAATTAGCAGACAGACCTTGGTAGTGTAAAGTCGTTTAAAAAATTACGAGTGTACATCTTCTTAATGGAAGTTAATTTACGCATCTTTGACCTTTAGTTAATTCATCATTAATAAACGGGTCATGTCAAAGGGTGAATTCTAATTTTTGGAACAGCCAATTTGCCGTTTGCGACTTACGTAGGTTTCAGGAAAATATAACCCAACCTTGGTTTTTGCGTGGCGTTCCATTTCGTCTTCGTAAATTTAAAAAAAAATAGCTTCCTGCTGAAGAGTTCACAAGCACTGCAGTCTATACTACAAGGGCAATTTATGGTCGTCTAATTCCCCGAACAGCGATCGACCTGAGGAATTAATTACTATCTTCGACAGACAGCGACAGGATATCAAGTAATTCGTATTATTAAGGCTTTCGCGTAATGCAAATTTCGTCTTATTATTTTTTACATACAGGCTGATTTATTTTCGGCCCTCACCATGGGGATCTCTCTTATTATTGGAGATAGAGTATAGGTTTAAATTTGGCAAAGTTGTTAAATTTTGTGTTTGTTATCAATCTGTAAAGAAAATAGACCTGTGACAAATGACCTTCGTTATTTAAAAAACAAAACGCGAAAACCCCATTTTTTTCTTTTACCTGTAGCACCGACATTTGGCCTTGTAAAGAAAAAATAAAAACACGTACTTGTGGCCATTTCTAGACCTCTATCCAGTGGTATAATCTAAATTATTATACGACGTTTCGTTTCTTTCTGGCCATCATCAACTATCTAATTTCTTATAGGCGCCATATTGGATTTAGACATCTTCAGAAAGAGTTTTTTTTCTGATTTCAACCATGTACCACATGCTGACTATAGTTTTTGACATTAGGTTTTATTTGAAAGAATAAATTATAAGATTAAATAAGGTAGCCTTTGGAATTTCAATCTGTCAAACATTTCATTTATTGTTCATTAATAATACAAAAATGTCATACACTAACGAAGAGAAACGAGATATGATAAGTATTTTTTAATTCTTCGAAACGAAATTCAACAGTAGCGAGTACAAGATAACAAAAACATTAATAAAAATACATAGAAAAGTAAACAATAAATAATTACATTAAATGTTCAATTATCTGGCCATCTTCGGTAATGCACAATTGGGCACGCCTTCTGGCATTTTGTACTGCCCTTTGTATAGTTCTTCTAGGAACTGCATCGAAGGCATTCTGAAGTCTGTCTCGTAATTCTTCAATGTTTTGTGGCGCATCTACTTTATAAATATTATTTTTAACATATCCCCATAAAAAAAAATCTAGCGGACTTAAATCAGGTGATCTCGCAGGCCATTCAACAACTCCACTGTTTCCAATCCAACGGTTTGCAAACTCTTGATTTAAGAAATTTCTAACAACAGCTGCATTGTGCGCTGGTGCGCCATCTTGTTGCCACCAGAAATACTGTAATTGATTTAATGGGATATTGTCGTCAAGATAGTCAGGTACGTATGTACGTAAAATGTTTAAATATCTTTCTCCATTTAAATGTTCTTCATACATAACTGGTCCTAAGAGACGATTTGCCAAAATACCCATCCAAACGTTTATTCCAAAACGATGTTGTGGTCTTCTAACCTTGTTTTGTCGGGGATTTTGTACTGCCCAATAGTGCTCCGTATTTCTGTTGAACATTCCAGAATTTGTAAATTTTGTTTCATCTGAGCAGATGATTTTGCTTAAAAAATTTTCGTCATTTTCTATCCTTCCCATTAACCAATTACAATATTCTAGCCTTCTCAAATTATCTCCAGGCAGTAAAGAGTGACTAACATGGATCCTGTACGGTTTAAACCTACTTTTATGTAAAGTTCTCCAAACTCTGGACTGGCACAAATTTAATTCTGAAGCTACTTCGCGTGTAGAAATTGATGGATTATTATTTATCTATAAAAATACAAGATTAACATGAAATTTGAAAACACGCTTTTAATTTGCCATTTGTAAAATATCTTGTCGATGTTCATTTAAATTCCTGTTGTCTTGACCATTACGCGGCTTAGTAAAAGATCCATTCTCGACCAAATTTCTGTCGAGATCTAGAAAAATGGTACGATGAGGCTGTTGTCGTTCTGGATATAATTGTATATATCTTGTACTCGCTACTGTTGAATTTCGGTTCGAAGAATAAAAAATACTTATCATATTAGTGTATGACATTTTTGTATTATTAATGAACAATAAATGAAATGTTTGACAAATTGAAATTCCAAAGGCTACCTTATTTAATCTTATAATTTATTCCTTCAAATAAAACCTAATGTCAAAAACTTTAGTCAGCATGTGGTACATGGTTGAAATCAGAAAAAAACTCTTTCCGAAGATGTCTAAATCCAATATGGCGCCTATAATAAATTAGAGAGTTGATGATGGCCAGAAAGAAACGAAACGTCGTATAAAAATTTAGAGTACACCACTGGATAGAGGTTTAGAAATAGCCACAAGGAAGTGTTTTTATATTTTCTCTACAAGGCCAAATGTCGGTGCTACAGGTAAAAGAAGAAAATGGGGTTTTCGCGTTTTTTTTTTTAAATAACGAAGGTCATTTGTCACAGGTCTATTTTCTTTACGGATTCATAACAAACACAAAATTTAACAACTTTGCCAAATTTAAACCTATACTCTATCTTCAATAATAAGCGAGATCCCCATGGTGAGGGCCGAAAATGAATCAGCCTGTATATTGCTTTCATATTTTTTTGTAATCAATTTAACTTCTGTAGCATAAGTTAAATTCATTTTTATAATATTAATATAGTTATTAGCATTTCTAATGCCATATTAATCAATTTTCATAGCAGTTTAAAGCCCAACTCATCTAAAATTTAATATATCTCGTATTGTATAACTTAAAAGAATTAATTCTTGTGAATTCAAGTATTTTTCTTACTTGCATTTAAGGCCAAATTATTCTTTCGTATATTGGAAATTAAAATTAAAGATATCAATGTTTAAGCATTCATAGGGAAATTATATAGATTGCCATACAGAATGTACATGAAACTTTTTAAATCTATTTCAAAACTTAAAATTTATCGCGAAAGTATTCTAAAATCTAGTTTGGCAATAATACTTATACTGGCAACAGTGGGTTATACTAATGAAAATCAAGACCCAAAGAATTAGGTTATGTTTTTAGAAAAGAAATAAAATCTCAGTTTGAATGAAAAAATGAATTTATTCTAACGATTAACTAAGATAAACAAAACAACACAACAAAAGCGTTTATAGCAAATTTTCGAAATGTCCTCGTTGTCTTTCAAGGTAATAAGCAAGGCGATTTTGAAAGCAACGCAACGAAATAAATTCTGGATTTATTCCATCACATGCAGTAAGTATACGTTCTTTCAATTCATCCAAGTTATGAATTTACAAGTTATTATAAATTTTGCTTTTTAGGTAATCCCAAGGAAAGAAATCATTTGGAGATAAATCAGCTGATCTTGGGGCCATGGTATGGGGCCAAACCTGCCAATCCACAGTCTTTGAAATGTGTTACTTAAAAAATTCCTGACGGCGTGAGTAGAATGTGCCGGAGCCCCATCCATTTGGAACCAAAGTTGATCAACATTTAGTATCTCAATTGTTGGAATGATGTGGTTTCGTAAGAGATTTAAATATTTGTCTGCAGTGAGGTTACCGTCAATAAAAAATGGACCAATAAGTCGCTTATTATTCCAATCCATACATTGACTTTTTGAGGGTACTGTGTTCGGGTTAGGTTTTGGCCATGAAGATTTGTACGGGACGAATACCTAATGGATTAATGGAAAGGAAATTTAGTATTTTTCAATTGATAAATGTAGGATACAAACCGAAAATTCTTAGAGTTAACTTCACCATTTATGGTAAATGTAGCTTAATCAGTAAAAATTATTTTATTTAAAATCGCTTGGTTTTCATTCAACATATTAAACATTTTTTCACAAAAATCAGTACGTTTTACTTTATCTTCCTCGAAAAGCTCCTGATGGTTTGATACCTTGTATGACTTATATTTAAATTCTTTCAGGGTTCTGTACACCGAACTGTACGATACTCCAAAATGCCTGGCTACATCTAAAAGCGATCCTACAGACCGTTCTTTTACATAACAGAGGATATTCAGCTGTTAACATATTATTGATTTTATTATTTTTTTGTGGGAATGTAGAAGACAACCAACTTCTTTGAATCTATTATAAATATTTAAAATTGTCTTTGCACAAGGTATAGACCTGTTAGGATAATTAACGGCAAACATGTCTCTGACCGTCCTTAAACTGATTAACTTATTCTTCTGATACCACATTACCATTGAAACTTTTTCGTCTTTGCTATACGTATCCATGATTTAAATAAATTATCTATTTTTCAATCAAATATATTTGGTTTAAGATTTTTGTAGTGAATAAAAATTGAGAAATATGTGACATTAAAAAAATTTTATTTACTCTCCATGGCAGGAACTGATACCGAATCCGAACCTGAACCCAAACGGGTTCAGGTTCGCTGTTTATAAAGACTTTGAACCCGCACCCGTTGAACCCAAAAATTTAGCAAGGTTCGGGTTAAAAAATATAAAAAAATAGAGAAATAATAGAAGAATAATAAAAAACATTACATTTCTTGCATGTAAAAAAAAAATTAAAAACAAAATCAAAATAAAATAACGACTATTTGTAGCAAACAAGTAACCAGCAACCTTCACACAAACTAGACTAAAATGGGAAATCCCCTTTTTCTGTTTGAGCTATGTACAAACATAATATTTGTGTTAAACAAATCAGTAGGCAAACATTTTCGTCTAACCAATGCAAATAGTAGCGACGCAAACCGTGTATTAGTACATTTTAACTTTCTTAAAGTAAACGTGGGTTGTTAAAATCAACTCTTAAATTGTTTTTAGTAAAGTGAGTGCTCACATTCAAATTTAAAAATTTATATAAATTTTTTGATTTTTCTAACCCAGAGATGTCTACGAAATTTACGAAAAATGTATTTGTTTATGATGCAGGAAAAGATGTATCTATATGCTCAGAATGCAAATATGAAATGAAAGGTAAACATACGGCAAATCTTGGGCGGCATATACAACGGAAGCATCCTGAACTATTCAAGAAAACTCAAAATGAATCGTCAACATCTAAATTGAGTCAGATCACCAATAAAAGAGCAAGAGCGGAGGAAAATACCCGTGAACAGTATTTAAATATTATCAAGATAAAAACCTGCAAACAAAGTTTCATTGATTCATGCGTAAAATTAGTAACCGTTAATGGCCGTCCTTTCACAATCTTCGAAGATTCTGGCATGAAAGAAATAATCGATCCGATTATGAATGCACTAAAAGTATCAGTAAATAGTCATAATATAAGTGATCTTGTTAACAACAAAGCAACGGAAATAAAAAACAAAATTAAATTGGAAATATCAAACAAAATTATTTCAATTAAAATTTATTCTGCTTCTCGTCTTGGTAGATGTATTGTAGGGATAAATATTCAATATATTTTTGACGGAAAAATAAAACTACGAACTTTGGACATGCATGAGGCTCAAAATCGTCAGACAGGGCCTACATAAAAAATCTTATCATCAGCGTTCTTGATTGTTACGACATAAAACTGCAACAAGTATATTCAATTACATCAGATAACGAAAAAAATATGATCAAAGCTGCTGAATTATTAAAAGACGAGTATGAAAACTTTGACATGGAAGATGAATTTGATGCAGCTGAAGCAAATGCGCTTTCTTATATTGAACTGGAAGGAGCAGAAACATTAGCACATTCACACCCAAATATTATTCATTTCAGATGTGTTGCTCATATTTTACAGTTGGCAGTGCTCGACACAATATCTAGTCCTCCTTTTAAGAAAATTCTTGATCAATGCAGAGCCATTTGCAAAAAATTGCGAACACCAAATATTTCTTCTTTAGCTAAGAAGCTAAACTTGAAAAAAGCCGTACTAGACTGTCAAACTAGATGGAATTCCAGTTATGACATGGTTCAAGCCTTATTGGAATACAGAAGTTTCTGTTCGGAATGCTGGATGCTGAATTAACTATGACTGATAGTACTTGGAATATTTGTGAAGAATTCGTAGAAGCTTTTGCACCTGTTAAAAAAATAACGCTGAAACTTCAAGAAGAACAGATGAATTTAGGGGATTTTTATAGAATCTGGCTTACTTTTAAATTGGAGCTAACAAAAGATGACAAAACAAAATCATTTTCAAAAGAATTATATTTAAATATTATAAAAAGAGAAAACAACTTTATTAACAATCCACTTTTGATTGCAGCAGTATATCTAGATAGCAGATTTAAGGTCATTCTAAGTCCCGAAGATGTTGAAAATGCTAAAAAACATATTTTGAAAACAATAAAAATTTTGAAAAATTTACAAATGAAAAGAGAAAAAGAGAATTTTGTGAGAGAATCAATATCTTTTTCTTCAGAAGATGATGAAGATATGCTCGACCAAGTTCTAAAAAAGAAGGAAAGGTTTTTAAATCAAATTCCTCAAATGTAAATGTCACCGCTTCGATTGATAATTTAGTTAAAAATGAATTTGATATATATGAAAAATATCCAAAAGAAAAAAACATTTTACTATTTTTGGAGCAACATAAAACGGAAACGCCATTATTGTATCAAGCGGCTCAGATTATATTCGCAGTACCTGCTACGCAAGTAAGCGTCGAACGGCCTTTTCAGCCTTGAAATTCATTTTATTCCCACAAAGAATAAATTTAAAAGAAGAAAACTTGAAAATATATTAATTGTAAAATTAAACGAAAATTTCTTTGAAAAATAAATTTTCTACTAATAAAACACATGTAGTTTTTTAAAACTTTGAACCCGAACCCTGAACCGAACCCGAACCTGAACTTTTTATTTTGATTAACCCGAACCCGAACCTGAACCCATTTTTTTCATGGTTTCAGTCCCTGCTCCATGGCAATCTATTTAAGAATTAATATATTGTTTGTACGTAGATTTTAGTGTGTAACTGGTTGCCTACGCCACCATATATTTATTCCTATGTGTAATTGGAAATGAAAATAAGTCAGTCAATCCATTATACCTATGTGTAATGACGAAAGAAAAACCCGGTATATATCTCTTCTACAAAAATTACTGCTTCGATAAAAATAAAAATTAAATTGTAAATAAAAAATAAACACCTTTTTATAATTGAATTAGTATTAAAGTTTCAACATATTTATACAAAAGCTTTTTTTATATATAATTAAAAATTGAATTACCAAAATTGTAAGGATCTTACGACAAAAAAAAAGGCAAAACAAGCGATCGTGCTACAAAAACTAAAAAAGTGTTTCCCCTACACACCTATATACATGTGAACATAATGGGTGACTGCTTCCTTTTGTTACTTCTGTCGCCATTGTTCCATTCTTAAATTAGATTTACGCACAAGGAATTTTAGCACGATTTAGCAAATCGTTGGTTTTATTATAGCGAAATTACTTAAAATACCTACCTGTCTTTTATAACATGCAAAAATACACATTATCCCGAGAGGGTTTCATAATTAATGTGTATTGCAGGAACCCCGGAAATTGTACAGAAATAAAATATTCACCAACTTAATAATTAGTAGATTTATTTTTTATTATAAAATTCAAAATTACTAAATATGATTCAATAACAGTAACATCATAGTTTAATAATACTGAAACAACTATATATATTGTATTATATCGTTTTATATATACTACAAAATCACAAAACAAAACAAATATTTATTTCCAGCCTTTTACAATTAAACAACATATATCTGTAACTTAAGCCCTATCAGATACTATTTGATTATCTTCATTTTCATCGTCCGTGATTTCTTGAGATTCGCGTCCCAATCTAGGTGTATACTTTGGGATGTGCCTATATGCTGGAATATCTAAAAAAAAAATTAGAAAATTATGTTGATTTTAGAAGGAACTCTTCAGAAAACTTGCTACATATTTTAATAATAAATATATTTTTAATTGTAATATATTATACGAGCCCTAACAACTTAATGTTCGGATGATACTAATTTTTATAGCTAATATTTTTTGTAAATACCGAAAATTATTAATTATTCATTTCTAATTTTGTAAATACGCAATTTCAAAGAATTTCTGACAAAAAATAACTGTTTTAACTCTTTTAAAAAGTATAATTTTTAAAATGAAAAAAAAAATCTTAGCAAATGACACTGACAATTTAATATTCGGATGACTTTATTTTTAACAAAATGACAACGGTTGTCATAACAGATTTAATATTTATCATTCTCGTAAGCGTTGATTTATGATTAGAGTCGGCAAAGAGGGTCAAGTTTCAGTGCAGTGCGAGACCAACGTGGAGGGGCCTAGCGGCCGTATCAAGGCGATCGTTCAGTAACGTTTACGTACTCACATCATTTATGTTCGTGACTTTCATAAGTCAGCATAGGCGATGCAGACCCATGAATGTTTACACATAAAATAATTATAAAAAATATATTATATAACATGATGAAACACTTACTGTTTTAAAAAGCTTCCATGAAATCACAAACTGGGTGGCATCTATTAAATATTTGAATCATTAGTATATTAAAAAAGTTTCATAAGGCACCATTTTGCCGCACGAGATCAGTTTAGAAAACGAGCCGCTTGCGGCGAGTTTTCTAAAGAGCGAGTGCGGCAAAAGGCCTTATGAAACGAGTTTTTTATACTATTTTTTCTATTTTGCGTTTTTTACATTAATAAATTGCTTAAATTGGAACTATTTAATTTGAAAGTTCAGAGTTTAATTTTTATATAAATCATGCAGTTGGTCACATTGATACTTGACATTTTCAAATTTAAATCTTGCTATCCGCGAAGTATATTATATTACATATTATTTATTAATTTTCGTTAACATTACTTGATATTTCATTTAAAAATATAAACATGAGTGACATAGAAACATATATATGTTGTTGTCAATTGTATACAACATACGTTGTTTGTGTAAAATACGAACATATATCATATCTGTCAAATGTACATAAATTCTTAAAATCATATGACAGCAATGATATTTATTTCTGTATTCGAACAACGCCAACATTGAAAAATGAAAAAAGTGTATCGAAATAGAGCTCATTTCGATACTGTTTTTGGTTTCATAATGAGTTCATTTCGAACGCAAAATAGAAAAAATATGTTTCCACACTTGTTTCAGTCAAATGAGTACGGCATGCGGAATAAATATTTTTTGTACTCGCTTATCAAAACCTGTCATTTCACGATTCGATTTGTGTGCGTAAAAAGTCACTTTAAACACGAGTGCGTAAAAGTAAAGTTGGTACTTCCTGGAACTTGATTAATTTAGTGACATTTTAAAATCATAAATCCCTAACCTTAATAATATGCTACCCAGTTCGTTGTTTTTCTATGAAAATAAAAGGAAATGAAACAGAAATTGTTATATTTGGAAGGTATGTAATTCAATGTGTGGTTTGTTTGAATTGATCTTGATTGCGAAGGTAGAGTAACGTTGATTGTATTATTACATATATCTTGTATTTCAGATGTCGAACAAGTTGCAGGCGGAGTCGATATCTCTAACGGGGTCATTGTTTTAGCCAATTGAATTCTACTATGCAGAGAATTTTCGATATATCCTTCTGCAACCGTAGATGATTTCCATCCACCGTGCCTTTTAATTGAAAGCAAGTCACCTCCTTGGTTTGCCAACAATGTCGCTGAACTTCTTCGAAAACAGTGACCTGTGAAGTTACTTGCGCTATCAAGCTGAAGGTACTCAGCTATTCGCATTGGAATTTTGCCAATTGTATTAAGACCAACAGGTGAACAAACACACTTGCCATTGCGATATGTTAAAAATAATCGCTGCTGGCTGTCCGGTCTTAAATTTGCATATTGCCGAATTAATGCAATCCATTCGGGCTTAATGATTGCAAATGTACGGCTGTTACCTGTTTTAGTTTCTGGAATTGTTACGATAATTAAATTCGATTTAAATTCTATGTCTCGCAATGACATTTTGCAAAGTTCTTCACGTCGACACGCTCCAGAAATACCCAATATTAATACAGCCTATAAATACATATAGTGTTGTATGGAATTTAAATATATGGAAATGACTTTACCTTCATTAGTAGAAACAAAGAATTTATTGCTTCAACAATAAATTTAGTAATTTGTTCTTCGGTTAATACTGCTGATTTTTTAGGCTGATGTTGCTTCGTTATCTGTTTTAAATACGCTATGAGTTTTGCATATTTAGATATATCCGTATTATCATATATTATTATTAAGCATGATTTTAACATAGAATAAGTGGACCATAATGATTTATTTGATTGTAAATTTTGAAAATAAACTAATAAACAATTTTAGGAGTATTTTTGTATATTTTTAGATCTAGCCCAAGTTACGAATTTAGTATAAGTGCTTTTGTAAATGTTTTTTTGATTTTATGGGTAATAAATTATCCACTGCAATATTGGCAGCTTCGCGAATTTCAGGCGGTGTACACATTTCATTATCAGAATTCATGTTGTTGGTGAGGTTTTTATTTTGTATGGAATTTTTTGAATTTGATAATTTTAAATTAAATGTCACTTCAAATAATCAATACTGTCAACTCAAATTTTTTTAATTAATATCAAGAGATTAGTAGTGTGTCATAAACGATAACGTATTTAACAATATGTATTATTATTATAGTTCTCGTACAAAAAATATTGTACAAACTTCGTGCGTGAAGCATTTCGCGAATTCGTGTCCATAAACTGGTCACTCATTCGCGAAATATGATTTCACGCACTTGGTTCGTAAATAACTATTTCAATGATGAAAACAACCGTTCCACATCGAGTGATGTTAAATATGCAAATTTAAAGTAATCCTTGTGACAAGTTAATGGATCTTTCGACGTACCTTCACAAATTTGTCTTAGTATCAGAAAATCTGAACCCTTGTCAATAACACTTTCAAATTTTCGTATTACACACTCATTTTTTCGCCTTCCACCGCACATAGGTATGAGTGAACATCATCCACAATTTGAACAGAATCCACAAACGACATCGAATCATTTTGTAATTTTTCAATTCCCTCCGCTAGTCCATAGTAATTCTTGCGAATAGTTTCTAAATCACTTTTTACCTGACATTTTCTAGCTTTTCTTGATAGCTTCGGCGTGTCTCGAATGGAATTGTAAAACTACTTTCTTTACATCATCAAAATGTTCCCAGTAGTAAAACGCAGCCTCTAACCATGTTGCCCAACGCATAGTAATCGGCTGTGGTGGTCCAGGCACTTTGCGACACAGTTCGTGAATTTTTTTGTACGTTTTTGGAACTTTAGAAACACTGCCTTCGTATGAGCTATTAAAGCATTTACTCGTGGATAAGATTTAGGTATCAATTGCGCCACATAGTTTAAAGCAAGGACTTTACATGTTACGTGTGACAGATTGCCACTCTCTTCTTTAAGAGATCGGCCTAAGCAAAGCATGTTAGCGGCACCATCCCTCACAAACATTAAAAATTGATTCGTTGAAACTTGAAATTTGTTCAATGCGCTCAACACCACTTTTAAAATTTCATCGCTAGTACATTTTGGAACTCTTTTGGAAGCAAGTACAGCAGACCGATTTTCGTGTGGCCGGTTAGAAATACCGCCCTCGAGATGCGCACGAAATTCATAGGTAGAGGAACCTCTGGCATTCAGTGTTTTACATCGTTTTAAGCGATAAACACAGTAGTGCAGTGCCGTATTAAGGTAGTGAGTAATGGAGTTTAAAAGTAAATTAAATAAATGTGTTTTACACAGTCAAACTCGTGAAGTGATCTCAAATGTATTTAAATATATGCAAGAAGAAAAAACTTCAGGGGTACTAAAAATTCCACTGGATCAGTTATATGAACGCGTTATTGCCGCAACGGGTGTTTCTGAGAGAAGTATTAGACGGATTGTTAAAGAAAAAAGTGAAATAAACGCAGGTGCCGGTTCATCTTTTACATCGCCAAAGAAAGAAAAAAAAAAAGACCAAGCCCAAAACCGACTTAGACGATGCAGATGAAGGTGTGCTGCGTAGAACAATTTTAAATACCTTTACTGTTGACAAAATTGTGCCTACAATGCCAAACATTCTAAGAAAATTTAAAGAAACAGGATACACTGGAGGAATAGATTCTCTTCGGAAAGTAGTAAAAGATATGGGCTTTCGTTGGAGAAAAACAAAAACCAACAGAAAGTTGTTAATGGAAAAGCACGACATTCGTCAGTTAAGAGGGTCTTATTTGCGTACCATTCAAAGCTACAGAAATGAGAAAAGACCGTTTATATATATGGATGAAACTTACATCCACAGTTCTAATACCGTGGCTACTTGTTGGAGTAACAATTCCAATGAAGGATTAGCAAGGCCTATATCAAAAGGTCTAAGACTAATTATTGTTCATGCTGGCTGCGAGACGGGATTCATTCCGAATGCTAAATTGATTTTTAAGCCTAATACCACAACGGGAGATTATCATCACGAGATGAATTATGAAAATTACAAAAAATGGTTGTTAGAAAAATTAATTCCAAACCTGCCTCCAAAGTCTGTCCTAGTAATTGACAATGCTCCTTATCATAATGTCCAAAAAGATAAACCACCGAATTCTAATAGCAGGAAATCAGTTATGATAGACAGGTTAAGGTCTAAAAATATTTACTTCGACAATAACATGCTCAAGCCCGATTTATATAATATTATTAAAGCACATAAGCCAACATTTAAAACGTTCGAGATAGATGAAATGTTAACACAACGTGGCCATAGTGTTTTGCGATTACCGCCATACCACCAAGATTTAAATCCGATTGAGTTAGTATGGGCATCTCTTAAACAATATGTGGCACAAAAAAATGTATCATTCACTATTAGATATGTTCAACAATTATGTGATAACTTTTTCGATGAATTTAGTGCTGCTGAATGGAATAAATGTTGTGACCACGCGATAAAGTGGGAGCAAAAGTTTTTGGAAGTGGAACCTCTCATAGACGAAGTTACAGACCAGTTCATTATGAATTTGGGTGAAGACTCTGAATCGGAGAGCGAAGAGGAAGTCAGTGATAATGATTCTACATAACTTTTTATATAAATATATGTATAATTTACCGTAATTTTTTTGAAACTTAGTTATTGGTCATTATTATTTTCTCCTATAATTATTTTTGAGTATTTATGTATTATTTCTTATTGTAATTATTATTTTCATTGTTATTTCCAATAATATTAGTATTAAAAATATTCTTTTCTCCACGACTATTAAATAATGTTATTACAACACTGACCTACGCTCGTTGAAGAATATACTGTTCTTTTGTACATATACAAAATTTAGAATGTGATTATAATGAGAAAGAGATTAGCATAAACATTATTTGCCAATAATTCAGTAATTATCCAAATTAGTTTTACTTAATCCTAAGCCTTTCTACCGTTAAGTGTAGCTAACAATCTTATTCAGCCATCCCCTTAATGTGATGTTAGTACGCTATTAGCTAGTAGGTAAGGTAAGACATTTTAATTAAACATGTTACATGAAACTATGCGTTATATTTTACTTCTATTTGCCTTAATTTAGTGAAATACAAACCATTATAAACATGTTCAACAATGTGATTTTCTGAATTTATCCCTTACTACGTCCCAATGCACGACTCGCACAAAGAGTTTGCATTTCATTTTTCCGAATACTGTCTCTATCTAACACTGACCCTTACTTGACGCACGTACAAATTTTCCCACCGGCCACATGAAAATCGGTCTGCTGTAAGATAGAGGATGACGGTTCAAATTCTTCCATTGTACATACCATCACTTTCACCACAGAATTTTTTTGCAGATCGATTGTTTCGTCCACACATAACCACAATTTTTTATCAATCAATTCTGCTTTAATTCTTGTTTCAACATAGTCACGAGCAGATGGCATAACGTTTCTTATCGATGTCCGACTTGGTAATGTATAATCCGAATACTTGCTCCAGACGGAGACAAATGCTTTTGGTCTAGCAAAGTGAACGGTAGATTACATATAATATGCCACGGATTGCAGAACAGTGTTTTATACTTTTTAGGTGGCGTTCACACTTCCACCGGCTGGTACACGTCAAATAGTCGTCGCACCTTACACATTTAATACTATCGCCTTCGTATTCTAAATCTGGCATACTCGCTATTACGTTTTCTAGTTTCTTCGAAATACGCCGTTTCCGAAACATACCTAAATGCGACATTTTCTAAATATGTGTGTACTGACATGCACTCACAACGACCACTGGAATAACACTGAATAAGTGTGCTTTGATACGGGCGATTGAGTTTCCGTGCGGGCGCGTTTCTCCCCTCTACGTTGCTCTCGGCACTGCACTGTAAATTCCCGCTCTTTTCCGAGTCTATTTATGATTGTACTCAATTTGTACTACTAAAAATAGGTCGTGATGAAGCTACTTCAACGAAAAATTGTGAAACTGTGGTGAAGCAGTACAATGATGGGAAAAGCATGAGTGCAATTGAAAATTTTTGAACGAAATCCACTGTAGGAGACATCATTAAATGTTTTGGAGAAACAAAATAGCTTCGAAAAATCGAGTTGGTACTACGGGATAACAAGAAAAATGATGAGTCTACTTGTAAAAATATGTAAAACCTACCGAAGAGCCACTCTAAGGGATGTAACTGCTCGCTTCAATGCAGAAACCGGTGCGAGAATATCGCGAGAAAGCTAAACATAATCTAAATTAATATTGAAGCCGATCAGCAGATATATCAAGATGAGATAAAATATCGAAAACATAAATCAGAGAAATAATTAATTTAGACAAAATTCTTGTAGATAAAATGCAAGAAAACTATGTTGGTTTGAAGACGTGCGAAAAATAGAAAACCACATAATTCCAAAGCTAGCACTAGGATGAACACAGAGCATTAAAATTGAGGTGGGCTTAAAGTAAAAAGGACAACGGTAATTCAAAGGGTCACGTGAGAACGAAACAAGTGAGGAACATTTTTAGTAAATAATAATAAATTGTATAAAAATAATTATACAATTTTCTCAACATTGGTTCAAGCATTCTGTTATAAGTTTCAGTCAAAACATATTGTAGAAGATTGTAATTTTCTGGTCTTTATATCAAATAACAGATAACCCAATTATGAGGAACATAGCTTACTCGTTGAGGGTGGGTAAAATTTTTTTTTTTTAGTTTAGTCTACTTTTTTATGCTTCTAATATTGTCTTTCTAGCTTCTTCAGGAATTTTCGAAAAACTAATGTCAATCTTTAAGATCTGAGTAGTGTCCCCGATAATTTTTAATGCGCTGAGTACGAGAAAAATATTAAAAAATCCATTACATCAGAATATTTTTTATTTAACTTAAAATTGCCCAGATGGTTCGATTCAGAAATGAATAAAACTTTTTTAACCGAGTTCTAACTAATTTTTATCGCATTTAGTAACTCTATTAGGTTAGTGGATTAAATTCTGATTCATAATTTGTTGAATACTACATAACTAATATAAGTAATACATTTTTATTACGCTAAAAATAGGTGATCTTAGCCTTATTAAGTAATGAGCCCAGTGGCAGCTGTATAATGAGAGCAAGTGAGCAATTGCACCCCCCTGGAATTATGAAACAAAACAAACCAGGCGGCGACTAACTGTGAAAGTATTTATTTATTTTGTATATTATGTATTCATAGTTATTGACGAGGAACGTGGCACGCTAACAACGTATATACACCGATCGTCGTCACAGATATACTGAGCAAAGCCCAACTGTTGCTCTGTTAAGGCATTAACATTACATTGATGGTGGGGAGAACTGTATTTTGCCGTACTTCAATGTCGTATAATACATAGCGTTGGAGCAACTGAACCAGACTGCTCTCGGGCGTTGTTACATTGAATTCCGTGTCTTTTTTAGAGAACAACGCGTTTTCGCGGTTAACTTATGATGAAAAAATCGCAGTAAAAAAGTTTAAACGGCCGATGCCTCAATTATCTTTAGAAAATAAACAATCTGTTAAAGGTAAAGACGTTATAAGAAATTTCAAAATGAATATTTATCAGAAAAATGACTGGATTTGTGGGTGTGAAATTAAAAATACTTTGTTTTGTTTTCCGTGTCTTTTGTTTGGTGGTGAACCGTCTTGGTCAAAGAACGGAATAAGAGACTTAATTCATCTTAGTGCTAAAATTATTAAACATGAAAATTCCGAAGGGCATTTGAAAAATATATTTAGTCTAAGAATGTTAGGAAAAAATAACATTCAGAATGCTTTAGATTCATCATATAGAAAAGCAATTCAACAACACAATGAAAAGGTAACAAAAAATAGGCATGTGTTAAATTTAATAATAAATTGCATTAGATTTTGTGGCGCGTTTGAACTGGCACTTCGGGGTCATGATGAACAGCAAACGTCGAATAACAAGGGCATTTCTCTAATTGATCAATTTTACGGCAGAATTGGATAAATCGCTCAGAGATCACATCGAAGCAGCACCGGTTTTTAAGGGATTATCAAAAACGATACAGAATGAGCTGCTTGATGCAATGTTGAACGTGTATCATGAACAAGTTGCCAGTGAAATTAAAGCAACCGACTTCATATCTATGATAGCTGATGAAACCACAGATGTGTCCAATCAGTTTCAGTTGGTGGTTGTTTTAAGATATATTGTGAACGCGAGACCGGTCGAAATATTTTGGAAATTTCTTCTGCCTAGTGGACATGATGCTAATTCTTTATCTGCCTCCATCCTTAACGAAATTAGTTTGCTTGTTGATGACCCAGAAAAACTGATTGCACAGAGCTATGATGGGGCGGCAGTCATGAGTGGTGCTATTAACGGCGTGCAAAGACATGTCGAAGACCAGTATCCAAGGGCTAATTTTGTACATTGTTATGCACATCAGACAAATCTAATTATGTCGCATGCTACATCGAGCAGTAGTAATTGCAGAATTTTTTTGCCAATCTGACGGGATTATGTACATTTTTCTCCACTTCACCACAACGAGCTGCAAGATTGGAACAATTCCTTCAGAGAAAAAGCTTACCTCGTTCTTCAAAAATAAGATGGAACTTGAATTCTAGGACAGTGAATACAATATATGAGCACCGAGAAGAAATAATTGAAGCTTTAGAACAAATCGAGGGAGAAGCTAATTTACAAACTACCATTCATCAAGCTAGTGCCAATTTGCGAATTTTAGAGGAGGAAAATTTTATCTATTGGTTAACTTTCTTTCATAAAATTATGCCATATGTGGACATATTGTTTAATCAATTACAAAATGTCAATACAGATGCATTAAAAATCAAGAATAATTTAGATAATTTTGAACGCGCTATTGTAAAAATTCGAACCGAAATCGCTGACACAGATAATCAGTTGGTTAAACAAAATGACCCAGAACTGACTCCTCGACCATCAAAGCGGCGAAGAGTAACTGATGGTAGCCAAAGAAGGAGGGAAACTATTGAAGTGTGCGATATTATTTTGCTAGAAATAAAAACTAGATTTCGGTATACAGGGCACTTAATATTAGCAAACTTAATTTCTTTTAAACAGTTCTCCTCTTTTCAAAAAAAATTTCCGGAAGATTGCCTTAAATAAGCAGTAAAATTTTATCCATGCCTCAATAAAAGCAGACTACGAACTGAATTAAGCGTTCTATATTCTAGAGAAGAATTTAGGCAAAATATAGAAGTCAGTGCTGTAGGTCTGCTAGATCTTCTGCTGGATGGATTAAGCGACACCTTTAATGAAGTTGTTACGCTTTTAAAAATTGTCATTACAATCCCAATGACAACGTCCGAAGCGGAACGCCAGTTTTCACTCCTGAAGAGAATAAAAACTTTCCTGAGAAATACAATGAAGGAAGAGAGATTAAATGCCCTTACTATGTTATCTTGTGAAAAAGAATGTATAAATGATTTCCCAAACTTTAATGAACAAGTGATAGAACTGTTCTGCAAGTCAAAGACACGTAAAATGGACTTCGTTTATCGTCAGATGTAATTAAACTGTGTTGTGTAATATTTACTATTCCCTCAAAACAAACTCTACAATGAACAGTACCTGTCTGGAACAGTACGTCGGTGAAATTTATAAGGATTGGGTAAGCGTTTCTGTATTACACTTTTTAATTTTGAAATTATGCACTCCCTATGTGAACCACCCGAGCCGCCACTGAATGAGCCCATTGATATATGGGTTGTTAAAAATTTTTAATGAAATGTGAATATATCAAAGTTCTCAAGGTAGAAAATAGCTCAACAAGAAATTCTGTGAATTTATTTTTTTTATGTGTGTGGAAATAATAAGCACTTGAATTTACCTCCTTTACACGTTAATCTAGATATGGTAAAACAATTTGTGAAGGCTTTAAATAAAGAAGGACGAAATTTCAAATATCTGCATACAATTTTTCCATCATTTTCAAACGCTAAACTGAAAGAAGGAATTTCTGTTGGCCCTGATATAAGAAAATCAATGAAGGATAAAAAATTCGATGAAAAACTAAAAAAATAAAATTGAGTTAGAAACATGGAAATGTTTTCAGGAGGTGGTGAAAAATTTCTTAGAATACAATAAAAACCCTTCTTATAAAAAAATAGTGGCAAATATTATTGCAAATTTTGGCTTAATGGGCTGTTCTATGAACATTAAACTTCATTTCCTGAATTCGCACATTGACTGCTTTCCAGAAAATGTCGAAGTCGTTAGCGAAGAGCATGGTGAAATATTTCACCAAGATTTGAGATATCAAAGAAGGTGGAATACAAATATGTTGTGGGACTACTGTTGGCTTCTGAGGCGAGATTAGCCAAACCGGAAATTTTCTGATAAAATCTCAAAGTAGAAGATTTGGAGATAAAAGGACACGGTTTCACAAAGATAAGTGACATATTTACGCAATAAACAAATAATTGTTTATCAAATTTCAATATTTTTTAAGTTCTAAAATCCAGTGCTTTTTTAATATATATTTTTTTCTAAGCAAAGATGTCTTTTTCTGCGCAATTTCTTTCTATGTCTATTCTGAAAAATCTGGACGTGATAAAAACAGAATACATATTCGTAATCAGCGCATCAAAATACTTCAGAATCAGTCATCGAATTCAAAAGAGGACGTCATGGCTCTAAATTTCCAAGCCTGTGCAATCAACCAAAAAATTAACCAATTCGCAACCAACACAATTCAAGAAACAAAAACAGACACTGCTAAACGAATGGAAGCTATGCACAGGTACCAGAAGATAACAAAACCATGATCAACTAAAATGTCAAAAGATACACTTCAGGTATGGCTAAATCTGAAAAACAAATCTTCATCATAACTAGATAATAATAATAAAAGATAAAATTGTAAATTGCAAAGGCCCTAGGTCTGGATGTATTTGGATAGGGCTTTCAATAACTTTCATCATTAGAGACGGTCATGATGGTTTGTGACAGAGCACGTAATCTATCACAAACGTATAATTTTGAATTAGCATGACCGTCTCTAATGAGTAAAGTTTTTGAAGGCACATTACATGAGTAACACTATATAATTAAACTCAATGAAGTAAGTTGATAATAGTCGCTAGATGCTTTTAAAAGTCAAAGTTGCTCAAACTAATACATAGATTCATAAATTATTAAGGGAATTTACTTAATTACATATTCTCCATGTTGTTCTTTATGAGTCAGCATATAATTACTATTTTTTTTCAATGAAAGCACAAATAATGCATCAATACATCCCTTTTAATGCCAAAACTTTATTGTATTATTATCATTGTTAATTATATATTACTTAAACCTCTCAATATGATGTAATTCCATGGATCATCCATTACACCATCGCCACGTTTCTGTACACGTCCCAATCTGGGTCCGAACCACATTCCAGTATTAATATTTTTCGCGCCGGTTCTTCTCATCCGGTCGTCGTTTAATAACATAGCATTGGGCACTCTCGGGTAACCTGCGGAATTTAATATTATAATTATTTCCTACATAATTAAGGCGTCTTCGAAAATCAACTTAGTTTAATGTATACTCGAGAATATTTGAGCAGCTAGAATAGAGTGAGGTATAAACGTATCTCTGCATATTTATAACAAAGTTCAATTGGGAATTTCACCTGTTTCTGGATCCCAAGCAGGCCCGCTGCCACTACGGCCAACCCGTGGGAATGGAGTTAGTTGCAAATAAGAACCATGCATTGTTTGTTTGGCGTCTCCTGTAAAACGACCGGTTATAAAAGGATTTAATTGTTCAAAATATAAATTTTAACGAGTTTCGTTAACTTCTGTATATGTCTATAGACATTTAATCCTCAATAAAATCTCAAGGATTAGAATTGCATACGTTGTAGGAACTTAAATAATAATTAAATCGTTAGAAGATACATTTACGAGTATGTGTGTATATATCTAGTTCTATAGATATAAATCGCTAGGTGGCTTATATAGTTTTATAAATAAATACCGGAGGCTGGAAACGTCTGACATTGGCTTTAATATATTATATTTCTCATTAAATTAATTTAAAATTATTATAAATTTCGTTTAAAATATTTTATTATAATTAATTAAAATTATGGAAAAAATTGATAATCCACTTAAATTGAATTTAATATATTAAATTTTACCTGATAATAATTTTAATATAAAATCGGTGTACAGCTTAAACATTTTTATCCTGTCCTTTGAATAACTTTTAACAAATTTCCAATCTGAAAAAATATTTATTTAGCGCTGTCGGAGTTTTAACATTTAGCCATAGATATTACTATATATTTAAATTTTTAAATTCTCTTTTTATACTTATAAAAATAGACGCGTTAAATTTATAAATTGTTAGGCAATAATTTTAACTTACCTTCGGTACTACTGAAGCCAATAACCAAAATAAGAAATAATATTTGAGCACCAATATAAACTAAAAACTTCATAGTAACAATAATTGTAAAACTTTATTTTGTGTATATATGTATTGTATATATATGTGCTTGTGTGTTATGGCTTTTGTTTAGTAAACAATGTTTGCACTTTAACTATAGCGTCAAAGAGATGGCGAGTTTTTATATACAGGTATGAGGGTGGCTCATGCGCTGACATCCTTACGTAGGTAAAACTTCACTGAAATTAAAATGCTCCTAATTGTCCTTTAAAGATACAATTTCCCGTAATCAAATTGCTAATTTACTTTAGGTTATACGCAATTTGCGAACGACTTAATTTAAGCTTATCGGATTTGTTCTTGGCGAACATAAATTGATACAATAATTGATTCAGACGAAGAAGTGAACGTCTTTGTACAATTTAAGTATTATTATTTTTTAAACTGATTTAAAAATTTTAAAAAAATTGGGTTGGTATACAATAAATAATTTTGATTCTTTTTGATTTTCATATATAGATTGTTTTAACAAATTGCAAAAACAATTTAATAAAGGAATAAAAATCTCTATATTTGAAGAAATTTGTCTCTAAATTTCTTAAAAGTACAAAATGTAAATACAGTAATACCCCGTTATCCGCTGACTCCGTATCCGCGGTTTCAGTCATCCGCGATTTACCTATGATGAGCAGAAAACGCGTTATATCAATAAATATAAGAGTTATAGGAGCATTTGTCGATATATCGTCGTATATATGAGTCATCCCCTGAATTCGGCGCTCTCTTATGATAAGTTAAACAAGTTGGAACGTGCTTAAGGTGCCACTCGCTTTTACTTGTACATATAAACGCTCCTGTTAACTATGAGTTTAGTACTATTCGAATTGTCGGACAAGACAGTGCTTGCAATAGTTTTTAAATAAAGCAAGTAAATTTGAAAATCATTTTAAAATGGCTTCTAAACCAAAAAGAAAACGTGAAATGCTCACTATTAGTGAAAAAATAAAAATCATTAATATGATTGAAATAGAAAAAAAATCTATAGCAACTGTTGCTAAAATATACAATAAAAACGAATCTTCGATATGAGAAGTGTTAAAAAACAAAGATAAGATTCGAGCTAGTTCTTCTAGTGCACCCCAAACTGCAAAAGTTGCAACCACAATACGTAATAAAGTGTTACTTAAGGTAGAAAATGCCTTAAATTTATGGGTGGAAGATATGACAAGAAAACATATTCCTATCGATGGCAAAGTGCTACAACAAAGGCGTTGGTTTTATATGAAGATATGCAGACCCAAGATTACACTGAAGAGGAAGGAAAATCATTCACAGCAAGTAGGGGGTGGCTGCAAAGATTTAAAACTCGATTTAATCTAAAAAATATAAAAAATACAGGGGAATCTGCATCGGCTGATCTTGTAGCTGCTGCCCGGTATCCAGAAAAATTTAAACAAATTATTGCAGAAAAGAATTATCATCCTAAGCAAGTTTTCAACTGCGATGAGACTGGTCTTATGTGGAAAAAAATGCCTCAACGGACTTATATTCATAAGACTGTAAAGAGTGCACCAGGCTTTAAAGCAATTAAGGATAGACTTACCTTGATATTTTGTACAAATGCAGCTGGTCATATGATTAAACCCGGACTTGTTTACCGATCACAGAATCCACGTGCTCTTAAATACAAAGATAAAGCCTGCCTGTGTTTTGGCAATCAAATCGAAAGGCGTGGGTTACGGCTGTTCTATTTACACAATGGTTTCATCAATGCTTTATTGCGGAAGTGAAAAGATATTTGGAAATGGAAGAATTACCATTTAAAGTGCTGCTGATACTAGACAATGCTTCTGGGCATCCTGTGTCACTAGGCACAGAAGATAAAAATGTTGAAGTGCTTTTTTTACCACCTAACACGACATCATTGCTTCAGTCCCTTGAGCAAGGTGTCATTAGATGCTTTAAGGCCATATATATTCGACAGGTTTTCGAAATGCTGTATACAATGGCTAACGAATGCTCTGATATCGTGCTCATGGAATGCTGGAAGTCATTTACAATTGCTGACGCAATTCTATTTATCAAAGGAGCGATGGAGGAATTAAAGTCAGAAACGATAATGGCATGTTGGAAAAATCTGTGGAATGACATCGTTCTTAGTTCTGAAGGCACACATGATATTAATTCACATCTAACAACGATATTTAACATAGCGCAGAAAATAGATGGAGAAGGATTTAACGATATAACCCAAGAGGATCTCAGTGATTACATAAACGAAGAGGATCAATATTCACCAACGAGGAATTGGAAGACGTTGTGAAATCTTCTCCAGAAGCGAGTGACGATGAGGGTCAACAAGAACCGCCAGCATGGACGCTTGAAAAATTTTCAGCGATATTTCGAACTGCTCAAACATTAAAAGAACAGATAGTAGAATATGATCCAATAATGGAATGCAGTATAAAAATTACTCGCACTATAACAGAAGCCTTGAAACCTTTGGAGGATTTTTTTATTGAAATGAAAAGACAAAAACGACAACTACCAATAACAATGTTCTTTGAAAAAGTCGACAAAACTATCGATAATGCACAGCCATCAACATCGTTTGCTTCGGATCTAAGTAAACAATCGACTGCTATTTTGGACTAGCTTGGACTTGGAGGAAGATGAATGAATATGTAGCTCACGATGATAAAGTTTTTCTTGTTGTATATTTTCTTGTTGTGTATGTAAATATGTACTATATGTATAGCAAACGCCAATTAAGTTGGCGCGAGGAGGGGTAAGTTCGCGCAGGATTAGAAGTAGTGGGGAGATTTGTATTTGGTTTTACACCAATGTCAGATAATTCTAACCTCTCAGCGTGTATCACTTTATGATCCCCTAGCAAAGATATTATGTTCCGTCAAACGTCAATGACAAATGTATTCTGACAATTACTTGAGTAGTGGGGGAGGACGTTTTTAAAAACGTCAGCTGCGCACCCCCTCCTCGCGCCAACTTAATTGGCGTTTGCTATACATATGAACTTATATATTTATTAAACTTAAATTCTATTTGTGCCACAGCACAAGAATATTTATTTATTTATTGTTTATTTATTTTAAATAAATATTATATAACTTATTTTTTCTTGTTTCATTATTTTAACTTTGCTTCATATTTCATATTGTACTCGAAAATAAAGCGTTCGCTACTATCCGCGGTTTTCAGTATGCGCAGAAGACCACAGAACCGAACCCCCGCGGATATGGGGGTACTACTGTACTGAAAAAAAATAATATGAATTTACGAGAATTTATTTATTTTTTTCTATAACCTACACAAAATGGTGACATTTCGAATTTTCTGACAGTTGCTAAAGCTTCAATTATTTTCACAAGGACTAAAAAAATTATATTTTCGCAAGAGCTAAAAAGCTAAGGCACTATTTAAATAAGTACTCAATCAAAATTGAAGATAAACTAGAAACAATTTGCATTTAAATCAATATTTATTCATTCATTGTATTATCAGAAAAATTAAA
The DNA here is from genome assembly GCA_935421215.2 of Melolontha melolontha. Lineage (NCBI taxonomy): Eukaryota > Metazoa > Arthropoda > Insecta > Coleoptera > Scarabaeidae > Melolontha > Melolontha melolontha. The sequence continues at coordinate 164,381,003 of OW285238.1, read as the reverse complement.
AGTACAATTCTTGAAAGTACAACCCACATAATTTATAATGCAAAGGTATTTTTAATAATATAAAATATTATTAAAAATCTGGTGCGAAGAATTTACTTCTACGCTCGGTCTGGATAATTTCTGTGATATGGCGCTGTGGTTCTTTTTTGTGAATGTGTCGGAAGATATCCTTTCTCCAGCAGGGGCGTAACGATGAGCCTGTAGAAAGGCGAAATACGTATCTGCGTCTCTGAGGAGGGATATGTTCGGACACGTTCACAAAAAATATTAATAGTGAACCTGTATTTGTGTTCTTCACACCGGATTTTTAATAATATTTTATATTATTAAAAATACCTTTGTATTATAAAAAACTGGGGGGGTTTTACCCACTCAGTATGTTTCAATTATTCTGATACACATAATTCATGCTTGCTAAATGTCTTGAAACTTTTGTGGAAGTTCCCACTTCACTCGATTGATTAATAGAAATTTCCAGTTCTACCACATTTTCAAATGGTTTTAGAATTGAAATGGAAGTTTCCATTACGCTTTGAACTGAAACCGTATTTAGCTCAGGTAATACTCTCGTGACTATTTCATTTCTTTGGACAGCTAACTCATCTACATAGTTTTCGGCTATTGTAGACGACTTCCACCCACCGCGTCTCTTCAAATTTAACAGATCTGCGCCAGATCAGAATGGTTGCTGACGACCTCCTGAAGGCATGTCCCGTGTATGATTTAGGGTTCTCCAATTTAAAAAATTTCGCCATAATTTCGGGAATCTTATAGAATTGATTTCTTCTACAACTTGATTACCGCACTCGCCATTTCCATATCCATAAAAAAGACAACGATCTCTTGCAACAGTCGGGCAAAGCACCACGTAATCTCTATAATATTGAAGGTACTCTCCAGACCAGCAAACTTTCTTTGTACATTATTTTTACTTTCATTAATTTTCAACATTAACGACGTTTCTGAATCTTCTATGTCATCAACTTGAATTTTACTTAATTCACGTGCTCGACAAGCACCCCCCAATTCCGAATATGGCAATAACCTGTATCAGAATGTTGTAAATTAAAATGACAGAAACTTTGACGTTTATATGCTTACTTTTGTGAGCAAATGAACTTTACTCTTTTAGGAATGTCTTGATTTGCAAGCCTGTGAAAGTCCTCGATTTCGTGGGTTTGTAACTTTTTGAATTTTGCTTCAAGAAAGCAATTAACTTTGGATATTTCGATATATCTATGTTCTTATTGGTTTGTAATGCACATTTAACCATGGAATACTGTGACCATCTGGATAACGCTTTCATTTCCTTCGATAGTTCGAAAAATTATACCAACAACACTGCTTCTGATGTAGAATTTAATTTCTTTTTTGCTTGCTCTCATAAAGTTGTCTTGATTTCACTGGCAGATTTTTGGAAGTGGCTTAATTTGCTGCATCCAATAGTTCCGGTGGCGTACATGATAATTCTTCATTAATATTCATCACGCTTCACGAACGTTTATAGAAAATTTATTTGTTTGTTATTCATGGTTACCATCCCAAAAATTTAGGAACTAAATTCTACTATATTAAATTATGTTAAATGTATAGAAAAAAACAGTGTATACACGGGGCAAAATGGAGATTTTAGCTCTTACTTTGATCTTTTCCCTTGTTTCACTCGGGAAAAGACTTCAGAGTTCAAGCTAAAATCTCCCCTAATATAATAAATAACTATATTAACTAGCATATAGTTAACATCGATTGAAAATATATATCTATATACACAGAAGAAAGTTAAATTTTAAAGTCAAAGCCGTTGATCCAATCCAGCACGGAGTCAGTGGCTTCAGAGAAGTCACTCATCTCACCTTCATATGCTGTTAGGGTACACTCAGCCGTAATGATGAATTGTCCGGCGAGGTTCTCCGCATTCGCAAGTCGATGCTCATATATAGAATGAGTAACGACGAATGCCGTGGAACGTTCTTATTCTATTTAGTGTCCTCCATTCGTAGCGAGATAGCTCCATTTCTAATAAGGGTGCGGTAGAATCTATGATATGTGATTATTTCAGCTGCGATGTTCTCGTTTTTTAAATGAGTGTTCGATCCATTTTTACTCCTAGATATTTTGGGTAAGGATTATAGCGTAGCAAGTTGTTATTAAAGTACACTTGCGGCTCTAGACGTTCTTGTTTATTATGGTGAAAACACGACACTTACGAGGATGATTTGGCTGAAGATCAAGACTCTCCCATCAGAGCACGTTTGTGAAAAGAATGGTGTTATTTTCGAGTAGGCTTTTGCAAATAGCTATTTGAATGTTAGTTAACGTCGGCCGTTCAGTTTGACAGATACAGTTACTTAAAGAAGACGTGTTTAGCGAAAGTTATAAAACGGATAAAATCGATTTTAGTGATTTACTTTTTAAAAAGATGAACACACTTTACACACTGACTTTAGCGGATATGCAGCAAATATTGGGCAACCACACGCTTCGAAGGCTACGATTGGTCGCTGGGTTGCTCGCTTTAAATGTGGCGACATAAGCCTCGAATATGAACGTCCTAGATCATCAAAACGTGTAAGTTTTGAAAACTTTTGGAAGGTCAATCTTCCGTCAAATCATTCTGGTGTCGTGCAGCGTTAACAGGTCTTTCAGATCCATAGATTACAAATCTTCCATTATTTTCTATTTGAAGCCTTTTTTCTGCAATCCACTATTCCCTTCTTTTACATGTCCTTTTCCACTATCTACTGCATCTGATTCTAACCGCTTTTGCCCTTGACTTGCCTTAAAGCGTTTTTTATTAATTGACATTTTTCCTTCCCCTGCACATAGCCCAATAAGCTTATTCGCTGTGCTTTTACAAATTCTGTGATTGATTCTTATACATACAATTAGCTTAATTCTTTATTGCTTCTCCGTTTCCAATTCCTTCCAACTTTCTTCTCTCAAAAAATCGTTCTCGGTATTTTCGTCGCCAATATTTCTAATTTTTTTTTCCTTTTCTTCGTTGTTCAAAGCCCAAATTTCACAGTCATAGATAATTGGTCGCATCACTTTTTTTATATAATTGAACATTTGCTTTGCTTAAGATATATTTCGATCTTAGAAATATATTAAAATGCTCGTATATCCCTTTCACCACCCTTGTTTGCATGTCAAATTAGGCATGTCTAAGCTCTCTGCCAAGTGGGTGCCGTGTTGTAGATCAAAAATATTAAAGAACGTCAATTTTCAGTGAAAATTTGAAGCTTTTTAGACTCGACCCAATACATTTTTTGCGTCGCTTTGTTACGGCTGATGAAATTTGGCTCTATTACTGTATTCCAGAATCGAAACGGCAATCTCAGTAGTGGAGGTGTCGTGGCAGTCCTCTACGAAAGAAGGCCAAAACGTTTCCTTTCGTTAGAAAGGTAATGACTACGATATTTGGGATTGAAAGGGGATACTTGTTATCGGCTATCTTGCAAAGGGCCACGTTATCAACGCGACATATTACGCTGCTCTTTTGACAAAGTTGAAGTTACCATTGGCGAAAAGCTCGCAATGACTTGAACGAAAGAGCTATTCTATCACGACAATGTAGTGTCACGTACCAGTAGCATTGTTCGGGAAAAACCGAATGAAATGCAGGCAGTGCCCCAGCCACGCTATTCGCCTAGCCCTTTCTACGAATTACCAAAACGCAAGCTATTTCTTGCCGAAAGAAAATTCAAATCAAACGGCAGAAGTAAAGTAGTATTTTGACGACCTTGACAATTGTAAAACTAATATAAAAGCACTCCAGCACCGCTGGTCGAAATGTATTAATGTTGATGTGGAAGGAATATGTTGAAAAAAAGAAAATCCTCTAATTCAAGTGTTTCATTTTAAGTGTCATCTTCAATCTAATTACACTCGTACTTTAAATAAGAAAATTTTGAACAACTTTCTACATACACATTACGAAGAGGAATCAATATCAAATTATTTTCGAAAAATGCCATCCTCACATCCCTATCACAAGTTTCCAACTTAAGGTAGATTTTTTCATGTTGGAAATTAAACTATTTATAAGAGAAAAATGTTTCCTAACCTCTTCAGCCATCCTATTTAAAGCATGAGCAAGACATGTTACATGTATCAAGTTCAGGTAAAAGATTTTCAAATTTTGCCCGGCCTTTATCATGATGTACGGTGTTGCATCTGACAAAATGAGCAAAAAATTATCTCCAGGAATAGGCGTGGGAAGAAGAAAATGGTGATAGTTCGTCTTGAGCAAATCAGGCCACTGTGAGTGCATTTATTTTTTCTAACTCTTTAGATGCAATGAGGTAAGATTTAGGCAGAATCTCGTCGCTAAGAACAGCAATCAATAAATGAGCAATACAACGTCCGGAATCGGTGGTTTCATCAATGCATATGTAAAAATATTTATTCCGAATTTTAGCTTTAATTTCCTCAATTACTTACGTCGATTCTTTGTTTCTTTGTTTCTTTGGGACATTGAATTTGCAATATTTCTGAAGAAAAGAAGTGAAGTTTTGATTACGTAGCTGGGACAAGGAAATATTTGTCGTCATCATTGCATGACATAGGTCTCGATTAAAGATGCCTTGTTCGTTTCATTGGTTGGAAACATTGTGTTAATGTTGATTGTGACATGTCTCCAGATTTCATCTTACCCAATTTAGTAATATAAACAGAAGTTTTCACGTGGTGGTCGTTTTAACACTATTAATCGCATTGTATCTTAAATTTTAAAAAAACAAAAATTGAAATATTAAATTCATTAAATCCCTTATAAATAATTTCAAAATATTAAACGAAAGCGCCCCGAGTGTCCAAATGGTGCGAAATCGGTCGATATACCTCGGGTTCTGTATAAAAAATTAAAATTAATACTGCAAAGGCAAAACTGAAACGTCCTGTACATTTCTCTGTATTTTCATTGTGTATATCCCTCAAAAGAATGTAACTTGCTTTCAACTTTTTTGTATCTCAAAGAATAACAGATATCGACCGATTTCACACCACCCTCTGTATTGAATATTCAAAAATTATACTTACAATTTTAACGCACGCAGAACAGTAGACTTTTCCCATATCTATACGTATAATAATAATTTTCACATAAATATTCAAACTTGTATTGTGCATATTCAGTATTTCATCCACCTGATGAAGCCATTGTATGGCGAAACAATATTGTACTGGTATTTACAATAAAATAATTTTTGAAACTAGAAGTTTAATTACTTATTTCTTAGCGTTATAATGAAGTTTCAACAAGTATCTCCTTCGTCAATTAACTATTTAAAATTAGCCAGTGATGGTGAACAGGAGAAGTAGTTCTTTAAACTACGGTTAAAATACAAGATCAATAAACAGAATATTTGGTTCCTACCCCAGTGCAAGAAACATAATGTCACACCTAAACACATAAAACTCAAGACCAAAAACAATAGTAAAGCAACACTTAAAGCAGTCGAGATAGGGGAAAGAACATGGATAAAGGAAGAATTGAAAAATCTATTCAACAAACGAGACACGTTGTCAATATATCTTAAGGTATTACATTCACAGTTAACTTTTAAACTTTATAATTTAGAGTTTGATCTTTTGTATAATGCGATCCATGATAAAATTAATCTTATAATTCACAAAAAATACTTAATTCAAAATAGTAAACTCGATAAACTTATTTCCTGTAAAAAAAATAGCACAATGCCGATTCCTTTAGTTAACATAAATTAAAATATTAATTTTTACGAACGATTTAAAAACCTTACGGATGTAGAATTCAAAACCGAAGAAATTAATCCTTTATCTAAAGGTTTCAAATACAACTTAACCCCTAACATTAATAATAAACACTTAGAAATCTTAGCAGTAGAAACAGATTTAGCATTAAATAAGCAAAAGGATAACCAGTGAAATAAATATGCAGCTAAACATATTCTAGAAAATTACCGTACTACTAAGCATTTTAATATTGAAAATAAAATAATTAAATCAATTAAACAGAAAGCGACTAGTAACAATATTATATTTACAAAAGCTTATAAAGGAAATACAGTTATAGCAATTCCGGAATCAAACTACATACAAAAAAGTTCATGAATTCCTTGATAATAATTCATTCATAAAACTTAAATCTGATCCTACTAACAAATTTCGAAAACAGATTAAACAAACTATAGAAAAATCCGGTTCTCTTTTTAATAACACTCAAAAACGTATATTAACCACTATGAATCCCCTACCTCCCAAATTATACGGTTTAATTAAACTACATAAAGACAATACACCTATACGACCAGTAGTATCTTACGTAAAAGCACCTTGTGGAAATGTGTCCAAACACTTAATAGATTTAATTCTTACACACACTAAATTCAAATCTAAGTTCTCCGTTAAAAATTCCCAGGAATTAATTAACAACATTTCAAACTTGCAATTACCAAACAAATGTAAACTCATTTCTTTTGATGTCTCGAATTTGTTCACTAGTTTCCCACCCCAGGAGGTAATAGATTTAATTACTTTACAGCTAGAACGTAGAAACACGAACATTGTCACAAAGACCGAAATTTTACAGCTCTTAGAAACGTGCCTGGAACAAAATTATTTTCAATTTAAAAAGAAATTGTATAAACAAACAGAGAGTCTAGCAATGGGAAAACCACTAAGCCCTTTATTAGCGGAAATTTTCATGAATAATTTAGAAACTATAATTAGTACACATCCTTGTTTGGTAATTGTGTATATTGGTTTAGGTATGTTGATGACATATTAATTTGCTTTAACGGTTCAGATAGACAATTAAAAACTTTACATAATTATATCAACACTATTCACCCCAAAATGAATTTTACTATAGAAACAGAAATAAATAAAAGCATTAATTTTCTAGATTTAACCATATCACACAAAACTAATAAACACGAGTTCGCTATATACTATAAACCAACACATACAGATACCACAATACACGCTAATTCTTTTCATCCTATAACACACAAATTATCAGCATACCAATCAATGGTATATAGATTAATTCATGTACCTATGAGTAAAAGTAATTTCGACCTTGAACTAAATAGAATATACACAATAGCATTAAACAATGGTTACTCTATAAATATTGTCAATAACATCCTAAATAGCCAACAAAAATCTAAAACCCTTTCCTTAGTTTATCCAAAATTAAAATACAAGATAATTAATTCTTATAATTCAATCACTTACTTAGGAGAAATTTCAGAAAAAAATTGATACGTTTATTAAAAACTTAATAACGAACATATATCATTTAAAACAGACAATACTATACAGAACATTATTAAAAACAACAAAGCTAAAATAGACAAAGAATCAAACTCTGGTGTATATAAGTTAACATGCGAAGATTGTAATAAGGTATACATAGGACAAACGGGGAGGACATTCAAAATTATGATGAAAGAACACGAGAGAAGCCATAAAGAAAAGAAAACAGATTCAACTTTCGCAAGTCATTGTATAGATATCAATCATAGATTTACTATAGATTTCAAAATTTTACACATTCAAGAAAAAATTAAAAATCTTAACCTGTTAGAAAACTTAGAAATTAATAGATACAATAGTTTAGGATTAGCTTTAAATGATCAATTAAATTTAAACAACTCCCCTCTATTAAATTTGAGATTGTAAAAATTTTTCCACCACCATTTCCCCAATAATTTTCACATAAATATTCAAACTTGTATTGTACATATTCAGTATTTCATCCACCTGATGAAGCCATTGTATGGCGAAACAATATTGTAGTGGTATTTACAATAAAAGAATTTTTGAAACTAGAATTTTAATTACTTATTTCTTAGCGTTATATTACAATTTCCTATTCTTTGGAACTGGAACAGTGAACGACAGCTTTGGACAAATTCATGACACCTCGAAGCTATATCTTAATTCGAGATACACCTGTATTTATTCACAATTATTTTGTCAAAAGGCCATTGGAATATTGTTAATTTATATGTGAAATACGAGGGTGGAGTAAAATCAACCTGCGTACAAGGCAAAAAATTTAAAGTACTTCCCCAGACAAGCCAGACAGCTTATGTGAAATATGTGTGTTTGATATGTACACAATATATTAAAAATAGAATTCCGATACAGGAAACATTTACTTAGGCGCCCGTCTATGCAAACTAATTTATTAAAAAATACAAGGAATCCATTTCAATTACAACGTTTTTATTAATTAAATGCGGAAAAAATTTCAAATGATTTAAATTACTGTCGATTAATAGCACTTACATTTAACATTTTTTAATGCAACTTGGAAATTTTATAATTCTTTTATAAAAATTTCACAAACAAATACTGAGATTTTTTTAGTACAAGCACACGAATTTTTAAGTGTTAGAGAATTTTTATGCCGGTATCTTCCGCCACTTTAAAATTCAATTGGTGTCCCTACACGTACATCGTAAACATGCAAGCATAAAACAAAATCTTTGGAGAGTGGAAACTCTATTAGTCTTCATACCTTAAATAAATATATGCCAAATGTTATTTGTCTATATTGTAAAAAAAGAATTGTTAAATCGAAAATTGTTTATTATTATAGTGCAGGGATGCACAGACTTATAGGGAACAGGGGCCACTCGGGAAAATTATAAGCCAAGGACGAGCCACTATAAAGAATACTTATTAACACAAATATTTTTATTTTTAAATAGTATGAATTACTACAAATGATAAAAATAAAGAACATTCAAAAATGTTTGTTGTAATTATGTAATCGTAATGTAATCTAATCATTACAATGTAATATTTCATGTTTTATTATTTTGATGCATGACATTGCATTGACCTAACAATTTTGTTTATGTTTGGCTCCACATTACTTGTCGCCACACGTAAAATTGCTTCCAGATTTACATTTGCCAGACGGTTTCTATTTTTTGCTTTGTTAAGTTTCATCACTAAAAACGTTTGCTCACAAATATACGTCGATCCAAATAAGCTTGCGCATTTCAATGCATTTATTCGCAACTCTTTATAAGCGGTTTTGTCAACGCAACGGTAAAAGTTGAGTAAATTACCTTCATTAAACTTGTTTCGTAAATTATCATCATTTTGCATGTCTATCAATTCCAGCTGTATTGATTCGGGTGCATTTTCGGGTGAAATGTTGAAAGGATTGCTGAAAATGTCTAAGAGAGGTTTAAGTCTTTGAAGTCTAGAAAACGATCATGAAAAGCTTGTATTAAAATATCAATTTTTTCAACATAAGCGAAATTAACATCAGTTTTATTGAATTTCTCCATAATTTTTTTGTAGTTCGGAAAATGGCTGTAATTGGCTGAATTGATATGTGTCCTGAAAAGACTCAATTTGCATTGAGAGGACGAAACATGAGAGTATAACTGCGAAATCAATTGATCTTTGCCTTGGAGTCGCGTATTTAAGACATTCAAGTGATTTGTGATGTCTACAAGAAACGCTAAGTCACACAGCCAATCAGGGTTGTCCAGTTCGGAGACGTCCTTTTTATTTTCCGCCAGAAATATTTTGATTTCTTCAAACAAGTTAAGAAACCGCTCTAGTGACAACCCACGACTTAGCCACCTTACTTCAGTGTAAAACAGGAGATCACCATATTCGCTTTCAATATCCTCCAGAAATTGTGTGAATTGTCGGTGATTGAGACCTCGTGATTTTATAAAGTTTACAGTATGTACTACAACTTTCATCACATTTTCGAATCCCAATAATTTTGAACAGAGGGCCTCTTGATGTATAATGCAATGAAACTGCATTAATTCCTTGATATCTATGTTTTTAGTTTGTAAATACTTTTTTAACATAGTTATTATCCCAGATTTACTTCCAACCATTGAAGGTGCTCCGTCAGTCGTAATTCCGGATAATTTCGTTAAATCCAAATCCATTATAGAACATTTTTCCAGAAGAGCTTTGAGCATGTCACTCCCCTTGGTTTGACTTGTCAAAGAACTCGTACCAATCAGTTCTTCACTCACTCAAAATTTTGCGTTACACCTCATAACAATATTAAGAGTTGAGCAGTGGAACTTATATCTGTAGATTCGTCGAGTGCTATAGAAAAATACTCGAAACTTTTCGATTTCGTAGCTAATTGCTCTTCTATATTAGCTGCTCATGTGATAAGTCCTCTTTGAACAGTCATCCGATTTAGTTGAATTTTCTCAAACCTCTTTGCATCTTTCGGACACATTTTTTTTGCGGCGATATCTAAACACTGCTTAACAAACTCACCATCTTGAAAGGCTGTTTCAGCATCTTGAATTGGTTTTGTAAACATAGCTTGCTGGCCTATTAGTTCCCTTTCTAAAGTGGAAATTCTTTGCGTTCGATTTTCGCCGGTTAATTTGGTAAAAGTATGATGCTGGGTTTCATAATACCTTTTCACATTATATTCCTTCGGAATAGAAACACTACTCTTGCATATTAAACAGACACTTTTGTTATGCGATGGAATAAAATAGTATATTAAAAAACAAGTTTCATAAGGCACCATTTTGCCGCACGAGATCAGTTTAGAAAACGAGCCGCGATAGCGGCGAGTTTTCTAAAGAGCGAGTGCGGCAAAAGGCCTTATGAAACGAGTTTTTTATAGTATTTTTTCTATTTTGCGTTTTCTACATTAATAAATTGCTTAAATTGGAATTATTTAATTTGAAAGTTCAGAGTTTAATTTTTATATAAAGCATGCAGTTGGTCACATTGATATTTGACATTTTCAAATTTAAATCTTGCTATCCGCGAAGTATATTATATTACATATTGTTTACTAATTTTCGTTAACATTACTTGATACTTCATTTAAAAATATAAACATGAGTGACATAGAAACATATATATGTTGTTGTCAATTGTATACAACATACGTTGTTTGTGTAAAATACGGACATATATCATATCTGTCAAATGTACATAAAATCTTAAAATCAAATGACAGCAATGATATTTATTTCTGTATTCGAACAACGCCAACATTGAAAAATGAAAAAAAGCGTATCGAAATGAAGCTCATTTCGATACTGTTTTGGGTTTCATAATGAGTTCATTTCGAACGCAAAATAGAAAAAAGTATTTTTCGGTCCAAATATCTTGAAACTGTCGATTTTCATCTTCAACCTTACGACTACGTTTTTTTTACTGGGGCCTGGTTATCCATATCAAAATTGATATTATATTGTTACATAGGTAGATGCCAAGTTCGAACAACGAAATATTTAGCAGCAGTATTAGTTCTAATATCTGTCAATTTGTGGTTGTCATGTATCAAAATGCGCAAACTTGAATATCGAGCAGTTATAAAATTCTTGACAAAAGAAGGAAAATCGGATATTAAGTTTGACATTAATACAGCGTTTAAAACTAATAACAATTTATCCAAATTTATAAAAAAACAATAAGGATTTAACAAACAACAATAAAAAGTCAGGGGTCTATGAGTTAACCTGCGGTAGTTGCCCTATGACTTATATCGGACAGACAGGCAGATCGTTTGAAGTACGCGTCAAAGAACATTTTTCTTCATTTAGAAATAATAAAAGTGACTCTTCATATGCGTCTCATATCAATTCAACGAACCACATTTTTAACAAAGAATTTAAAATATTACATATAGAAAATAAGGGCAAAAAACTTAATTTATTAGAGTCACTGGAAATAAATAAAATAAAGAAAACTGACAAGATCTTAAATGATCAATTAGAAACAAATAATTCACCCTTACTTAATCTATTTATTTGATTTGTAGACAGTTACATAGTGTATAGTATTTTTGTATTTTTCCATAGAATTCTTTATCCCTGTAATATAATGTAAACCTTTAGTTTTATTACTTAAGAACAGTACATTTTTTTATAAACCGTAGCGAAAGTTTTGTATAGACATCCCGTAATAAAAAACACCCATCCCTCTGACTATTTTTTTTAAAATAAAACATGTGTTATTGCTTGTTACTGTTTACTTGTGTTTAATATAAAAAATATTTTGTAAATAAGTTAGTTATATGTCTGACGAAGCCCAGGTTGGTGCGAAACGACTCGTTACAGTGATAATTAAAAAGTGAAATTCATAAAATTTGTTTTATTTTATCTTAATAGGTGTGTATTACGCAAGATTTATAAAACATCGCCTAAGAGATTCTATTAAAGCGAAAAGGCACGAAAAACTGACGCAAGATGTCCTGTTACTTCGCATTAATGCACCAGTCCACAAATCAAGACTTGCAAAAGCTGCCATTGCCCAATGTGGCTTCACAGAAATAGACCATTCACCTTATAGTCCAGATCTCGTTCCGTGCGACTATATTTTGTTTTCTAATCTCAAAAGAACTCTAAGGGGAACAAAATTTATGGACGATGGCGAACTTATAGCGGCCGTTGAAATGTATTTTGCAGACAAACCAAAGGAATTTTTTTATAATGAATTAGAGATGTTATTAAAACGATGTAATACTTGTATACAAAAGCAAGGGGACTATATTGTATATTTTTATTGCTATTCGAAACTCCGGAATATAAAAATGACCCCTCGTATTATTAAAATATTTAGTGTGTCTAGAGATATAAAGGTGCTTTTCTAAGACCTCTTTAGCTTTTGAATGCGTGCATCAATGTATTAATACGTAATCGTAAAACGACAATTGTATCGCCAGCACAGTGGCTTCATTAGGTATTTACAGCTAATTTACAAACTAAATTAAAAATATAGTTTTTTTTCATTTTGTATTTAGATTTCATAAGTTATATATTCAAGTTAAACTCAAACTCATAAGTACAGATATTAATTTCCTGAAACGGTGTAAAAGTAGCAATGTTTTTCCTAAATTCATGAACGTAAATGTAACGACAAATTGTAGAAATAACAATAAAGTCATTTCATATGCAAAAATGAAATGGTTGAACCTAGAAGTGAAATATCTGTACAGTAAACGTAGTAAATTAGAATTAGAATTATATAATTTGCATTTAAAATTAACTAAAAGCATGAACAATAAGGAATTTGAAGAGTGATGTAACTTTTATAGGAAAATAACGGAAATTAAAGACCATAAATTGAAAAAGAAATGTTTAAAACTAAATAAGAAATTCAGAAAGTTATGTCCACCAAAAAAGTATATTAATAGAATTCCTATAAAAGAAACACTAGTGATCAATCAATCATCTGAGAATTTTAGTGATGTAGAAATAGATTTGTTAAACAAAGGTTTAAATACAGTTTGCCAAGCCGTCAGATTCCTATAGAACAGGTGATTGCAAATATCGAAACTTCGATTAAGTATTTAGAACAAGGGCCAAAAAACTTTATTCGAGAAGCTTGTAAAACCCAAATCGATAAGAATTTGCAGCAGCACAAACAGAAGTCGGTCAATAAAGAATGGAATATCATTAAAACTCTTAGATCGAAGGACTGTTTTTACCTAAATGCAGATAAAGGGAACAAGTTAGTAATTATGGACAAAATCGACTATTTTCAAAGAGTTAAAAATTTAATTGCCGAAGGTCCGTATGTAGAAATTAAGAGAAATCCGTTACCTAAAATGATTAGTGACACAAAAGACGCGTTAAAGAAATGTCCAATTTTAATAACTTCTACCCAAAAGTATAAATTAAATGTTAGTAATCCTTTAGTACCAAAAATGTATTGTTTGCCGAAGATACATAAACCAGGTAACTCGATGAGACCTATCGTTTCAGGTATCAACTTACCGACTTATTTGATTTCAAATGGTTAGGGAATGAATTTAAAAATTTACCCGTAAAACCAGAAAATTTGTCAGTTAGAACTCCTTAGAATTTGTTAAATGAATTAAAGATTGTGAACTGGAACACGGGGAAATTTTAGTTTCATTCGATGTAACGTCATTATTCCCCTCGGTACCTATTCCAGAGACTATGAAATATTTAGAAGGCTTGCCCCACAAGAATAATATTGAACCTTCGAAAATAAAAGAATACATGAGATTTACAACTCTGTGCATGACGCAAAAGTAGAATTTAAAAATAACACTAAATATTTCCCGAGAGTCTGGATCAGGTACGTAGATGACATTCTCGCGATTTTTGATACACGGAAATGCGAATTAGACATGTTCGTTAATCAGTTAAATTTGAAATTTCCGACGATTAAATTTACGGTGGAAATGGAACACAATGGCAAGGTACCATTTTTAGACACTTTACTGATTAGGAATAAACATAAAATAGAAATCGATATTTTCCGGAAAGAAACCAATGTTAATAGATTCATCATCGCTGATTCAAATCATAGTTTTCAACATAAGACAGCTTCTTTTAATTTCTTAGTCAATCGGTTACTAAATTTTCCGTTAACAAAAGAGAGATATGAAATAGAATTGGATGTCATTAAAAATATCGCGAAATATAATGGCTTTGACATAGAAATAATCAATAAATTAATTAGAAAAACAAAACTAAAAAATACAATCCGCGAATCCACAAGTTTGATATCTCAAAGTAACTAGGAGAAAAAGTACATGTGTTTACCATACCACCCCATCACGAAAAACATTAATAAAGTTGTGAAAGAACGAGGTCTCAAAGTTGCCTTTCGGTCCGAAAATACTATCAAAAGTCCTCTAGGGAATACCAAAGATAAAGTTAATTTTAATTCGAAATCAGGTATATAGGAAATTAATTGCGATGATTGTAATTTGAAATATATAGGCCAAACAAAACGACTAATAATAACCCGGTTTAAAGAACACATATCACATAAATACAATAGACCGGATAAATCTAACGTTGCCAACCATGCTTTAAGTACACTGCACAATGTGTCGATTAAAGGGTTGAAACTTGCCAAGGCCATTAATAACCCCCGCGATCTTGACGTCTACGAAAGTATTCATATCGCTAAAAACAAACAACATTCTATGAACAGAGATAAAGGACCTATTGCCTTCACCTGTCTCTTTTCATTCTTAGAACCCTAAATAACAAGGTCGTGGACGTTTCAAATTGGAGTATAAACAGATGTGGGTGCCGGTTTCCTTAAGAGGGGTAATTTTTTGTAGATCCTTTCGTTCGATATATTTGCATGTTTAAGTTTAGTGTATACGTGGACGCTGTGTAAAGTTGTTGCGTAAGCAGTTGTTCTAGCTTTACTGTGCCCCATGTACGACACCTTGTTTAGTGGTTTTACCTACTGATGATGACAACTTAGTTGTCGAAATACGTATTTAGGATACGATTGTGGTAAGGGGTTATATACCTTTTTTTCATTTTGTATTTTTAATTTAGTTTGTAAAGTGCTCTTCAGCTGAAAGTACCTGATGAAGCTACCGTGCTGGCGAAACAATTGTCAATTCACGATTACGTATTAATAAAGTGAAGATTTTAACTATTAATTTATTTCTATTTTAAAAAAATAATTAAAATAATAAATGAAGTATCACTTTGAAAATTAACTTTAAATTGAAATAAAACTGTTTGTGTTGTAGTTACTTGATATTCGATAGGTACGTCAGGTGCGAAAGCAATTTTTTAAAATTAGTCATGGCTCTGAGCTCTATTGAAACATTTGGAACATGACATTGGGTGATTCTGACGCAGCAGGGATACTTTATATCACTTAAATTGATGTTAGGCTAATACTTGATTGAATGCAAATTTTCACTTTATTTAAATGATGTCGGTTTTAAAAATAAATCAGTCGAAAATAGTTTTGAATGTGGACATATTAAGTTAGATGGAAAATTTTATCAAAAAAATTTAACTTAAGCTTCGTAGGAACAGTGTCTTCTATAAATAAATACAAGTATTTATATAAAATAAAATTAAAAGGGTATATTGTAACAAGTTGAGATCTTCTAAATTGTAAATAAAATCAAATAAAATGGGATATCGTTCTTATTTCTAATATAAATCATTTTTGTTTATAACAATCACGACCTGTACAAATACAAAGTATCATTTCCGTTACATTTATTTGTAATAAATAGATTAGAAAAACTTTATACAGGTTGATCTTAATAACAACTCACAGATTTTGAGAGGTAGTAGAACTGAATAATTACCCATTTTTAGTACTTTCTTGCATGAAATTGTTTAACTTTAATAGTTATTTATGCATCAAGGGCGTTATGGGTATTATATTGCTCTGAGGTCGACGTTAATTCCGCCCGAGGGCCTCTGGCCCGAGGAATGAATGTCGACCGAGAGCAATATAATTGCCATAACGCCAATGGTTCATACAAGATTTTATTTTTCACGAAAAATGCGGAAAATTCAAATTACATTGGAAAAGTTCTGAGATTTCTGTCAACTGTCATGTCGTTGACAGTTGTTACGCATCTAATATGACTCCTTGAATCAACAACAAAAGAAAGCATTTCTTCTAAGAATAGAGTATCCAGCATGATAGTAAATTATGTTACAGCATCAGATAAATCCTTGTTGGCTTGTCAAAGTACTAGTAGAGATCTGTTCCCTCCAAGAACTTTAACAAACTTGGAAAGCTTCCGATCACATAATTTTTCAGGACATTTCAAAAATTGTATTTTTAATTTTGCTAAATAATGTTAAAAATTTAATTCTTTGTTTAGAAATTGTTGAAAATTAACAATTAAATTTTACGTATTTTAAATGATAGTTGTTGCCACTTTGATGTTTTCAAGTTGTTAAATATTTAGATCAGGGATGCACAGACTTATAGGGCACAGGGGCCACTCGGGAAAATTATAAGCCAAGAACGGGACTACAAAGAATACTTATTAACACAAATATTTTTATTTTTAAATCGTATGAATTACTACAAATGATAAAAATAAAAGAACATTCAAAAATGTTTGTTGTAATTATGTAATCGTAGTGTAATCTAATCATTACAATGTAATATTTCATGTTTTATTATTTTGATGCATGACATTGCATTGACCTAACAATTTTGTTTATGTTTGGCTCCACATTACTTGTCATTACACGTAAAATTGCTTCCAGATTTTCATTTGCCAGACGGTTTCGATTTTTTGTTTTGTTAAGTTTCATCACTGAAAACGTTTGCTCACAAATATACGTCGATCCAAATAAGCTTGCGCATTTCAATGCATTTTTTCGCAACTCTTTATAAGCGGTTTTGTCAACGCAACGGTAAAAGTTGAGTAAATTACCTTCATTAAATTTGTTTCGTAAATTATCATCATTTTGCATGTCTATCAATTTCAGCTGTATTGATTCCGGTGCATTTTCGGGTGAAATTGACATCAGTTTTATTGAATTTCTGCATAATTTTTTTTGTAGTTCGAAAAATGGCTATAATTGGCTGAATTGATTTGTGTCCTGAAAAGACTCAATTTGCATTGGAAAGACTAAACATGAGAGTATAACTGTGAAACCAATTGATCTTTGCCTTGGAGTAGCGTATTTAAGACATTCAAGTGATTTGTGATGTCTACAAGAAATGCTAAATCACACAGCCAATCAGAGTTGTCGAGTTCGGAGACGTCCTTTTTCTTTTCCGCCAGAAATATTTGGATTTCTTCAATCAAGTTAAGAAACCGCTCTAGTGACAACCACCTTAGCCACCTTACTTCAGTGTAAAACAGGAGACCACCATATCCGCTTTCAATATCCTCGAGAAATTGTGTGAATTGTCGGTGATTGAGACCTCGTGATTTTATAAAGTTTACAGTAGGTACTACAACTTTCATCACATTTTCAAATCCCAATAATTTTGAACAGAGGGCCTCTTGATGTACGAAACCGCATTAATTCCTTGGTATCTATGTTTTTAGTTTGTAAATACTTTTTTAGCATAGTTATTATCCCAGATTTACTTTCAACCATTGAAGTCGTAATTCCAGATAATTTCGTTAAATCCATTATAGAACATTTTTCCAGAAGAGCTTTGAACATGTCATTCCCTTTTGTTTGACTTGTCAAAGAACTTATACCAATCAGTTCTTCGCTCACTTCAAAATTTTGCGTTACACCTCATAAAAATATTAAGAGTTGAGCAGTGGAACTTATGTCTGTAGATTTGCCGAGTGCTATAGAAAAATACTCAAAACTTTTCGACTTCGTAGCTAATTGCTCTTCTATATTAGCTGCTAATGTGGTAAGTCTTCTTTGAACAGTCATCCGATTTAGTTGAATTTTCTCAAACCTCTTTGCATCTTTCGGACACATTTTTTGCGGCCATATCTAAACACTGCTCAACAAACTCACCATTTTTAAAAGGCCGACAAGTTTTCGCTATTATTCGAGATATTTCAAAGCTAACTTCAGTAGCTGTTTCAGCATCTTTATTAGTTCCCTGTGTAATGTGGAAATTTTTTGTGTTCAATTTTCGCCGGTTAATTTGGTAAAAGTATGATCCTGGATTTCATATTGCCTTTTCACATTATATTCCTTGGGAATAGAAACACTACTCTTGCATATTAAACAGACACTTTTGATATGCGATGAAATAAAAAAGTATTTTTCGGTCCAAATATCTTGAAGCTGTCGATTTTCATCTTCAACCTTACGACTACGTTTTTTGCTGGGGGCCTGGTTTATCCATATCGAAATTGATATTATATTGTTACGTAGGTAGATGCCAAGTTCGAACGACGAAATATTTATTCTTTACAGATTTCAATTCAAATATAACGTTCGCTTGTCCGTAGTTAAAACTTTACTGCACCGATAGCGGGCGATGTGTTGTATTTATACGAGTTACCTAACATCGAGAACCTACCACATTGTTCGGGGATAATACCGACGTGTTTCGCGAATCTTCGAGTAATCTAGTTGGTTCGACAGATTTCTAGTCTCGTAACAATATGCTTGGAACGACGAGGAGCATACCTGTCCTACGTAGTAAACCTGAACAAGAAAGTAGTAGATACTTAAAGATACCTATCTTACTAACTAACAATTACAAAAATTAGAATAAAATAAAAAGTTAAGAAACATTGATTTGAATGGATTTTTACCTACTTTTAGTAGTTTAGTAGTTTTTCGAACAATTTTTAAAATTCGTTGTCGGGCCGCATAAATATTAACAGTGGGCCGCAAGCGGCCCGCGGACCGCGGTATGTGCATCGCTGGTTTAGATACTCTTAATTTGATAATAGAATTCGAAACTTTTGCTTCTTTCTTTAGACTTTGTTAAAAACTAAAATTTTTAATTCTATAAAATGTATATCCTTTCTTCTCGGGCCTTATTTATACTCACACAACATTAAAAACTGTGAATAAATTACCGAGCGTTATGGGCCATATTGCCCGATTATTACGCCCACGGGCGATATGACCATGTTTGTCGTAACCGTATCCAAGGTGAAATAAGCTTATAATACTTAAGTGAAAAATAAATAAATTACAGGTTAGTCAACTTACAATTAGTTTTAGTAACTGTTTAATTTAAAAATCCTGCTTTCGAAAAACGCTTGTTTAATATATCTATTATTCTTATAGAAAACATTTCTCTTTTAGTATTTTCCAAATTTTAACTATATTCTTGCAGTAATAATTGGAGATATTATTGGACCTTGCTTATTTCTATCATTCTTAGAACTGTAAACGCAATATACCTACAGGTAAAACTTCAAACGCATTAGTAAAAACAAATAAAAATATGCGTTTTTATTAACACTGTAATTCTACCAACATATGAACATACAAACATATGTCTGTGTTATAGATGAAAACATAGGCACATTACAACATGATTACGTAAATCTGTCCCTGTCGTATTAAAGCACGTACTGGTATTAGGGAACATTGTTAAATTCCCATAAAAACACGACTAATAGGAAACTAAATGTGGAAAAATTATTTAGATTGTTTTTAAATTATTCTAAAAAATAGTTTAAGTTTAAAAGAGGAAATTTCTTGAAAATGCCGCCCACTGTTTAAACCAAGAATGTTGATGTAAACAAACATCAGCAAAATTACCTTGCATTTGCTTTCTCAATTTCTATACATACATTCTTTAATCGTACAAAAAAGGTTAAAGTATATCAATACGTTAAGCACGTATTACGCATTTGTTACAAATGAAACAGACATGCAATATACATATCTGTAACTTACAAATGAAACAGACATGCAATATACATATCTGTAACTGTACATATGGACAATACACCTCGTATTTTCAGCATTTACTTCTGCTTAAGAAACGTGTTTCTGCCATTTACTATTAGACGTCATCAGTTAAGCTAGTGAAGTAATTAAAACTTTTATGAGACTTGAATTTTGTTGTGGTCGGAGTTGCCTCCATTTCCACTCCATTGTTTCGTATTTCCCAGGGTTGTGACGTGTTTGTGTCTGATTAATAAATAATCGTGTGTTGTGTGTTTTTGTGCGGTCCTGTGTTGCGTATGTGTAGTCTGTGTGTTTGTTGCTTTTTGCGTTTAAGTCACTGGTCATCGGTTTTTTGCGTTTCAGTCATGTGTGTGTTTAATGTTTGTTGTTGTAGAGTGTGATTATTTTCTGTGTTTGCGTTACGAAGTATTGTATCTGTTCTGTTGTTGCGTTTGTGGAGTGTAATGTTATTAGCATATTGCCTAAGGCAAGTGCTAGTTCGTCAGTTGTGTTAGGTGTTGTGTTTCTTTGTTTTTGTGTCCATGGGTTCGTTGTTGGGGGTGGTGCTGGTATGTATTCGGGTTTGGGTGTGGTTTTGTTTACAGGGTTGTTTGGATTGTTAGGACAGTTAAGGAAAGTGGATAAGTGAGGACCACCGCAGTTTGCACACTTTGGTGGGGTTGTTTTGGGTTTTGTACATAGGTGTGTTGAGTGTTCGTCTCCGCATTTCATGCATTTGTAGTGTATGTTACAGTTTTTTTGGTGGTGTCCAAATGTCTGACATTTGTGGCATTGTATTATGTCTGTCCGTTTGTTTAGTGGTTCGATTTTAATTGTGAGTTCGCAGCAGTCGTGTATGTTGTAAATTGATTTGTATTGTCTCGTCAGTTCTATTAGTACAAGTGGTGCTGGTATTCCGTGTTTGCCGTTCATGCGTTTTATTTTTATTGTCGGGTAGCCTTGGTCAGTCGGTGATGTCAGTGTCTGTGATAAAGGTAGGAATGCCACGCATAACTACCTTTAGTGTCTTTTCGCTTCTGAGTTGAAAAGTGTAAAATTGTATTTGTTCATTGTCGAGTATGTGTTTAAGTTTTCGGTAGTCTTCGTCAGTTGTCGGTTCGATGTGTATGCCTGGTTTCACGAGTTTGTTTTGTACTGTGTTAATGCTGTGTGTCTTGAGTATGTGTCGTATATGTGCCCATTTGTCTTTTTCAGTTATAATAATTGGTGCGATTTTGTGTGGTTTTCGTGTTTCAGTTTTTGTGTTATGTGTGATGTTTGTTTTGTCACTTACCCTGGGTGTGCTATCTGATGTTGAAGGCTGTGGAGTAAATTCGGAAGTTTCTTCTTCCATTTTTTCCTCGGTTTTGTTTTCGAGGGCGTCGTATGAATTTTTTGTTTCGATCGGTAAAGTTGTTTCGTCTATTTTCGGCTTCTTCGTAAATTTAGGGTAGATGAAGTCTTCGGTTTTCTTTTCCGGATGATTCATTTTCTGTTTTCTGTGGTGTTTTTCTTTTTTGGTCGGTTCGGGATCTGTTATTTCTACTTGTATCTTCGGTTGATCTGGGTTTATAACAAATAAACTCGGTGAAGCCCGTAGTAGTTCTTGAACGCCACTTTCGCTGTGCGTTTCGTCGATTATCGCCTGTGTTTGTTGTAGTAATTCAGGTGGCCAGAGTTCAACGAAGTTGGGATTTAGTTTTAAGTTTGTTATCGTGATAATTCGTCCGGCCATTGCTTCCGGGTTCGCTTTGACGATTACCGTCGTTTGTTTAAATGCAATGTATACGTGTGTTCGTCTCAAAGACTAGCACACGAATGTAATTAAAGCTTACATCGCCTATAAGGTATAGCAAATTTTGTCCTATCAGATTGCACCATATAATATAGTGACATCTGACGAACGAAAGAGACTATGCCGAAAATGGCGAAGGGTTGCCATTTTCGGCATAGTCTCTTTCGTCCGTCAGTTGTCACTATATTATATGGTGCTACCTGACAGGACAAAATTTGCTATAATTACTTCACTAGCTGATGACTAACTGATGACGCCTAATAGTAAATGGCAGAAACACGTGTCTTAAGCAGAAGTAAATGCTGAAAATACGAGGTGTATTGTCCATGTGTACAGTTACAGATATGTATATTGCATGTCTGTTTCATTTGTAAGTTACAGATATGTATATTGCATGTCTGTTTCATTTGTAATTCTTTAATCGGATTATACGAGGGTAGTGTTGTTGGCGCCATCTGACATATTCATCGGAAAGTTTGACATTTTTGAAAATAATGTAATCATTTATGAGGGTATTACAATCATTTTTAAAGGGACTGAATGCTAACAAAACAATTTACATAGAAAATTGCCATAAGAAATTTGAAAACGGTAAATTACACTTAATATTACAAATATATCTCATTTGTTCCCGTAAAACTTTCAAGATAACTTGCATTTTCTTATAATTCAATAAAAGTTCACATAACCTCAAATTTTGTTTCAAACTTTCAATTTTTTTTCTAGATAGAAACCAATTGCTTCATAAAATGTTATATTATTTTAAAATTGTTCAAGATCTACGAGAAGGAACTCGAACTTGGTGAAAATGCATATAATGGTGTTTATGTTGAAAAACTGACTGAAAATCTGTAATATTATTTCTGCATTGTTAAATTTACCAATCGAAAGACTGTACATTAGTTTTTACCTATTTAACTTATATAAAAGCAGATATATACAATAATATAACTAAAAGATATGTTTTCGGCATATTGAAGAAATGTTAGGTTACCTCAAATTTAATAACTCGACTAATTTACAAATACAAAAAAATAAAACAATGTTTTTTTAAATTTATACTATTACTATGGCTGTTAGATTTTCTTTAACGTTGTCTAGGTAAACTTAAGATACCTACCTCCTTAATTAATCCTACTGAAAATTGGTAAGAGAAATTAGTTGTTTTATTACCATCTTTGAAATGGCAACTGCATACACTAACATTCAGTTGTACATCTCTCCTATAACATAATGTAGAAATTAAATTTTTAAATATATCTTTGTTTATAGTCTCTTTATAACGAGCGTTCAACTAAATTTTACCTCGAAGTTGCCCATGGAAATTATACGTATATCTTAGCTTTTTACTTAAGTTCTTAATATGAATTTTGTTGGTTATGAACTAACTTGAATGACATGATAAATGTCAAAATAATAAAATCAAAATATTTAACTAAATGAGATACGTTTATTTGCAACAAACAAGTAACATTTTATAAAAATTGTTGAAAGCGGCCACCACCTTGTTCGAGACATTTCTCACTTCTCTTCTTCTGTCATCGATTTCGTTAATTCTTTCAGCAATTCTGATTTGAAGGTCTGCAAGATCAGGCATCTGTACCCGAAAAATTGAGTTCTTTAAAAAAGGCCACAGAAAAAAGATCTTTGTGGAAATTCATGTTCGGTGTTTAAACTTATCAACCAATTTTGATAAATTTGCCGTATCATATTAATTGTTTCACCAGCTGTGTGCGCTCTGGCTCCGTCTTGTTGAAAGTAACCCTAATTTATTTCTTCTTCATTAAGCTGTTCAATAAATGGCATAATAATTTCTTGTCGATACCTTTCTCCTGTTAAGGTACCGTTATAGAAAATAGGGTCAATGATTTTCCTTCGACTAGGCGCACACCATACACCAATTTTCTGTGGATGAAGTGAGGTTTCAGCATAAAACTCATGGGGTTTCTCAGTATTCCACATCCTTATATTTTGTGAGTTAACATATCCATTCAGATAAAACCATGATTCATCAGAAAAATAAGTTTTATCAAGAAAGTCATTATCTAAATTATTTAAGAACCACTGACAAAATGTTGTTCTTCTAGGATAGTCAATTTCTTTTATTTCTTGATAACAGGTCATGCGATATGGAAATAAATGTAAATCTTTTTTTCAAAATTGTATAAGGCGAAGTTTGGAAACATTTCTAAATTCGTCTAAGCATTCTTCAATAAAATAGTGCCATTGTCCGTCAATCTTACGTCCGTTTCGAAAATAAGATTCAACCATGAATGATTTGTGTTGAATAGTTTTAAATCAATTTTAAGTTACAAAGCAATTTAAAAAAAGTTCCAATTAAGTATACATCAGAATAGTCTGTCAAATTGACAACTGATGCAAATGTAAATAGTACAAGTTACGACAAACATTTTTATTGTCATGGACTACTAGAGGTAAAATTTATTTGAACGCACATTATATCTATAATAAGTCTAGGTACTAGTACATCTAATATTGAAAACAAATTTAATTATATAGGTATTTATCTTCACAAAGTTAGCCATTTTCTAGATCTTTTAAAATTTTTAGAAAATCTAAAGAAATTATATGTATAACTAATGTTATTGTAACTAGAAGGAGGTGCCCAACAATAAACTGGCATTTTAGGATTCTAGATATTTTCTATGTCTGTCGCACTAACCTATAAATATAGTAAATACGCTTAATTCACCAAAATATTATTTGACTAATAATGTCATGAACATTAGACAAATCTAAATTTTGACAATTCAGTCACGTACTTTATTGCCTCTGTCGTTCTCCTACTGTTCATTTAATAGTTCTTGTTTATATGTAATAGCTTGCGTGACAGTTCGTTAGATATAACCATTTTGGACACATTCGTCCTTTGAAATAAACAAATTTTGAATATAAAATGCATTTTTTTTTCGTTATTGTAGCTGGTTGTAGAAAAAATAGTGCATGCAATTCGCATTTAATGGCTATTAAGGCACTATACACTCGTAACCTTCATACTCATGTCTCAATAGCTATCATTAAATGCTCATTGCATAATATAAGTACTGTTTTTTAAATTTTATTTCACTTATGAACTAAGTAATAATTAAGCGGATGAATGTTTAACTCGATTTCTTTTAATCTTCAGTAAAAAAAGAACACAACACAAAATAAACAATAATCACATTAACTTTTTGTACCTCTTCAAGATGTATTTATCAATTAAAATCTATTATTGTTGTTTCTTCGAAATGTAAATTATTTATTAAATATTCCCTCTTGTAACATTATTAATTAAATTATAAATAAGCATTATTATTTACATTGTAAAGAATAATATAATGTATTTCAAGTTTTATGTTGTTTCCAATTGCTTAGTTTTGCTTGAAAATAATAGAACTTAATTAAAAAGATAGAATTACTACCAATTGGTTATCATACATATTTAAGCAAAAACACAAGAAAATATAATTTGACGCTAGACGTTAATAATACATAAACAAAATAACTTTAGTATACTATATAAAAATGCTTATTTAAGTATTTAAACTTCTGATATATTGCTAACAAGGATTATAATTTAAATTTAATATGCCTAACTTTCACATTGTTTAAAGCTTCGTTTTCTAAATTTTAAATTTGAATTAAACAGCTGCAGATTTAATTTGTCACTGCTGACATCTATGTTTGCTTTATTTAAGGTCGGTGCTTCTGGAATTTCTAACTATTTAACGATAGAGAGCAATGTAGTCGAAAAGAATTAAATTTTTAAAACGATATAACGGGTGTTCAGAAACATTCGAAGTCAAGTGGGCTCTGAACAAAAAATCGTATATCTTTACTTAAGTATCTGATTTGTAATAATTATTAAATGTCAACTGTTGTCTGTCAAAAATCAATCTATCTCAGACATGACTTCATATTTTCAAGGACTACTTTGACTTCGAATGTTTCTGAACACCCGTTATTAAGAAACACCTACTACTACCTCAAAAGCTAGGAATGGATGCATTAATTCATTAAAGAAGACTCTATTTAGTTAATAAAAGTTTTCTAAAAAATTCAAGTGAAAAAACGTTCATAAAATGAAATGTTATAAATATAGGCAACTTATAATAAAGTTAACTCTAATTTATTCTTAAAGAGGGCACTGATGAGGCACCGTTAAAAAAATATAACCCATATTTTTAATAATTTTTTTTTTAATTATAATTAATTCATTGTGACGTAGGAAAAGTAGAAATTTTTTAAAAGTTTTGTTTGGGACAAAGCTCTTAAAAATACAGTGAAAAATAAACAATAATTATATATTATCTACTTCTTTAAAATATATTTATTAATCATAAAAATTATTAAGTTTCTTCGTTTCATAATAGTAATTTCAGAATTGGGGCATTTTTATAGTGGTTAGCCGCACCACTATAAAAATTCTCAAATTATGAAATTACTATTATAATTGCTGAAAATAAAGTAAATTATTTACTTCACATTAAATTTCACATAATTATGAAAAGCATTCTGAATATAAATGACATCAATATGATATATTTACTTATTATAGAAAATTTTATGCGTTCATTGGCGCTTTAATTTAGGACCTCTATTTTTATTAATAATTTTCTTATCTAGTTACAAAGTACTATTGATATTTTACAAAGAAATATTCATGCTCGCGGTTAACGCAATAAAAATAAATTGAAAAATCAAAGAAATGCCCGTGAATGCCTTACACTCCATATTAGATTAAATAACCATTAGATCACCTGCATATTCGTACGATTCTGCGCGTTTCGGAAATCAATACTTGTTTTTATTACTGCATAACAAAATAACCAAAATCTGTAATTTATTTTGTACCAGTAAGTTGAGCAAAGAATAGTTTGGAAATTACCTGTAAGGTGATTGTAAAGTTGTGATATAATTTAAAATTATTCTATTCTAAGTTTTTAACCAAAATAATGCCAATTGCACAAGTAATATTTTATTAACAACTACAGTAATGATAATTTATATTTATTCAAATATTATTTTTCCCAGATAGCCGAAAGAGAAGTCTCTAGTGAGAACTCAAAGACATTTGTCTTCCAAGATGAAGGACATACTCTAGGAAATGCTTTAAGATGCGTTATATCTAGTTAGTAAGTTTGCATTCACAATATTTTAAATCATTGACTAACTTTTAACAATAGTCCAGATGTTCAGTTCTGTGGTTATACAGTACCACACCCTGCAGAATCAAAAATGCACTTCCGAATACAAATGAATAAAGGACAAGCAATCGATGCACTGAAAAGAGGTCTTGAGGATTTGGTAAAGATATGTGATCATACTTTGGAGAAATTTGATGAGGAAGTGACATCATATAAATCAGAACATAATCTTGTTACTTAAGTTCTCTAAATTATTATTGCTTTTTAAATTTTATTTGGGAGCTTCAATATTTATATGGTATTGCCTTAAAAAATGTTAAAATTATAATATTAATTCAAATAATTTAAGTAATGCTAGGTGAACTAGAAAAAGGCATATTTACAACAAATTGTAATATTTTAGAAATGTTGATATTTTTCATGATTACATGGAATATATAAATACTATAGAGGAAGATTTCTAAAATGCATAGTTTTCATAAACTGAATTTGTAAACTTTACAATGTTGTGTTGCAATTTAAGACTGTCTAATTAAAGAGTATTACTTAATGCATGTTTGAACTTAATTTATTTCTGAATATTGTATAATGAAAATAAAATTGTAAATTAAGCTGTGTATGTGAATAGAATTATCCTTTTTATTTTTTTTTTTCTATTTGAAGTGAATACTTTAAAATCTGTTAGTTCTATGACATAAAACAAAAATAATTTAATAAATAAATAATAATTTAATAATTATATATAACCGGTGTTCAGAAACATTCGAAGTCAAGTGGGCTCTGAACAAAAAGTCATATCTTTACTTAATTATTAAATGTCAACTGTTGTCTGACAAAAATTGTCAGAATCTAATATCCAAAATACTAATTTATATTTTTTAATTTTGAAAATGGTATTTACTAACGTACACAAAGCATTCATGGTTGAAGCATATTTTCGAAATGGTCAAAAGATCGATGGCCAGTGGAAGTATTCAATTCAAGCTTGTTTGGAAGAATTTCGAGATAAATTTCCCAACCTTGCTTTTGATTATAATACTTTTCAGTGTACACTAATCAGAATTGTTCCTGTTTTTCGACAAACTGGTAGTGTGGGACGCCAAGAGGGTGGTGGGCGACCAAAAGTCCGGACACAAAAAGTGATTAGGCATGTTAGAGAAATAATGATTGATGCCCCTAAAACTTCAGTAAGAACTCTTGCTCAACAAACCGGGTTGTCAGTTGGTTCTTGCCATAAAGTTTTCAAAGAAGATTTACAATTATTCCCATATCGTATAACTTGTTTGCTAGAAATCCTCGATATTGATTATCCGCGACGAGTAGTATTTTGCGAATGGTTTACAAATAATTTTAATGATGATGTCCTAGACAAAACTTTCTTTTCAGACGAAGCATGGTTTCATGTTAGTGGATATGTTAACTCGCAAAAGATGAGAATGTGGAGTGATACAAAGCCCAATCATTTTCATGTTGAAGCTCCTTTACATCCTCAGAAAGTTGGTGTTTGGTGCGCTATAAGTAGAAGAAGAATTATTGGTCCAATTTTTTTTAATGGTACCTTGACTGCAAAAAGATATCGACAGGAAATACTATTGCCTTTCTTTAATCAACTTCGCGATGATGAACTAGCTTTGGGATACTTTCAACAAGATGGTGCTAGAGCTCACACAGCGGGGGAAACAATGAATATGTTACAAGAAGTGTTTGGAAATCGTTTAATTAGTTTGAACAGCGATCATGAATTTCCTCCAAGATCTTGTGATCTTACACCATGTGATATGTGATTACTATTTATGGCCTTTTTTAAAAAATTCAATTTATCAAGTACTAGTGCAAGATTATATAGATCTCCAAGACAGAATTATAAATAAAATTAGTGAAATTAGAAATAGTTCCATACTGCAAAATGTATTTAGTAGCATTCGGAGGAGGTGCATAAAATGCTTGGAAGAAGGTGGTGGACATTTTCAACATCTTTTATAATTATGGTCATTATTGTTGGTAATTTATACAACTACAATTTATGATATTTATCATAAAGTTGTAATCTAAGGACTCTACAAACAATTTATTTGTTTCAAATTTATTTTAAGCCATTTCTTACAATAATTTATTGAATGTTAATATATTAAACTAGTACGATAACTAGATACTATTGTCACTATAAGATGAATAAAACCTTTACTTGTAAAGTTATTTCCTCTTAATTCTGCATTGTCTTTTTACATGTTACAACAGATTAGATGAGCTTTATATCACACAAGAATGAATAGCATATTAATTGGATTATGTAATTTTTTCCAGTTATCGCATGAAGAGGTGCTATTGTCTCTAAAATATCAAAATACTTAATTTGAAATTTGCAAATTAATTACTGTTACCTTCTAAAATCATTATTTGACTAGTTTACATTAATGGCATATGGCATATTAAAGTAATATGTTTGAACATAAACTGACATTTGCGTGTATGATAACCTATAAAATTGTATTAAGTATAATAAATGTATCAATCTATATCAGACATGACTTCATATTTTCAAGAACTACTTTGACGTCGAATGTTTCTGAACACCCGTTATATACCTACATGGATATGTCAGAAAATTGAAATTTATTTATTTTACTAACCAGACATGAATGTGTAAATTTCCATAATCTCATTTATTTATCTTATAGGAACATAAATGATTTATTTGTTATTATTAATAACAAATAGATCATTTATGTTCCTATAATAACTTATAACCCTTAGTAACTTATTAAGGTAGAAATCAACATTTATCGACGTGTATATTGTAGTATGAATAAAATTGGACTGCAAGGTCAAATTAAAACAAAAAAATTTTAAATTGTTATCAATAGACCACGCAAGCGTGACGTCAAATCGCCATTTTCTCTACGGTAGGTCAGGGTCTACGTTCCAAACAAATTTAAAGAGCCATTTGAAACGTATAGACACTCTTGGTAAAACGATTTTTAATTAATCTTCCTATATTAATATCATTTGTTACTTGTTAAGTATGTAAGCAAAATATCAATATACATATTATAGTTATTAAAAACAAAATATTTGGCAATGGTGTTTTTTATTTGAAAAAAAATATTAGCAATGACTGCAAAAAAGCTTTTTCCACCTCGATAATTCTGCCTTTTCTGTAGGAAAAGTAAAAATAGTGCATCCCTTTTTTTCACTTAATGCTTGCAAGTAGAAGCAAAACACATCATCACCATTATGTATATCTATCTAACCTCACTTTTGTACTTTAGTTACTCAAGTATAACCGTGCTATAAAACAATTAATATTATTATTATCAGTTTTAAACAACGTCGTTCATACCTGCATGCAATAACAATTAAAATTCACTTATAAATAACAACTTTTCACTTCAAATTTGCAACGCGTTCCAAATACAATACGAAATACCCTATGAAAAAAATTTAAATGCCGTTTGTTTGGAACGCGATCCCTGACCTTCCGCAAAAATGACGACAGCACTTGCGTGGTCTATTGAAATTGATTGATATATGGAGCATTTCGTAGAAATATATGAAGTTGTTTTAAATAGAAAATTTGAAAAGTAGTCTGAAAATAAAGTTTTGAATAAATTTAGAATAAATAAAGGTATTACAAAGTTTATATCTCGTTTCAACCTTAGAAAAAAGTATGGCACATATAGGAAACAGGTGGTCTGTTGCATATTTATATGTAATTAATTTCATCTTTGTTGTCGCATTAATAATTGATGTCGTCAATAAATAGATAACTAAAAAAACATGTTTTAATTTTTGACAAACTTGCCTTTCATCAAATATTTACAATAAAAGGCTAATAATACGGTAAATAAGATTAATATTATATATAGGTACAATTATATTTTATGAAATGGAAAAATATTTTAACTATTTTTGCATTTTTTTTTTAGGTTCTTAACTTTTCTTCAGAAGAGGGAAACTTATTGAAAAATTAGTTTAGTATTTAATGGATTTAAGTAAAATTTTCATTTAATGGGTATAAATAAAATTATAATTCAATTTATTGTGTATAGAATAAACAATTTTGAAGTTTTTATTACTAGAATTAAATACAAGAAACAAATTGTTTATTTTCCACATTTATAACAACATATTGAAAAAACTTTAAGCTAGGTATATCAAATAAATTTTGTCTATTACCACAAAGATTAAAAAGTTTATGTAGTTTGCACAAAGCAATACATTATTAATAAAGAAAGTAGTTTTATTAATTACAGAAAGAAGTTTGTGAAGAAAATTCTGAAGAACTTGAGTCAGTTAATGATATTACAAACTCCACAATATCATCTATTTCATCTATTCTCCATATATCTAGTACAACAGTAAAA